>OY482664.1:26262571-27462571 GCA_960531205.1 Andrena bicolor
TGCTACCATAGGTGCGAAGACCCCTCTGTACATGCCAGAAAGGACACCGAAGCGGAGTCCTCATTGACATCTCGCTATCCTACTCATTTTCATAAAGAGCGACCCGACCTTGTCGCTTAAATATCTACAATGCGTGTGAACGCGCATGCCACTGTCAAAGTTGACGCCAAGGTATCGTACCGCGGGCTTGAATTTAATATTAGTTTCTCCTATTCGGATGGTCGGTGGCCTACTCTTAAGGTCTGCCTTATTCGTCCGGACAGCCTTTCGCTTTCGGTCGGGACGTGCTCCTCCCCGTCTGCCTATCGGGGCTCTATTGATCCAGCCGCTTCTGAGCACGATCGCTTCAGTTTTGCGGGCTGATATCTCTAATTTTGCTGCTTTGCACCACTGGTCGATTTGATCAACGATACGTTGGCCCTCGACTTCCAGTGTGCGCCTATCGTCTGCACTAACTATTACTATTAGGTCGTCCGCGTACGCGACGAACCTTTCTTCGACTGAGTCCTGAAGGGACCTCAGAAGATCATCAAACATCAAGTTCCAGCAGGCGGGACCAAGAACGGAGCCCTGTGGGCATCCTCTTGTTGCCTGCTTGGACACTTCTAGCGAGCCTATCGATATCTTGACTCTACGATCTTCGAAGTAATTTGCAATTACTTTAAAAACATTTCGCGGGCAATCTCTGGCTTTTAAGCTTTCTAATACTAGGGGCCACCAGACATTGTCGAAGGCACCCGCGATGTCGAAGAGCAGTCCAATAACGTATCGATGTTCTAAGGCATCGACCGTCCGGCGCAGCTCCACGATTGCGTCCTCCGTCGACTTTCCGAGCGAAAACCCGAACTGTCGGCCCGAGATCCGTCCCGGGGCCAGCGACGTCTGGGTGAGTCGCTCTTTAATGAGCTTCTCAAGAAGTTTCCCTACTACGGACAGGAGACAGATTGGACGGTAAGATTTCGGGTCCTTCTCGTCTTTGTCGTCACCTTTTAGAAGGATTCGAAGCGAACCTTCCTTCCAAGTTGACGGAAAGACACCCCACTGAAGGCACCCGTTGAAGAGCCGCACAACCCCGCAACCGGGGCAGGAGGAAAGAGCGCCGACAAGATGTCATCGAGGAACCCAGGTTCGAGGCCCTCCGTAGCGGGGGGCGCCCAAGGTCCGAGTTTGATTGACACGGCCTTGTACGGGCGCCCCCAAGGGTCCTCCTTGAGCGTCGCGACGAATTCCTCCGTCGAACGGTTCTTGGCCCGGGCGATGGCTACCCGGAGCGCGCGATGCGCCGCGGAAAACGCGCGGCGCAGCTCCAGGAGCTGGTCCTCCGACACCCGCCGACGGTCGCATCGACGGGCGTTGGTGTACCGGCGGCGGGCGACGGTACTCGTCGCCCGAAGGTCCGCGATGTCGCTGGACCACCAGTACACCGCCTTCCGACCCCCGCTCGGCGGCCCGGTCCGCGGCATGGTAGCGTCGCAGATACTCTGCAACGCGCCGCGGAACCATAAGGCGCCGGCGTTTGGGTCGTCCAGCAGGTCGCCCGGCAAAGGCGGCCAGGCGACCACGGAGGACGCGAGTTGGGCCGCGCCAGCAACCAAGTGCTTGAGCGCCCACCGCGGTGGGTGTCTTCCAGCCCGAGTGGGAGGCTGGGCGGTGGAGGTGGTCAGGATCACGTACATATGGTCGGATCCCGGCTCCGCTTCCTCCACCACCCGGCAGTCAGACGTTATAGCCGCGGCCGCGGGGTTCACCCAGAACAAGTCTATAACAGACTCGCCCCGCGAACCGCGATACGTCGTGACTGCGTAGGGGCTCTTGATGGTTAGCCCCATTGCCTCTGCCCACTCGAGCAGCGCCTCACCCCGAGAGTCCGTCCTGGGAGCACCCCACTAGACCGCGTGAGCGTTAAAATCTTCTCCCAGGACTATCGGACGAGCTCTGTGGGGGGCTAGAAACGCCCCCAGCTCGTCCAGCCGATTGATGAACTCCAGGGTGGAATATCTCGGCGCGACGTAACATCCCACCGTGAGGAACTCCCCCCACCTCACTGCTGTCCATCCCCGTCCGTGCTGGGCGACAACGCACGACGGGGAACCTCTTCTCACCTCCCACGTCATCGCCACCTGCCGATCCGGGTTGGTGGACCTGTTACATCAGTCCGCCAGCGGGTACGGCTCGGTGGCGATGACCAGCCCGACTCCCAGCTCCAAGCGGGCCTGCTCCAGCAGGTCGTGCGCCCGCATGCAGTGGTTCAGATTCGCTAGCAGGATCGAAGGACCGCGCGACATTACGGATGTTCGGTCGCGCCGGCCTCCTCCGGATCCTGCTCGAGTCGGGCTGCTTCCCCGGATGTTAAGGGGCACCGACCTCTCCTGCTCCGTCTCCTTCTTCGGGCAGGGCAGGCCCGCGACGGCACGGCTGGCTCATCGAGCGCAGCCACTCCCTCGCCTCGTCATCGGACATGGCCGCTATTCTGGCCGCCCTCTCGGACGCGCTCTCCCCCGTCTCGGGGAAGGACACGCTGGGAAGGGGGTCTTCTGGGGGCACTGGGCTGCCCCCCCCTTCTTCCCCTTCTTCTTCCTCGCCGTCCTTGGGGACCTCCCGGCTGATGGTGACGGGGGGTCGTCGGACGGCGGGTCCGTGTCCTCCCGGTCCTTCCGCTTACCGGGGCCTGTCGAGGCGGAGGCCAACACTGTGGTCTCCATTGCCTCCGGCCCGGCTGGCGGGGGACTCGTCGGGGACGGCTGCGCGTCCTGGGATGGCACCGGCGTCGCCGATTGTGTCCCCGTGGGCGCCGCCGCGGTGGACGTCGCCGGGGCTGCCGGCTTCGCGGCCCCTCCTCTTCTTCTCTTCCCGTCCTGCTGGGCCCTCGTGGGCGGCTCGCACGCGGGGCCACCCATCCGGTGGTCCCCGCGGAGGCCCGCCTCGGTGCAGAGCGGGCATCTGGGGGCAGCGGTGCACTCTCGCGCTATATGCCCCTCGCCTCCGCACCGAAAGCAGAGGAGGCTCCTGCTCGTCGGGCTCGTGCACTTGATTCGCACGTGCCCGAACTCCAAGCAGCGGAAGCACTGCAGCCTCCTCTGCGGCAACGGGACGACGCGGACCGCCAGCATGCCCACGATGAGGGTCGCCGCCCTCGCCATGCGGGCAGCCGCCGCCGCTGGCACGCGGACCCAGCAGGAGTAGAGGCCGGCGGCATCGGGTCGCCTGACCCCCACGGTGACATCCCCCGGCGTACAGTCGCCGGGGGACGCGATGGCCTCCTTGATGTCGTCCGGGGACGCCAGCTCCGTCAGGCCGTGCAGCGTGAGCTCGGCGATCTTCTGGGGGCACCGCACGACGATTCCCGTGCCCCCGAGCTGTCCCTCGAGCTGCGCTTTGAGCGCGACAGCTTTGGCCGAGCTCTGCGCTCCCGGGATCTCGAACACGAGACCCCCGGTTACGGCGCGCCTCGGCTTGATGGCGGTTATGCCGAGGTCGGCGACTTTAATCGCCTTCATCGCGCCGCCGACCCGCGCGGAGAACTCTTTCTCCTGCCCCTCCGCAGCGGTGATTGTCACCGCCGCGGCTTTGGGGGCGCACGTGATCCCGACCGGGGTCCTTCCACCGGGAGCGCCCTTCCTTCCGGGAGCCGGTGTCCCCGCAGGGCCTCCTCCCGCAGTCGGCTGGCTCCCCTTCTTCTTGGCCTTGGTCGCCGCCTGTGCCCTCCTCTTCTCCCTCCTTCCCACCACCTGGGCCCACGTGCCCGGAGCCGCGGCCGGGGCTCCGGGGGTGTTAGAAGGTGGGGGTGGTGGTGTGGCGTCGACCGGTCCGGCGCTGGCGCCAGGCCCGGCGGTCACCGCCGCCCGTCCAGCGGCCTTCGCGGCCCGGCGTGCCCGCTTCCTGGGCCTCGCCTTCGGGTCCGGGGCCCCGAAAGCTGTCGACGCGGCCCCCCCCCCTTCACGGCCGGCCCGCGCGGTGGCGGGATCTTGGGCGCCACCGCGGGCCCGCTCCCTCCGGGCTCCGCCGACGCAGTGGGCGCGGGGGGTAAGACCACCCTCCCCGACGCCACGTCGGCGTACGAGCCCAGACTCGTGGCCCGGAAGGAGAAGCCCCCGGCGGCCATCCCCCGTTCTGCCGCTCTCCTCCTCTGCTTTCTCCTCCTAGACGTCGCCCCGCGCTGGATCGGGGCCGAGGGTCCAGTTGCGGCGTCCGCAGCAGGGCCCTCCCGGCCTATCTTCGCCCAGGCCAGGGCAAGGGGCGTCGGCTGGGCGGCCGGCACGGGCGCCGGCCCCTCTCCCACCGGAACCGCGCCGAGCGAGCGGATCCGCGCCTCGAGACGCCTCTCCATGTCCCGGAGACGCCGCTCCGACGCCGCCTCGAACCGCGCGGGGTCCGGCTCCACCGCGGCTCGGCACGACGCCTGGCTCCCGCTCGGGGGAGGGGACCCCCCCGTCCTCCTTCTCTTCGCAGCGCGGTCAGCCGCGACGGTCGCGTCGCGCAGAGGGCTGGGCCGCACCCCCGACGATGGTCCGGGGACGATCTCCGGGTGGCGCTTTACGTTGTGTACAGTCAATTATCGCTCTCCGTTATTTCTTTAATTTCTCGGGCAAACCGCTTTTTCGTGGGTGTCTACGTACTTCAGCTTATAGTTAAAGTGCAAGTGATTGTTGGTCATAACCCGCTGTGCCGGCTCCTCGTCGCTGTTGCCGTATATTTCTGGAAAGAATATTGCCAATTCTAGGAAGTCGTGGTCGTCGATTCACCGTCTACAGCCGTTGAGGTTTTTGCAGTTCTGTTTACATACAACACGCAGTCTACCTCACTAGGTCAGTGGGCCAGTGCTCGCGTTATATAGGTGTCAGGAGCCATCTAGTCTCGGCATAACAAAGTGTAATTAATACGATAAAACTACCTTATCGGCGGCGTAGCGCCATGCCTACCTGTATGAAATGTGCGAAATTCTTACCAAATTCTGGTCTATGTTCTGGTTGTGGACTAAACAACAATATTAATCAGATCAACCCAACAACCGGATCATCAGGCTCTGTCTCCCAGCCAACTACCAATTACTCGGCTCGTACGTCGTATACCCCGGACGATCTTTCTAATATAAACGTCACTTTATCTGACATTCGGGCTCAACTTCACAGTCTCAGTGATATAAGACAGAGTCTCTCCAAGCTCGATGATATTACTTCTACGCTGAGTGAATGCATGGAGCGTGTTGAGAATTTGCAGCGGTCATTTTATTCCGTGTCTCGACGTGTTGACGGTCTATCCACGGCTCAACAGCTACTTTCGACGCGATGTGACGACCTTGAACGACAAATTGCTACGTGCATTAATACCCCTCGATCTTCTGCAACGGATGCTGCGCCAACAGGGATGATTTCTTCTATGTCGCGACGACTTCAGCGTCTTGAAGAAGTAAACTGGCACCACGAACTTGCCGTCACGGGACTTCCGGACTTCCCTAATACCGATATAATGGAAGTTATCTCCTCCATTGCTACTGCCATCAGTGTTCCCTTTGCTAATGCTGATGTTGCAGCAGCTACCTGTATCGATAGTAAGAGGTCTAAAAGCAAAACGCTGATAGTGCGCTTTACATCTGCCATCATTCGCGACTCATGGTTAAACAAGAAGAGAACCAAGAAGGATCTGAAAGCTGTAGAAGTCTTTCCAAATTGGCCAGAAACCATGATATATATAAACGAGAGGTCATCAGCTGAGGAGCGCCGAATTTTCATGGAGGCAAAACAATTTGCCAAAATCCATAACTTTAAATACGTCTGGATGAGAAGAGGCATCACATACGTTCGCAAGGACAGCAGCGCAAAAGCTACTCGGTTCTTCCCCCCTCAAGCTCCTCAAGTTGGAAATGAGCCTCCCAGTTCAGCTGGAACGTCTGCTGGAACGTCTGTGCCAATGGGAATGTATCGCAAACGAAACTCGGTCGAGGTGGCGCTCTGATCGGAGTGCCCAAGATGGCGTCTGAGCATGCGCGTGATGACGCCGTGACGTCAAACCAATCAACGTCAAGATGAGTTTGGCTTTGCGCTTGCGTCGATTCGTTTATAGTGTTTATTAAGCTAAACTCATCTTGGCGTTGATTGGTTTGACGTCCCGGCGTCATCACGCGCATGCTCAGACGCCATCTTGGGCACTCCGATCAGAGCGCCACCTCGACCGAGTTTCGTTTGCGATACATTCCCATTTCCTCAGTGTCGCGTGTTTCTCCCAGCACCGCCAACTGACTACCGCTTGACGATTTACATCAGTCTCGTCCAACTGGCAGTCTACAACATATTCCGTCCAAGTCCCCAGTTACTCGGACCCTCTTGGTTAGTACTGGATCACCTACATCTACGGACTATGCCTCTACTAGGGCTCTACATCCACTCTTCACTCCCGACTCTGTCTCTTCAAGTTCTGCTGCATTCTTTTCGCCTTCATCTAACTCGTCGTCTTTGTATTTTACCGCGAATGAATCGGGTTCTGGCTCCAGCCTAATAAATAATACGTTAGTAATTAATCCCAAGCATTTCTCGGTGGCTCACATAAATATCAGATCACTCGTTGCGCACTTTACAGATATAATTGATTTACTTTCTAGTCTTAATTTTGATGTTCTAACCGTAAGCGAAACATGGCTCTCCGATGCCATACCTTCGTCCTCGCTTACTATTCCCGGCTACACCTTCTTTCGGTCTGATCGGAAATCCTTTCTTAAACAACGTGGCGGGGGTGTTGCTGTTTATGTTAAACGCGAAATTTGCTGTGCACCAATCAATAACAATAATGTTGTATACGATGTATCGGAAATTGATCCGTTGCTTGATTTCGTTGGCCTGCATATTACAGTTAACACTAAGCGCCTCGTATTCTTTACTGTCTACCGACCGCCTACTTGCTCTTTGTCTGCTATCGACTCTTTGCTTGATTACTTACTTTATGTATATAACTTCTCTGACTATATCATCTGCATGGGCGATTTTAATATTAATGTCAGTTCATCCGATTCTTTTGGTTTCGACTCAATTAACCTATTTATGTCGCTATTATCTCTTAATCAGATCATTAACCTACCTACACGGGTGACTAACACCTCTTCCTCCTTAATTGATCTGATTATGATTAGCAACGATCTGCCGGTTAATTCTAGCGGTGTCTATGACATGAGCCACGCAAGCGATCATTCTCTTGTCTATGCCATTTTAGATATGGTCAAACCACGTACCGCCGTCCGCTTTGTGCTACGCCCAAACCTCCGCGATATGTCTTTGGATGCTTTTAACGCTGCCGCTGCTATGATTGATTGGTCGTCTATATACGAAGTCAGCTCTATTGATGACAAAGTAAAAATATTCTACTCCCTTACACTTACACTATTTGATCATTTTGCTCCCATTGAGCGTGTGCGTGTAACGCGACCGACCGCTCCATGGCTAACTTCTAACTTACGTAAACTCATGCGCATGCGTAATCAGGCGAGCTTGAAATTTCGCAGAACTGGTAATCCTTTGCACTGGCGCCGTTATAAGCAACTCCGCAATCTCTGTACCGCAACTCTTAGAGCCGAAAAACGGGCTCTTTTCAATCATCTTTCTTCGTCTTCCAAATCTCCTAAACAATTCTAGAATCTCATCACCCATGCAGGCTATTATCGTCCTCGGCGAGATCCCAACTCTTTTCTCCCCTTCCCCGATCCTAATTCCATCAATAATCACTTCATCGATTCCATTCCGGATACTAATATCTCGTCTGAAACAATTGATAGTTTTCTGAATAATGCTCATATGCATCCTTTTTCGCAATTCTCTTTCTCCCCTTTTACACCCGCTGACCTTTATTCTGTCCTCAAGTATATCAAACTCACCTCCTCAAATCCGTTCGACTTATCCGGCCAACTTCTTTTATACTGCATTCCCTCCTGCCTCGATCCTCTAATTCATATATTTAATCACTCCATCTCCTCTGGCACCTATCCGTCCATGTGGAAAAACAATACTGTCGTACCTATCCCTAAAACTCGCGGAGCTTCAACCCTTAATTCTCTTCGCCCCATCTCTCAGCCACCCTTCCTCTCAAAACTCCTAGAGAAATTATGTTATGCACAGCTTTCTCAATTCATTTCGTCTGTTCATGCTCTACCCGACCTCCAATCTGGTTTCAGACGTGGGTACAGTACGACCACCGCTCTTCTCTTCATCACTGACTCCATTTTACGTGCTATGGACTCCCGTAACATTGCTCTCATTACATCCCTCGATTTCTCCAAAGCGTTCGACACCGTCGATCATAACCTGCTGATTGCTAAATTGAAATTTTTTGGGCTGCCTCCTTTATCACTTTCTTGGTTTCGCTCCTACCTGAAAGGACGCACTCAGCAGGTTATGATAAACCGTGATGGGCCAAAATTCTCTTCCTCGCGCGCGGTGAGTTGCGGAGTTCCACAAGGCTCCGTGCTAGGTCCATTACTTTTTAATATCTTCGTTGCCGATCTACTTCGCCTTACCACGACGAATATATCATGCATGTACGCTGATGACATGCAGATTATCTCCACATTTTCGCCAAATAATATCAACGAGGCCGTTAATAATTTGGAATTCGACCTGGCCAAAATATCTGATTGGGCGGTTCGACACGGGCTAAGACTAAATCCTTCTAAATCCTCTATTCTTGTGCTCGGCTCTTCTTTCCTTCTCCGTGCTCTTCCTCCCATTACAGTTACGATCGACTCCATACAGCTACATCCTGCCACTTCTCTTCGGAATTTGGGAATCACACTCGATTCTACTCTTACTTTCGAAAACCATGTCTCTACTGTATGTCGCCAAGCTTTCAATCGTCTTCGTCTTTTATATCCCTCCCGCCATATACTCTCCACTACTCAAAAACTCCTCCTTTCACAATCCTTGGTTATATCTTTGTTTGACTACTGTGACGTCTTATATAGTCCTTTTCTCACCTCTCGTCTTACCTCTTTGATACAACGTGTCCATAACTCTTGTCTGCGTTTCTCCTATTGTGTTCGTAAGTTTGATCACATCTCTCCGCTTTTCGTAAAATCCTCCTGGTTACGTATGTCGCAAAGATGGAAACTCCACTTATGCTGTCTCGTGTTTAAAATTCTCTCCTCTGGTTGTCCGTCATATCTATATCACATCCTTCGCACAAACCTTTCCTTTCATTCCTCCACTGCTGTTTCAACCCGTTCACAATCACATCTCTCTATTCCTTTACACTGTACCTCCAAATTTGAATCCTCTTTCTCATATATAGCGGCGCATTATTACAACTCCCTTCCTGCTTCTATCCGACAGCTTGACTCTTTTCCTGCCTTTAAAGAGGCAGCCCGGCTTCATATCCTTCAGCACTTTTAGTGTGGGCTGCCTTGTTACGTCTTCACCTCCATCTATAGCCCATTTTATGCCGTTCCCGCGTGTTAGCATCTATTTGTTCTATTTGTTCTTTGGGGTCTAAATTTTTATCTTCTTTCTTATCTACTATTATTTAGTTTTAAGTATGTTTAGTATTAGTATACGTAATATTAAGTAATTTTTAGTTTATATTATGGTTAGGCTTATTAACAGTTTATACTGCGGCCTCGCCTTTCCCCTATCTGTACCACATCATTTCTTTTTCTGTCACGTCAAAGGGTAATAAAGTTGAAATAATAATAATAATAATCTCCTCCGGGGCGGCGGAGTCCATCCGGGGGTCGGCCGGGGAGGACATCGGCCCCTCCCGAGCGGAGGGCGCCGACGGCGGCGGCACGCCCGGACCCGGGGCAGGCAATACCGCTCTCACCGGATCCGTCTCCGCGACCAGCGCGCGCGTCTCCAGTCGCGCGCACCTCTCCCGGGGGACCTCCACCTCCCTGTCTCGGTCTCGCACCGAGTCCCCGGCCGCGAGGGCCCGCTCCGTCAGGAGGCGGACCTCGGTCTCCAGCTTTTTGGATCTCCGCTCCCACGCCCCCTGGCGGATAACCACCTCCCTCGCCGGCTCGTTGGGTCGCAGGCCCCTCTCCGCTCTGCCGACCGCCTCCATCGCCAGCACAGACGCGCGGCGCAGCGCTATCCTAATCGCGCGCTTGTCCACCGTCCGCATGTTGGCGCCGCGGCGATCACCGCCGCCACCCCGTCCAGTTCCTGCTGGACGGTCTTGTGCAGCCCGTCCGCGGGCATGTTCTCCGCCCAGTCGCGGAGGCTGTTGCGGCTGGGGAGAGCCTTCATCCCGGGCCCCAGCCTTCTGGGGTCCGTCCAGACACCGGGCTTCCTCCCCCACTTGCCCGGAACGAACCCCGGCCTCCGCTGAGCATCCGCCGCACCGTCGGACGACGACAGGGGCGCGCCGACGAGGCCCTCCGCCTCTTCCTCTTCTCCTCCGCTGGAGGGCGGTGGGGCGCCGCCCACGTCCGAGTCGGACAACATCCTGGCGCGCGCCCCGGATCTCCTCCCCCACCCCGCCACGGTCGGCTGGAACTCGCCGCCGCTCGCGGTGTCGTTAGCCGGGGCGTCGACCTCCATGGCCGCGGCCGCCCCGACGTCCCGCGATGGCACCCTCCTCCCGGTAGTGCCAGGTTCTCCGGCGGACCCCAGCGCGGAGTCCACCCGCGACGTCTCCTCGTCGGAGGAGACGACGACGCACTTGTCGTCCGGGACGAGCGCGTCGCAACGCGCGAGGCACACGCGGGCCTCCCGACCCGTCGCCGGCGCAGCGCGCACCGCCGAGACGCTCGACCGCACCGGTCCCGCCAGCGACCGCCGAAGCGGCGACGCGCCGACGGACGCAGCGTCCCGATCGAGCCGCCCCACAAGCTCCGCGACCTCCTTGCGTAGGCCCAGCAGATGCCGGACCTCCGTGGCCGCCTTCACCTCCGTGCACCGCACGTACGGTACGCCTCTGGTGTGAGGCGCCGACCGCGGTGCACCCCCGACTCGCGGACCCGAGACAAACGACGTCGTCTCGGTCGGGACGTCTTCCCATTCCGCGCCCTGATCACGCGGCGAGGGGGAGTCAGCCCTCCCTTCCAGCGGCGGGTCCTCGACCCACTCCTCCCACGGTACGTCCCCGACGCGATGGGACGCCGGCAGTGAGGGGATATCGCATGTCCCCAGCTCCGCCACCAACAACCCTCCCTCCCCCAGGCCAGCTACCCGCGGGACCGCGGGCGTGATCTGGCCCTGGTTCGAGGCCGGTGACCCGCACGAAGCGATCGTGCACCGGTCCTCAGGCGTTTGAGCCCGGTCGCCATCCGGGGGTGTATAAAGGGCACCGCCATGTTTCTGTGGTGACTCCATAACAAACCCACGAGTAACCGCTTTGTGAGGTCGCGCAACGGTAGAGGCGGTCTGCCGTTGCGAAGTCTTTACCCGGACCCTTAGGGGCGCGGGCTACGTCTGGGGGGCGACATGTCCCCGGCCGGATCACGGTTAGGCGGAGCATACCCGCTCCGCCCACGTGCCCCTCGCGAGAGGAGACACGTGCCCTGGCACCACCGTTGGGGTCAGGGTTGGGAGTTTGATGATAGAGGTTTTTCCTTACCTCGCGATCCGGCCGGCTAAGGCAAGATCATCGGTCCGTGGTGGCTTCGCATACCCTCGCGAGAGATGACTCTCTCGACGAGGGGTCGTCGTTCCACCGCCACGGATTACGATACTCCCGGAAGCGATACGCTTCCAGGCTTCCCCAATAAATTGGGGGTGACACCGCAGTCGGGGATAGCGCTCCGCGACTGCGGTCCTGCCCGGCACGCGGATGAGATCCAACGTGCGGCGAAGAGTGCCACGCCCGCGTCCGCGCCCCTACCCGACTATGTCGTGTAGGGACCCCGGGAGCACCGACGTGGAGGTGCGGTGCATGGTCTTACTCCGGTCAGGCCTCCAACTTCGTCCAAGTTCTCCGCCCTGGGCTGACGCTGGATCCTCCCCTCGCGACCAGAAGGCCCTGGGGGCACCACCAGAGTCGACGACCCAGTTGTGAGAACATGGAACCCATCAGAGTTCCCCATCGACTACATGCCGGCAAGCCGACTGCCGGTGGAGCGCCCTTCCAGACCACCCCCCGCGCCGCAACCTATCTTAACCTTTTTTTTTTTTTTTTTTACTTGGTGGAAATCCCCACGCCAGGGGGTCCCTCGCTCCGCTGAGATCGTGCGAGGCGAAGTATACCTCCGCCTCCATCTCAGCGAGCAGATGGAATGGAGGGGACCCACCCAGCGCCGACAGCTCGGCGTGTGACACCGTGCGGTAAGCCCGCGCGGCGATGAACCTTTGCCAAAAGGTCTCGCCCCACGCGACAGTCCTCCAGGTCGCCGGCCCAGACCGGCGCTCCGTAGAGCGCCATGGACCGGACGACCGTCACGTATAGTCGCCGAACTGATTCGTGCGGGCCTCCCAGCTTGGGCATGATGCGCCCGAAGGCGAACACCTGTCGCTCCAACCTGGGGCCCAGGACCCGAAAGTGACGCGCGAATCGCCAGTAGGTATCCAGGGTCAGACCGAGATACTTCGATCGACCGACCCTGATGCAGGCCTCCCCGACTCGGAGAGACGCTCTGACGGGAATGCCAGTTACCACCCTGTCCGCGAGCCATACCGCCTCCGTTTTATCGGAGGCGAATCGCAGACCGAGCGCCTCTATCGCGGGGATGACGAGCCGCAGTGCTCTCTCTGCGAGGTCTAGTGCTGCCAGCCACCTCGGCCCGGAGGCCACCACCAGCGTGTCGTCGGCGTAGCACACGAACGACACGTCAGGCGATGGCAACTCCACCCGCAGCACCGCGTCGTACGCCAGGTTCCATAGCAGGGGCCCTAGAACGGACCCCTGTGGCACGCCGCGGTGCACGTGAGCCACCCCGTCCCCGTCTCGCCCGACGTAGGAGACCACTCGGCCGCGGAGGTAGTCCCAGATCAGGCGGCGAAGGTAGAGCGGGACGCGATGGTATACCAGCGCCCGCTCGATCGCCGCCCAGGAGACGGTGTTGAACGCGTTGGCGATGTCTAAAGACACCGCCCCCCTCGACCGCCCGGTCGGACAGCGACCGAACCAGTAGAATAGCATCTACGGTCGATCGTTGCCGCCTAAAACCGAATTGGCGGTCGGACAGATCCGGGAACTCCGCAGCTCCGAGGTGGTCCATGAGGCGGGCAGCTATGATCCTTTCCAGGAGCTTGCCCGCCTCGTCGAGGAGACAGATCGACCGATAGGCCGAGGGTGACTCTGCGGGCTTACCAGGCTTTCGCAGCAGCACCAGCCTCGCCTCTTTCCACGCGCGGGGAAACCTCCCGGTCCTCAAGGCCGCGTCGAAGACGTGCCTCAGGCCGCTCCCTAGGGCGCCCATCGCGCAGGCCCAGACACGCCCGGGCACTCCGTCCGGTCCGGGTGCGGCGTCCTTCGAACGCATTCGAAGCACCGCGGACTCGAGTTCCTCGTCCCAGACCCTCGGGGCATCCGCTATGTCGGTGCCCCATGCGAGCTCCGGATCTCCCGAAGCGTCGACGCCACCCTCCCCCGGAACGGGGAGAGGGGGGAACAGCGCCGACAAAACCTCCAGGAGAAACCGGGGCTCGAGGCCCTCCGTGACAGGGGGCGCCCAAGGTCCGAGTTTTACGAACACGGTCTTGTACGGGCGCCCCCAGGGGTCCTGATTGAGGGTCTCGAGGAACTCCTCGTGCGAACGGGTCTTGGCCCGGGCTATGGCTGCACGGAGCTCTCGGCGCGCCGCGGAAAACGCGGAGCGCAGCTCCTGCAGCTGGTCCTCCGTCACCCGCCGTCGGTTCTGACGGCGGGCATTGGTGTACTGGCGCTGAGCACGGACGCTCGCCGCGCGGAGATCAGCGATCTCCTCGCACCACCAGTACACCGACCTCCGACCCCCACCCGGCGGCCCGACTCGCGGCATCGTGGCGTCGCAGACTCGCTGCAACGCCCGCCGGAGCCATAGGGCGCCGTTAGAGGGGTCGTCGAGGTCGTCGCCCGGCAGGGAAGGCCAGGCGACGACGGAGGACGCCATCTGGGCCGCGCTAGCGTCTAGCTTTTTGAGCGCCCAGCGCGGCGGCTGACTACCGGCACGAGCGGGAGGAAGCGTGGCGGCGGAGGTGGCCAGCATGACGTACATATGGTCCGAGCCAGTCTCTGACTCCTCCGCCACCCAGCAGTCCGACGTCAACGCTGCCGCCGCGGGGTTTACCCAGACGAGGTCGATGATCGACTCGCCCCGCGACCCGCGAAACGTCGTGACCGCGTAGGGGTTCTTAAGGACGAACCCCATCGCTTCCGCCCACTCGAGGAGCAATTCGCCCCGGCAGTCCGTTCTGGGGGAGCCCCACTCGCGAGCGTGGGCATTGAAGTCCCCCAGAAGGACCACTGGCCGAGCTAATTGGGGGGCTAGAAACGCCCCCACCTCGCTCAGCCGGTCCTCGAACTCCGGGACGTTCAGGCTCGGTGCCAGGTAGAAGACGAGACAGACCTATCTTAACCTATCTTAACCTACTTCCTCCTACTTCCACCTCTCCCCCCTCGCCGCTCGCTCGCCCCCTACCCTCCTCCCCGCCGCTCGCATTCGCAGAAACCAACACGCTTCCCCCTCTCTCCCGGACATCCGCTTTCGCCCGACTCCCCTTCCGCTCACATCTCCTCATCCATGCTCCATTTCCTCTCTCCTCTCTTCAATTCTTTTCATCCACACCTCCCCCTCCCCCCCATCATCTAGAACCTCCCCTGCCATCTCCTGCCACCCCCTCTCTTCTCCCCACCCCATACATACCTCCCATACATGCTCCCATGTCTCTTCCCCCCCTCCACATACCCTGCATATCCTTTTTTCCTCCTCCCAGTACCTCCCCCCCCCCCTCATTTCATTGCCCAGCCTATACCTCGCGACCCATCTCCATCTACTTTCCCCCCACCCGTTCTTCAAGTACCCCGGCAACCCTTCCCCCTTCACCCTACCATACCAACCGTTATATCTTGAATCCCCTATCCTTCTCCACCTCTCCTCTTCCTGCAATTTCATTTCCCTGCTCACTAACTCCTCTCCTCTTATTCCCCCCCTTTCCCTTATCCCTTCCATTTCCTCCAAGGTCCAACCCCTTTCCTCGTAAAACCCTTTCTTTTCTTCTTCCTATCCCTCCAAAGCCTTTCCCTCTTGAACCTCCCCTTCATTTCTTCCCAACATCTTCTCGCCAGCTCCCCCCCTTTCCCCTCCTCCAGCTTCCTTTCAAACCCCGAAGCCCTCATCCCTGCCCTTTCCTTCATCATTTCCCTTTGCACCTCCTCCCTCACCATATAACTCGGTGTACCCCTTTCAACACCCAGCACCCACTTCAAAAACCTGTCATGCAGGCGTTCCACCTTTTCCCTTTCCCTCCACCCCCATACCTCCGCCCCATACCCCACCACCGGCCACACCAACTTATCAAAAAGCCATAATCTCCTTTCCCAATCACTACCAAACATCCTTTTCCCAATACCCCATACCTTCCCCATCACCGCCGCCCCTTTTTTCACCTTTTCTCCCACATGCTCCTCCTGCCCCCCGTTCCCCATCACCGTGTATCCCAGATACTTGAAGCTCTTCACCTCCTCAATCTCCTTCCCCTTCCATCTCCATGTTACCGTCTTCCATCTCCCCCTCCCCTCCTACACCTCATAACCTTCGTTTTCTCCACATTAACCTGTAGTCCTTTCCTATCCACATACCTCTCCAATCTCCCCATCAGCCCCTTCATCCGTATGCCAACGCGTATACCTTTTCCCCCCCTAGCTTCACTCCCCCCCATCCTCCCTTTTTCAGCTCCTCTTCCATGTCCGCTATGAGCAGGGTGAAGAGGCTCGGGCTCAGCGGGCACCCCTGCCTCACCCCTCTCGCCGTCCAAAACCTCTCCCCCTCCTCATCACCCACCCGAACCCTACAAGATGTTTCACTAAGTATCTCCTCGCACCTCCCCACCAACTCCTCCCTGACCCCCTCCCTCTGATTGCCCTAACCAATACCTCCCTGTCCACCGAGTCAAACGCCGCTTGCATATCTATAAACAGTACCACCATTTTCCCCCTCTTTCTCCCCAATTGCCTGTTCATCAAATAGTTCAGTACATATATATTATCCAAACAACCCACCCCCCTCCTAAAGCCCGTTTGACCCGGTGGCAGCAGTCCTTTCCCCTCCACCTCCACTCTTAATCTCTCCGCTAACACAGACGCGTACACCTTGTACGCTGTCTGTGTTAGGGTTATCCCCCTATATTCCTCCACCTTCTTCCCCAACCCCTTCTTCACTACTGGCACCACCACCCCCTCTCTCCACCCTTCTGGCCAGCCTTCCCCCCTCCACACTCTCTTACACAGCCCCCATAGCCAATTCTCGACTTCCGCGCCTCCATACTTCCACACCTCGTTCGGAATCCCACCCCCCCCTCCCGCCTTCCCATCCTTTAGATTCCTTATCACTTTTCCTATTTCCTCCCTCCCTATATCTGCCTCTCCATCCTCCCTCCTTCTCGTCTCCCAACCCCTTCTCACCCTCAACTCCACCCCTCCCAGCAACCCCCTGAAATACCCGTCCCATTCCCCCATTGCTATTCCTTCCTTGTCCCTCCGTTCTTATTCCTCCCACTTCCCTCACCCACCTCTCCACCTCTTTCTTCCTTTTTTCCTCACACAACCTGGCATACTCCCTCTTCTTCTCCTTATATTCTCTCCCATCCCCTCCTTCCCTCCTCCATTTTCTCAACTCTCCCCTTACCTTACTCTTCTCGTCTCTACACTCCTTATCCCACCACCCTCCCTTCTTTATCATCTCTCCCCCCCCTTCCCCATCTTACCCATCGCGCCCTTAATCCTTTCCCGCAACTCGCACCATTCCTCCTCTACTCCCCTTTCCCCCTCCTCCCTTTTCCCAAACTTCCTCTTAAATTCCCGCCTTCCCTCTTCCGTCCAGTCTCCTCTACCCCCTCCCTTCGCCCGTCCTTTCCTCCCACTTTCCCCCTCCTCCCTCCCCTCCCTCTTAACCACACCACCACCGGATGGTGATCTGATTCCACCCTTTCCGCTACCTCTAACCTTTCCACTTTCTCCCTGGTATCCGCGTTCCCTACCACGTAATCTATTACCGTATTCCCCCTTCCCCCTGTGAAAGTCCACTCTCCCTCCTCGTCCCCCTCTGTATTCCCATTCAATATTCCCCACCCCCTTTCCTCTAACCACCCACACAGCCTCCGCCCTTCCCCATTCACCGCCTTATCCTTGGATCTCCTTCTCCCTCCCCCTCCTCCTTGCTCCTCCTCTTCCCCCCGTATCTCCCCTCCTTCCTCTCCCGTGCGTGCATTAAAGTCCCCCCCTATCACTACTCTTATCCCCACCTCTCTCTCTCTTCCATCCACTCCCCTAAATCCTCCAGCTTCTCTTTCAGATCCCCATTTACGTACACCCCAACTATTTTCCACCCCCCCCCCCAATTTTCACTTTCTTAGCCATTATCCCCTCCCTCCCCCCCTCCCCCATCTCCCACTTCCAGCTCCTTTCTCACCCCCAACAGCATTCCTCCTATCGCTCTTCCCTTTTGACTTTCTCTCCTGGCCCACTGCTTTGCCCATGTATACCCTCTCGGTAGACTCTTTTGTACATACCCCCAATCTTTCTCTTCCACCCACGTCTCACTCAGTACCATCACATCCCATTCCTCGAGTCCCCTCCAGAATCCTACATCCTTCCTCTTTATCCCTGCTACATTCCAGAACGCCACCCTCCTTATCCCCCCTTCCCTTCCCCTTTCCCTCCTGTCTCCCCCTTCCCGGTTCATTCGTTTCCCTGCCCCTCACACCATTTCTCCCATTTAACTCGTCCCATCTTCTTATCTTCCCGTCCACCCACATTTTCAAATACCCCACCTGCACTTTCCTTCCCTTCTCCCTCTCCATTTGCGCCTCTCTCTCTATCTTCCATTTCGCCTTCCGTTCTTCCTCGGTGAGGTCGTCCTCTACCCTTTCCCTTCTTCCCCTCAGTTTTTTCTTCGCGTCCATCACCTTCCTCTTTTCCTCCCTCCCCTCCAACTTCACCAGCACCATTCCACTCCCCTCCTTTCCTACACTTCCTATTCTCACCACCTCCTTTATTCCCTTCGCCCTCTGTGACGTCCCACGATTTTTCGCGCGTTTCTTATTACATAAACCTCAAAATCACACCACCAAAGTCTATCGAACTCAACTCCTACCCCATCTCCTCAATCATTGATCACCTTGATGTTGCACCTTAGCGGTCAACAACACAAGATGATCAACACAAACCTCCACCTCGCTGATGTACCTTAGCGGTCCCCATCGCGAGATGATCGTTTCAAAACCCTCTTCGCCTATTCGTCCTACAAGGCACGAATCACTCCCTTTAAAACGAATTCAAACAAGTCCCTCGTTACAAATCCCTCTTAAAATCGAGACCACGTCTCAATCCCCTCTTTACGACTCCCAGAGTCCAAGCCACTCTAACCCCTTTCCTATAAAACACCCGAAATCCATTCGTTGAGTTGAGTATCTCTACTACAGTTACAAAAACCCCACAAATCTAATTACGACGCATTTGGCGTACGTGACAAAATATGGCTATTAATAGCCATACCGTTTATAAAAACCCCGGAAGTCCTAATGCGTCTTAATTCCGAAATGTGTCAAGGTCTTTACCGCGCGCACCCCCTCATGCTCCTGTGAAATTACATAAATACGAGGTCCTGCGAGGCCTCGTCCTCTTTCATCGCTATTCTATTCAATTGAAAAGTGTTCATTTACCGATGTAAAAGATTTTCAAACAGTGTTCAATTCAGTGCTACGACAACCATTGTAAGTCATTATAATTACTATTATTAAGGAATATCACCCTCATTATATTTCTCCATATAAATAACGCTTATTACTTTTCTATATTATAAATTTTACTTATTACTTTATATTAATAACATTTATCTCATTCTAAAGCTTATTGCTATTCATTTATTATTTTGTATTATCACCTTAATGCTTATTTTGTTTATATTTGTCTTATAATCGCTTATTACACATATCATTTTCTTGTGTTAACGCTTATTCCATTTCATATATTATATTTTACTAAAGCTTATTGTATTTCATATATTATCATCGATGAATTCTCATGTATTTCATGTTCATATGCTTATATTGTTAATAGCTGCCATTTATACCAATATTATCCGTTAATGCTATGAATCCCAAGCATTATCATTAACAAACGTTCCGATAAAGCTAATAAACCGCTTTGTTTTCTATCACGTTTCGAATTATTGTGTGTATCCTCAAGTCAAAAAAAATTCTTAACGAAACCAAGCTGCCGCAACAGCTGATTCGCGAGAGCGCGCCCAGTGTTTACAAACATTACTGCATGAGTCGTGCAATACACAAAACTAAGCGTGGTTTCTTTTGTCCGAATGCAGCGTTAAATCCTATTACGCAAACCAAAAGAAATATGAAGTGCCATAACGGGTGTTCTCCAAGTGTACATTTGCCTTCCCTGGTCGATTAGAGTGACGGATTAAATATTCGCGCCTGATCGCCTCCCGAAATTCTAAGTGTGACGGATTTAATATTCGCGCCTGACGTTCCTCCCTGTAAAAACGATTAGCGTGCTGGATTTTAGATTCGCGCCTAACGTTCTTTCCCTCAAATCCTTCAGTGTGCTGGATTATAGATTCGCGCCTGACGTTCCTCCCTGTAAAAACGATTAGCGTGCTGGATTTTAGATTCGCGCCTAACGTTCTTTCCCTCAAATTGTAACGAACTAGTTACGGGTGGACGCGAGTCTTCCCCCCACCACGCGCGCCTGGCGCGGCCCGCCGGTACCGAGCGCGGCCGCGAGATGGCCACGCGCCGAGCGGCTCTCCCGCTGTTAAAGTTGGCGCGACAGCCCATATAGGCCAGCGCGACGGGCCCGTCAGGCAGAGTTTTACCTAGCGCGCTACAGGCAATCGGTCAGAACTCTTCCAGCGAACTCTTGGTATCCAAGCTGTATCGTTGCGTATTTTTGCAATCCCCGACCTCCACGGCCCCTTGAAGAACGCGAGTTCGCCGACTTCTAGACGCAAGTCGATATCCGCTGTCAATCTTAGGGTCAGGCTTTGTCTGTCCCGGAGGACATCCTACAGCCTCCGTTTCTCCCGCGGGTTTAACCCACTGGACGACCGGACTCAAGGCTTCCCGGTCAGGGCCATTGGTGGAGACCACAGCCAGGGCACCTGTACGACCACTCACCTTTCCCGCCTCCGCCGAAACGTTGCGCGACCGCGACGCGCCGCCTGCGAACCATCGCGATAAACGCCGCGATAGACTAAGCCGCACAGACCCTGTTAGCCAGCACAGACCTGGCCGGGCTAGCTTGTACTTTAGCCTTAAGAATAAAGACCCGTACAACAGACCACTGCGCCTCATTCACTCGACCGCCCCGAATACCCTTCCGGTAGCTAACCTCGACGAAGCGAGGTTACAAAATCCTTCAGAGTGCTGGATTCAAGATTCGCGCCTGAGTTCCCTCAAATCATTCAGAGTGCTGGATTATAGATTCGCGCCTATCTTTTCCTTTCCCATTGTCGACGTTCCCAAAGACCTCGCCCGGGACGTGACACCCCAAACCCATCCTTTCCCATAACCTCCCCACCTCCTCCTTCACCTCCTTTCCTTCTAGTCCCAACCCCCTAACCACCACGTTATTTCTCCTTACCTCCCTTTCTTTCCTGTCGTGCATGACCTCCATCCTTCTAATTC
Source organism: Andrena bicolor (assembly GCA_960531205.1). Lineage (NCBI taxonomy): Eukaryota > Metazoa > Arthropoda > Insecta > Hymenoptera > Andrenidae > Andrena > Andrena bicolor. The sequence goes on from OY482664.1 coordinate 26,283,325, forward strand.
TCATTCTCCATTCCTCCTCTTGTCCTTCCCACCTCACCCCCTCCCCCACCCCCCACTTCTTTCCCTTTCCCACCTCCCTACCTTCTCCATCACCTCCTCCATCCTCCTATCCCATTCCTCTATCTTCCCTAGCTTCTCTACCAGCCCTCCTCTCCTCACCCTCTCTTCCTTCATCACCTCCTCCCACCTCCTCCTTTCCTCTCTCCACTCCTCCTCACTTCTTCTTCTCTCTTCCCTTTCCTTCTTCATCTCCTCCCTCTCCCTCCTTATCTCCTCCTCCATCATCCTTCTCTCCTCCCTATCCCTTCTCATTTCCTCCCTCATCTTCCTCATCTCCAACAACATTTCCCTTATCATTCCCTCCAGCGATCCCCCTTCTTCTCCTCCCTCCTTCCTCACCCCTTTGCCTGCATTTTCCGGGGACCTCCGAGTCTTGAAACTCCTCTTAAAACCTCCTGTTTTGGCTTGCTCCATTGCCCCAGCGTCCTCCTCTCTCTCCCTCTTTTTTCCCCATAAACTATCTAAACTTCCCGCGCTACTCCCCACGCTGTTCTCACTGTCCTTTCTAACCCTACCTTTTTCTGCCTTCTTTCCTACTTCTTTTCCACCTTTTTCCGTCTTCATCTCTTCCTTACTTCTCTAACCCCTTTCTCTTGCCTTATCTCTTTTTCAAACTTCCCGCCTTCCCACCAGCTCTTCTCTCCTGTTTCACTCTTCTCTCACCCGCGCCACTACCTGTCACACTCTACGTTCCTTCCCGCCTTTCTTCGCCTGTCTCTACCACCTAACCTCCAAAGCTTCCCTTATCCCTCTCGCACTTCTGCTACCCCCTAACACCGTCCCTTGCCCTTTATCCTCCGACCCTTCGTCAACTCCTCTCTACCTTTCACTCCACTTTCCACTCTCCCTCACTACCTCACTCGCCTTTCCCTCGAACCACAAACTTCACTCACTCTTACGCCCAGCTATCACACACGCGGCCGGAAACGGAAGTCCAACACTGTTTACTATTTAATCCAATTAAAACGTTTTTCATAAGTCGTTGAAAACTAGCGGGTGCATTCTTAAGACCGAAAGGCATTCGTGTATACTCATAATGATCGTTCAGGGTTGTGAACGCAATCTTCGGTGCGTCACGGGGAGACATTGGGATCTGATGAAAATCACTCGCCAGGTCAAGAGTCGTAAAATAATGTGAGTGCCCTAGCTGTTCCAAAATATCCTCAATGTTCGGCAACGGGTAAGCATCCCGGATTGTCTTTTCGTTTAGTTTACGATAGTCAATGACTATTCGCCATTTCCGCTGCCCTGAAGCGTCTATTTTTTTTGGTACAACCCAAAGTGGACTTGACCATGGACTGACAGATGGTTTTATTATTCCCTGTTCTAGCATTTTCTCAATTTGCTTGTTCACTTCATTTTTATGTATCTCAGGGTATCTATATGTTTTAACATGTACTGGTTGTTCATCCGTAGTGTTAATACTATGAGAAGCTGAATAAGTGCAAGTTAATAAATCCGTTGATTGATGAAATATATCATTGTATTCCTTACAAATTGATTCTATAGAGGACCTTTCCTCCTGATTTAAATGATCGAGACGTATGTTTTTATTTAATACCTCTAGCCTAGTTTTTAACTGATTGTTAACTTGCGTCGGTGCTAACTTATAAATATAAGCTTGCTTGGATAATGGCTCTACTAAAAGTTCTGGAATTGGAATTCTTTTCCTTTCGGTGGATTTATTAATTACCGTGATGTAGGATAAATTATCTTGAATTTTAACAATGGCATTTGGTACTAAAAGAGAGTTATCCTTGTCTAAATGAGTGGAAAATATGACTCCTTCACTAAGAGCATAAGGATTTTTAATCTTAATAGGAACAATTGTTTCCGTTCCTGGATTAAGGGGGTATACCCGTTTGAAACCCTCGGAAAATGAGTAAAATTTGTGGATTTTTTTACAAGTCAACGGCTGGATGCAGATTTCCCGTTTTTTACTATCTTTAAATAGTATTATGAACTACTTAAAAGAAAAGTTTCAGTTAAAAAACTATCATTTTTTGGAAGTTATGAATACATGTCCGAAAGTCTCCCGATTTTAGATGGCTAAACGGTGGCCCTAAAAACTCGAGCTACGTTCAACCAATTCACTTCCAATTTTGCATGCAGAATCATAATAGGATTTCACATCGTCCAACGAAGGCCTTTTTTATTCCGATTCTCCGTTTATTATTTACAAAAAAAGGTGGATTTTTCTCTTAGAAAAATCTAACTTTACCTTTGATCTCTCACCATTTCTTTATTTTTCAAAATTTTCAAAGTTGGCTTCGTTGGACGATAGCTATTGACATACTTTATAAGAAAATTTTATTGTTTTTGATTTCAGACCTGATATACAGCTGTATTCAGGGCCACAGTTTAACCGTCTAAAATCGAAAGACTTTCGGATGTTTATGCATAACTTCCAAAAAACAATAGTTTTTTAACTGAAACTTTTTTTTTGAGTACTTCATAATACTATGTAAAGATAGTAAAAAAACGGGAAATCTGCATTAAACCTTTGACTTGTAAAAAAATCCACAAAATGTACACATTTTCCGAGGGTTCAAACGGGTATACCCCCTTCATGGTTATAAATACATTTGAAGATTGATGTGTTGTGACGTCCCACGATTTTTCGCGCGTTTCTTATTCCATAAACCTCAAATTCACTCTATCAAACTCAACTCCTACACCATCTCCTCAATAGCCGATCACCTTGATGTTGCACCTTAGCGGTCAACAACACAAGATGATCAACACAAACCTCCACCTCGCTGATGTACCTTAGCGGTCCCCATCACGAGATGATCGTTTCAAAACCCTCTTCGCCTATTCGTCCTGCAAGGCACGAATCACTCCCTCTAAAAACGAATTCAAACAAGTCCCTCATTATAAATCCCTCTTAAATCGAGACCACGTCTCAATCCCCTCTCTACGTCACAACAGAGTCCAAACACTCTAACCCCTTTCCTATCAAACACCTAAAATCCAATCGAAGAGTTGAGTATCTCCAATACCGTTCATAAAAACCCTAGAAGCCTAATTACGACGCATTTGGCGTACGTGACAAAATATGGCTATTAATAGCCATACCGTTTACAAAAACCCCGGAAATCATACTGCGTCTTATTCCGAAATGTGTCAAGGTCTTTACCGCGCGTACCCCCGCAATACTCCTGTGAAAATACATAAATACGAGGTCCTGCGAGGCCTCGTCCTCTTTCATCGCTCTTTCATCGCAGAACTTCGACAAAGTGTCATTTCAAAAGGTGTCTCTTGAAACGGTGTTAAAGAATTATTATTAAAATTGTTCATTATTCAAAGTGTTAAAGCCAGTGCTACGGCAACCACTGTAAGTCATTATCATTATTATATTATTATTCACTTCCATACTATTGTTTATATCCATGCTCATTACTTTTCATGTCATATTATTCTCATACTATCTTATATTAATAACATCTATCGCATTCTAAAGCCTATTGCTATTCACTTATTATTTTGTATTATCACTTTAACGCTTACTGCGTCCATATATATATATATTTTTCGTCTTACTATCGCTTATTGCTTTCTATATTATATATTTTCATATTACTTTATATTAATAACGTTTATTACATATCAACGCTTGCTGCATTCAAGCATTATTTTGTATTATTATTGTTTATGCTTGCTTTGTTTATATATATTTCTTTATAATCGCTTATTACTTATATCGTTTCCTTGTGTTAACGCTTATTGCATTACATACTATAAATTCTACTAACGCTTACTGTATTTCATTTTATATTCTTCTATTATCAATAACCACCAATTATATATATATTATGTGCTAATGCTAAAAGTCCCACGCATTATTATTATTAATTGCATTAAAGCTTCAACAAAGTTAATAAACCTATTTGTTTTCAACTACGTCTCGAATTAATGTGTGTATCCCCGAATCATAAAGATTCCCAACGAAACCAAGCTGCCGCAACAGCTGATTCGCGAGAGCGCTCCCAGTGTTTATAAACACACTGCTGCATGAGCCGTGCAATATACAGAAGAACTAAACGTGGTTTCTTTTACACAAATGCAACGGTAAATCCTATTTCGCAAACCAAAACAAATACGAAGTGCCGTAACGGGTGTTCTCTAAATACACATTTACCTTCCCTGGTCGATTAGAGTGACGGATTCAATATTCGCGCCTCATCACCTCCAGAAATTCTAAGTGTGACGGATTAAATATTCGCGCCTATTTCCTTTCAAACCCACAGTGTGACGGATTAAATATTCGCGCCTGGCTTTCCCTCAAAACTCTCAGCGTGACGGATTTAATATTCGCGCCTGAGTCCCTCAAACCCTAGCGTGACGGATTTAATATTCGCGCCTAAGTTCCTCTCAAAAATCTCAGTGTGACGGATTTAATATTCGCGCCTGAGTCCCTCTCAAAACCCCTCAGTGTGACGGATTTAATATTCGCGCCTGAGTCCCTCAAAACCTCAAGGTGCTGGATTCCAGATTCTCACCTGTATTTTTCCTTCCCCATTGTCCACGTCCCCAAAGACCTCACCCGGGACGTGACAGTGTATTAAAATGTATCGGAATTGGAAACGGTATCGGCTGGATCGAAATGATTTTGTTAGAATAATCTGTCTCGCAATTTTTAGATCTCAGAAAATCGTTTCCATGTATACCATCGAATGGTATATTTGTAGAAGAATCTATTACTTGAAATTTTGAACTAATATCCTTCCTATGAATTTGTAGATTTAATTCAGTTTCACCTAATGTACGAATAGCAGAATTAGGCCAAATTCCGTTCAATGAAATTGCATTTAAATTTAACAATTTAAAGTTTGATAAACTGGATGATTTAATTAAAGAGATCGAAGCACCAGAATCAACTAGTAATTTTAATACCTTATCCTCAGACTTTGCTAGATTTGTCTCGAATAAAACATATATTAAATCACTTTCATCGGCGGAAAACTTAAATATATCTACCGGAGGAATTCGTTGAACATTTGTGTGACCTGATTGATTGAGTTCGTTGTTTCTGAGTTGGATATCCATGAATTCGGGGGTTTGGGATTGTGACTGTGCTGGTGAAAATTTTGATTTTGGAAATTTACGCTTCCAGTATTTGTAGGAGGAGTGGAAGTCTGTGACGTTTGGAATTGTCGTTTGCTATTATTATATTGGCGTTTTCTACCTTAATGCATGGAATGTCCAAATTTTTCACAATAATGGCATTGTATTATTCCTTGAGCGCCCTCAACACGATTTGAATTTAAATTTGAATTAGTATACGCATTTGTACCCGGTGAATTTCGCATTGTTTGGAAATTATTGTGCAATTTTGCGGATTTACCACTCTATTGGTTGGTGCATTATAGTTAACAGCTTTATTTTGTGTTGGATATTGCTTTTTAGCTCTACAATCTTTTGTCAAATGATTTGTACGCAAACAGATTTTACATTTTAAAAATTGATTGTTATCGTATCGTAAACGAAGAGCCTTTTCTTCCGCAACTGCGGCAGTGAAAGCATTATTTACGGACTTGAATTCGTGGTATCGTAACATCTGAGAAATTTGTGGATGTGTATGATAGACAAATCTATTTAAAGCCATATCATTGACCATTGAAAGTCTACCAGATAAAGTGTTATTCTCTGAATGTATTGCATGGAGAGTACCTAAAATTCTGGAAGACAAATCTTCCAAGCGTTTATAAAATTGAGTTACACTTTCGTTTCGCTCCTGCTTAATACTGTGTAACTCCTCAAATAACTGATCTAATGTTTTTTTATCCTGATATAGACTTATTAACAGTTCAAAAATTTCCGGCCATGTACTATTGCCCGATGAGAAGATGAGCTACTACCCACAAGCTGAAATGTCACAGGGGCAAGGGGAATCGCCTGTTCGCTCCACCCTATCCCCTCCAAGAAGTCCTAGTTTTCGGTTCTTAGCGGCTAGCCGTATCCGCGGATTGTCGCGATTAGTTGCGTTCGAGTTCTTCGTCACGGGACGAACTGTGTTGGAGGGGATAGGTTGACGCGAGTGGACGATTCCCCTTGCCCCTGTGACATTTCAGCTTGTGGGTAGTAGCTCATCTTCTCATCGGGCAATAGTAGTCAAATCACAATGTATATCGATTTGTTCACGCGCTTTACCAACAATTCTACTCTTCACATACAACAAAAGTGGTACCTCCTGCTCTGGTTTAGCCAATTCAAAAACAGAATCTACCTGTTTTATAAAACTCCGAAGTCGATATCTATCACTATCAAAAGCATCAGGTATTAATTGTATTAGAAACTCAAATCTAAGACTTTCAGAAACTACATTCGCGGATGGTGTTGCTTCATTATCGGTCATTTTCTTTTTTTTCTTTATATATCCACGCTTTTATTATTATTATTATTATTTTTTTATATACTTAAGACGATAGAATATGAGAGTATGAAATTGTTATATGGATTTAGGAATAGGATATTCTTGCAGTATTATAGAATTGGAAAAATATAAGATATTCTGTACTCACAGTGCAGTTATTAAAATGCAGTTGATGCTCCTTGATTCTTCCGATATTCGTGCCGCAACTGGTTCCGTACAATTTATGGATTCCGGAAATTCTGTCTCAGTAGTGATACTTGCCTCCGTTCATCTTCAATTGTCCAACTCGAGATTAACAATTGAAATTGTCACTTGTGTTGTGCCCGGACCGACACCTAAGTGTGTCGACACCACGCATATATACCGATTGCCACAATCGAGCGGCCGAAATCCGGCACAACCGCGTAAGGGATTTCGGAAGCGCATAAAGACCGTCAACATATGGCAACACACTAAAAAGCAGGCCAAAGGCAGAGACCCCGATGGTCCCCGCTTCGCCCCGATTACATTATAAGAACGATGTACGAGCAATGCGAGCTCAGACTTGATAAAGATTTGGATCGGGATTGATACCCGACTTTATACGAGGCTCATGCCCAAGTAGGCACAGTGTAGTTGTCACCCAGATCGGGACAGAATAAACTTGTTAACCTTACGGTGAGTTCCAACTCTTTAACCCGCAACGATCCCCTACCTTCGGTTTCAAGCCGAATCCTTCCGTCCCGGCATATTGACCTGAACCATCGGAGCCCGTGGACGACGATCGCCAAGGACGCCCAGGAGCACCCCGAGATTCGTACCCAGAACCTCGGCCCCAGGCGTCCCGGCACAACACTTGGGTCAATGGTGAAATCTTAACTTTCAATATTCCTGCTGATTTCACCAAGTGTCGAGTTAGATAATCCCGCTTCTGACACCAAAATTTATGTTGTGTACCAGGAAATTAGACACTCGTTCAATAAACTTAAACGATAACTTTATTCAAAAGTAACTAATCTTAATTCCGGGACATGGAGTTTTACGGTAAGAATTTAAGTAGGTAGGTAGGGCCGATTCTGGCTCATGTGGGGGCGAGGGGGTGAGGCGGGGCGGGGGGTACCGCATTCGTAGGTGAGGGGGACGACGTCAGAGGAGGGGGATTTTTTAAATTTTCAAAATGGCGTCCGTCACCGCGCAATCTCCGTACACGTGCGGAGATCGGTGCGCAGGCGCAAAAGATAAGGCGCGAAAGGATGTAACGCGGATGCTGTAATTCGACACCGATGCGCATACGGAAGTATAGAGCGATAATTATTCGAGCATCACCCAACGTATTTTGAAGACCGAGACCACCGTGACGGGTGTAAATACTCTTATCACGGGCGCGTGAATTCGAAACCGCGTTTCGGAATCGTATTTCGACTGGTGTTGTAATTAACGTGGGTTACATCGATCCGCGTCAATTTTTGGAGGGGCCCGACGAATGGTGCTATCACGCGTGACAGACACTATCAGGGAACATTCTGGTGTGTCCGTGAATACGATCCTGAACGCGGACCTTATGTTCAGGACATAGAGCGTGCGCGAGTGGTATTCAAAGTGCGTGGTTGCTCCCACGTCAGTGGCGATCGAGGAGTTCCAAGATCGTGATAGTGGATGGACCCTGAGGGCTGTGCTAAATCTCATAATAAACATTAATAAACACAACCCTTTTCGCGCCGGCTGCGAAGTGCCGCTTCCGCGCGCCGTCGTTCTGAAAAAGGCAGTGGTGAACGTAAGGAACAGAGACAATGCATGCTTCTTGTGGACCGTAGTCGTCAGTTTATACCCTGTTGCTGAGAATAGTGATAGAATCGCATCGTATCATCACTACTCGGAGTTGCTTCGCACGGATGATATGACTCTTCCCGTGACGTTAAATCAACTGACGAAGTTCGAGAGGATTAACGACATTTCGGTGAATGTGTACACCTGGACCGACAAAAACTGCATGCCTCTGCGACTGACCGAGGATAAACGTGAGAGGCACGCGAACCTGCTACTGGTGCAGGATCCCAACGAGCCCCAACGATACCATTTCGCGTGCATTCGAAGCATGTCGAGGCTCGTATCGAAGCAACTCGGCAATCACGGACATCAAGTATTCGTTTGCGATAGGTGAGTAAAATATGGAATATTTCGATCGATGTATTTATTTATTCTCATGTTTTATTCGTATTATTAATACTATTATCGTTGCAGATGCCTCAGCTTCTTCCATTCGTCCGAGCGATTGACCAAGCATAACGTGGACTGTCAACGCATGAACGAGTGCGCCACCGAATTGCCGTCCGCGAAGGATAAATGGCTGCAGTTCTAGAACTTTAAAAATAAAGAACGGGCGCCATTCATTTTTAAGGAAATAAACTTAATAACCTTTTAAGAACTGAACTATTTATTTAGAAAAGTAATAATGATAAACACAAACACGTCGCACAGCGAACCGCAGAACAAGAGAGGGATCGACGCAACAACCACACACACATTCACACACACTCATACAGCAAAGGCGCGCGATTTCAAAAGCTTAACATTCATCATTTACGCGGACTTCGAATGCATGCTGGAGGACGTCGAGCCTGCGGCGCGGAGTCGTACGTACACGTACCAGTGTATCTATGGATTCATCGAATTAATAAATAATTTAGTTCAATACATTCCATAAATTATATATTTACATACAGGGTGTAAACGGTATACGTAGCAATATTTTAGGGGGTGGTAGGGGAGGTCCAATGGAACATAAAAGTCCTATGACATAATGTCCGATCGGTCTCCATTTTACAGTAATAATGCCTCGAAGTTAACATGTCTATATGCTAAACTAATAGACGCAGGATTCCATAATTTTGCACATACATTGGAGACAACCAGTAGAGTAAAATTGTCTGAATACATTTTGTTGTATCTCGTATAGTTTAGCTGTTATAAAGGTTTAAACATCGGAGATGTTTGTGGAAAAGATCGTCGCTACACGCACACAGATGAGCCGTAGCACAAAGACCGCCCGTGGTGAACTGTTCAAGATGACCCAGTAACCAAGTAACGACGGGCCCCTTACAGTAGCGGTCCCATTGAGGATCTGTTTGGAGTAGCGGAGGCACTTAGGGTCGTCAGCTAGAAAAGAAGAAACAAGTGAACGAAAACTCTACACGCATTCTTAGGTCAGGCGCGCAGTGGTGGCAATTTGTTGCGTGACAGTTTTGATGCTCACGAAAAATGCATTGATTTACATGGAAGTAAACTCCTTTGACGACGTGACTGCAAAACGTGTTGTTTTTTTTCAGGAAGTGATAAAACTGTTTCTTTCCTTTTAGTGTGACTAAACTGTCACGCAACAAGCTACTGTCAATGCGTGGCTACTCTGACCTGAATGTGCAGTAAAGAAATACAAATTTCGCTACCTACATTTATTTACAAAAGATGCTCGAAATGGTTGCCATTTGCATCCAGACACGCCTGACACCGACGCAACCAGTTGTCGCGAACGCGGGCGAATATTCCAGGCTGCTCGCGTATAACGTTACCAGCATGAAATACTCTACCTCGCAATTCCTCTAAGGTTTCAAATTCGGTGTCGACGTATACTAAGGATTTCATGTGGCCCCATACGTAAAAATCCATTGGATTTAAATCTGGGCTCCTTGGCGGCCACGCAACCGCACCATTCCGTGCAATTACACGGTTCCCCCATATTCGGCCTATAGCTGGTATAGCTCTTCCCATATGGGCTGGGGCGCCGTCGTGAAGAAACCACATATTTCTTCGGGTGGCCAGGCAAACATCTTCTAGCAGAAGTGGCAAATCCCGTCGAAGAAATCTAGCATATTTTGCGCTATCTAGACACGCCGGCAAAATATGCGGTCCGAGGAGATGATCGCCTACTACCCCAGCCCATATGTTTAGCCTCAGCTCCTGCTGGAAGTGCCCCGTTACAACATTGTGGGGATTCATGGGTTCCCACGCGTGGGAATTGCGGAAATTAAATATGCCAGAACGAGTGAACGTTGACTCATCTGCTGCGAGTATGATCGCCGGAAAATGATCATCCTCTTCCACTCTATCGAGGAACCACCGGCAGAAAGTCCGTCGTCTCTCAAAATCTTGTGGTAGTAAATTTTGTACCCGTTGTGAGTGGTAAGGGTATAAGCCTGTGGGATTTTGGATTAATAATTCTTTAATTAGTGGTAGTTCGTGTTATTAATGAAATATGCGAAAACAAAAGATAAAATAATAAGTATCTAATCATTAGTCGATAGCCAGGATAACGTCAGTGACTCAGATATTAAAGGCATCCCCCGGTTAAATCGCGCGAAAACATAGGTGACTTTTATGATATTTTGTAGAAAATGGTATACAATGTATGAGTCTAAAACTTTTTGCACTTTATTCTGCTACAAATCAGAGATGGGCAAAATGTAATGTAATTACAAATTACGATTTAAATGTAATTGTGGAATTCAATTACAGATTACTTTCTGTAATCGTTAATTTAGTTGACCACAATTACAATTGTAATTGTAAGTGTGCAGGACAATTACATCCAATTGCTATTACTTTTTAATCGGAATTACTCTGTAATTGTAATGAAAGGAATTACACCTGTAATTGATTATGCTCAACTCGGCTTTCGACAGGATCATCCAAATTAAAAAACCAAAGATATTCCTTAATTACACATGTGTGGTTATCGCGTTATCTTCGGAGAGTGTTAAGAAACAACTGGGCGATGATGGCTAAATGGTTAAACGGTAGAGTCCCCGAAACATGGGGTTTTCTCACACAAAAATGTTTCTTAAAAACAATTGACTGTATGAATATTCGCAATAGAGGGTAGCACGGAAGGCAATGTAAGTACGAGTAGAATCCTATTGAGTGAGCGCCACATTTTCCATGCGTTTATTCGTTTAAAGGAACGCACGCCGCTCACGCACACACGCATAACAAACACCTATTTTAAGGGCGTCACACTGTTAATCCCCCTGAATTGCATGTAAAATCTTTGCCGTCAGGAATTTCATTCTAAAATTTTACCTGATCATTCTTGAGATGTTGTGGAATGAAAATATGCAAAAAATGGATTTTTTCACCGGGGGGTGCACTTAATCAAAATTTGACGATACATTTAGTGAAGAATTTACAGCTACAATGAAATGTGAATTTATAGTAAGAATAGGTAAATTTATAAAGAAATGTTACTTTATACAACTAAAATCCTACAAACCTTCATCACGCAATGTGCGATGGACATACGTATGGGAGAGTCCCATTTCTCGAGCAATACTCCTCGTACTGCGGGCAGAGTTATTATGAATATGTTGAAGGATTTCATCTTCCCTGTCGATATTCCTTCTTGGCCCTCTTCCTTCGATGCGAGGGAAAAAGGAACCCGTAGTGTGCAATGTGTCACACAAATTCACGATAAACTGCCGGGATGGTTGTCGCAGATGAGGATACCGTTCCGCGTATAATTGCTTCGCACGTAATGCGCTGCAGTTAGCCTCCCCATACATGATAATCATGTTAAACATTTCGTTGCACGAATACCCCGCATTGGTCTCCATGCTTGACAAAATCACTTTCACACTTTTGCACTTAAAAGGAGTTCGCGAGCACGTGTCGCACGATCAGCGATTTCGCACGGATGGTGTCACCAAAATGGAAACGTCTTGTTCGGTTTCGGAGACCGAGTGTGGTGACTGCTGTGTCTTGACTGATTTTTCGGCGTTTTCCATGGCCGAAGAAAACACCAACGTGGAACTTGCTCGCAGTGGCAGTGACTTGCATAACCAATCAGGGTTGACGAAGGACTTCGTGTGAACCCTGATTGGCAGTGCGGCGGCGGATACCTGCTAGCGGAAGTATATTTTTCTGTCAGGCGAAAAACACAGACATCCGGATTGCACGTAAAGGGCTGGTAGTCTTGCGACCCCCTAGACCGTTCAGCGCGAGCGGCCAGAGTCGCGTACCCGACCTTGGAGTCCCTTAAAACGGTCAGGCCTTTATGATCTTATGACTTACCTCAATCGAAGCGGATTACAGGTCGGCCTGGCCATGCCATGCAGATGTGCGGACTTCTGAGGTGGTTTACAAGGGGGAATGAAATACTGTTATTAGTGCATTTCCTGGTTGACGGAAATACCGATTCACAACTACACGCAGCGCTGAATAAAATACTTCGAATCAGGGATCCTCTTGTTGTCCGTATGAAATTAGAGAGGCCATGTATCATAGAATAGACTTTAAATCTCTATTTTAGTGAATAATTTGTCTATCTTTTTTCGGTACAGTTGGGGAGGGGGGGGGGGGGGACAATACGTTTTGTGCAGGGACACAGGAAGAAAAAGGGTAGTCACTGCACATGACTCCACCTACACCGTCTTCCCTTCAAATTGGAGACGGATCCTTTATCTCTCGAGTATAAACACGCGCTCGAATTTCAAAACAAAAGCACGCGTCGACGTATTCCATGCGAGAGAAGGTGGGTTTGAAGTTCGATTGGTCCCAAACTAACCAATCGGGCCTGCTTATCTCTCGTGTCTAAACACGCGCTCGAATTTCAAAACAAAAGCACGCGTCGACGCATTCCGTGCGAGAGAAGGTGGACCTAGGGGAGGAGATATTGCTGTGAGAAGTAGAAACTTCGCGTTGTGCAGGAATGCAGATCGGAGTTGTTACAACATAATCTCTTCCCTATGTCTCGCCCATTCTCGCATTGAATACGTCAGCGCGTGCTTTTGTTGGGAATTTTGAGCACGTGTTTATATTCGCAAGATAAGGGTTCCCCTTTAATTTGAAGGGAGGACGAAGCAAGCGGCACCACCAATCAATCACGGCAAGAACGCTAGCTTCTTTCCGGAAGATATGAACATTAATACTGTCGACAATCAAGAACGTGGAGCGGTCTTTAAGAATTTTAGACATCCCTCGACCTGAGTTAATCGGTATATTGCTGTATCGATGGGTAATACATGCGATGACTTCGGACCCGCATGTACCGTTGTCGTTCGCCGACTCGTGGGGCAATACGGTTATAAACCGCGACCCTGACGAACCGCTTTAAACGGTCAGCTTAATTATTTTTCGAAACACCAATATAGCAATTAAAAAGTATTATTCACCATCAATACCTACGCCTCGCGTTCGGACACAGGAAAAAATGGGTTATTATCGCCGGAAATATGTCATAGCCTGCGTTAAATTTAAATACTAATAATCACCAATCAACTAATTAAAACTCACCCTTTCAGAATTTCACCTGCAGCTTGAAAACCTGCGTCACTAGATCACTGAACTCACCCTGGTCAGCGACGAATGCGTCCAATGCACAGCTGGTCTCTGGTATGCGACCCCACCCAAAGTAAAAGGATCGCAACATCAAGTGCGATCGGGTTAATGTAGATACGGAATATTCACTTGACTGCACGGTTATTAACACTGATCACCTAATTTATTGTCCCACCAGGACAAGATGTTTTAGGTAAAAAGAAGCCAGCACATTTTCGAGACACATGCGTTTGCAGAAGTGCAACGAACGAACCATCCTACACTTTCACAAAAGCCCGCGCTCCCTTCTTTTATTGCCAATGTACCCATTGCTTCGAGGTAGGCAGCAGACCCCACGTGTTTCGGTTCGAAAGGGTCCGAAGAGAAGAGGAACTGAAAGTCTTCGAGTTGCTATAAAGAAAAAAATCCTGTTTCCTGTTTCCCTTTTCCCATATCCCGAGTTCACGTCTGCTACGAGGCGGAACCAACTAAGTCATAAATTCGACTCGTGGGACAATACGATCATAAACCGCGACCCTGGCGAAATGCTCTGGCCTATAAGGCTGATTAATTTTTGGGAACTAGCAATTAAAAATTATTATTCAACATTAATACGGCTTGCGAAGAGACACAGGAAGAAGGAGACCATGTAGTTCGCTGACTGCTCGAAGTCCCGCCTGCTTCGTACTACCTTCAAATTAAAGACCGATCCCTTATCTCTCGAGTATAAACACGCGCTCGAATTTCAAAACAAAAGCACGCGTCGACGTATTCCGTGCGAGAGAAGGTGGGTTTGAAGTTCGATTGGTCCCAAACTAACCAATCGGGCCTGCTTATCTCTCGTGTCTAAACACGCGCTCGAATTTCAAAACAAAAGCACGCGTCGACGTATTCCGGGCGAGAGACGGTGGGCTTCAAGTCCTATTGGCCCTAGTCGAACCAATCTGGCCTGCATCCCTCCCAAACGGCCACTGTCCTCAAGAGGCCCTCTTCACAGCAATATCTCCTCCCCAAGGCCCACCTTCTCTCCCACGGAATACGTCGACGCATGCTTTTGTTTTGAAATTCGAGCGCGTGTTTAGACAGGAGAGATAAGCAGGACCGATTGGTTAGTTTAGAACCAATCGAACTTTAAGCCCACCTTCTCCCGCGCGGAACACGCCATGGGCCTTGGGGAGGAGATATTGCTGTGAAGAGGGCCTCTTGAGGACAGTGGCCGTTTGGGAGGGATGCAGGGCAGATTGGTTCGACTAGGGCCAATAGGACTTGAAGCCCACCGTCTCTCGCACGGAATACGTCGACGCGTGCTTTTGTTTTGAAATTCGAGCGCGTGTTTAGACACGAGAGATAAGGGATCCGTCTTTAATTTGAGGGTAAGACGAAGCGGGCGGGACTACGCGCAGTCAGCGGAGTACCCCTTCTTTTCCTGTGTCTCTCCGCGAGACGTATTGATGCTGGATAATACTCTGTAATTTCTACTTCTCCAAAATTAATCAGGCTGATCAGCCAGAGCATTTCGCCAGGGTCGCGGTTTATGACCGTATTGTCCCGCCAGTCGGCGGTAGAGAACGCTTTCCTACAGGTTCGGATAATTTATGACTTAATTGGTTCCGCCTCGTAGCAGACGTGAACTCAGGGTAGCGGAAAGGGGAAACAGGAATGGTATGCATTTTCTTCTTTATAGCAACTCGAAGACTTTCTGCTTCTCTTCCCTTCGGACCCTTTCGAACCGATACACGTGGTGTCTGTTTTCTATCTCGAAGCAATGGGTACATTGGCAGTAGAAGGACGGAGCGCGGGCTTTTGTGAAAGTGTAGGATGATTCGTTCGTTGCACTTCTGCAAAACACGTGTGTTTCAAAAATGTGCTGGCTTCTTTTTACCTAAAGCCTCTTGTCCTGGTGGGAGTAGACTCATAATGGAACCAGAGAAACTACTTGGCGGTAGAGGAAGTTGCTTGGGAAAAAATCCTGTCAGTGAGCTAGTAATCTCGTCCAGAAATGTACTCAGCCGAAGAGTATTACGCGATGTTCTGGGTGTACGCGCGGAACAACGGGAACGCAAATGCTACCGTGCATAGACGCTGAGGGTGGCCACATTGTGCAACTGCTCAATTAACAGTAATCGGCCCCTTTCGGGGCCACCAATTTTTATAACGTAGGAACAACACGTTCCGTGAAAAATAAATTCAGTGATCAGTGTTAGTATCAGTGCAGTGAAGTGAATATTCGGTACATTAACCCGGACGCACTTGGCGTTGCGACCCTTTTACTTTGGTTGGTGTCGCATACCTGGGACCAGCTGTGCACTACACGCATCCGTCGCTGACCAGGACCAGTTCAGTGACCTAGTGACGCAGGTTTTCAAGCTGCAGGTGAATTTCCGAAAGTGTGAGTTTTAGTTACTTTATTGGTGATTATTAGTTACTAAATTGAACGCAGGCTATGGCTTATTTCCGGCGATAATTCTCTAAATTTCCGTACCTAAATTTTGTCTTCGGGGGTTTTGAACAGACTTATTCATTATCAGCAACAGTGTTGGCCGTTATTAAACTACGGATTCTTATCACAATAACGAACTACGATCACGTTTTGTTTATTTCCTGTTACATTACTTTTTTGTTTATGCGATATTTGAAAACGAAATTTACGTACTTCTTGTCCTCTCACTTCAAATAATTATTATTTTCGATTCTGTTTTTAAAAAAATGTGTATTCATTTTTTTACGTTTGACATGATTTTCCTCGATTTATCTTTTACTCGTAATTCACTTTAAATGACAACCAAACGATGACGAAAGGTATCGCCTGCTGTCGTTTTCGCAGAGATCTGATGAGCAATGCGGAGCTGGAAGAGTTTGGTTCTTAATAGGTATTCAAACTCCTTCGAGAGGCGACAACCATAAACTTGCGGTGAAGTATCGCGGGGTGTTGTCTTCGCCACGGGATACGATGCGGCATCTCCTTGAGTCGAGTCGCTGGAGGATCACTCTTAAGAGTCTTTCCTTCCGAAAAACACACCACTTTGGGAATTACATGAAAGATCAGAAGTCAACAGCCTGTTTCAATGTGTTGGTCTCACCAATATGCGCGAGCTACTATCCGTTTCAAACGCATGGTGCAAACTTTAGGGCATTATTACTGTAAAATGGAGACAGATCGGACACTATGTCATAGGACTTTTATGTTCCATTGGACCTCCCCTACCACCCCCTAAAATATTGCTACGTATACCGTTTACACCCTGTATATATAAAGAATTTATATATATATATATATACATACATTTAACTATATATAAATTACTCGGCGGTCCCCCAACCCTCGTAAAGGGGAGCGGGGGTCTAGATCGACCCGTGTCGATTTAGGTTGAGCACCAACCGAGCGCGTCTCCGGGTGGCGGATAGGAGAACGGCCGGAACGTGAAGCGGCTCCTCCGATCGCCGCGGACTGGATCACCGCACGGTGACCGGGCCGAGGTGAAGGGGGAGACCGTGGAGGGTGACGGTTAGCGGGTGCTATAAGCCAACCCCGGGGCCTAATAACCCCGCGTGGCAAGCGAAAGCCCTGTCGTGGACCAACTCCCCAATCCAAGGTGGAAGCCATCGTGCCGAGGGATGAATGGTACCGGGGTACGGTGCCTCGAACGATGCGCTTGGGGTACCAGGCGACCCCCCATTGTGTCAGCCTTACCCCCACATAGCAGGCTCTGTGGGGGTGAACCGTATATTTCCTGCACACTCGTGGGAATTTTATGGATTTTAAAGTAGAAAAACCCCAACTACCGGCGGGAGAAGGGCCCTCAAAAGAGGGAACATCTCCCGTACACGGGGCGGAAGCCACCATGGGACCGGCGGAGACCGACGCGGCGCTAGCCGCGGCGATCGAAACCGGGCTCTCGGTGACGGAAGCTATTACACGGAGGACGGGCGAGGGCAACGGCGACAACGCCGAAGCAGCGCCTGACAATCCGACAAAGAAGAGGAAGGCGACCCGCAGCGGGGCGGCGAAAAGGAGGGCCCGGAAAGCCAAATTGGCTTTACTCGGGACCACCTAGGAGGCGACCCAAGCGGAAGCGCCGACCTCTGAGAAGGCAGTGCAGGGGGAGATGGGCCCGCATGACGGGCAAACAGACCCCTCCGCACAGCAGGGTGGGAAGGAAGGGGAGACCACGGACAAGGGCCTGAAAAGGGCCCGACAGACCGACGGTTCGACCTCCGAACACCATGCAAAAAGAAAGGGGAAGATCTTCCCAGAGCCCTCTAGCTTCAAGGAGGCGCTGGTGATGGCGATAGCGCCATCTGACTACCCCGCATACACGCCAACACCGGAGCAGGGGGATCTGGTGATGAGAGTGCTCGGAGAAGCGATGGACGCCATCCCGAAGGGGATGGCGGTCCCCCGCTGCGAAGAGTGCAGGTTCGTGCAGGGCATCCTCTGGGTTGGGCGCTCAAAAAGCTAGATGCTAGCGCGGCCCGGATGGCGTCCTCCGTCGTCGCCTGGCCTCCCCTGCCGGGCGACGTCCTCGACGACCCCTCTAACGGCGCCCTATGGCTCCGGCGGGCGTTGCAGCGAGTCTGCGACGCCACGATGCCGCGAGTCGGGCCGCCGGGTGGGGGTCGGAGGTCGGTGTACTGGTGGTGCGAGGAGATCGCTGATCTCCGCGCGGCGAGCGTCCGTGCTCAGCGCCGGTACACCAATGCCCGCCGTCAGGACCGACGGCGGGTGACGGAGGACCAGCTGCAGGAGCTGCGCTCCGCGTTTTCCGCGGCGCGCCGAGAGCTCCGTGCAGCCATAGCCCGGGCCAAGACCCGTTCGCACGAGGAGTTCCTCGAGACCCTCGATCGGGACCCTTGGGGGCGCCCGTACAAGGCCGTGTCCGTAAAACTCGGACCTTGGGCGCCCCCTGTCACGGAGGGCCTCGAGCCCCGGTTTCTGCTGGAGGTTTTGTCGGCGCTGTTCCCCCCTCCCCCGGTTCCGGGGGAGGGTGGCGTCGACGCTTCGGGAGATCCGGAGCTCGCATGGGGCACCGGCATAGCGGATGCCCCGAGGGTCTCGGATGAGGAACTCGAGTCCGCGGTGCTTCGAATGCGTTCGAAGAACGCCGCACCCGGACCGGACGGAGTGCCCGGGCGTGTCTGGGCCTGCGCGATGGGCGCCCTAGCGAGCGGCCTCAGGCGCGTCTTCGACGCGGCCTTGAGGACCGGGAGGTTTCCCCGCGCGTGGAAAGAGGCGAGGCTGGTGCTGCTGCGAAAGCCTGGTAAGCCCGCAGAGTCACCCTCGGCCTATCGGCCGATCTGTCTCCTCGACGAGGCGGGCAAGCTCCTGGAAAGGATCATAGCTGCCCGCCTCATGGACCAACTCGGAGCTGCGGAGTTCCCGGATCTGTCCGACCGCCAGTTCGGTTTTAGGCGGCAGCGATCGACCGTAGATGCCATCCTACTGGTTCGGTCGCTGTCGCGCCGGGCGGTCGAGGGGGGCGGTGTCAGCGTGGCGGTGTCTTTAGACATCGCCAACGCGTTCAACACCGTCTCCTGGGCGGCGATCGAGCGGGCGCTGGTATACTATCGCGTCCCGCTCTACCTTCGCCGCCTGATCTGGGACTACCTCCGTGGCCGAGTGGTCTCCTACGTCGGGCGAGACGGGGACGGGGTGGCTCGCGTGCACCGCGGCGTGCCACAGGGGTCCGTTTTAGGGCCCCTGCTATGGAACCTGGCGTACGACGCGGTGCTGCGGGTGGAGTTGCCATCGCCTGACGTGTCGTTCGTGTGCTACGCCGACGACACGCTGGTGGTGGCCTCCGGGCCGAGGTGGCTGGCAGCACTAGACCTCGCGGAGAGAGCACTGCGGCTCGTCATCCCCGCGATAGAGGCGCTCGGTCTGCGAGTCGCCTCCGATAAAACGGAGGCGGTATGGCTCGCGGACAGGGTGGGAACTGGCATTCCCGTCGGAGCGTCTCTAAGAGTCGGGGAGGCCTGCATCAGGGTTGGCCGATCGATGAGGTATCTCGGTCTGACCCTGGACACCTACTGGCGATTCGCGCGTCACTTTCGGGTCCTGGGCCCCAGGTTGGAGCGACAGGTGTTCGCTCTAGGGCGCATCATGCCCAACCTGGGAGGCCCGCACGAATCAGTTCGGCGACTATACGTGACGGTCGTCCGGTCCATGGCGCTCTACGGAGCGCCGGTCTGGGCCGGCGACCTGGAGGGCTGTCGCGTGGGGCGAGACCTTTTGGCAAAGGTTCATCGCCGCGCGGTCCTCCGTGCCGTGCGGGCTTACCGCACGGTGTCACACGCCGAGCTGTCGGCGCTGGGTGGGTCCCCTCCATTCCATCTGCTCGCTGAGATGGAGGCGGAGGTATACTTCGCCTCGCACGATCTCAGCGGAGCGAGGGACCCCCTGGCGCCGGTCGGACCCGACGCGCGGGACCAGGCCCGGCGACGCATGGGAGCCAGGTGGATCGACTGGCTCTCCCTCCCGGAACATCGGGAGGGACGCGTCGTCGGGGCGCTCCTGCCCATTCTCGGTGAATGGGTGGGGCGCAGGTACGGCAGGCTGACCTTCCGCCTGACACAGATACTCACCGGAGTCGGTTGCTTCGGTGACTTCTTGTGTCGCATCGGGCGGGAGGAGACGCCGCAGTGCCACAGCTGCGGCCGGGGCGACGTGGACTCGGCGGACCACACTCTGGCCAGGTGCGCGGAGTGGCTGGACGACCGCCGAGTCCTAGAGCTGCAGCTGGGTCCCGATCTCTCGCTGGCGACGGTCGTCCGTCGCATGGCGGGGGATCGGGACTGTTGGGAAGCCATGGCCTCCTTCTCCGAAGCGATAATGCTGGAGAAGGAGGAGGCGGCGCGGGAGAAGAAGATGACCCGGGGCCGGGGGAGTTCGTGCGGCGACTTAGTTGCGTAAGTCGCCCCGCTCCCCGGGTGTTAGGCCCCGGGCCGCGCTGTCCCGCTAATCCCCGCCATAGGGGATTGGGACAGGGCCGCGCCGCGCAACAGGCGCGGCCGTTATGCCCCCGGTGCGCCGCCCCCTCTGTGTCGGAGGGGGACGCGCGCCGGGGACATCAGGAAGGAGTCGAGAAATGCGGCGGCCCTCGTTGTCACGAAGGGGCGCCGCGAGGTACGGAGAACGGGGGGGGGGGGCATGTTAAAGTCCCCCCCCCCAGGGGAGCGGCAGCCGCCGCTCCCGTCTGAGCGATCGAGCTCCCCCCGTGGTACAGTGCCCCGGTCCGGCCGCGCTACCAACCACTGCGCGGCACCGGTTGGGAGTTCGATCGCGGGGGTGTCGGGGGACACCACCTGCCCTAGCAACAGCGACCCCGGAAGGGGCGACTCGGGCGCGTGATCCGTCGCGAATCGCCAGTCCCGGAGAACAATGCTGGGGGAGGTCTTAATACTCCCCCAGGGACGACCCCGTTCAGGGGACCTAGCGCGGGGCTGCACCGAAGCGCAAGAGGGGAGGGTAGCGAAAGTATCGCTCGTTTGATCTCGCGTCGAAATCCCTCCCCTCAGGCGCGCAGTTCCGCGCGCGAGGTAGATCACCTTGGTGGTTTTAGTGGGTTCGAGTCCCACATAACCCCCTGCCCGCCCCCGCGGTCGGGGGTATCCGTGGGGATTTCCACCAAGTAAAACAAAAATAAAAAAAAAGGGCATCCTCTGGGTAACCTGCACGGACGCCGCCGCCAAACAATGGCTTAAAGAAGCGGCAACCAACCTGAAGCCCTGGGAGGGCGCATCTCTTCAGGTAATGGAGAGAGAGTGCCTACCCAGGCTTCGGAAGATGGAGACCGTCATCCCCGGACCCCCGGAGTAGACGGAAGTCATAATGCAACGGATCGGTCGACAAAACCCGGACCTCCGCACCCAACTATGGAGGGTGTGGGGCAGAAGGGAGGCGGAACGATTCGTGCGTCTGATTCTGGGGGTGGACGCGGAGTCGCACGAGGCGCTCAGCAAACGGGGTTTCGTTGTCCACGTGGGGCTGGGCAGGGCGCTCTTTAGGGAGTTCCCGGCGTGGAACACGGGAAACCGGGAGCGGCGCCTGGGGCGGCGGTAGCGGGACCCCAGGTCAGGGTAGGGGACGGGCCGGAGGGAGCGGGGGAGGCCTCGAGCGCCGGCGCCAATCCCGCACATCAAGACCAACCCCAAAGAGGGGCAGTGGAGGGAAGGGACGGACCCACGATGGTGGCGACCGGGAGAGAGACCCCGGGCGCATCCACGGGGGGGGGGGGAACCGACCCCCCACGAAAAAGGCAACCATGCCAACCCGCGGGAAAAGGGGGAGACCCCCGAAGGCCGAGGGGCTGGGGAGGGCTGGGCCCTCGGGGACCCGGGGAGGAGTCCAAAGGACCACCGGTCCTGGGTCACTGAGGCACCAGTTCCTCAAGACTGCCGGGGTGGCGAGTGGGACCACCACGGTAAAGCGAGGGGGGAAATAGGAAAGTGGACCGCAACACGGGACACACTATCTCCCTGGGAGCACGTGCGAGAGCGGGCAATACTGCAGTCAAGATGGCTGCAGGATGCATCAGCATCTCGCAGATCAATCTGCAGCACTGCAAAGCGGCGACGGACTTACTCGACCGCCGCATAGTGGGGCAGCAAACAGATTTAGTACTCATACAGGAACCCTGGCTGATCAGGGGTCGAGTAGGAGAACTGAACACGAAATTGGGCACGGTAATACACGGGCCCGGTGATCCCGGCCCAAGAGCGTGCGTCTACGCGAGTAAAAGACTAAACGCCTTGAGGCTGGGAGAATTCTGCACTAGGGACTTAACTGCTGTCCTAATAGAGCCGAAAATGGGTGGGAACACGGAAAATATCGTGGTCTGCTCAGCATACCTACCGTACGACTCTGAAGAGTTCCCCCCCCCCCCCCCCCCCCCAAGGAAGGAACTCAGAGTACTGGTGGAGGCATGTAAAAATAGGGGGCTGCAACTGGTGGTGGGATGCGATGCCAATGCCCACCACATCATATGGGGCAGCACCGATATCAACAAGAGAGGGACGAGCTTACTTGAATACATCTCGACCACGTAAATGGAGATACTCAACCGAGGCTCCAAGCCCACTTTCGTTACCACCAGAAGGCAGGAGGTAATCGACATCACGCTGGGCTCCATGAAGGTGGTTCAGGCTATTAAGGATTGGCAAGTGGCGGAGGAGGTAACTCTCTCAGACCACAGGCTAATCGAATTCAGACTGACGGGGGACGCGAACCACGAACCCACAGGGGTCTACAGGAACCCCAGGGCCACCGACTGGCAACTCTACAAAGAGGAGCTAGAAGGAAGGCTCGGGGGGTAGTGCAGACGCCCGAGAACGGGTGGGAAGATCGAGCAGGCGGTTGAGGAACTGCAGGATGCGATCACCCAAGCGTACGAAACGTCGTGCCTGGCCAAGCAAAGGAAGAGCAGCAGACGGGTACCCTGGTGCAACCAGGAGCTGAGTCGGCACAGGACCAGAGCCCGGAAGCTGCTAAACAGAGCCATGAGGCTTGACACGAGGATCGAATGGGAAAACTACAGGGAAGCCCATAGATCCTACAAGAAACTCATTAGAGCAGCAAAAAGGAAGACCTGGAGGGAATTCTGCCAAGAAGCCGAGGCCCTACCACTAGTGGCCAGGCTTCGAAGGGTCTTCGCATCCGGGCCTTCTGAAAAATTGAACGGACTCAAACTCCCGGACGGGAGGTATCTAGAGGACCGGCAACAAATTTTGGAGCACCTGACAGAGGTCCACTTCCCAGGTTCGGGACTCTTTCAGCAGGGGCAGCCAACAGAAGAGCCGGAACCTGAGAAAGAGGTACCGAAGGACTGGGAGATGGCCTCTAGAGTGGTAAACCGAGACAGGATCAGATGGGCCATAAACTCATTTAAGAGATTTAAGAGTCCGGGGGTGGACGGGATCTTCCCCGCCCTTCTACAGGAGGGGGGGGGGAGGACCTGATAAAACGACTGGACCTTATCTTCAAATCCTGCCTTGCTTTGGGGTATACACCCAAAACATGGAGAACGGCTAGAGTCATATTCATACCCAAACCAGGGAAGAAGGACTACGACTCTGCCAAATCCTTCAGGCCTATCTGCTTAACGTCCTTCCTACTGAAGACGCTGGAAAGACTGGTGGATAGGCACATCAGGGAACATGCGCTGGTGGAAAGACCAGTACAAATCTCCCAACACGCGTATCAGGCCGGCAGATCCGTGGAGACGGCGCTCCACCACCTGGTAGAGGTGGTAGAAGGGGCCCTGGAGCGGAAACAGTCGGTCCTGAGCGTATTCCTGGACATCGAAGGAGCGTTCGACAACACATCCTTAGATGCCATAAGCAGGGCCCTAGACAACTTCAAGATCGAAGACTCGATCAGAAGGTGGATCCGCAACATGCTGCGGACTAGAGCCGTGATGGCCAGCTGGGAAGGGACCACGATAAGGGCTCGGGCCGACAGGGGCTGCCCGCAGGGGGGAGTTCTCTCCCCACTGCTGTGGACCCTGGTGGTGGACGAGCTACTGCGTGGGCTCGGAGAAGAGGGTGTAAACTAGTACTAACAGGGCTATGCTGACGACATAGTGATTGCAGTCAGGGGCACGAGCCCGACGTGCATGGCCAGGAGAATGCAGAAGGCGCTCACACTGGTTCAGGAATGGTGCCACAACCAAAACCTAAGGGTGAATCCGTGCAAGACGGAGATGGTACTGTTCACGAGGAAGCGGAACCTAAAGTTTCAGGCCCCCTCAATCTTCGGAGCGGAGCTACACACCTCCTCGGAGGTGAAATATCTGGGAGTGACCCTGGATAAGAAACTCACGTGGAAAAGCCACATTACGAAGCAGACCCAGAAGGCGCTCGTCACCTACTGGGCCTGCAGAAGGATGTTCGGCAGCACATGGG
Organism: Andrena bicolor; assembly: GCA_960531205.1. Lineage (NCBI taxonomy): Eukaryota > Metazoa > Arthropoda > Insecta > Hymenoptera > Andrenidae > Andrena > Andrena bicolor. Next base: position 26,307,944 of record OY482664.1, read on the forward strand.
GGTTAAAACCATGGATGGTCAAATGGATCTACACAGCCATCCGGAACCCCAACTGACATACGCCTCAGTGGTATGGTGGACCTCCATGAGGAGGGACACCCACAGGAAGACATTGAGAAAGGTGTATCGCTTGGCACTGCTGGGATGGCGGGTGCGTTCCCCACCACGTCTACCCTGGCGATGGGGGTCTTGCTGAACCTGGCGCCACAGCACTTGGCTGCGGAGGCCGGGGCTAGGAAGGCTGCCCTGAGGATACACTTCGCGGGAAGATGGAAAGGCGCGAGGAACGGGCACGCGGCGATCCTGCAGGACGTAAGGGACTCGCATGAGGCCCTGGACTGCGGGGGAGATCAATGTGACCCAGCCTACCGCTTCAAACATAACTTCGTCATTCGATTGCCAAGCAGGAGGGACTGGGAAGAGAGAGAGAAGGAGTTACTCTCTCCGGGGGAGCTCACCTGGTACACAGATGGCTCCAAAACCAAAACCGGAACCGGAGCCGGGATATGGGGGGAGAGACCCAGGGTGGAAAGATCCATCGCCCTGGGCCCACACGTATCGGTTTTTCAGGCGGAGGTGCAGGCTATCAGGACCTGTGCCAGATTGAATCTGGACAGGGGCTATGAGGGCAAGCACATCTATATCTGTAGCGACAGTCGGGCCGCACTCGGATCCCTACACAACACAGTGGTGAGATCCAGTCTGGTGCTAGACTGCGTGGGCACACTGACGCAATTGGCAAATAGCAACCGCGTCAGTCTACTATGGGTTCCGGGACACGCCGGTATCAAGGGAAACGAAGGGGCAAACGACAGGGCCCGAGAAGGGGCACGTAAACCAAATCGGGACCTGTCCTGCACCTTAGGTGTCTCCATGGGGACCGTGAAGGAGTGGACGAGGTGCTGGATCAGACAGCAACTCGAACAACTCTGGGAGCGGACCCAACAGATGGGACACGCGAAGGCTTTGCTGAAGCGGCCTTCGAAAAAGATAGGGGCGGTACTCAGCCGCCTGGACAGGTCGCAGTTGCGACTGCTCGTGGGGATGGTCACAGGACACTGGCACACGAGGAAGCACCTGGCGCGCCTTGGGATCGTGCAGGAACCAGGGTGCCCGTGGTGCGGGGTGGACGACGAAACGCCGCTTCTCCTTATGACGCAGTGCGAGGGCATGGCAGCCCAAAGGCAGCTATTGCTGGGAGCTGCCTTCCCCCGCACGGCGAACCTGGAGGACTGGACCGTGAGCGGGCTTCTCGAGTTCGCACGAGAGGCCGGACTAGCGGCAAGCCCTCTGAACTAGGACTGCCCGCAAGGGCTCGGGCACAATGGTCCAATAGGACTGAGCGTCCGGGAAACGCCCAATATAAAAAAAAAATATATATATAAATAATTTATATACATATAAATAACTATTAATTAACCTTTATTTTTAATTACATAAATAATTTATATATAAATATACTACTATATACATTTATTTTAATAGAATATATTTAATTATATAATTTATGGAATATATTGAACTAAATTAATTATTAATTCGATAAACCCATAAATAATCTATATATTATCAAGTTCGAAAGATTTATTAATAAATAATTATATTCAGACTTCAGAGAATAAATTTTGATTTATTAATAAATCATTTATATATAGATAAGCTTCTTGTTGATTATTTATTTCTAATTATATAAATAATTTATATATATATAAATATACATAATTAAATATAAAGGTATAAAACATATTATTTATTGTATAATAAGTTCATTATTGAATCTCTATCTATTTATATATAAATTATTTGCTGCTGTGCCATATTTCCATATTTCAGCGCCATATAGGCTCCTGATCCCCGAAATAGATTTTCAGAGAGAAATCCGGCGTGAGTCGTTGACAAACCGAGTCAAAGCGTAGCTTAGAGAAAGCACACCCTCTATACTGTATTCCATATGAGAGCATACCGACGCCCCTACCGATTTGCGACCGATCTGCGTAGCCCCCACTACTACCCACCGTTTGAACCGTAAGCGATTGGTCGTGGTAATTTCCAAGGAATAACTGGTACAATCCCAAACGCGGGACCTGACCGTTGTCAAGGTAAACGAAAAGTGCACGAAAAGTTAACAAAGAGAGTAAGTAGAGGGCCGTGCGGCGGAGAAAAACATAGGAGTCGATCGTAGCAACGCCTCCTGAGGGTCGTGCCTGCGCGAAATCGGTATGCTCTAATGTGGAATACAGTATAATTCATTCAATATTTACTTGCGGTACTGTAATGTATGTATGTATAACTTTAATGGTTCCTCTAAGGGTTACATGAGTTTTCGTCCTTATCTTACTTAAATTAACTTAATTCTAATTCTTATCCTACTCCTCCGCACGCTTTCCTCCCCTCTCTCCTCCGCTCGCTCGCCCACGCTCGCTCGCCTCCGCCGTCTCTCTCTCTTATCCTACTCTTATACTATCCTTAACCTACTCGCTTTCGCTTCTTAACTCTACTTCTACCCTCTACTATCGCCCGCTTCCCTCGCCTTTGACTTCCATTTCCGTTCTTTCACTCCATTCCTTCTTTCGTTCCTTCCTACCTCCTTCCTTCATGTCCCCCTTTCCCCCCTTTCTTCCTCTCTCTCTCTCTCCTCTTTCCCTCCCACCTCTTCATCCATTCTTCCCCTTTCCCTCCTTCTTCCAAAATTTCCCTTACCTTTCCCCGATCCCCTTTTCCTTTCCCTCCTCCCCTGAGCATCGCTCCAGAATCTGTTCCCACGTCTCATCTTCCCCTCCACACACCCTGCATTTCCTCTTCTCCACCTCCTCCCAATACCTCCCCCCCCCTCATTTCATTTCCCAGCCTGAATCTGGCTATTCTCCCGTACCTCGCTTCTCCCCATCCTGCCTTCAGGTACTTTGGTACTTCCCCTACCACTATCTCCCTGTACCATTTATTGTAAGATGACTTTACAATTTTTTCTCTTCTCTCCTCCTCCTGCTTCCTATTGTCTTCCTCCTCCCACCCCACCCGGCCCTCTCGTCCCCTTACCCCTTCCCCTCCCTCCATCACCCCTCTCTTCTTTCTGTACTCTATCCTGTCTTTCTCCCAGGCCGACAGTTCCGCTCCCCCTCCCCTTTCTCTTTTCCTTACATCTTCTAGACACCACCTGGCCAGCTTCACTCCCTCCCCTCTGCCCAATTTCTCCTCATATCTCCATGCTTTTCCTCCCGCCCACGGCCTCAGCTTTTTCCTCTTCGTTTCCTCCCTCACCATGTATCCTGGCGTCCTCCAATCCACCCCCAGTGTCCACCTTAAAAACCTTTCCTGCATCCTCTCCATTTCTTCCCTTTCCTTCCACCCCCAAACCTCTGCCGCGTATCCCGCCACTGTCCACACCAATGTGTCATATAACCATATTCTCTTTCCCCAATCATTCTCAAATTTCCTTTTCCCGATTCCCCATGCCTGCCGCATTACAACCCCCGCCTTTCTCACTCTGTCCCTGACTTGTGCTTCCTGTCCCCCGTTCCTCTTGAACACGTACCCCAAATATATAAATTCCTTTACCTCCTCTATCCCCTTTCCTTTTCATCTCCAATCCACCTTTCTTTCCCTCCCCCCCCCCCCTCCCTTCCTGAATCTTAACACCTTCGTCTTCCCTACGTTGACCTCCAAACTCTTTCCCTCCAGGTACCTTTCCAGTCGCCTGATCATGCTCTCCATCTCTTCTTCGTTCTTCGCCAGCAGCACCAGGTCGTCCGCATACGCCAACGAGCATATTCTCCTTCCTCCTACTTCTACCCCTCCCCATCCTCCTTTCCTGAGTTCCTCTTCCACGTCTGCTATTAGCAGGTTGAAGAGAATCGGACCCAGGGGACATCCTTGCCTCAGGCTCTTCGCCGTGCAAAATCCCTCCCCTAGCTCCCCTCCCACCTTCACGCTGCTTGTCGTCTCCCTATATATCTCCCTTACTCTTTCTCTCAACCCCTCCCTCACCCCTCTCTTCTCCATGGCCACCCAGAGCTTTCTCCTGTCTACTATGTCGAAGGCCGCCCGCAGATCGACGAAGAGCGCCACCAATTTCCCTTTCTTCCTTTGTACCTGCTTTCCTATTATGTGGTTCAGCACATATACAGGGTCATCCGTTAAAACTGCAACCTACGCGCGCGCGAACAGACAAAAATGGCAACACCGCCTCACGGACGCATACCACTACAACCATGCACCGGCCCAGCGTTCGGAGGGTTTCCAGCGACCGCTGGACAGCGGTAAAACTCGAGGTTTGAAAATTTTAGGTTGGGCTCTTTCAAATTAACATCACAAGGAGGTGTTTGAAATTTCGCGGCCGGGGTTGAAGAACTTGGGGACATTTTCGTATAACTTTTGAACTATAAAAGATATCGGAATGCAATTTGCGCTGAAAAATGAGGAAAAATTATTCCCTCTTAATGATGGATAATTTAAAATATTTTACGTTCACTTAATTTTTCATTTATCAATTTTTTAACCATAATTGTTGTGAAAAGCTTTTGCAAAATTTTTATTTAATACTGTATTTAATGCTCTTTTTAAAAGTCACGATGTTGATAAACAATAGCCTAGTTGTTTCCGTGTCATTACTTTCATAAATTGAGAAATTAAATTTTTATTCAATTATATGTTAGTTCTGCACAAACCCCAGAATCTATTGTTCTGATTTCTTTTTTATAATTTTATCTTTATATGCAGTAAGAAGTAACCCTGTCGTACCCAAAATTTTTGAAATTAAGACGGGTACGAGATCAGTTGACATTGTTTTCAAACCTCATTGCAGTAATCCGGGATGCGAGTGGTAAACCGATCATAAAAGCGGAGCGCGCGGCTCGTTTACCTGGGCCGGTTAATTTGCAAGAGACCATCCTAAAATTTTCGAAGCTCGGGCATCACTACTACCCAGCGGTCACTGGTAACCCTCCGAACGCTGGGCCGGTGCATGGTTGTAGTGGAATGCGTCCGTGAGGCGGTGTTGCCATTTTCGACTGTTCGCGCGCGCGTAGGTTGCAGTTTTAACGGATGACCCTGTATGTGATCCACCGTGCCTCTCCCTCTCCTAAACCCCCCTGGTTCTCTGGTATCATTCCTTTCTCCTCCACCTCCTGTTCCAGCCTTCCTGCTAGGATAGACGCATATATCTTATACAGGGTCGGCATCAATGTCACTCCCCTGTAATCTTGAACCCTCGCCCCCCCCCTCCTTTTTTCACCAGCGGTACAATGATGCCTTCTCTCTAACCCTGCGGCTACCCCTCCCCGTCCCATACCCTTTTGCAAATCTCCCCGGCCATCTCTCGTCCCCTCTCTCCCCCGTACTTCCATGCTTCATTTGGGATCTCGTCCCCTCCCATTGCCTTCCCTTCTTTCAGCTTCCTCACTACCCTCCTTACTTCCTCTGTGCATATTCCCTCTTCCTCCCCCTTTCTCCCACTATCCTCTCCTCCCATCCTTACCCTATTTTCCACTCCTCCTAGTAGCCCCATAAAATGTTCTTTCCATTCCTCCTTCTTTATCCTTTCGTCCACCCCTCTTCTTTTCTTCCTTCCCGTATTAACTATCTCCCACACCCTATTTTCCGTTTTTGCCTCTGCCACCTCCCTTGTCAGCCTCTCCCTCTCGTCCTCTTTTTTCTTATCGCACAGCTCCTTGTACTCTCCCCTCTTTCTCTTGTAAACCTCCCTGCTCCCTTTCCCACCTCTCCACCTCCTTAACTCCCTTCTCACTTCCTTCTTCTTCTCCCTAAATTCGCTATCCCACCACCCTTCCCCCTTCCGCCCCTCTCCCTTCCCCCCGACACCTCCCCCTTCCTCATCACCTCCTTTATCGCCTCCGTCGCCTTACACACAACTTCCTGTATTCCTTCCCCTTCTATGGTCATTCCTCCCATCCCCTTCTCGAATTCCTCCTTCATTCTTCCCGTCCATCGCCCTTCTCCCACCTTCCTTTCCCTCCTTTTCTTACCTCTCTCCCCCCACTCCCCCCTCCCACATCGTCACCACCATCGGGTGGTGGTCCGATTCCACTCTCTCCCATACTTCCAATCTTTCCACACCCTCTGTTGTCCTCTCATCCCCCAGCACGTAATCTATTACTGTCTCCCCTCTTCCTCCCGTGTACGTAAATTCCCCCTCTTCATCCCCCTCCATGTTTCCGTTCATTATCTCCCACCCTGTCTCTTCCACCAGTTTGATTAAATTCCTTCCCTCCCCGTTTATCTTCCTATCCTTTGATTTTCTTCCCCCTTCCTCCTCTTCCTCCTCCCCTCCTTCTACCCTGCCCCCCTGCATGCCTGTCCTCGCGTTGAAGTCCCCTCCTATAATCACCTTACCTCCCTCTTCCTGCCCCTCCATCCATCCCCTGATCCTTCCCAGCTTCTTCTCCATATCCCCGTTCACATAAACCGCCACTACCGTCCATTCCTGCACCCCCGCCTTTACCCTCTCCACCATCAGCCCTTCCTCCTCCCCTTGTCCGTCCTCTTCTTTTCCTACCAGCTCTTCCCTCACCCCTATTATCATGCCTCCCATCGCTCTCTCCTTTCTATTCTTCCTCTTCGCCCACTGGGCTCTCCACCTGTATCCTTCCGGAAACCTGCGCCTACCACTACCCATCTCCTTTCCTCCATCCATGTTTCCAACAGTACTACTACCTCCCATTCCTCCAGACCTTTCCAGAATTCCTCGTCCATAAGCGTCGCCCCCGCTATATTCCAAAAGGCTATCCTCCAGCTTTTCCTTTTGTTAAGGAAATATTGCATCTTAAAGCCACCTTCCAGGCGCATCGATAATTAGGCCATGACGACTGCGCGCTGACTCGTGTGGAGCGTCGATCACGGCCCCTTCCATCGACTTACGATCGATGGAAGGGGGACTCTTCCTTCCAGGAACTCGGGCCGATTTCCTGGATCCGCTCTACACGTGCTTACTTGTCGACGAGCCGTCTAATAAGTCGTGTTACTTTATCTTTGTTCTCGCTTCGCTTGAACCGCTTTACTGTAACGAGAATCGGGCCGATTCCACGTGCACTGCGCCGCTTAATTGTACACTCAACTGTCTTCATTGTAAATAACTGTAAATGGGCTTACATCTAAGATTAAAATTAGTGTTAAAACTAAAGCCTTAAATTAAACGACCCCCTCTCGCGAGTATTCCAATCCTACGACGTGCGCTGCTAGGAAACTTTGCTAACACCTTTCCTCTCCCTGTTTTTCCCTTCCCCCTTCCTCTTTCTTCCTTCTTAGTTTTTTGTCCCGTCTCTTTCTTCTCTCCTTCTTTCTTCTTGTTCCTCCTCTTTCCGCCCTCCCTCCATAATCCCCTCCCTTACTTCCCTCTCTACCCCTCCTTTCTCTCTCCCTCTCCAATCTCTTAGCACCTTCCTCCGCTCGTCCCAGAACCACGTTTCTCCGTCCACCACAATCTTCCCATACATCACCCTTACTCTTTTTCCTTTCGCTTCCTCCTCCTCTCCTAACCTCCTTAACTGCCACTGCATCCTTCTTTCCTTCCACGTCATGTCATCTTCCAACACTTCCTTCCTACCCCTTAGTTTTCCCTTGTTCCTCATTATCTCTCTCTTTGCCTCCATAGACTCCAACCTCACCTTCAGCATCACCTCTTTCCTCTCCTGCTTTCTTCCTCCTATCTCCTTCGCCTCCATAATTCCCCCCTGTATTCCTACTACCGCCAGGATTTCTTTTGCCCTCTGCATCGCCGTTCTCTCGCTGCCTGCTCCCTTTATTACCACGTTCTTTCTTTTCTCTTCCCTTTCTTTCATTTCCAGTTTCCTTTCCAGCTCCTGCACCCTTTCCTCCCATTTCTCCCCTTCTCTCTCGCGCCCTGACCCCTCTCCTCGCTCGCCCGTCTCCCTTTCTACCCCCTCCCGCGCCCTCCAGGCCTCCATTGCCCTTAATCTCTCCTCCACTTTTACTAGCCTTTCCTCCTCCAAATCCGCCTCCCTCCCCCTTTCCTCCAATCTTGTCAATCTGTCCTCCATCTCCCCCCTTTCTTTTCTCCACCTCTCCTCCCATTCCTCCATCTTCCCTCTCACTTTTTCCATCTCCTCCTTTGCCTCCCTCCCCTGCACCTTCGCCCCCCTTAGGCCCTTCCTCATCTCTTCCCTCATTTCCCTGATCAAAGTCTCCAGCGTTCCGTCCCCGCTCTCCTTTTCTTTCTCTGGCGACCTCTGCACTTTCCTACTCTTTCTAAACGCCTCTTCCTCCTCTCCCCCTTCCTCCTGTCTTTCCCCCTCCTTCTCTCTTTTCCTCTTCCACATCTCCGTTATCTCTAGCATATTTCCTCCGCCTATACTCAGACTCCTTTCTCTCCCCAGTTTTTCCGCGTTCGTCCTTCTGCCTCTCTTTTTCGCCTCTTCTTCCCCCTTTTCTTCTACCTCCTTCTCTCCTATCGCCCTATATATTCCCTTTTCCTCTGCCTCTTTCTCTCCTATCGCCCTATCGTTTCCCATACCCTCTTCCTCTGCACCCTCTTTCCTTCCTGCCATTTTTCTCACCCTCTTACCTATTCTCGATTATTGAGAATAATTAATGTACCTAATTGTTTATACGCTCCTGGAGCTACTACGCCTTAGTATTACGGCCCTGTTCACTGTGCGTGCCGCTGCGCGACAATCATGCGACATTAGTCAGTTGGCAATACTACCACGCTCTGCTACCACGTGTTAATCTTTCTCAGTTACTAATAAAAGCTTTTCTACCTTTGTTTATATATAAACTACGTTCTGCTCATTAGGTTATGGGCCCAGGAGCGATATATTGCGCATAGTTTATTCTGGTGTATGAAAAGCTAGCTCGCGATAGAAAAATTGACTTTTCGGACGGTTTGTGTAACCTGTGTCGTCGCGAGTGGTTCGTGTAAAGTCGAATAATGGCAGAGAAAGTCGATGTGGCGTCGATAAGCAAATTCGACGGTAAAAATTATCCGCAGTGGCGTTTCCAAATGGTGTGCGCGCTGAAAGCAAAAGGTGTTTTTGATATTACGCGCGGGATTGAAAAACGACCTACTGCTACAGAGACAAACGCTGCGGCACGTGCGAAATGGTCGAAAGATGATGCAATTGCCATGTTTACACTCACAGCGGGAATGGAAATTTCGCAAATAACCTTGGTCGAGAGCTGTGAATCGTCAAAGGCAATACTCGACAAGTTGGACTCCGTATATCAACAAAAGTCTGAATTTAATAAAATGATGATTCTTGATCGTTTTCATCAAGTAAAAATGAATTCAAACGAGTCAATCGCACAACACGTGGCAAAGGTCGAAAATTTAGCTCGGCAAGTAAAGGAGTCTGGTGAGTCCTTGAGTGACATTGCCATCATTACAAAGATACTCAGCACACTGCCAACCAAGTACCGAAGTTTTCGACAGGCATGGTTGTCCTTGGCGGAAGATAAACAGACATTGCCAAGTCTCGCGGCGCGGCTTCTCGATGAAGAAGCTAGTTTGACCTCAACTGAAGAGCAAGAATCGGCATTTTTAGCCACTTCGAATCAAAAGTGTGACACTAAGACTAAATCTAAAAGTGAGGTCAAGTTTGGATCAAGAAAGGTTGATGTTCGGAAGGTAACCTGCTATAAATGTCACAAAAAGGGACATTTTGCTCGCAGCTGCCGCAGCGTTAGAAAAAATGACACTGATCAAAAGCCTAGGCAGGACAACCGATGAGCCTTCAATGTGGAGTGCAATAGGAGCCTGCATGTGATTCCAGACAAAAATGAAGATAAATGGGTAATGGCCAGCGGTGCGTCAGCACATATGTCTTATCGTCGTGAGTATTTCAGTGACCTCAAGGAGATCCACGAATATGACAATGTCACGGTGGCCAATAAACAAGGACTACCAATAAAGGGTATCGGCACTATTAAAATAGAGAAATTTATCGATGGAGACTGGTATGAGTCAACAATTACAAACGTCTTATATATTCCAGCTCTTAGCAGAAATCTGTTTTCTGAAGGGGTTTTGGCGAAAAATGGTTTGAAGATAATAAAAGTAAATGACTCCGCTGAGGTGTTTGATGGATATAGACTAGTGGCGTGCGCGATTCGCGAAACAAACAATCTATAAACAATGCTGTTTCGCACGGTTGTGGTTCCGGAAGCGAATACTGTTTCGCGTGGTGATTTAAAACTCTGGCATGAACGCCTTGGTCATGTGAACCTAAAATTTCTACGTGAAATGGTGAAGAAGGATCTAGCAGAGGGCGTCGAAGTGTCAAATGAAGATGGTTTCTTTTGCGAAGGTTGCCAGTATGGCAAACAACATAAAAGTTCGTTTCCCACTGTAACCCCGATTCGTTCGGGTTAACTACCGGACGGGTGGCCGAGAGAATGAGGCAAGGTGATCTGAGTAATGGTCGTTTATTTCTTAAACTAAAGTAGAGGCGAGCCCGGCCAGGTCTATGCTGGCACACAGTGTGAATGCGGCTTAACCTAACGCGGGTTTCGGTGTGTATCGCGGCGCACGGGTCGGTGTGTGTCACGGCGCGAGAATCGGGGTGTGTCGCGGTGCGCGGCGCGATTCGAAATCGGTGACGAGGCGGCGAGAGTGGAGAGGAGAGACGATTTGACCGTTCGGTGTCCTGGCGGGCAAGCCCTGCCGTGAGACCCTGGTCGGAGAGTCTTGAGTCCGATCACCCTGTGGGCACAACCCGTGGATGAATCGGAGACTGTGGGGACGCTCTCGAGAACGGAGGAGACTCTGTTCGGGAGATCGATAAATGATAACGGCCTGCGTCCAGAGGATGGCTCACGCTGTCCTTCTGGGAACCGGGGAGGTAGTGAATTCAAAAAGGCGCAGAGACACAGTCTGTCGACACACGAGAACTGGTGTGAACACGGGCGCTTGTCTTTCGCAAGAACGAGTGTTTCGTCACGAGAACGTGGAATCGCACAGGAGGTCTCTGGGAGAGGTGTACTGGTTTGTACGCTCGCTCTAGGCGGTCTCTGCCAAATAGGCCTATGCCCCCGGCCTGTATGTCCCCGTCCGCGGATTTCGGCAGCGAGAGAGGTACTGGCTAATTACCCATCTCGCGCCGATTCTCGGAACCCGCGGACGAGTGGTGGGGGGCAAGACCGTTGGCAGAGCGCGGTACGCGTTCCGGCGGCCGGGCGTGCGGTGGGGGGGGACAAGATCGTCGTCCTACCGACAATAACTCGTTACATCACCTCCTCCTTTCGGAGGACGCGATCTTGCCCCCCGCTCTCCCATCGACCTCTGTTTGTCGTGTTTTTGTTTCTTCTCTTAACCTACGGGCTTAAATCTACTGGTTTACTCGGCTATTCTTAAACTACCTTAATCCTAATGTACAATTACTTATCCTACGGTACGGGTGACGACTTATAACTACCTTATTTTCTAGCTTAAAATTACTTAGGCTACGTATGTTAATAATACTATAAGTAATACTAACGCTAATGACACCGCGCTTATTTCGGTTGGTGCTTGGGGGCGGAGAAGGAGCTGAAGCGGGCTCGGAGCTGCTGATTCCGCAGCATCTTCAGCTCCATGAATCCCCCGGGGACGGGGATACGGTACCTCCGGCCGATTTGAAAGGCCGGCAGGTTGAGCCGGAGGTCTGTCGGGCTGTTCGGGCCGTATTGCCATGGCAGTCCGACGGTTGACGGGGGGGGGGGGGGGCAGGGGCGGTTGGTGCAGCGGTCCGTGGCAGCGGCTCCGTTGGTGTCGGTGGCGGCGGTGGCGGTGTCCACCACTCCATCGGCGTGGGTGTCGGCGTCGGTGCTGGCGGGATTTGTGTCGGCGACGGCGCGGGTGCTGACGGGGACGGTGTCGGCGACGGTGTGGCTGGGGGAAGTGGGATGTCGTGGGATAAGGGCCGGGGGGCTCTGGGGACGGGGCGGTTGCTGACGGTGACTGCCTGGTTCTTTCCTCGGCAGCGGCGGCTGCGCTGGTGGGGTCGGTCGCGTCGGTGCCCTTGGCTGCGTCGGTGGCTCCCGTGGCTGCATCGGTGGCGGTGGCTGCGCCGATGGCCGCTGTGGTGGTGGTCCCTGTGGCTGCGGCGGAGGTGCCTCCATGGCCTTCCACGGTGGCGGCGGTGCCTGGAGGAGTGCCTCCAGCAACGAGGCTGCGGGGCCCGTCTCTTCCGGCGGTGGCGGCGCCTGCGGGAGTGGCGGGAGTGGCGGCGCCGGTGGTGCTGGCTGCAGCGGGGGTGGCAGCCGACTCTTCTCGACCTCCTCGACGACCGTGATACCCATCGTCGAGGGGGGTCTCCGTGGCGGTGGTTGTAGCCTGGTTGGTAGGCCTCGTGCCGGCGGGGGTGGGTCGTCGAACTCCAGCCTCCGCTTGGCTGCTGGGGCGATTCGGGGCGTCGAACCCGGTCGCTTCCGGAGCTGGCACTCCATTGGTCGGCGTGCTTCGGCTGCCCGGAGAGGTACGGCCTCCTTCCTGGCGGCTTCGTGTGCTATTCTTATTTTGGGCGGCATGTTTGGTTGTTATTGCCCCCTCGGAGTCACCGCGGGGCTTGTAGGCTCCTTCGCGCTGATTACTCCAGCGCGAAAGTGTCCCCGCGGTGTTAATTGTCGAAGCCACCTGTTGTTCGTCCTTTACAATTATTTTCAAAATTCCTCGCACGGTGTTGTCGTTGGCTTCGGTGTTTACTCGTGGGGAGGGGATTACGGCCACGTTGAGTGCGTCCGTACTCGGTGTCCCGTCGGGGACGCCTCCTCCCTCTCCTTCGCAGGGCTTCAGGTCCTGTATGTGGGCCCTCCGCGGCTGTTTTCTTCCGTTTTGCAGCAGGACTAGGTTCGGCCCCACGTATTCCTTGACGACGTGGGGCCCTGAGAACTTCGGTGCCAGTTTGGCTGCGAAGTTCTTGGCCGCGGATGACAACGGGTGCTCTCGGAGCATTACATTGTCGCCGATCCGCGGCCGCCAGTCCCGCCGCCGGAGGTTATACGTCCGTTTTTGAGTATCCGTGGCCTGGGCCTGTGCATGGCGAGCGAGGCTAATGGCTTCTCGTAGGCGTTCCAATTCCTTGGCGCGGGCAGTGCTTGAGTCTTCGGCGTCCTCCTCGTTGACCGTCGTCGTCGGCTGGCGGATCGCCCCAGGGGTGGCCGGCTCCCGCCCGTAATTGAGGTAGGCCGGGGTATAGCCGGTGGAGTCGTGGCGCGCGGTGTTGTATGCGAACATGATTTCCGACAGCCAGTGGTCCCAGTGGCGGTGGTCTCCGTCGGTCAGTTGAGCGATCATTGTTTTGATGACTCGGTTGACCCTCTCCACTGGGTTGCACTGCGGGGTGTACGGGGGCGTTCGTCGATGTTCGATACCATACGTACGGAGCATTCCCGTGAATTCTTTGCTCTCGTATTGACGGCCGTTGTCCGATATTACCCGTCGAGGGCACCCAAAGCGGAGAACGATGCGCTCTTTAAAGGCCTTGGTGACGGCGGGGGCGGTAGCTTGTCGCAGTGGTTGTAGCTCGACCCATTTGCTAAATTTGTCCTGCATCACGGCCAGCATGGTGCATCCTTTGGCTGACCGTGGCAGGGGACCGACTAAGTCCACTGCGACTACTTCCCACGGGTTGGCGGCTGGTGTCGTCTGCATTCCGCCAGCGGGTGCCTGTTGTAGTGCCTTGTACTCCAGGCACTTCTGGCAGCGGCTTACATATCGTTTCGCGTCGCGAACCATTCCCGGCCAGAAGTAGCGTTGTGCTAATCGTGCGGCTGTCTTGCTGCTTCCTAAGTGCCCGGCGGTGGGTGCGTCGTGGTTCTCGTGTAGTACTGCTCCCCGCAGTGGCTGGGGCACGCACAGCTTCCATTCTCCCTCGGACCGAGGGCCGTGGTTGTCCGAAATATGCCGATACAGTCGTCCATTCACGACGTGATACTCCGGGTAGCGGTACGGCTCGCTTTCGGTGGCTGCTCTTATGCGGTCGTACCAGGCGCATCCGGTTGGCGCCTCCACGCTGGCGACTTCGGTTGTTCGGGAGTCTTCATCCGGTTGTCGGGAGAGGGCGTCGGCGACCAGATTGTTGGCTCCCTTCCGGTACTGGATGTCGAAGTCGTATTCCTGGAGCTCTAAGCCCCAGCGCGCCAGTCGACCGGAGGGGTTATCCATCGTCCGCAGCCACTTTAGAGATTGGTGGTCAGTTAGGACGGTAAAATGGTAGCCCTCCAGGTACGGTCGCATTTTCCGGATGCCCCATACGACCGCGAGGCACTCCTTTTCAGTCACCGAGTAATTCTTCTCGGCGGAGTTCAACGTGCGGCTCGCGTACGCGATGACGCGTTCCTCGTTGTTGACGTCCTGTGTTAAAACTGTGCCGAGTCCTTCGTTGCTTGAAGCGTGAACGGCAAAGTGAAGTCGGGGCAAGCGAGTACGGGGGCGGTTGCAAGTTGTTGCCGGAGCGTTTCAAACGCTGTTTCTTCGTTTTTGCCCCATGCCCACCGTACCTTCTTCTGTAGTAGGTGGTTCAGGGGGGCGGCAATGTCTGTAAATTTCGGTATAAACCGCCGGTACCAGGAAACCATGCCTAAGAATCGTCGCAGTTCCTTGAGATAGGTGGGGGCTGGTATCTTGGCAATGGCCTGTACTTTATCGGGATCCGTAGCGACTCCCTGTTCGGTGACGGTGTGTCCCAGATACTGCAATTTGGTGCGGCAGAACTGACATTTTTCTTTATTTAGCCTAAGTCCGGCCGCCCGCAGTCGTTGCAGTACTTCGCGGAGATTGTCGAGGTGTTCCTCGAAGGTGTTTCCCAACACGATAATGTCGTCTAAGTAGGCAAATGCCCGTGGTTCTAGCTGTGGGCCGATGACCTGGTCGAGTAGGCGTTGGAAGGTGGCTGGCGCGGAGTGGAGTCCAAAGGGCATCACCCGGAACTGGTACAGCCCCCTTCCCGGCACGGTGAAGGCGGTTATTGGGCGACTTTCGGGGTCAAGTGGTACCTGCCAATAGCCATTGGCCAGGTCGATCGTCGAGAGGTATTTTGCGCCCCGCAGTTTCTCTAATGTTGCCTGAACCTGGGGCAACGGGTACGCGTCCTTCTCCGTAACTTCGTTGACCCTGCGAAAGTCGATGCAGAATCTGCGCTTTCCGTTTTTCTTCTTTACTACCACGACCGGGGAGCTCCACGGGCTGGAAGATGGCTCGATTATGCCCTCCGCGAGCATGCGTGTTACCTCTTCGTCAATAATTGCCTGCATGGCGGGGTTGCGTGGTGTGTACCGGTGCTTCACCGGTTCGGCCCCGGCCTTCAGCCGGATGCGATGTTTGGCCATGTGTGTTAGTCCGGGCAATCTGTCGAAAGGTTGCAATTCGCTTACGAGAAACGACTCGAGTCGTTTGGTTTGTTCCGACGTGCAACCTTGTAGGCCGGGGTTTGAATCGATGGCGGCGGCTTCGTCCTTCGGGCTCCATTGCATGCCCCGTACTCGTATTGTGAATCCGAGTGCTTTGAGGGCGTCGATCCCCAGAATCATATCCTGCGTGAGACTGGGTAGGATTTCGCATGTGATAGCAAGGACGCATTCTCCGACGACTGCCTTTAGCTCTACTTCTCCGTCTAGTGGAACGGTGGCGCCGTTGGCTACTTTTACCCAGCGATCGGTGGCTGTTCGGTGGTCGCCGTTTTGCTCGCACCATTCCGCTATTTCCCGGCTGACGTAGGACAGGCAGGCGCCTGTGTCTAGTAGGGCCTGAAACTCTCGGCCGTAGAGGTTTACGGGGAGATGGGGACGGCTATCGGCGTCTGTGGTCGTTGAGGCTGTTGGGTTTGGGCGGTCCGGTTGTGGCCTCGTCCACCGGACCCGTTGGCGTTTCCCGCCGCCGGGGAGCAATTGCAGTCTCGACTGAGCCGGCCTTCTGTCCCACAGCGGCTACAGAATCGTCGGCCTGGCCGGCGGCAGTCACGGCGAAAGTGGCCGCGCTGGCCACAGTTCCAGCAACACTGGTTACTGTCGTAACGGTTGCTGACCTCGGCAAGGCTGGGCCTCAGAGGTGGTGGATTTTCCGGTGGGGCTGAGGTACTGCTGGGCCCTTCTTCGCGCAGTGCCTCGAAATCGGCGGCTAACCCGAGGAGTCCGGAGAGCGAGTCGAAATCCGTGCGTTTAATGTAGTGGCGATACTCCGTTCTGAGGTTGGAGTATAGCCAATCCAATTGGGTGGCGGCTGACATTTGCCCGTGGCGGCGCATAAGCGTCCGGAGAGCGGTGGCGAATTCTCTTGCCTGTTCGCTCGGTCGCTGGCGGCGCTGGTGGATGGCCATCTCTAACTCGTGTTGCCGACGCCTTGGCAGATATGTCAGGCGGAAAGCCTCTAAAAATGCGTCCCACGTGGGGATGTCGGCCTTCTCGTTCCGGAACCATTGCAGCGCCGATCCTTTCAGTATTCCTGGGAGACAGCGTAGCATTTGTTCTGGCGTGACCTCGTAGCTGTCTCGTAGGTCCTCTAGTTGGTCGAGGAAGTCCTCGGCTCCTTTGCCGCCATCGTAGTGGCCGCCCCATCGTCGTACTCGTTCCATTACGTGGTACGTGTCGGTAGTGGCTGTTGTTGTTGCTGTCCCCGATGGGTGTTTGTCTCTGGGGGAGAAGCGATAAATGATAACGGCCTGCGTCCAGAGGATGGCTCACGCTGTCCTTCTGGGAACCGGGGAGGTAGTGAATTCAAAAAGGCGCAGAGACACAGTCTGTCGACACACGAGAACTGGTGTGAACACGGGCGCTTGTCTTTCGCAAGAACGAGTGTTTCGTCACGAGAACGTGGAATCGCACAGGAGGTCTCTGGGAGAGGTGTACTGGTTTGTACGCTCGCTCTAGGCGGTCTCTGCCAAATAGGCCTATGCCCCCGGCCTATATGTCCCCGTCCGCGGATTTCGGCAACGAGAGAGGTACTGGCTAATTACCCATCTCGCGCCGATTCTCGGAACCCGCGGACGAGTGGTGGGGGGCAAGACCGTTGGCAGAGCGCGGTACGCGTTCCGGCGGCCGGGCGTGCGGTGGGGGGGGGCAAGATCGTCGTCCTACCGACAATAACTCGTTACACCACTAATGAGAGGAGAAAGACTGTACCTGGTGAGTTTACTTATTGCGACCTAGGTGGTCCCATGACAACTCAGTCAATCGGCGGAGCATTGTATTATATTCTGTTCAAGGACGATGCCTCGTCCTATTTAATGGTTATGTTTATGAAACACAAATCAGACAGCTTCGATTGCTTCAAGAAATACGTAAATCTGTGCAAAAATAAATTTGGTAAAATGATGAAAATCCTGCGCTCCGATAATGGAACTGTATTTGTCAACAAGGAATTTCACAACTTTTTCTCAACTCATGGAATCGAGCACGAGAAGACGGCTCCATATACACCCGAACAAAACGCTAGACTGGAGAGGGAAAACAGAACAGTTGTAGAAAGCGCTCGATCAATGCTATATACAAAGAATTTGCCCATAAATTTTTGGGCTGAAGCAGTGAATACTGCGGTCTATATTTTGAACAGAACTCTATCAACCCAGACGCCAGATACAACACCATTTGAAATTTGGAATGGTAGAAAGCCCACCCTTGGTCATATTAGGTTATTTGGCAGTGAAGCATTCACGTTAACGCCTAAAGAAAAACGCACTAAGCTTGAGGCGAAAGGAAGAAGATTGATTCTTGTTGGATACGAAAACAATTCTACAAATTATAGATTGCTTGATCCAGAGACCAAGAAGATTACAATATCCAGGCATGTAATCTTTAATGAAACCATTGACGTCAACTCTACCGTGCAGACAACTACGATTCACAACGCATCGCAGCATGAAGAGGATCTGCTACCAGAAGAAGATGGACAACAGCCGGAAGAAGAACCAGCATACGCAGGTAATCCGAATCAATCTAATGGACCTGTATTGCGCCCTAGAGAATCACTCCGTCCCCCAGACCGCTACGAAGCAAATCTTGTTGAAACGGATGTACCGCAGTCCTACGATGAAGCGATGAGGAGTCCTGACTCAAAGGAATGGGCGGCAGCAATTAAAGAAGAAATAGATGCTCTAGATAAGAATGAAACGTGGGAGATGGTCCCTCTTCCACCTCACAAACGGTGCATTGGCTCTAGATGGATTTTTAAGGTAAAAAGATATCCAGATGGGAACATTCAACGCTACAAAGCTAGAGTTGTTGCAAGAAGATTCTCACAAGTAGAAGGAGTCGACTATACACAGACTTTTGCTCCAACAGCGAGATACGACACAATTCGGGTCTTACTTGCGCTATCGGTAAAGAAAGATCTAAAAATATCTCAATTTGATATAAAAACGGCCTTCCTTCATGGCCTATTGAAGGAAGAAGTGTATATGAGTGTTCCTGATGGAGTGAAGAAGTCTACAAACATGGTATGCAAGCTTAAACGGGCTCTCTACGGTCTCAAGCAGGCCCCTCGTTGCTGGTACAGGAGGTTTGACGATTTTCTTCGAAATTTAGGTTTTCGACAGTGTCAAGCTGACAAATGCGTTTATTTTGCCAATTTTTAGGAGAAGAAAGTTATCCTCGCCTTCTATGTGGACGATGGTCTTATTTTTGCTAAAGATGATAAGACATTGTTAAAGGTCATCAATGAATTGAAACATGTCTTCGAGGTAACAGTCGGTGACCCTGGATATTACCTCGGACTGGAGATCTCTAAGGATCCAAGGGACGGATCAATCTTTATACATGGAACAAGCTACATCGATCGTGTACTCAAGAGGTTTAATCTAGAAGACGCTTGCACTAACAGCACGCCAGCTAATCCGCATGTGGTATTAGTACAGCCTACAGGAGAAACAGATGTCAACTTTGGGAAGAATGTTCCATATAGAGAAGCAGTTGGATCGCTAATTTTTGCAGCAGTTTCCACAAGACCTGATATCATGTTTGCTGTCAGTGTGCTGAGTAGATTTTTAACGAACTTTAATAATAGTCATTGGAATGCAGCAAAACGCGTTTTCAAATACCTTAAGGCAACGCGTACCCTTGGAATCAAATATGTAAAAGACAACCAAAATGAAGCTCTCATTGGATATTCTGATGCGGACTACGCAAACGATCTAGACACGAGACGCTCAATGAACGGATACGTCTTCCTAATGAGTGGAGGACCGGTCACTTGGACTTGTCAACGCCAGAAGTCAGTCGCTTTATCCACAACAGAGGCAGAATACGTGGCTGCGTCAAATGCATCAAGAGAAGTGCTGTGGTTGAGACAACTGATCTCAGAAATTGATGAGATATCAGACAGTGGAACCCTCTTATGTGTGGACAACCAAAGTGCCATAAAGTTAGTTAAAAATCCAGTTTTTCACAGACGTTCAAAACATATTGACGTTGTCTATCATTTTATAAGAGAAAAGTTTGAAGAAAACATTATAGACATTAAGTATGTTTCCTCAGCTGAACAAGTAGCTGATATTTTTACAAAAGCTTCACCTAAAAGTGCTTTTCAAAAGAATTGTTCGTTGCTTGGTATGAAAAATCGTATATAATTTTTGTTCTGCTACATTGTTATAGGATTATGATTTTAAATTAGGTACAGAATTAGTGGGAGTATTGAGAATAATTAATGTACCTAATTGTTTATACGCTCCTGGGGCTACTATGCCTTACTATTACGGCCCTGTTCACTGTGCGTGCCGCTGCGCGACAATCATGCGACATTAGTCAGTTGGTAATACTACCACGCTCTGCTACCACGTGTTAATCTTTCTCAGTTACTAATAAAAGCTTTTCTACCTTTGTTTATGTATAAACTACGTTCTGCTCATTATCGATACCTCCGTTCCCTACCTTATCTCCTGCTCCTCTCTTCCTTACCCTCCCTGCCGTTCGATGTCGCTACCTTCCTTTCTCTCTCCTCGCTTTGCCGCCTTTTCTTTTCCCGCTCCTTTCTTTCTCGTCTAGCCTTAACCTCAAATTGTTCTCTCCCTGTCTGCCTTTCCCTTTCTCCCTCACTCCCCTTTTCCTTACCTTTCTCTCCCTTCACTCCCTCTCCCTGCACTCCCGCTTTCCACTCCCTGCTTGCGCTGCTAACACCTTTTCCGCTGCTAACACTCGCACCACTCACTCAGCCGTGTCTACTCTTTCACACCGGAAATGGAACTCCTCTTGCGGTATTGTAATGTTAATGTAATATTAATAACACTGTCCAACACGATTGTTGATCTGCAATAGCCGTTCGGTGATTCTTGTAGAGTTTTTCGCCCTGAACACGAATCCGTAAGTAAAATTGTTCTATCACCTTCAGTTTTTGAGAAAATCGATTTTGAAAAAAATTGCAGATTTTCAACTTTGAACATCTTTTGTGTCGAAACGGTAATAGTTATTCGGTTGGTCGTTGCGTCAAATTATTCTACGAACCCTCCCGAATACAACGATATAAGTTATTATTGCATTATGATCATTTAAATATGTTTAAACAGCGACCAAAAGGATAATGACACCCGAAATGCACCCATTTTTTATGATATCTCTCAATTTATTTCCAAAACTAAGGGTCTAGGAGAAAATCCGATCATCCCACACGATGCAACAGACATTTTTCTTTAGGAAATCATCAACAAAAGTGGTCAGTTACGTTTCCTTTTCAATACAGAAGTAAAATAGTTTGGCAAAACGCGTGATGTCGAGAGTGGTGGTCAACGGCGGCGCGCAATCCAGTACCGCTTTTAGTTTTGGAAATAAATTGAAAAATATCTGCAAAAATGGATGCATTTCGTGTGTTCTTTCCCCTTTGTTCATTGTTTAAACACATTTAAATGTTTATAATGCAATAATAACTTATATCGTTGTATTCGGGAGGGTTCATAGAATAATTTGACGCAACAACCAATCGTATAAATATTACCGTTTCGACACAAAAGATGTTCAAAGTTGAAAATTTGCAGTTTTTTTCAAAGTCGAGTTTTTCAAAAACTGAGGGTGATGGCGACAAACGGTTTGTGGATTCGTATACAGGGCGCAAAACTCTACAAGAATCACCCAATGGATATTGCAGAACAGAAAAAAAGGTTCATTTTGTTGGACTGTGTAATTAATATAAAGAAACAAGGAATGAATTAAAGGAAATAAAGATTCTGCAAATCAAATTTTTATATACATTAAAATACATTAATTGCCCCCGCTCCTGCCCACACCCTGTCCCCCCACCCCCCTTCTCCTCCGCCCCCTCCTACCCCAATGATACTCAGCGCTGCTTAATTTTAATAAAAACGTCATGAAATTTTCTTGAAGCCTTCCTCGTTCAACTCTGGTGCCTCGTTCTGACATAAGAAATTAAATGAACTAAATTATAATAAAAGAAAGACTCGCAAAAAAATAAATAAAAAATTACAGAAATTATGGATTTATTTTTGTATAAAAACACTTACACGTAGCCCACTGGTTTCGCACGGACGCCGGCTCAGGCCCCGCTGTTGGTGCAGCCCCCGCCGTCAGCGCAGGCCCCGGTGCTGGTGCAGCCCCCGCCGTCAGCGCAGGCCCCGCTGCTGCTGGAGCCCTCGCTGCCGGCGCAGGCCTCGATACTGCTGCAGCTCCCACCACTTTCGGTTGTGATGGTGGCAGCGCCTTGTCTATAGCTGCCGTGGCAACTGGTTCACTACTAACAGCCATCAAAATATCGTCATCAGAGCCTGGAAAAATAAATTTGAATAAATGTAGTATATAATAATTTTTCTGTAAGTTATAAATAAAAAATAATATAAAACTTACCAGATAGAAGAGCGTCCTCCTCTGCTTTCTATAAAAATGAATAAATAATTAATTAACAAAAAAGCTAAATAACATAGGCGAAGTGCCTACCAAAGAAAATATTATACGTGATAAGGGGGAGAAGTAAGCGATTTCGACGAGCGCGAAGTTTCCTGCCCGAGCGCAGCGAAGGCAGAAACATTAATGTACTATTAAAATGTTGCAGCTTACATATACATTCGTTAGTTTTATTCGTGACAATGACTAAATTCTGATTTCCCCCGAAATAGATGCTCCATGACAAGGGATTCTGTGACGAATAAATCTCACGAATCACGAATAAACCTAACGAATATATAAGATTAACGAATAAAGATAACCGTGCTAGGGTATATGAATAATAATAACTCTGCTATGAGTATGTGAATAGTTTTTTTTATTATTTACATTTCCATTTTCGGAGCCCATTTTTCCACGTCTGTCGCGGCGTTGCACCGGCCCGCTGCTTCAACCAGGTGTCGATGGTCGCTTTATCTCCCGCCGTGCAACCAACATCACACGTGGGTCCCGTAATTACTCCAGGAATCGCCGAATTTAAAACATCCGAGGCTCGGCTGATTTCTCACATAATCATAGGGAGGTTGTCTTAAGGGCGGCGGCCCTACCGCCCAGCGGAATTTCCTCCCACGCGAGCTCTGGTCTTATAGCCCAGCGACCAACTCACTCCTGAATCGCCAGTCAGGGAGGACCTTCACAAGCCGCTCGGTCCCTAATATATCCTCTGGGGCAGAAATCCAGAGGCTCCCCAGGACGGTCTTCTTTCCCGGGGGGCGGGAGTATCGGAATTCCCTATTTTTCCCACCTACACTCGCTAGTCTATTTACATTCCGGCTACGTTATCGCTCAAGCCAGTATAAAAAATAACTTAGTCCCATAGGGATTAATTCCGGGTACTCTCTTAATCGTACTAACCTCTCAGGTAACCACGGCCTGCTAATGGGTCATTCTCCCCGGGTTTATGTACGCCCTGACGGGTTAGTAAATGCTAGTCGCAGATAGTCCCTCTAAATAGTAGTGAAATAAGTAAATGAAACTGTAGACTCACCGGTCTTCGTTCGCCTTTCCCTTTTTTAATTCTGTGTGTCTTAATTTTCACTTTCACTTTCACTTTAACTTTAACTTTGCTTTGTATTATTTTATTTTTCTAATTCTTCTTTTTACTTTTTCTTTTTCCAGGGCAGGTCCAGCAGACTTCGAGCCTCCACCGTCTTCACCTCCTTGACGACCTTGACGAGGGCCGCCGTCCCCTGGATTACTCCATCAGTCCAGGTAATGTAGAATTATCTCCTATACCACGTGGGATACAGCCCACCCTGCTTTGGCCAACCCTTAGCCAGGAAGGCAGCATCCCCCATCAGCAACTGCGCGAGGAACAGGTACCTCGCGCAGCGTCCGAAGGGGGACATGGCCGCTTTCCCAGAGCCCCCTCACCACGTTCAAGGTGGTCGACCCTGGAGGGGGAAACTTAGTCTAAACCTAAAGCTACTTAAAGTTACCTAATCTAAAAGTTAAACTAAACCCAATTTAACAATGAACAGTAACTAATATAACATATTTGATGTTTATTACCCAACTATAATTGTTTAATTATTTAAAATACATATATTTCTTCGCTTTCTGTGCTACAAGCTTTTACTTTTCACATAGTTTCCTTGCAAACATGCATATACTGTATGACTTTCATTTCACTTTCCGTTCAATTATTTAAAGTTATGGTGATTGTTATTCTTTCATTGCTTCGCTTCAATGCACCCCTGTGATTGGCGTTACATGAATGCTGTTTTCAATGAAGCTATTGTTCATGACTAAAATAATTTATTAATGACCTTTTATAGATTCATTTACTGAAGAGGAGCTGTGGAAGCAATGCTACGATAATGGCGCACTGTGGGACAAACTGCTCCTTTTTGTGTAAAAATTGTAGAACTTTTGATAAGAATAAGATAGAGGGGTCAATCTTTTTCGAAGTTAAAGCTAAGATATTACAGTGTGACGTCCCACGATTTTTCGCGCGTTTCTATTCCAAATTCCATCAGTAAACCTCAAAATTCACTCCATCATACTCTATTAAACTCAACTCCTACCCCATCTCCTCAATCGTCGATCACCTTGATGTTATATTAGCGGTCACCAACACAAGATGATCGATACAAACTCCACCTCGCTGATGTATCTTAGAGATCCCCAT
This sequence comes from Andrena bicolor, assembly GCA_960531205.1. Classification (NCBI taxonomy): domain Eukaryota; kingdom Metazoa; phylum Arthropoda; class Insecta; order Hymenoptera; family Andrenidae; genus Andrena; species Andrena bicolor. Next base: position 26,331,897 of record OY482664.1, read on the forward strand.
CACGAGATAATCGTTACAAAACCCTCTTCGCCTATTCGTCCTACAAGGCACGAATCATTCCCTTCAAAACGAATTCAAACAAGTCCCTCATTACAAATCCCTCTTAAATCGAGACCAAGTCTCAATCCCCTCTTTACGACTCATGAAGTCCAAGCCACTCTAACCCCTTTCCTATTATAAACCCAAAAATCCATTCGATGAGTTGAGTATCTCCTTTCGCAGTCATAAAAACCCCTGAAATCTAATTGCGACGCATATTTGGCGTACGTGACATAAATATGTCTATTAATAGCTATACCGTTTATAAAAACCCCAAAAGTTCTACTGCGTCTTATTCCGAAATGTGTCAAGGTCTTTACCGCGCGTACCCCCGCAATACTCCTGTAAGAGTATTCTTACTCTTACATACTATTATATACTATTTATGTATATAAATACGAGGTCCTGAGAGGCCTCGTCCTCTTTCATCGCTATTCTATCCATTTGACAAGTATTAATTAGCTGCGTTAAACTCTTTCATCGCTATTCTGTTCAATTGAAAAGTGTTCATTTACCGATGTAAAAGATTTTCAAACATTCAAAAAGTGTTCAATTCAGTGCTACGACAACCATTGTAAGTCATTATAATTACTATTATTAAGGAATATCACCCTCATTATATTTCTCCATATAAATAACGCTTATTACTTTTCTATATTATAAATTTTACTTATTACTTTATATTAATAACATTTATCTCATTCTAAAGCTAATTGCTATTCATTTATTATTTTGTATTATCACCTTAATGCTTATTTTGTTTATATTTGTCTTATAATCGCTTATTACACATATCATTTTCTTGTGTTAACGCTTATTGCATTTCATACATATGCCTTTCGCCATCATCCTTTATGAAACTATACAACATGTCGATATGAAGTTTTCAAATATTGCGAGCGTGTGATATTCCACTATTTATAATAAATACAATAATTTCTATACATTTGCAAACAATTTTATATTACGCAATAATTCCACAATTTATAATAAATACAATAATTTCTACTTTACAATGGGATATTATAATCACCCCAGGGCAGAGTGTCGGTCGAATCGGGTACGATATGCCGCTTGTCGTTGTACGGACTTAGAGCGATTTTGGATTCCGAAATGGTGTACACTATATGAAATTTAGACCGTATGCATGATTGTCTACGAACCATTTCGATCTCCCTTTGCAAACACTGCGCGTAGTCGTCGAGAGTTATCATTCTGGCTATGACGTTGGTCTTGACACCTTTCGCCTTTTTCGTATCTCTTTTACCGTCTACGCAAAGTGCATACATTTTCGCTCTAAGACCCACGAATTCGGTCATTATCGCACCGTTATTTTCATCCTTCATCAGCCCTGGAACCTTCTTATTTACGCGCGGCATATTATATAGATTGTCGATGGGATAATCGCTTGTGTCGAATCTATCGATATTGTGTTTCATGGTCTCGTAGATATCGTCGCATCGAATATGATAAATGAGGCTGTCTGTGTCTGTGTATAGAATTTTACAATTTGGTCCATGCTTTGGCGACATATACTCGTGGTGAAATTCATACAAACAAATTTTTGATAGGTCCAGAATGCACATACCCACGTATATCGGTTTGTTGAATTTCACCTAAAGTTTTCGCAATTCAACAGCTATTAAATTTTCTGAAAAAACACTTCTGCTGTGGAAATTCGGTTTCGCGATCATTGCCTCCGCGCCATATCGTCCTTCCCAATGTGCCAAAAGTTTTACATCCACGTGATTTCGCACATTTTCCATAGTTTTACCAAATACTGCGTTGTTCATTAATTTGTATAAATTTTTTTTCAAAGTCGTTTGTCTCGCGTGTTCTAAACCGTGTATTGAGTTCGATGTAATCGCGGAGCCAGGGAGATTGAGCGAATTGAAGCCGTATACCGTCGCGAGTAACTTGTCCTGTCGGCTGCCCGGTGGTTTGGCACGCGTCGGGCAGAACGGTAGATCGGCATGAGCGTTGTGCAGACGTTGCGGATATTCCAGATCTACCTCGAGAATGTATCCCGTGGGTGAATTGTCGCGGATTGAAGACACGTCAAACTTTGCAACATCTTCGAACCATTGAAATTTAGCATATGGTAGGGGCTGATACATTGCCCACCCATACAAATTATTCACGTCAAAGTACTTACATCAAGTACGATGACTCTTCCGATGCGTTGTAAGATGACATGTACTTGTTATTGGCATGTGCATATCTTCCGGAACTATATGCTGCGACGTTAAGATTGAAACACATTATGGAAAAATTGATAGTTTTATTCTCAATTCTCAAAATTTTTATGTTTGATCCTAATACGAGCGGGCAATTTCATACCTTCGATTGTTCTCTTAGTCCGCGTCAAGGATCGCGTATCATGGTTAAAAGATACGCATTAACATCCATGGGTAGCAAATATTTGAAAATTGGAATCCGCATACGGCCTACGATTGATGTAGAAGTGCTTCTCGGCGACAATCATGGAAATCATCTCATATTACCATGGCATACATGGGGTTTGCTATTCGACAACTGTGAAACCATGGAAGAACATGCACGATTACCTGGATCACCTTCGATGTCGATTGATATTTTAGCGGTGGATTTTTTTCGGATCTTTGATACACCAATTATAAAGATTACACAATGTGATGACGTGCTATATTACACACTGGACACAATATCATTTTTATTAAATCTTCAGCCATGTATAGAACATATGTATCCGCGGATGTATCAAGCTGCGAAAGATGTGAGAGTAAAATTTAAAACTTTTGTTAACGTGCTACAGCAGAGCGGTGTTGCCTGCGAAACATTAGATGCGTGTCGTGCTGCTAAAATCATATGCGATAGCGAACACTTTGACGAGGAGTAGGTATCATGTAGATTGCGAACTGGTAGCATGTGTCATCAATGATATTGTAGCTGATGCTCGTAGGAAAAAATGTTAAAATTCTATTCTCTTAATTTTAAATAAAATTGCTTAAAAACATATTATTTGTCAATTTTATTCACCCGTCTTCCTCCTCGCTCCCTAATTTTAAGATACGACGTTTCAAAAAATTACTATTTCTCTGCGTTGGGGAAAAAAAACATTCTGACGATGCTGCATAATTCTATTTCGCTCGAGCGCTCTTCGCGCCGTGAAAATGACGTCACCTTGCACGGCTACTCCAGAGGAGTCAAATTACACACGATCGCGCGAGACGCAGCGACGCTAAATCGGAACGCTTTAGAATACTGTTAGCTTTAGAACGAAAGCGATTGTACCACCAAGTAGTGTTGTTTCTTTCCCTCCTCCAAATTTTAACTTTAAAGTAATGCTCTGTCTCTTTCCCTCCCCGAAGACGCGGTGTGAAAACGCCGGTCTTTCCCGACATTGTCCGAAACAATTATTAAACAATTCCATCGCATAATGGTTTGGAAAAATATTGGGGGGTTGTCCCCTCACTCTGAAAAATTTTTTTGGGGTGGGTCAAGGTTTTGAATGAGATTTTTTGGGGGTCATTCCCCCCTTCCGACGGTGGGTCCGGTCTGGAGAAGCCTCCGCGGCCGCTCGGCCCGGAGTGATCCCCTCCACGATCGCGGCTTCCCCCACTTCGCGGCTCGTGCGCACGCAACCGGTCTTCCACTCCGCGCAGGCTCCGCGCCCATGTGTCCCTCCACCGCGCTCCCCCGCGCGCTCTCACTTCCCCCGCCCCCCGCGCTCCCCTCAGAGGACCTGCGTTAGAACCGGCCTAGCTATACTACTCACGTCACGTTTCCACACAACCTGCCTTTTCCACTATCACCGTATCCTACACGTATATCACCACCGATCCCGGACGAGCCCCCAATTTTATGTAGGGATGTTAGGTGAGTAAGGCAGAAATGAATTACACAACTTGTAGAAAAAGTAAAGGAAACTATTTATTAGAAGGATCAGGCAACGATGCCTCTCGTTTCACGGACTCTGCAGGACTGACTTCATTCATTCTTATCTTGCGCTCCCCGAGATTCAAACTTACACACACACTCTTGACACGCGCTCCGGTCACCAAACTCTCCACGTGCATTCGACGAAACCATTCAAACCTCACACCCCTGACGCATTCGATACTCTACCATAAACATCCGCTCTCGATCCCAATTACTCTGGTCCAAACATACTTTATCAAGCGGACAGTCTTTGCAGTCCCACAATATAATATATTGTTAATTAAAAAAAATAACCCCGACGGGGTGAAAAAATTATCCAGTCATCAATAAACACTACAAAATGTGTGAAATCTCCACAAAATTACCTTTTTTTAAAAAAAGGTACAAAAAGAGCGCCAAGTATATAATCTCATCAAAAAGGATCCCATTTAAAAACATTGTCGTAAATTAATAGCTATACAAAACTAATGATATACACCAATTGCGCCAATTATCACAATGACTATTTATACAAACAAAAAAATGTATCAAATAATAGTAAACAGATATATTTTTATGCAAATAAATATTTTAATACGAATAAATATTTTATTCAAAATACTTGGCGCTGCTCTCGGAATTGGTGTTGCTAAACTGAATAAATATGTCTGAATCAATAAGTCTGGCCTTGTTTTATTTATTAACAAAGACACTTAACATTTTTTTCAGAGAGCAGCGCCAAGTATTTTGAATAAAATATTTATTCGTATTAAAATATTTATTTGTATAAAAATATATCTGTTTACTATTATTTGATACATTTTTTTGTTTGTATAAATAGTCATTGCGATAATTGGCGCAATTGGTGTATATCATTAGTTTTGTAAAGCTATTAATTTACGACAATGTTTTTAAATGGGATCCTTTTTGATGGGATTATATACTTGGCGCTCTTTTTTGTACCTAGAATAGACATAAGACCTTATGGGACTTGGTGTCACTGCCCAAACTGTGTTACCGACCCAGAATTTGAGGACTGAATTTAGCGATCTCTGTTCATGAACAGCGTCCAACTCATGAACTACTCTGATATGTGTTGAAATACTGAAATATGTGTGGGTGCTTGTATACGTCAGTCTTGTTTAGAGGGAGAGTTTAACATAGAGGGCGTGCTTTCGCTAAGCTACGCTTTGACTCGGTTTGTCAACGACTCACGCCGGATTTCTCTCTGAAAATCTATTTCAGGGATCAGGAGCCTATATGGCGCTGAAATATGGCACTTCTTGAAAGTTTATACAAGCTGTAAATTGCAAGATGAAATTGATTGGTAGTATTTTACATGTAGTGAAACATTTAACTAATATTTTCACGTGTCGTACGTCGTAAAATATCAAGAGACACGGTAGTGTCTCGCGCCAAGTATATATAGATATATGCGCAGCGCGAGACACAGAGTGTATCTATTACGCCGCGACCCGCTATCAAAAACCCTGAGATTATCGAATCTCAATAACGGCTTATTCGATTAGATTTTGAATGGTCTTAATGGATAGCTTGGGTTTGGTTTACATAAGAAAAGTGTCTTTGCTTTAGCCCTACGTGCCTTATGAGCTGAGATATTTCAATGCAAAGTTCCAATTTTGCGAATTTTATGTTCTGAAGGATTAAGAATCGTCATCGTCAAGTGTGGGCAAGAGGGGAACATGAAAGGGAGAGGAAATGTCTCCAATATCCACGTCGTTGATTCGATGAAGGTTTCGGCACTTTCGGCCAATCGCGTAACAAATCGTTGTCACGTGACAGCTAGCAGAGAGCAGATCTGTCAAGGTAAACGTACTATTGCCCGATGAGAAGATGAGCTACTACCCACAAGCTGAAATGTCACAGGGGCAAGGGGAATCGCCTGTTCGCTCCACCCTATCCCCTCCAAGAAGTCCTAGTTTTCGGTTCTTAGCGGCTAGCCGTATCCGCGGATTGTCGCGATTAGTTGCGTTCGAGTTCTTCGTCACGGGACGAACTGTGTTGGAGGGGATAGGTTGACGCGAGTGGACGATTCCCCTTGCCCCTGTGACATTTCAGCTTGTGGGTAGTAGCTCATCTTCTCATCGGGCAATAGTAACTTAGCTAGTGTCAAACAATAAATAAATAAAAATAAATAAAAATAAAAAATTATAACTTGTCAAGTGTGAAATAAGGAAACTTGTTAAAATTTTTTAAATGTCACGAGTTTTTACACCATATGAGACACTGAATTATTGTCTCAATTAACAAGGTAAGTCACAAAAATTTTTTAATAGACTATTTATGTAGAGCTTATAGAAACAGAGGGGACGCACAAACTTGAAAGTTGTCCGAAGAAGGTTCCAGAGAGAAGCATCTTCTTTCGCACAAGTTTCTACAAAATAATGTATTGTTTTTATACCAGGAAACTATTTTTACATTAGAGTTTTTATGTAAAGTTTATAGAAATGAATGGGACGCAGCCCTGCCGGAACTGCCAATTAGAACCGCATTGAATTTTTAACTGGATCTATCTGGTTCAATGCGGTACTGCCTGGATTTTCAAGCAATGATTTTTGGCAGTTCAAAAAAGAATCCGGTTGAATGCGGATATCCAGATAGATGGATGAAATAGGATTTTTCAGGTTCAAAATTTATCAGTTTCTATCAGGAATTGCCATTTGTATAAACCCGGAAGGTTCGTATTCTGAAATTGCGGATCAAAAATCTTACGGATTCAATCTGGAAATGCCACAAGCTCTTACGAGCCCGTCTCGATTCGGATTGGCAGAGAAAATTATTCACGGGATGGATATGGGGTTCGAAGAAAAAAATTTAACCCGGTTTTCAATGGATTGGCGGATAGAAAATTAATCGGGTCCTTCCGGTTTTACGAAACTCATATTCCGAAATAATTGATTTGGTTCGAACACCGCTAGGTGGCCGCGATACTGATAACTCTTCTCGCGGCAGCGATGTGCGTCGTGAGACATAAGATCAGCGCCGCGAGCTAACGCGGCAGCTGGCACATATTTCATCAGACGTGTGAAAATCCTATTCAGTTCAAAAATATTTCATTCTCATCAGACGTGTCATATTTCATATTTGGCATATGGTCGTTGAGAGGTCAGCAGCTAGCAGACCTGAAAATCCTACTTTTGCCTATTTCGTGTTATATCGGCCCTGGTTTCCACAAAGGTGACCACTAGGACGGTATTGAGTATCCGGCGTCCGTCGCATAGGCGGATTGCCTGCTTTAAGGACTCCATTAAATCCACAATCCGTGGATCTCACTTATATAACCTGAAAAGAGAAGCGTCGTCTCGGGGCGCTCTATTAGAAACCGGATGTACAAGCACCCCTTCGGTACTCCCTTCTGATGCGGATAAGGGCACGGAGTGTTTGATACCTGCAGGCGGCATGCAGAATAACGAACTGACTTCTTCATGTGATAATATTGCCGCGGGTTGTTCTGGGACTGGAATTTCTCCTGTTAACAAGAAGCCTTGTATCATGAAGCCGCTTTCGCTTGGCATTATTAATAGACCGGTGGAACAAATGTTCCACAAAACCACCTTACCTGCAGGCTCCGGTGAGCCCCACCGTTCCATAGTGGGAATGGATATTGAAAACTCACCAAATGTCGAGGTGAAAAATCGTTTCGGCATACTTAGCTCATTTACCAGTAACTGTGACAGGTCGGACCAGGCTATTCATCCTCCTCGGGGTCGCCCTTTGAAAAACTCTGGGACACGCGATTCTGGTGCCTCGTCGGAAGACCAAAACTCTACTAGCATAGGCCCCAGTGGCAGAGCGGTATCCAAACCCCCACCTTTCTACGTCCAAAATTTTGATGGTGACATTGTCAAGCTGTCCAAATCGCTGGAGGAGAAATTTAGGAAGAACTTCAACCTGAAACTCCTTGGTCCTCGTGTTAGAATTCAGCTATTCAGCGTTGAGGACTACAACAAACTCAGGGATGAACTGCTTAGCGGAAACACTGCGTTCCACACCTATACCCTAATCTCGCAGAAGGTTCTGACTGTTGTTCTAAAAGGACTCTCAAATGTTCCACCGGAAGACATCATAACTGAGCTCAAGGAACAAGGCCTGCAGGCCGTTAACTGCAGCCCTATAAATTCCAGCTCTCCCAAAAAACCTCTGTACCCCATATACAAGGTGATATTTGCTCACGGTACTACCCTTAGTACAATCAACAAGGTGGGATATTTATTCCACACGAGGATATACTGGGAGAGATTCCTGTCTCAACGTACATACACCCAGTGCTACAGGTGTCAGACATTTGGGCATGCATCCACAAACTGCAATTACCTTCCACGCTGCACACAGTGGTTCCAAAGTGACTTTTTGCGGTCAAAATTCCGTATCTCCGTCAATTCTCAACCGATATTTGATTTCTTTTGCTCATTTTGTAGGGGATTACATTTGCTATAATATCAAATACCGGAATTCCAACCAAAACCGTTTTTTTCTATTCTTTTTTCTGACAAAGTTGAATGAAAACTATAGTAGAACAATCTTTGGGGCTAATTTGATAAGATATTGCTTATTTAAGTAGTTTTTTTTTACGTAAAATCTTCAATTGGCACTGGGCAATAGCGGAAATATAAAATAGGCAATCTGTTGACACGTCAGAATGTTTGAAATACAATTTTATAAGGGCTGAAAATTTGGAATGTCTACTGAGTTTACTACAACCACAACCGTCTAAAATATCAATTTAATGTATGATTCTGGAACCTAATAGCGTTCAGAAATATCGAAGAACGTCAAATCCGCGATTTATTTTTTTACGTTTTTATTATTGTTTATTAGTGAATAAAACTGGACTTCCGTTTCCGGTCGCAGTGAGTGTAAGGTGTGTTAGAAGTGAGTGGAGCGAGAGGTGTGGGAAAATTGTGGAGAAAAGGTGAAAGGGAGAGTGGAGTGCGGAGTGGAGGTGAAGGGAGAGGTGCGAAAAGGATTGGGATAAGAGTGAGAGGGCTAGGGCTGAGGGTGACAGGGATTAAGAAGGGTGAAGGGAATGTTTGGAGGTTAGGTGATTGAGGTGGAAGAAGTGTGGCGGGAAAGAGCAAGGAGACGCACAAGGAGTGACACCTGACGGAGAAGGAAGGTAGTAGAGGTGCGGGAAGTAAAGGCGGGAATTTTTAAAAAGGGGAAAAGGATAAAGGAACATGTTCAAAGGAAAGAGCAGTGGGATTGGGGTTGGGGGATGTGGAGAAGAAGGACTTTTGGGAGGAGAGGGGAGGAAAGGGGTAGCGAAGGATAAGGGAAGCGAGGAGTTAAAGGAAAGGTGTAGGAGAGATAGTGGCAGTAGTGTGGGGAGCGGTGTGGGGAGTGTGGAGAGTAGTGGGGGAAAAAAAGGGAAAGGGAGGAGGAAGTAGGAACGATGGAGATAGAGGGGAGGGGAGGGTTTAAGAAGAGTGGGAAAACAGAAAGATCGCCGGTAAAGGAGGGAAAGGAGTGGGAGAGGCGGGGGGGAGAGAGGATGGAGGTAGTGATAATGGAGTTGGTAAGGGAGATAAGGGAGATGAAGGAGGAGATGAGGAAGGAAAGGGAGGAAAGAAGAAGGGTGGAGGAGGAATGTAGAGGGGAAAGAAGGAAGTGGGAGGAGTGGATGAAGGAAGAGAAGGAGAGAAGGGAAGGAATAGAAGAGAAGTTAGAAAAGTTGGAAGGAAGAGATAGGAAAATGGTGGAAGCGATGGAGAAGGTTGAGAGATGGGAGAAGGAAGGAGGAAAGGGAAAGGAAGGAGTGGAGGAGGGACAGATAGAGGAATGGAGACTGAGGTTGAGAAAAATGGAGGTAAAACAGGACAGAAAGGATAGAGAGGGTAGGAGGAACAATGTAGTTATAAGGGGATTGGAGCAGTGATGCAAGATGCGAAGAATTCCGACTGCAACGCCCCTTGCGGTGGAGTAAGGAATCTCAGCTCGTGATATCTCCGCTCTATAGAATAATATTCTTGAGTAGTACATTACGCGGGCTTTTTTGGCGGGATACCGTAACAGACATGCGCGAACGTAGAGTAACTGTCATTCGAAGTGCTGTACTGCTGTGTGCAGTGCGATCGTCCATCATCTGAAGGCACCAACTAAATAGGTAAGTATTTTTTTCCATTAATTTATATACTTTCCTCTTCTTTTTTATTTATCTTTTTCTTCTGTCAGTTTTTCTGTTTTTTTGTCATGAATTCTTCTTCAAAGAAACGCAAATATAGTCCGAGAACTTTTCTTCAGCAATGGTTAGAGCGCGATGATTTTAAACCTTGGCTACAACGCGTTATTAACGACGACTCCAAATTTCATTGTTCCGCGTGTTGTAAAAATTATATGATTAATTGCGGGTTATCAGATATAAAAAATCATTTCGATACAAAATCACACGCCGAGAACGTTACTAAATTATCCGAATGTAACAGTGCTGCTTTTGATGATTTTGATGTGAGTGATAGTCCCGAAAATATTAACGAGAAGATTCAGATTGCTGAAATTGCTTTGTGCGCTTTTTTTGTCGAGCACAATATTCCATATCACATTAGTGCTTATTTAATTGCCCTTCTGAAGGTTATATTTCCAGATTCTTATATAGCCAGTAAATTAACCTTGAGCTGCGTAAAATGCAATAAAATTATTACAAACGTGCTTGCTAAAGTAGAAGTAAATAGAATTATTGAAAGTGCTCGACATCATAAATTTTCTATATTTGTTGATGAAAGCACAGATATTTCTAACGTAAAATGGCTCACTTTTTTAATTAAATACGTAAATTCGGAAACTTCTGCAGCTTGTACAGAATTATTAGAATTATTAAAATTAGATGCCACAGATTGCTCTGCAGAAGGTTTATTTTCAGTATTTGAGAAAGCATTGCACAAAAAGCAAATTCCTGTGCAGAATGTAATTGGACTCACATGTGACAATGCATCAGTGATGATCGGGCGCTTTTCCTCATTTTATTCAAAACTTAAAACCAAGTGTCCTTCATTAATAACAGTTAATTGTATTTGCCATTCCGCGGTATTAGTATCTAGTAAAGCATGTTTAGAAATCCCAAGGTATATTGAAAAATTTATTCGAAATTTAACAGTTTATATTAATATTAGCGCCAAACGGTCGGCGAAGTTTGCTAATTTTCAAGAATTTATTAATAATAAGCCAAAAAAAAATTTAAAATTGTGCGATACGCGTTGGCTAGCCATGCACGCTTGCGTAGCACGCATTCTAGAATGTTGGGATTCGTTAAATTTTTTTTTAATTTCGGAAGTATCGGAAAATCCAAAAAACGAAACGGCTCAAAATCTACTTTGTGATATAAAAAAAATAGAAACAATAGCTTATATTTTGTTTCTTAAATATATTTTAAATTATTTCAATTCCTTCAACGCGTTTTTTCAAACCCGCAGGACAGCCGTTCATTTATTATATTCTAAATCTAGACTTTTGTTTCAAGATTTGTGCCGACATATTTTAAAACCAGAATATTCAACAATAAACGACTCGATGTTTCAAAAAAATTTTTTTTCCGGTAACAATTTGTTAGACTTGAAGGACATTTACCTCGGTTTTGAGTGTGAATATTATTTGAAGGATCATGTCGATGATAATACTTTGTCCCAGGAAACGTTTCTTGAAATTAAAAAATTTTGCTTAGCTTTTTACATTAAAGCCATTACCGAGATAATAAAACGTTTCCCTTTAAAAGATACATTTTTAGGCAGTTTGCAAGTTTTTGATTTTAAATTAGCACTTTTTGATAGTGATAGAGACTATGCCTTGAATAATTTAATTTACGTTGCACAAAAATTAGGATCTTTTGACCACTTAAAATTAAAAGAAGAATGGGAGAAGTTGTATTATACTTTCGACAAAGTGCAATGTCAAGAATTGTCACAGCTGTGCTTTGATGACATATAGGTCCAAATTAATTCTGCGCGTGATAAAGATAACAATCTTCTGTTCCCAGTCTTGAAACAACTCGTGAATGTTGTAAGGAGTCTTCCTCACTCAAATGCAGAAGCAGAAAGAATTTTCTCTATTCTAACCGATGTCAAAACCTGTAAAAGAAATAAACTTAGTCATGATACTGTAAATTCCATTGCCGTGATTAAAACAGCTTTTAAAGCCCGCGGAGAAACTAGTTCTACAATTTCGATTGGCCCAAATCATTTTACATTAATGTCAAGTAATAATTTATATTCGTAGCCATTAGTTTCGTTTTTATTCAAATTTTTAATAATATTTTGGAATTTTTGTGTTTGAGGTTTATATTTGCAATCGTTTCGCTTTCTATCTAAACGTTATCTTTTTTTCATTCTTGCTTGATATCTATTCATTTAATATTTCTCAACCGATTTTTTCCTCTTTTCAAAGGTGTGACATGCTTAATCACTTAGAGACAAGTTTTTCATCTTTATAATGTTTAATTTTGTTTGACTTTTGATTTCTTAAAAGTTTCTTCAATAAAATGTCTTTAATATATTATTTAAGTAAAATTCGTAAACTCTTCTCAGAATCTTATATATGTATAAATACTGTTTCTATATGTTCATTACTTCTCATATTTTTGCATTCCTTAATTTTTTGAATATTATTTCATTTCATTTCTTCTCATACCTTATGAACTCTTTTTGAATTCAAGATATTACTTTTAGTCATTCTTTTTTATTTCTCCCCAAGTACATGGAATTTTAAATGAATGTTTTTAAAATTGTGTCTCAACTATGGATTCTGCATGAACTTTTCCTTCCTCCCTACTGTGATATTGTGGACAAAGCATGTGACACCATTTTTTCCCTCCCTATGCGTCTCTACCTTGTCGTGGTGGGTGGGCTTACGGTTCGTCTTATATTTTCCATATTACCTTATAATTTTTGGTAATGTTGTGTGATGCATCATGGGCATGTAATGACTCTCTCAGAGATGTTTTATTCAAGTTATTGCAGTTAGATATGAATTTTGTGAAATGCATGGACGTACTCAACTAAAAGATGACGCTCGTTTGCAATTATTTTAACAGTATGTACAAGTATTACATATTATATTAGATTATATTGTAATAATTTTTTTTAGTTACGAAATAATCCTGTATGGCCGACATCCACAACAGCAGTAACAGAACAAAAACCGAGCACAATAAATGGTTACGAAAATGTAATGGAAAAGCATATTGTACAATTTGTAAAAGTAATTTTAAACTTAATAACATTCCGCGGCACTCAAAATCCAAAAATCATATGCGTAAATTATTGAATATTGGAAAAGTAAATTTGCATTTACCTGATTACATATCAAAATGTACCGAAGACAAAAATTTGAAAAAATAACTCAATCGTATAAAAAAAAAGTTCAGCAGATTATTGATAGTGAAACCTCAAGAATTTGATATATTGGATGCAAATAGCATTAAAAATATGTATGGAATAGATTTATACGACAAATTATTTGAACTGATTAGAAATAATTACTTTCATATAACTATACAACGTATTTGCAATGACGTCCATAAAACAAAATATTTTATCAATGCTACAACTCTTTCATTACATTCATTTGTTAGGTACGAAATCGTAATTGGTATTTGTGATATAAACGACGATTGCATTTCGAACGATACATTGCAACAAATTTTGAAATGTTTATATGGACATAATCTTTTATGGGAAAACGTTGTTGGGTTATTAGTAGTAAATAATACGTGTATGTCAGAACAGTTGCGTACAATATGCCCGAATCATCCAACGAACATAATGAACATTTGTTTCCAAAAGTCTTGTAAATTACACCACAATGCAGATATTTCTGATTTATTTATTGCACTAAGCGTTGAAAAAGTTTTATATGAAGCAGATAGAAAATGTGGATATCCAATTTTTGAATTTGCTTCTAATTTTAAAAAAATTAATTTGAGCTTGCTAGAAATTGAATGGCGACAACTATATTCTTATTTTGATGAAAGAGAAAAAGCGAAATATAAGCGTTTACATTGCGATAAAATGTGGAAAGAAATTTGTTCAAAGAAGAACACAAACAATGATTACGAATTCCCTACATTAAGACAAGTATTACAGAGCATTTTCTGCTTTCCTCAATGCACAGGCTGTTAAAAAAGTAAGAACGAAAATTATAAGAAAATAAATTTTATTCAATTTTAATAAATTGTTCTTTGTAATAATTGTAACTGTACAAGTAAGTACCAGTGCCCGTAGGGTAAGCTAAAGCGTCTATCGTCAATGTCAACGGTTTATTGCAATTCGGATATTGCAAAATCCTACGTGTATCGTGAACGAAAATCCTTTATGAGCGAAAATAGGGAAAAAATTTATTTAACTTTTTTACGTAGTATTTAATTCCCTGTGAGATTCGTTTAGAGAATCTTTTTAATTTTTACGAATAACGAATATTTATACTAAATAATACGAAAAATTATAGAACTATAAGAGGTAACTATCATTATTCATGAACCGATTGGGTTAAAAATTAACCAGATTTTAAGACGAAAATATGAAATCTAAATATAAGGTTTTATTCAAATCTATTGAGCCAGTTTAACGCAATTGTGTTAATAAACATTCGAGATTTTGAAAAAATCTATTTTTTTAATAGTCTCAGTGTGATCAGGAGATCCTAAAACGTGTATTTCCGCAATAAAATTTTTTTCGAATTTTTTTTTCGTTGCAAGAATATCTGAGTCGTAAAGTGAAAATATCCGGGAAGCCAAAATCGCATTACGGTGGCTCGTGCCGCTTGCCAGCGACCAGGGTTGCCGTTTACCGCCCGAGGCCTGTAAGAGTGAAGGAGTCCGTGATAGGTACAGCATGAGTAAGTAAGGCAAAAGATCCCCGAACGGCAACCTTGCCGGCACTAGAATCTCAACGTTTCAAGAGCGAGAGAGAAAGGCTCATATTCACCGTCCCTCTCAACTCCCGAAATTGTCCGAAGTCATCCGAAGCGCTGGGCTCACGTACGCGCGGATCGTGGAGTTGTCATATGGATGGTGGGGGAAATTCTCGATACTCCGGCCATTAACTTTAGCATCACTGAATAGAATACGGACCGAATGAAAACTATCAAAACTTTCTCACTCTACCGCAAGCGGCGTTGCAGTCGGAATTCTTCGCATCTTGCATCACTGGATTGGAGTGGGAAGGAGGGGAAGTGGAGGTGGGGGTGAAGAAGCTTTGGGAGAGGATGGGGCTAGGTAGCGTGGGTATGAGAGAAGTAGTTAGGATAGGAAGAGCGGGAGGGGATGGACGAGGAATGGTGCTTGTGAAACTGGCGGGGAGGGAGGAGAAGAGGAAAGTGATGGAGGCGAGAAAAAATTTGAAGGTAGGGAAGGAGAGGATTGAGGATGACCTCACGGAGGAGGAAAGAAGAGGGAGATGGAAGATAGAAAGAGAGGCAGAGGAGGAGAGGAGGAGAGGGATGCGTGTTCAGGTAGGGTACATGAGAATGTGGGTGAATGGGAGGTTGAAGAAATGGGATGAAATTGGAGAGAAATGGATGGAGGAACAGGGAAACGAGAAAGGGGGGAAAGGGGGAGGGGAGAGAGGTTAGGGGAAGGAGGGGTTGAGGGGGGGAAGGAAAGTACAAGGTGGCTTTCTGGAATGTGGCAGGGGTTAAGAATAAGGATATGGAGTTCTGGGAGGGTTTAGAGGAATGGGATGTGTTGGTACTAAGTGAGACGTGGGTAGAGGAGAAAGACTGGGAGAGGGTGAGATATAAGATGCCGAAGGGCTTTGTGTGGGAGAGGCAGTGGGCAAGGAGGGAGAGTAAGAAAGGGAGGGCGATAGGGGGAATGATAATGGGGGTAAGGAAGGGGTTGGAAACAAAGGAAGAGGGAGAGGGAGAGAAGGAGGGGATTATGATGAAGAAGGTGAGGATGGGAGGGGAGTGGTGGAGGGTAGTGGGAGTTTACGTGAATAAGGATTTACAGAGGAAGCTGGAGGATTTGAAGGAGTGGATGGAGGGAAGGGAGGAGGGGGTGAGGGTGGTGGTAGGGGGTGATTTTAACGCAAGGACGGGGCGTGAGGGGGGCAGATATGGGGGGGGAGAGGAGGAAGAGAAGGGAATAGAATGTAGGAGATCGAAGGACAGAGAGGGGAATGGGGAGGGGAAGAGGTTGTGTGGTTTTTTGGGAGATAGGGGGTGGGAGATATTGAACGGAAATGTGGAGGGGGGTGAGGAGGGGGAGTGGACGTACACAGGAGGAAGAGGGAACTCGGTGATTGATTATGTACTAGGGAATGAGGTTACGAGGGAGAGAGTGGAGAGAATGGAGGTGGCTGAAAGGGTGGAGTCGGACCATCACCCAGTGGTAGTCTGGCTGAAGGGGGAAGGCAGGGGGGGATGGCAAGAAAGAAAAAGGGGGAGGGAAGAGGGTCGGCAAGGGGAAATTGGACGGATAAAGGGAGGGAGGAGTTCGTGAGGATATTTGGTAGGAGAGAAGGAGGGGGTGGAGGCCTACAGGAGGAATGGAAGGGGTTGAGAGATAGGATAAAAGGTGTGATAAAGAAGGTGGGACAAGAAGGGGAAAGGGGAGGAGAGAGAGGGTGGTGGGATAAGGAGTGTAAGGAGGAAAAAGGTAGGCTAAGAAGGGAGTTAAGGCGATGGAGGAGAGAGGGTGGAGATGGGATGGAATATAGGAAAAAGAAAAAGGAGTATGCAACTATGTGTGAGGGGAAGAAGAGGAAGGAGATAGAAAGTTGGGAGAAGGAGGTGGAGGGGGTGAAGACAGAGGGGCAGGTGTGGAAGATAGTGAACAGTGAGAGGAGGAGGAGGAGGAGGGTGGAGGAGGGGATAAAAATAGAGGAGTGGGAGGAATACTTTAGGGGGCTGTTAGGAGGAGTGGAATGGAGGGTGAGAAAAGGGGGGAAAGAAGGAGGGGGGAGGACGAGGAAGGGGAGTTGAGTAAGGAGGAGGTGAGTAGGGTGGTGAAGAAACTGAAAGATGGGAAGGCAGGAGGGGGGGATGGCTTAACAAACGAGGTGTGGAAGTATGGTGGGAGGGAGGTGGGGGATTGGTTGTGGGAAATTTGCAATAGGGTTTGGAAAGGAGAAGGTTGGGTGGAAGAATGGAGGGAAGGGGTAGTAGTGCCAGTGGTGAAGAAGGCGACAGGAAAGAGGGTGGAGGATTACATAGGGGTTACGCTAACACAGACAGCGTACAAAGTGTACGCTTCTGTGTTAGCAGAGAGGTTGAGAGAGGAGGTGGAGGGGAAGAAGCTGTTACCACCGAGTCAGGCCGGCTTTAGGAGAGGATTGGGTTGCATTGACAACATTTATGTGCTCAACTACCTAATAAATAGGCAGGTTACGAGGAAGGAAAGGAGGATGGTGGTCCTCTTCATTGACCTAAAGGCGGCCTTTGACTCGGTGGACAGGGAAGTGCTTGTGAAGGCGATGCGGAAGAGGGGAGTGAGGGAGGGGCTGGTAGAAAGATGCGAGGAGGTTTTGAAGGAAACGGTATGCAGGGTAAGAGTGGGGGACGAAGTGGGGAGGGAGTTTTGGACAGCTAGGGGTGTAAGGCAGGGGTGCCCACTGAGCCCGAGCTTGTTTACGCTACTATTAGCGGATTTAGATGAGGAACTAGAAAGGGGTGGGTGGGGAGGCGTGAGGTTGGGGGGTAAGAAGATATACACCCTTGCGTATGCGGATGATGTAGCGGTGGTAGCGGAAGATGAGGAGGGGATGAAGGGGATGATAGCGAGATTGGAGAGGTACCTGGATGGGAAAGGGCTGTATTTGAATGTGGGGAAGTCGAAAGTAATGAGGTGTAGGAAAGGGGGGGGGAGATGGAAGAAGGTGGTATGGAGATGGAAGGGAAAGGAGATAGAGGAGGTGAGGGAGTTTCAGTATTTGGGGTATACCTTGATGGCGAATGGGGGGCAGGAGGCACATGTAAGGGACAGGGTAAGAAAAGCGGCGGCGGTGATGGGGCAGGTTTGGAGTATTGGGAAGAGGAAGTTTGGGAAGGATTGGGGAAGAAGAATATGGATGTTTGACAGATTGGTGTGGGCGACAGTGGGATATGGGGTAGAGATATGGGGATGGAAGGAGAGGGAGAAGGTGGAGGGCTTGCAGGAGAGATATTTGAGATGGGTACTGGGGGTAGATTGGTGCACGCCAGGGTATATGGTAAGAGAGGAGTTACAACGGGACATGATAAAGGGAAGGGCAGGGTTGACGGCGTGGACGTATGAGAGGAAGCTGGAGGAGGGGCAAGGGGGGGAACTGGCGAGGGCATGTTGGGAGGAGATAAAAGGTAGGGCGAGAAGGGGGAAAGCGCTGGGGGGTGGGAGGAGGAAAGGAAGGGGTTTTTTGAGGAGAGAGGGTGGACGGTGGAAGGAGTTGAATTGGTGAGGGGAAGGGGAGAGTTGAGGGGGGAGGAGTTGGTATGTAGGGGAAGGAAATTAGAGGAGGTAGAAAGGTGGGAAAGGATTAGGGACTCCAGGTACAATAGGTGGTATGGAGTGGTTAAAGGAGTGGGGGTACCGGGGTATTTGAAGAGGGGGTGGGGGGAAAGCAGATGGAGGAGAGTGGCGCGGTTCAGGTTGGGAAATGAAATGAGAGGAGGGAGGTATTGGGGGGGGGGGAGGAGGAAAGGAAATGCAGGATATGTGGGTGGGGGGAAGAGACGTGGGAGCACGTGTGGGAAGTGTGTACGGAATGGGGGAAGATGAGGGGGTGGCAGGAAGTGGTGGGGGAGGTGTTAAGTGACGAGGGAGGGGGTGAGGAATGGATGAGGAGACTGGAAGTAAGGAGGGAGGAGGGTGTAGTGGAGGAGTGGAAGGTAAAGGATTGAGAGTGAAAGGATGCGGGCGGAAGCGGAGGTCGGAGGTGGGGAGAGAGGGGGAGGAAGGGCATGCGTGGCGAAGGCGAGCGTGGCTAGGGCGAGCGTGGCGAGGGCGAGCGTGGCGAGAGCGAGCGTGGCGAGGGCGAGCGTGGCGAGAGCGAGCGTGGCGAGAGCGAGCGTGGCGAGGGCGAGCGGCTTTATAGAGACTAAGAGCGGGTAGAGATAAGGTCTAGATGTAAGGTTTAGATGTAAGGTTTAGATGTATGGTAAGAATTGTAAACCCCAAGGGGACATAATAAAATACTACATAGTGAATAAAACTTTATCGACTCTTCCCGATCCACAGTTTGGGCATTTGATATGTGGAAAATCCCATAATGGGTAAAATCTTTGAGCGTTGCATCCACTGGCGTCTGCAGGACTTCCTTAAAGAAAGAAACATCATCATTAACCACCAGTTTGGTTTTCGGCAAGGGCACTCCACTATCCAGCAGCTGGTCCGGGTTGCACAGACGGTGGCGCACGAGATGAACGTTCGGCGCTCCGTGGCCATGGTGCTGCTCGACCTCTCACGAGCGTTCGATTCAGTGTGGCACGATGCACTTCTTCTAAAATTGGAAAGGATTGGCCTGCCTCGGCCTATCATTGGACTGTTCAGATCATACCTTGCTGATAGGATGATTTACGTATCCATTAACGGAGCTGAATCCTCGATGCAGAGCGTCGCTGCTGGGGTGCCCCAGGGATCCATACTTGGCCCCACGTTGTTCAATATATACATTAATGATATTCCGACTGTGGAGGGATGCTCGCTGGCCCTATATGCGGATGACACTACCCTGCTTTCCTCCTCCCGGCAGGTCAGGACGCTGGTGGCCAGGCTACAGTACTACTTGGACCAGGTGGTCGAATTCTTCAGCACCTGGAAACTCAATGTGAATCCGGCAAACACGCAGGCGATATTCGTTAGCAGGTATAAGCCCATGCCTGAGAAGTTTCATCTAGCCATAGGTAACGTGGACATCCCCTGGTCCAGGGAGGTAAGATACCTCGGCCTTGTCTTCGACAAGGGTCTCACGTGGTCGGCTGCGGTCTGCGACCGCGTGAAGAAGGTCAGAGAGGCGACAGCGGTACTGCGCCCGCATCTTACCCCGGCTTCTTACTTGAGCGCGAGGCTTCGACTCATCATCTATAGAGTCTGCCTCAGCTATGGCTGCAGGTGTGGTCCTGCGCTGCGCCCATTGTTCTCTCTGCGGCAAGCGTGTCGCAGAGCCGTATTCTGAAGATCATTTTGGAGAAGCCTACCCAGTACCCGACCATCAGGCTACTTTGTGAATCGGGGGTCGAGCCTCTTCTTGACCACCTGCACGGGCTAAACCTGAGGTATTCAGTTGAAAGCTTGTCAGTCTGACTGGTACCTACGACCGAAACAGGATCCCCTACAGGGTGAAGATTCACTTCCCGTTGGACTTTAGACCCTGACTACCCTCTGAGGTTGAGGCTGCCTCTGGTGGCCTTATGCGCCTCACTCTGCTGCACGCCTCTCATTGCCCTGATGCCATCAATGGCCTTATTTCATTCTCGCGCTGGCGCCTTCTCATGAAAGGGTTTTTTGCAATTTTTCCCTTCACAACCTCTGTCAACTACTAATCCACGCTCATGTAGGTAACGCCAACATCTAAGTGATCACTGGCGGTAAGGGGGCTCTCGCTTCCAGGCACGTCAAATCTTACTTACAGATAAAGAAAAAAAAAGAAAAAAAAAAAGCGGTATCTTGCTCCGTGATCAAGACTTCCATGCAAGACTCATACGGCAGAAAAGTTTGATATAGTAGTAATAATATATATAGTAATATACAGGGTGTCCCAGCTAACACTGGACAGAACTATATCTCCTAAAGTATTGTTACTAACAAACTGAAAAAATAGGGAATGCATGGTACGAGGGGGCCAGCTTTTTAGCCCGAACGAATTTTTTTTTCGATTATTATTTTAAAAGATACGATGATCAAGTTCCGTTTTTCAAATGGAACTAATTTTTTTGAAGTCCTGAGTTGATAGTGCGTTAAAAGATAAAATCAATAAGCTTTAATGTATACACTTTATTTCCACTGGTTTTTAAGATATTGCGCTTGCAAATTTACTGATTTTCAGTGGAAAAAACCCTCTGGAATAGCAAGGACCGGGGTCGGTCGTACTGGCGCTACGGGTGGCACTGCCTGTTGAAATAGATACTTACCTGCCAAAGGTCTACACCAGGAAAGGCTGGACAATTCTTTTCCGTCAAAAATGCTACTTAGGTAGGTACATCTGCGGTATCGAGAAGCGCACCGTTACTTTTATTTCGCACTTGCTTCTACGCTCGGATGACCGGTTCTTTTCGGAGGGATGCAAGATCGATTGGTTAGGTTAGAAGGTGTGAAAGTTGCTAAACTAAATATCAACCATAGGGAGCAGATTGTATCAGAACCAATCGGATTTGCATCCCTCACAAACGGCTGCTCTCTTGAAGAGGCCTTCTTCACAGAAATACCTCCTCCCCAATGCCCGCCTTCTCTCGCACGGAATTCGTCAACGCAGCTTCTGTTTTAATATCGGAGCTCGTGTTTATACTCGAGAGGACCACGCGTGGACAGCGGGCTACTCCTTTTCTTCCTGTGTTTCTCCACGAGGAGTATTCACGGTGGATTGTAGGAGCGTAGATGTCTGGATGCCAGTTATTGAATTCAGGAGATGATAGAAACATTTTATTACAAAACACACATGTACTATGATTAAAGTAAATCGTATTTCTCTCGGCCAGGAATCGTCCGACGCTCGTCGACGAGATGCGGCCGGTACCCCGTGGCGAGGCCTACCCTTCGCAGGGCCTCACCCGATTTTGATGGCTTTTTCCGGAAAAAGGTACGAATCCTGGGCCGAGCGTAGCGAATTAGGGTCGAACTCCGGCAGTCGAGGGTGTCACATCCATTTCAGCGTATTAAGAAATTCTTTTCTTCATCGCATCGAAAGGAAAGTGTCGCCGATGGATTTCTTATGTTTTTCTGATGAAAATCATACCAAATATCTTGTAAATCGGACAACTTTTACATAGAGAATACAAATAGGTTGTGTCAAAGTAGTCCGATCTGCATGATATTTGGTATGATTTTCATCGGAAAAACATAAGGAATCCATCGGCGACACTTTCCTTTCGATACGATGAAGAAAAGAATTTCTTAATACGTTGTAATGGATATTAGACCCTCGACTGCCGGGGTTCGACCCTAATTCGCTACGCTCGACCCAGGATTCGTACCTTTTTCCGGAAAAAGCCATAAAAATCGGGTGAGGCACTGCGAAGGGTAGCCCTAGCCACGGGGTACCGGCCGCATCTCGTCGACGAGCGTCGGGCGACTCCTGCCCGAGAGGAATACGATTTACTTTAATTATAGTACATGTGTGTTTTGTAATAAAATGTTTCTATCCTCTCCTGAATTCAATAACTGGCATCCAGACATCTACGCTCCTACAATCCACCGTCAATACTCCTCGAGGGGAGACACAGGAAGAAAAGGGGTAGCCCGCTGTCCACGCGTGGTCCTCTCGAGTATAAACACGAGCTTCGATATCAACACAAAAGCATGCGTTGACGTATTCCGTGCGAGAGAAGGTGGGCATTGGGGAGGAGGTATTGCTGTGAAGAAGGCCTCTTCAAGAGAGCAGCCGTTTGTGAGGGATGCAAATCCGATTGGTTCTGATACAATCTGCTCCCTATGGTTGATATTTAGTCTAGCAACTTTCACACCTTCTAACCTAATCAATCGAACGTGCATCCCTCCCAAAAGGACCGGTCATCCGAGCGTAGAAGCAAGTGCGAAATAAAAGTAACGGTGCGCTTCTCGATACCGCAGATGTACCTACCTAAGTAGCATTCTTGACGGAAAAGAATTGTCCAGCCTTTCCTGGCGTAGACCTTTGGCAGGTAAGTATCTATTTCAACAGGCAGTGCCACCCGTAGCGCCAGTACGATCGACCCCGGTCCTTGCTATTCCAGAGGTTTTTTTCCAGTGAAAATCAGTAAATTTGCAAGCGCAATATCTTAAAAACCAGTGGAAATAAAGTGTATACATCAAAGCTTATTGATTTTGTCTTTTAACGCACTATCAACTCAGGACTTCAAAAAAATTAGTTCCATTTGAAAAACGGAACTTGACCATCGTATCTTTTAAAATAATAATCGGAAAAAAAATTCGTTCGGGCTAAAAAGTTGGCCCCCTCGTACCATGCATTCCCTATTTTTTTCTGATTTTTAGTAACAATACTTTAGGAGATATAGCTCTGTCCAGTGTTAGCTGGGACACCCTGTAGTAGGTTTAAGAATAAAATTATATCAAACCTCAGCTCACGGTGTAAGTGGTAACGGTTATTCGACGACGATTCCCTTGATAACCTGAATAATTCTCGGCTCGAGCGATAACTATGAAATGTGTCGCGAATACAAATTAAAATGGCTTGGAAAAACAACTGATGAGCAGCATCATCTGAATTTTGGTCTACACTTCTAGATTCTAGTTAGAAAGAACTACAAATTTGAGGCGATTTCATTCGGAAATATGTGTGTTTGAACATGCATTTACGATATGCAAATCTGTGTTAAAAACTGGTAGCAAAATAACTTGAAAAGATCAATTTAGATTACATTTTGGTTTGGATCCGGATTTCCAGATAGAACCAGCTTAAAAAATGAAAAAACTCCAGAAGTTTACTAGTAATATGCAAGTTACTTCGTGTAAATCCGAGCAGAACCGATGACAAATTGTGCTAGGAAATACAGATAGATACTGTTGCGTGGCCGGTTGGGTCCTCTGGATCCGTCGTAGGGAATTCAGGCGCGGGACGATGCCCGTGGAACGCTAAGGCGTTCTGCTCACTGGACGCGGATTTCTTAAAGATGATTATAATAAGAAAGGTGATAGTTAAATAATAAAAGATTAAAATACAAATAACTGATAACTGTATTGAACACAAAATAAAGAATTTATTGGAGTTCAGAATTATACGTTCGCTCGCTTCTGTTTTTTGGGGCTCGAGAGACACTTTCCAGCATCCATCAGGTTTTTCTTTTATTAATAACAAGATATCTTAGTTACGCTAAGAGCCAATCGCAAATTTACTAATTAATTAGCTTAATTCCTATTCGTCGATCCGATTCCTTTCGATTATCGATTTTTATAAAACCAAGCGTTTAACTACATTGCGCTGGAATTACGCACCTAGGAGAAGGAAGAAACGAGAAGTTCATTTATTCAAACATCCGTTTCTAAGAGAGTATCTATTAATTTATAATCCTGAAGTCCCCTCATTAAAAGAATCTCTAACTATTTTCAAACACCTCGGACTTGTGCGAACTTCACTTTGTCTCCCTTTCCTATAACAGTCGTGTGATCCGATTCAAACTTCGCGCTTCTGAAGTTTATACTAAACGCCGCTAGACGGGAGCCGCAACAATACCATCAAGATTTTTACATGCATATCCGGTTTGAAACTGATAGAAAATATTTCATCTGGTTCAACCTGCAATTTTACGGGAAGAAAACCGCATCAATTCGGATTTAAAAATTTTTAATGCGCTTCTAACTGGAAGTTCCAGCAGGGAGGGGCTTACAAGGGGACCACGCGGTGGACATCGCTTTTGGAACGACAGTATATGGGGGTCGTAGTACTCGTGTAGTATGAAAATACAATTTCGGCTTTTGGAATGGTGGGCAGTAGTTAGGCTATGCCGATTCTGGCTCAAGTGGTGGCGAGGGGGTGAGGCGGGGCGGGGGGAAGGTACCGCACTCTTCCGCGAGATGGGCGAGGGGGTGAGGCGGGGAGGGGGGTACCGAGTTCGTAGGTGAGGGGGATGACGTCACAGGGGAGGGGGATTCCAAGATGGCGTCGACCGAGTTCGTAGGTGAGGGGGATGACGTCACAGGGGAGGGGGATTTTCAAAATTTTCAAAATGGCGTCGCGCGCGCCGGTCGAGTTCGTGGGCGAGGGGGTTGACGTCACGGGGGAGGGGGAGGATTTTCAAATTTTCAAAATGGCGTCGCGCGCATTTCGTGTTGGCGCCACCTACTGGACGTTTAAGGTACTTTGGGCCCGCGTCGGTATTTGGCCCGTCTTGGTAAATTTTCCAGGTTTTCCATACATTTCGGGTTGGCGCCACCTACTGGACGTTTAAGGTACTTTGGGCCCGCGTCGGTATTTGGGCCCGTCTTGGTAAATTTTCCAGGTTTTTCATACATTTCGGGTTGGCGCCACCTATTGTACGTTTAAGGTACTTTGGGTCCGCCATGGTAAATTTTCCAAGGTTTTCATACGTTTCGTGCTGACGTCACCTGTTGCATGTCTAAGGTATATTTGGGCACGCGTCGCCGCCGCGCAATCTCCGTACGTGTGCGGGGATCGGTGCGCAGGCGCGACCGCGACCGATTCGTGGAAATTCAAATCGCGTTTTCGATGATGATTTCTGAGAAAGAGGGTGGACCATGATTTCTGAGAAAAGATAAGGAAATATTTGAATCGTGGGACCGATACAGCACACGTGCAATGATATAAACATAGAGCGATAATTATTATTATTATTATTATAAATCAATCATCGCGATAGCCCATGGAATAAACATTGCACCGCGACATGCAGTGTGTTTATGTTTGAATCGTGGGACCGATACAGCGCACGTGCAATGATGTAAACATAGAGCGATAATTATTATAAATCAATCATCGGGATAACCCATGGAATAAACATTGCACCGTGCTATGCCGTGTGTTTATATCTGAACAGGATCGATCGCGTTTTTGGCGCCTACGTGCACGCGCTTCGTGCCGTGTGTTTATGTTTGAATCGTGGGACCGATGCAGCGCACGTGCAATGATGTAAACATAGAGCGATAATTATTGTAAATCAATCATCGCGATAGCCCATGGAGTAAACACGACATTGCATTCCATGATGATTTCTGAGAAAGAGGGTGGTACATGATTTCTGAGAAGTCATACAGCGCACCGCGACATGCAGTGTGTTTACATCTGAACAGGATCGAACACGTTTCGGGCGCCTACGTGCACACTCCTCGTGCCGTGTGTTTATGTTTCAATCGTGGGACCGATACAGCGCACGTGCATATAGCGATAATTATTCGGGGAAGAGTTCCGAGTATTTTAATGATCGAGGAGGAGACTGTAAGTTAATCGTCGCGATAGCCCATGGAGTAAACACAACATTGGACCGCGCCATGCAGTGTGTTTATAGTAGGTAAGTGGAAGCTGGACCGGGACCGTGTAAGGGTGAAAAGAGTTCGATATAGGCCCGTGGGCATCTGATTAACGCGAGTCCTTCATCCGCGATGCCGCAGTTGGACCACCAAACGCTTATGATCGAGAAGCATAAAATCCGGGACGTGTTAAGCCCGCAGTCATTATTCGAGACTTCGTGGAACATTATCGTTCAAAACGGATTTATGCAATTGTCGCATCACCACCGTCAATTGCTACGCCATATCGCGCGATACAGTACTGCGAGCAAATGCACATTGTATTGCATTGTTGGTGATAAAGATGTGCATCGCAAACATGTGAAGTACTTTACCGCGATCGTGTGTACACCGTTAACGCTTCTGCAAGACATTGAGAACGGCGCGGTCGAAGTGTACAAAGTGTTGTGCCCTCGAACATTGACTATCACCGTGGACTCGTTTTTGTGTCGTGAATTAGCAAGATTTTTGGATGAGCACCCGACACCGATTCTGCGACTACACTCGAAGCGTCTCATTTTGCCGTTGGGTTTCCGATATCCGATCACCGACCGCATCACCTGGAAGAGTCGTATCACCCATTCGACACTATTCGTGCGTGTCTGGTAGACAAAAAAAAACCTTTGTGAATAAGTGAACATGGAGGGGTTCATGGACACGTACAGGGTTTTGTCCCAGATGTCTAAGCTTTTACGCTCTATTGCGGAATTCCGAGATTGGGTGAATCATTGCGACACGTGCCTGCAGCTCATCGTCCAGTACCAGAGCAGCGGAGGAATGTCAGTGGCCGCGAAACAACGCCTAGTGTCGCTGATCACGCGAATCAAGACATTGCTCGCGATCGTGCGGGAAAAGTTTTCGCGAGTCGGTTGCGGTGTTTCGGGCCGATCGACTGCACCCAAAGTCGTATGGGAAGACGTGGAATCGGCGTTTATAGGCCGTATTTCAACCGGTGCGGTTATCAACGTGGGACACGTCGATCCGCGACGATTTTTAGAGGGTGCTCGACGAATTGTGATCTCGCGCGTCACGAACGCTATCACGGCACATAAGAGCGTGTCTGTGAATACGAACTTTAACGCGGAGTTTATGTTGGGTGAGAATACGGAGATGAAAAGTTTCGGTACGCGAAATCGAGTACTATTCATGACTTCGAACGTTCGCGAGTGGTACTCGAAGCACGTGATCGCTCCCACGCTAGTGATGCTCGAGGAGTTTCAAGATCGCGACAGTGGATGGACCTTAAGGGCAGTGCTAAATATTCTAGTGAATATTAATAAGCATAATCCACTTCGAGGCGGTTGCAACGTACCGCTTCCGCGCGCCGTCGTCCTGAAGAAAGCGGTGGTGAACATAAAGAACAGAGACAATGCGTGCTTCTTGTGGGCTGTCGTTGCCAGTTTGTACCCTGTTGCTGCGAATAGTGATAGGATCGCATCGTACCAACACTACTTGGATGTGTTTCGTACGGGCGATATGACTCTACCCGTAACGTTGGACCAGCTGGCAAAGTTCGAGAGGATGAACGACGTGTCGGTGAACGTGTACGCGTGGTCCGACGGAAGCTGCGCACCTCTGCGTTTGACCGAGAACAAGCGAGAGAGACACGCGAACCTCCTACTGGTGCAGGACCCCAACGAGCCTCAACGTTATCATTTCGCGTGCATTCGCAGCATGTCGAGACTGATTTCGAAGCAGCTCGGTAATCACGGACATCAAGTATTCGTTTGCGAAAGGTGAGTAAAATATGGTATATTTCGATCGATGTATTATTGATTATTATGTTGTATTATTAATACTATTATCGTTGCAGATGTCTCAGCTTCTTTCATTCGAACGTGCAATTGACGAAGCACAACGTGGACTGCCAACGTCTGAACGAGTGCGCCGTCGAATTGCCGTCCCTGAAGGATAAATGGTTGCAGTTCAAGAACTTTAAAAACAAGGAACGAGCGCCATTCGTCATTTACGCGGACTTCGAATGTATGCTGGAGGACGTCGAGCCTGCGGAGCAGAGTCGGACGTATACATACCAGCAGCATAGAGCGTACAGCGTGGGATATTACATCCATTGTTCCACCGACGCGTCTCTGTGCCGTTATCGCGCGTATCGTCACGAATCCGAGTGCGTGAAGTGGTTCGTACAAGAACTTCGAGACTTTGCGGACATTGCGTATTCGTGGTTGCGGAACGCGAAACCGATGAACTCGTTAACGAAACACCAGTGGCAAAGTTTTAACGAAGCGATCGAGTGTCACGTGTGCGGACAACCTTTCGTCGAGGGGGATAAAAAAGTGCGCGACCATTGTCACTCGACGGGCGAGTACCGAGGCGCGGCCCACGTGTCGTGCAACTTACAGTTTCAACGATCGTACACGATACCGGTAGTGTTTCATAATTTATCAGGCTACGACGCGCATTTCGTGATTAAGGAGTTGGCGTCCGCGTTCGAAGGACAGATCGATCTGCTACCGGTAACGAAAGAGCGGTATATATCTTTCACGAAACATGTCAAGGGAATCGACGCCGAGAACACCGATTGGAAGAGGGGATTGAAATTTCGATTCATAGATTCGTTAAAGTTTTTGGCCGCTAGTCTGGAGAAACTCGCTTCGGACCTCGGCAAAGAACGACTCGCGATTCTACGACGCGAGTTTCAATCCCTGTCGGATGATCAATTCAATCTCCTTACCAGGAAGGGCGTCTTCCCGTACGACTACGTGACGTCGTACATTAAACTTAATGATACGCGTTTACCGTCCCGCGAAGCGTTCTATAATCGGTTGAACGATAGCGCCGCGTCGGAGCCTGATTATGCGCACGCCGCGAACGTGTGGAATACTTTTCGCGTACAGACATTGGGCGAGTACAGTGATTTGTACTTGAAAACAGATGTACTGTTACTCGCCGACGTATTCGAGAGTTTCCGCACCGACTGTATCGCGAGTTACGATTTAGATCCCGCGCATTATTTTACGCTACCGAGTTTCACGTGGGACGCGATGCTCAAGTACACCGGCGTACGATTAGAACTTTTAACGGACGTGGACATGCTACTGTTCGTAGAGCGTGGCATACGCGGCGGTCTGAGTCAGTGCTCGCACAGGTACGCGCGTGCCAACAACAAGTACCTGCCTGCAGGGATGTACGACGAATCGAAGGCATCGACGTATCTGATGTACTTCGACGTCAACAACTTGTACGGATGGGCGATGTCGCAGGCTATGCCGAAAGGTGGGTTTCGATGGCTGGACGATGCGACGGCTGCCGCGCTCGATGTATCATCACTACCCGACGGCGAGGATACCGAGGACGGTGAGGACACCGAGGACGCCAAGGAATCCGAGGGATACCTGTTGGAGGTCGACATCGAATATCCCCAGGAGATCCACGACGCCCACGCTGACCTTCCATTCTGCCCGGTGCGCGAGCACGCTCCAGAAGGAAAACAGACAAAGCTACTTGCCACGCTCGACGATAAGGAGCGATACGTCATACATTATCGCTACCTGAAACAGTGCGTGCGACACGGTTTACGCGTAACGCGAATTCATCGGGTGTTGCGATTCGATCAGTCGCACTGGTTGCGCGACTACATTCGTTTGAACACTGATTTGCGGACGCGGGCAACCAGCGAATTTCAGAAGACTCTGTATAAATTAATGAATAACGCAGTGTATGGAAAGACGATGGAGAATGTGCGGAATCGCGTAGATGTGCGACTGGTGACGCGGTGGGACGGTCGTTACGGTGCGGAAGCGCTGATCGCGAAGCCGAACTTTCATAGTCGCACGATCTTCTCCGAACAGTTGGTGGCCATCGAGATGCGTAAATTAAAAGTTAAGTTTGATAAACCCATATACGTGGGAATGAGTGTACTGGACGTATCGAAAGAATGCCTGTACGAGTTCCATTACGCGTATATGCGCGCGAAGTTCGGTGATAAGTGTAAGGTTCTGTACACCGACACCGATAGTTTAATGTATAGCGTGGAATGCGAGGATGCGTATGAAACGATGAAGTGTGACGTCGCCCGATTCGACACGAGTGATTACGCGGTGGACAATCCGTACGGTATGCCCCGCGAAAACAAAAAGGTGCCGGGA
This sequence comes from Andrena bicolor, assembly GCA_960531205.1. Classification (NCBI taxonomy): domain Eukaryota; kingdom Metazoa; phylum Arthropoda; class Insecta; order Hymenoptera; family Andrenidae; genus Andrena; species Andrena bicolor. Next base: position 26,362,038 of record OY482664.1, read on the forward strand.
CTCATGAAAGATGAGAACAACGGCGCCTTGATGACCGAGTTCGTCGGATTGAGGTCTAAGATGTACGCAACTAGAACGTTTAACGCGACTGTGGGGTCTACGAGTGAGACTAAAAAAGTGAAGGGTGTGCGGAGGCACGTGGTCGCGAATCATGTACAATTCGACGATTACATTCGTTGTCTCCGCGATCTCACCGAGAAATCGATTCGGCAGAACAATATACGCTCCAAAGAGCATCATGTGTATACCGTGAGTCAGGAGAAGAACGCTCTCAGTCCGTTCGACGATAAGCGGTGTATTTTAGCCGATCGAGTCGACACCCTTCCGTGGGGTCATTATCGAATCCCCGAGCTCAAGACACACGAACGTCTCCAGCTTGACCCCGACGAGTCCCTCGACAATTCCATTGTTTAGTATGTTTGCATGTTCAGTATGTTTGCATGTTCAGTATGTTTGCATGTTTAGTATGTTTGCATGTTTAGTATGTTGTATGTTTGCATGCACATATGTATATACGTTTCTTTGGGTATTTATTTATGGATATATGTATAGCGTAGAATAGTCAAAATTGTATATAGCGCGGAATAACTAAAATTGTATTTTATACGCGTCGGTATATATGTATATTTTTTTTCATACTTTTAAGATTAATTGTACGCATATACGAGAAGGTGAAGGAGCATGTGGAAAATTGAATAAACGGACACTGTTTATGTATTTATATGTATGTATTTATTTTTCATTCATTTATTTTAGTAACATCGAGTGCGTTCGTGATCGGGAATCATAGAATATCCTTGTTGCTTATCCACGAGTTCCGCGACGAATCGAATCCGAGCCACTTAACGTACACCTGGTTTCCTTTACGACGAATAATCTTCTCGACCAGATAGACGTCCGGATTCGCGACCGAATGTAGTTCGTACTCGTAGAATCCACCCGAGATCGGTTCTCCTGCGGAATCGCGCAGAATGTACGTCACCGGACACGTTGGTTGTACGGTTATGATTTCGAACACCTCGGTTGACCAGTTCGGAGTGTACCCCTTCTCGAAGAGAGTCTTGAACTTGCTCACGCGTACCTTGTCACCAACTTTGAATTTCGCGCGTCGTCTAACTCCTTCCGATGCTGAGGGTGAAAGGGATTCATTCGCGGCGAACGACAAACGCGTCGCGGGGGTTACGTCAACGGGTCGGGCGTTGATCGTTCGGTGCTTGCGATGATTGTAGGTGTGTAAGAGCGCAGGTAACAGGTCGACCCAACGATAGGACGCGTTCAAGGAGAATTTTTTCCACATGAGGTTTTTCAGCGTACGATTGAAACGTTCAACGATCGACGCTTTCATCACGCTGTACGTGGAGTAGTGGTTGATTCCGCGAGTCTTCACACATCGTTGAAACTCCGCGTTGTAAAACTCCTTACCCATGTCGGTTTGTAAATTTCGCGGACATCTATCGCTCTGCTGCAACACGATCGTGAACGCCGCGGTCACGTCGCGTCCACTTTTTGTTTTCACGGGTACGGCCCACGCGTACTTGCTGAACGCATCGATGATCGTTAGTATATAGTGATATCCACGATTTTGCTTCGCGTACGGACGCATCTCCACCAAATCGGCCTGCCACAAATCATCGTAACCGCGAATCACGACGCTACGCCGTGGGAAATTTCGTCTCGCGGGGGCGTGTAATTCGTTCACTAATTGTACTCGCTCCTTGCTCATGTTTTCGCGGGTGGGTCGGTGATGGTTGCGATGTTCCAAAGACGTTTTCGCGGACCCTCGTTCGCTTTTCGCAGTTCCTTTCGTTTGTACAGATCCGTGGTTGTTTTCGCTGTCGGCGACGTCGTTGTCGTGAACGTTTCGAGTATGTTTTTCAAGTGATCGAAGCGTCGTTCCATCGCGGTATTTAACTCATCCTCTAGCTGGGATAATTGCGCGTTAACGATATCCGTCATCGTTCGTTGTACTCGCGTCTCGAGTTGTGATCGTTGATACTCGGCGTCCAGTCGAGCGCTCGCGATAGCTGTTTCGATTTTTTGGGTAAAGCGTTCGTCCACCGAGGACAATAATCTCGTCATTGCCATTCTCGCTTCGTCATTGTTGTTGTTGTTGTTGTTGTTGTTGTTATTGCGTAACGAGGTACCAAACTTATTCACCGACATAACGATGCGTATGCGCGAACACCACTGACGCGATGATCACCGAATCGTTCAATTTATGATATGTTTAGCCTCGCGAAGTTCCTCCACGATGGATGCGATTTCGTTATCGTGACCCGTGTGACCTGCCGCGCGAGATGCTACGAGCAATCTCAGTCTATCGATCAATTCGTTCGGATCGTCCCAGTACACATAATCGATCGCGTTATCGGTAACCGTCATCGATTCGTCGATTGGTAATCCTTGTCCTCGTCGCGTAACCGCGTCGCCCGCGCCCCCATTCATACCCATGCCCCTAACGCGTCTGACACCCGACGTCCGCACCCCACCGATTATCGCGGATATGATTTTCTTATACTTGTACCCCCTGTTACCCAGCGTGCGCTTACTCGGTGAATGGTTTCGCTTATGCGCGTTCGTTGATAGTAAGATGCGTCGGTACGAGTGCATATCCGCGTCCGTGTACATGCTAACGTTGGGGATTCGCATGAACAGTAGTTCGTACAAACCCCTAGTCCCCGCGTATCGCGTTCCGTTGACACGAATGTCGTCCCCGTCCTCGTCGATGGTGAGTACGGAATCACCGATCATTAGGTCGTCGTCGGATCCAGAGTATACGCCGTACACGTTATCGATTCGTTTCTTGGTATCGGTGAACAACAGTCGCAGGTATTCTCGAGACAAGGGTCCTTTGGCGTTCCGTAAATACACTTCAATATCATCGACGGGGTTACGCAGCGAATCCAAATCATAAACCTTTGCCGACGACTCATTATCCTGAATTTTTTCATCATCTTCGTCGTCGACATCATCAACAATATCATTAACAACATCATCGTCAACATTATCTTCATCGTCAACATCATTGTTGTCGTTATCGGTATTGTTGTTGTTGTTGTTGTCATCGTTGTCGGCGTCGTTGTCGTTGTTGTCGGTGTCGTTGTCATCATCGTCGTCGTCGTCATAGTCGCTAGAATCTGGAGGGTTATTCGGACGTTCGTTGGTTATCGATGGAGTAACGAGACGAAGTCTCTTCGATGATTGTTGATCGTATTCGTGTTTCCTCTTCACTGGTCGGGATCTAGGTATTGAACGCATTTTCAACGCCGACGAGTTCTCGATCAATCGTTTCAGCGGTTCGACGATGGGACGCGTGCTCGCCTCCACAGCCGCTTCCGTAGCCATTTTACCAATTTTCAAGGCCAAGCTCTTTTTGCGTATAACGTCACTGACTTTGGCGATTTCCGCCTTTGTGTCCGCACACCGACGTTTCGCCCCCTTTTGATGTTTCAGCCCTTTTTGATGTTTCGTTCCTTTTTGTCGATGACGACGTCGGCTATGTTTTTGCGAATGCTTCGCGTCGACGTTGCTCGAGGTTATCGTAGTCGCGGACGATTCGTTAGACATTTCGTGCTGCTCGATGAATGACTCGCGGTTTACTGATGTCAGTGAGCTACGACAAACTCGTTAAATCCTCTTCGATATCGACCTTCGTACATGGAACTATCCTTATCGATCACCACGAAATCATATCGCCGACGCCAACATTTCGCGCACAAGTCGTTGAACGATTCGAACGTCATGTCTGTGTTCACGTGATCGTTGTACACGCGGCGCAAGTTCGTGCCATCTTGTTTGAACAGCATGAGAAAATTCGCGTTGTCCCTGATCAAATGTTTAGGTATTCTAGCGTACGACTGACACAAATAAAAGCAATCCACGTTCGCGTGACGGCCCATGGAGAAGTATTCGCGTATCGCATTCTGTTCGTCGCACGCCACATCGTCGAACACGAAGATCGAATCGGGCCGAGCGTCTCTCGGTGGAACGATCTCAGCGTTGTCCGAGTATGGAAAGTATTCGATTCCGTCGACGAGCGACAACACCTGTTCGAGATATCGATGCTTTGGCTGATGCAATGATTTCGAGTATACGTACACGTTCTCGAAACGCAAACCGTTCGGACTCTCTAGCATACTTAGAAGTACGTTCGTTTTTCCGCACCCAGACGGACCGCAAATCACGCCTCGTACGCTGTGCGGTAATAATGGGCCGTGTCTGTTCGATCGACTCGAATCCCTATCATCCTCGAGCATTCTGTTCGCGGTCACGCGAATAACGTCCGACTGTTTCGCGAATCGCATATTATATAATCAACTATTTATATTCGTGGCATGCGTCGCGCAGGTCACTATCACAGTGATCGGTGACGCGTGCGTATGCGTTTATTATTGTAGTAGCTATCGTGACTATTCTAACGTATATGATTGTATCAACGACCGCAACGTCTCACGGACTAGGGAAGAATCAGAGAAGGAAGAAGACTGGATCAGGTCTCGTAAACGGTATCATAAACCGTCTGCCGTTCGAACTACACGTTCCAGGTTATCAGTTCTGCGGACCGGGAACGCGTTTGCTAAAGCGATTGGCTCGTGGCGACAAAGGTGTGAATCCTCTGGACGCAGCGTGCCGCGATCACGATATCGCGTACTCTAGTCGCAAGGATTTAGAGGGGCGACACGAGGCGGATCGTGCGTTAGCCGAACGAGCGCGAGAACGAGTATTCGCGAACGACGCGACCTTTGGTGAAAAAGCAGCCGCGACTGGAGTGTGGGCAACGATGAAGGCTAAGACTAAACTCGGCATGGGTATGAGAAGGACGAAACGTAAACAGCGAAAGTCTGGAAGGAAACATCCGCAACGGCGACGACGACATCGCAATCTACGAGTGGCGAAACGCGGGGGCTTTCTTCCATTTCTTCCGTTCGTGCTATCTGCTTTATCAGCTATCGGGGCATTGGCCGGTGGAGCGGCTGGTATAACCAAAGCGGTCAACGATTCGAAGGCCTCTCGAAAACAGCTGGAAGAGACTTTGCGTCATAATAGGGCGATGGAGGGGCGAGGGATGCATCTGACACCGTACAAGCGAGGCGCGGGCTTGAACCCGAGACGCCAACGACTGCGAACAAAGAAAAAAAAAAACGCCGATCGCATAGGCGCGTGGCGACGGTGGCAGCGATAACGCAACAACCTATGACGAACCTGCAATTAGAACGTGAATGCGCCAGCATCCCGTTCTTTCGAGGCGTGTTTATGCGCGACACGCTTCCTACGCGCGTACGAAGCAACGAATGCGGTATCGCGAATCTGGATGAAAATCGAGGCACCGGTACGCACTGGGTCGCATACGTCAAACGCGGACCGCGAGTACAGTACTTTGATAGTTTTGGGAATCTGCGACCTCCCGCGGAATTGATCTACTATTTCGGACGCGGTACAACGATCACCTACAATCACAATCGTTTTCAACGTTTCGACGAGATGAATTGCGGTCGCTTGTACATGCAATTTTTACAGCAAAAGTCTATGGAATTATGGCCTACATACTAATATTACTACCGGTGTGCGTGCGTGTGTGTGTGTGTACTAAGATTATGTTACAATGTATCCATGCGTAATGGTGATTCACACCTTCTATAATAAAGACTCATAATATCGATAAATTGTCGAGTATTCGTACGCGCGCGTCACTTCCCCTCTCTCCGTCTCGCGAGTGTAATCTATGATATGTCGTTCACGCTCACGTTAACGGGTCGCAGCAGCGCGCTCACGGTAAACTATTTTCCGCCGATAGATTTGAGTGATGGTCAATACGAATTAGGACTCGCAGACTTGGAGACGTTTCACACGATACCAAACATCGACTCGAGCAACGATAAATTCTATTTCGTCGTAAACTATAACACCGAAAACAGCACCAACGCTGACGCCGCTCACGAATACATTACGATTCCCCACGGCTCCTACGAATTAGACGCTATCGCCGAGTACCTGAAGCAACGATTACTCGATCGATATCCTCGAAGACGCGGTAACAACGAGAACGATGATGACGACAAGTATCCTCTAATGCTACGAGCTAACAACAACACCATGAAAAGTGAACTGTACTGTTCGTTCTTTGTGGACTTTACGAAACCGAACAATGTGGGTTCGTTGCTAGGATTTTCCCGGAATCGCGTCTTATTACCGAGAATCTGGCACGAATCCGACGGACCCGTAAATATTATAAACGTTAACGTGATCAGAGTAACGTGTAACGTCACTACCGGCGCGTACAGTAACGATAAACAGGTACACACGATCCATGAATTTTCGCCTCGCGTACCTCCAGGATATAAGATATCGGAAACTCCGCGACATGTCATTTACCTGCCGATCGTCGCACGAGCAATACACGATCTAACGTTGTGCATCGTTGATCAACACGATCGCCCTATAGACTTCCGTGGAGAAGAAATAACGATTCGTTTACACGTTCAACGACGTCCGCGCGATAGGTAGCGTGACCGTACACGTGTATGCACGCGTGTGTAGTATGTTAGTGTTAGATCATACGTATGAATCATCAATCGTCGCTGATACTCCTACCGTCTCTACATCGCGTCATCTACGTAACCCTTTATCTACAGACGAAAGTGTAAGAAGAATAAAGACCGGAGGAGCGATAAGAAGAGGACCGGTAAGAAGCATAAGAAAGCCGTTGACTCGTCGAAACGTACGTTACCTACGATCGTTAGGCTTCATCGTTGCATATCAGACGCGCAATCACGATGTCGATTATTTTGGACGTGGCGAATACGCCAACCTTCGACAATCGTATCACGAAGATCGAGTTACATACGTATAATCCGTACGCCAACACAACGTTCGACAATAGCGACGAGATAAGAATCCCCATACAGCAGCAAGATCTGTACACGCTTCCGTGCGAAAGTTTTCTCTACATCGAAGGTCGTGGCACGTTGACAGCGCAAGACGCGAAAGGCCCGCCAACGTCCGCGACCGCTGTTCTCGACAATAATTGCGTCGCGTTCATGTTCGATGAGATTCGATACGAATTGAACGGTGTCGAGATCGATCGTTGTCGAAATCCAGGAATCACTACCACGTTGAAAAATTTCGTTTCGTTGTCAGCCGAGAGAAGCAAAGCGCTTGCGAATGCCGGTTGGAATTATGACATCGATTACGAAGAGGATACTTTTCATTCGGGTGCTTTTAATTTCTGCGTACCCCTGAACGTGTTATTAGGATTCTGCGAGGATTACAAACACATCGTGATGAACGCGCGACACGAGCTAATTCTTATACGAGCGCGAGATGATTCGAACGCGATGCATTGCACCTCCGCCACTGCGATCCCGAAACTTGAGATACGCAAGGTGCAGTGGCGTATGCCCCACGTCGTTTTGGAGGAAGTGAATAAACTATCGATGCTTCGTATATTGGAAAGCGGACGACCGATCGCGATGAGTTTCCGATCTTGGAGCGTGCACGAGTATCCATTACTGCAAGCGACAACGAAACATACGTGGACCGTGAAAACTACGTCGCAAATCGAGAAACCACGATACGTGTTATTCGGCATGCAAACGGATCGAAAGAATCGTCCAAATAAACCCGCGTGGATATTCGACCCGAATAATCTCACAAACTTTCGACTCTACCTAAATTCCGAGACGTATCCGTACGATGACATGCAAATAGATTTTCCCAAGTATAAATTTGCGATCATGTACAATATGTACGCGAATTTCATCCGATCGTACTACGGTCACGGAGAACCGTTGCTGAGCGCGAACGAATTCCTTAAATACGCGCCTATCGTGGTCATAGATTGTTCTAGGCAAAATGAATCGTTGAAGAGCGCTACGGTGGACGTGCGAATAGATTTCGAATGTAAAGAAAATATTCCCGCTAATACTTCAGCCGTCTGTTTGTTCATACACGATCGTATAGTCGAATACAGCCCTTTAACCAACATGGTACGCAAACTAATATAGCGTGCGTACGAGTTCGATTACTACTACTAATACTAATACTACTACTACGAATACTGCTACTGTTTTAAATCGTCCAAGTCGAAGACCTCAGTTGCTGTTCCGACATCGTCACCCGCGGTGCTATCTAAAACGTATAATAATGTTCGCCATTGTCGATCTACAAGGATTCAATATCGAACGCGAGTTCGTCGTCAAAGAGATCGCGATTCGTGCAAACATCAACAACGATAAAACACCGACGATCAGTCATTGGATCTTCGAACCGCCATACTTCTGGGAACATCTGAATTCGCGGGATCGCGATCAAGCATCCTGGCTCGCGAAGCATCATCATGGGCTTCGCTGGTCTGACGGCTATGTTCCATACTCCAAACTTCCGGGGCTCCTCGCCAGCGTACTCGCGAACATTGACTTCGTAATCGTAAAGGGTACGGAAAAGAAAACGTGGATGCTGCAACTACTACCTGACATAATCGTTGAGGATGTATATAATTTGTATGAACTGACGGGACGAAAGATCAACAACAACAACAACAACAACACTCGAACTGTCGAAGACGACGGCGGCTACGACGTTGGCGATGATTATTGCGGGATCATGCCTGACATCGTGGACCCTGACGTTCCTAACCTGAGGTCTATGTCTTCAACGAATACCCTTCGATGTGCATTTCACAAGAATTGCGGTGTTTGCGCGCTGGAGAATGTCGGGAAAATATGGAATTATATACGCAGCGTTACCTAATGTAAGTCCTACACTCGCATTGCATCTACTTTACGCGTCATATGCAGAGAAACGAATATGTAAGAATTATTTTTTTGTTTTCTATAGCGATGAACACAACGACGGCGGTGATGCGTGCAATGACAGCGACGGATGCTTCCTTTACCCGCGAGCAAGAATATCCCTCCCATACGAACGTTATTTCCCACAAATACAGATTTTATAATTTAAGTACGCATGGATGGATATATATGAATAAACACACACACTGCTTTTGAAAAATATATACATTTATTGAAAAATTGTTGTCTATTTATTATTAAAACATATATATACATGTACTATAGTGGTACCTGGTTTACATCACGCAGCATGGATTGTAATCCTAACGCTAACAATTCACAATCAATCAAAGAATGCTGCTCAAAGGTCTCGCTTTCGGAAATTAATTTCACATAATTCGTTGGTACGGAAGCGGTACGTAGAACTTCCACGAAGGCAGCATATTTACTGCTTACAGAGTACATATTTTCAGTCAACCAGGTGAACATATGATTGATGCAATGTTCATACGCGAACAGTTTACGCATCGTAACTTCCGTCATGTATAAGGTAACGCGATTATCGGTGATTTTAATAAGTTGATCATCATGCATACGCGTGAATTCGAGTCGCAAATGATCAATTACGATGGGGGTTTGGGACGATGTTGCGTTGCTGCGTAATCGTTGGAGTATGTCCGCCTCGTTTTGCAGTAGGAGCTTCCACGTAGACATTGAAAAGTATACCTCGCTACCCTTGTTGTCGGCTATGGCGATCTCAACGTGGCACGAATCCATACCAATGCGTATTCCAATAGTTAGCCGTTTATAAGCTGTTGAGGTTAGTGGATAATCACGCCCCAGGATCCGTACGATCGATGGTTTTGGTGTTTTCAACGTTTTTGGCATTGTGGATCCTGAACTGTAAGAAATATGTACACGAAATTAATGTATTGTTCGTTGACGTTTACAGTGAAAGAAGTAAGTGTAAAGTGTATATTAATGTATACATACCTCATATTGGACTGTTGATGATATTGTTGCCGTTGGCGTTTATTTGGAACCCCACCAGCGTTGTCGGATGTGCAGGATGAATCGTTTAAGCTTCGTTTGTACATTTTGATATGCAATACGTATGATTCTCATCGACGAAAAAAATGACTCCTGCGATACTTGTTAGCACTTAAGCGTACGTGGTGAACTGATGCCTAAAAGACTAATGCACGTCACTTTATACTGATTCACGCACACGTACACATCAATGTGGGAAAGTATATTACATTAGTGATGGTGATGGTCAATGCGTCTATGTATACCACACAAGGGATAGAGAATACGCGGTAAATTCAAATCAAATACGATTGACTTACAGTCTCCTCCTCGATCATTAAAATACTCGGAACTCTTCCCCGAATAATTATCGCTATATGTATACATCATTGCACGTGCGCTGTATCGGTCCCACGATTCAAACATAAACACACGGCACGAAGCGCGTGCACGTAGGCGCCAAAAACGCGTTCGATCCTGTTCAGATATAAACACACGGCATAGCACGGTGCAATGTTTATTCCATGGGTTATCCCGATGATTGATTTATAATAATTATCGCTCTATGTTTACATCATTGCACGTGCGCTGTATCGGTCCCACGATTCAAACATAAACACACTGCATGTCGCGGTGCAATGTTTATTCCATGGGCTATCGCGATGATTGATTTATAATAATAATAATAATAATTATCGCTCTATGTTTATATCATTGCACGTGTGCTGTATCGGTCCCACGATTCAAATATTTCCTTATCTTTTCTCAGAAATCATGGTCCACCCTCTTTCTCAGAAATCATCATCGAAAACGCGATTTGAATTTCCACGAATCGGTCGCGGTCGCGCCTGCGCACCGATCCCCGCACGCGTACGGAGATTGCGCGGCGGCGACGCGTGCCCAAATATACCTTAGAGACATGCAACAGGTGACGTCAGCACGAAACGTATGAAAAAAACTTGGAAAATTTACCATGGCGAACCCAAAGTACCTTAAACGTACAATAGGTGGCGCCAACCCGAAATGTATGAAAAACCTGGAAAATTTACCAAGACGGGCCCAAATACCGACGCGGGCCCAAGTACCTTAAACATGCAGTAGATGGCGCCAACCCGAAATGTATGGAAAACCTGGAAAATTTACCAAGACGGGCCAAATACCGACGCGGGCCCAAAGTACCTTAAACGTCCAGTAGGTGGCGCCAACACGAAATGCGCGCGACGCCATTTTGAAAATTTGAAAATCCTCCCCCTCCCCTGTGACGTCATCCCCCTCATCTACGAACTCGGTCGACGCCATCTTGGAATCCCCCTCCCCTGTGACGTCATCCCCCTCACCTACGGACTCGGTAACCCCCTCCCCGCCTCACCCCCTCGCCCATCTCGCGGAAGAGCGCGGTACCTTCCCCCCGCCCCGCCTCACCCCCTCGCCTCCACTTGAGCCAGAATCGGCATAGCCTAACTACTGTGGGCCTTCGTTTTCGAGATATTTTGATTTAGAGTTTTTAACGTACTAAGTAATCGAGATACATAGGGTAAAGGACCCAATTACTGACATCTGACCAATTACTGTCACCTTAAGCTATTTTACTTAAAATAACAAATAAATAAACGTTGTAAAGTCATACACAAAAAGAATTATGTAATTCAACCTATAATCTGTGCTATAAATTATATACTATAGTTTATTTATTCGTTATTTTAAGTAAAATAGCTTAAGGTGACAGTAATTGGTCAGGTGTCAGTAATTGGGTCCTTTACCCTAGTGTGTATATACAAGAAGGTTCCGTGGCTACAACGGTAGCGCGTCAGATTACGATGCTAGCGGTCCGGGGTCAAGCCCCTGCGACTTTTTTCTTTTTTTCTTCTTTTTAACAGTTTCTCCCGTGGAAATATATTTTGTGAATATTACGTATTATATAGTGCGTTACATATTACTCTACGCAAATTTTAAGGTTGAAAATGCATTTATAACATAACATATTATTCTAATCGTCTCTTTTGAGCAGGTATAAGACCACCCTTACGGTCAGAAGTAACGGTTATCCCACTTTACCTGCTCGACAATCGCAGGCGTCGAAAGTTTCGGAATGAAATATTTTCGCAGTACAAGAATATGAAAGCACCGGTGAATAAGACGATTCGAATAATATGTTATGTTATAAATGCATTTCAACCTTAAAATTTGCGTAGAGTAATATGTAACGCACTATATAATACGTAATATTTACAAAATATATTTCCACGGGAGAAACTGTTAAAAAGAAGAAAAAATTATGGGAATCGCAGGGGCTTGAACCCCGGACCGCTAGCATAGTAATCTTCTTTCTTTCGAAACGGTTTATTTACATAACAATTATACACAACAAATATAAACATACTGATATGTAAAATATTTAATACTTTTGCCTGCAGTCTTCAGTAGTACCTACTTACTCGAAGCTTACCTACTATTATATCTACTTTTATTCTCTGTGGTGTATTATATTGTGTAATATAATATCCTGTTCAGAGTATACAGATTGCGGTATCTTATTTTCTATCAGGTACGATATTCTTAAGACTAACTTTGGTCCGTATATAGGAAAATACAATAAAAAACCTACTTTCTAAAATTTAGGTACCATTATGAACCTACATGTTTGACTTATAATCTATAATTAAAATATGTATGACTATTTCTGTCGTAGTCACTTGTTTATACTTAATTCTAAGTTTACAAATGGGAATCTGTGTTTTATTCTTGATTCCCTATGTCTGAGTAGGTAATTGTTAACAATATCACCGGTCAACCTATTTACTTTCAATTGCGTATTAAAAAATTTGATTGCACTTTCCATTATATACTCATTGACATACTCAATATTTGCTTCTTCATGTAGATCTTTAATTCTAACATATCTGTCCTTATTAAGAACTAATCTAAGGCACTTATTCTGAAACCGCTGCAGCAGAATGATATTGGATTTAGCTGTACATCTCCATACAGGCGATGCGTATAGAATTATTGGTCTTATTATCATCTTATATATTAATAATTTATTGTGCTTGCTTAATTTTGAACCTCTAACCATGAGCGAATAAAGATTTTTATTAGCAGCGTACCCTTTCATTTGTATTCCTTTAATATGTTGTCTATAGGTCAATTTTGGATCCAGTACAACTCCTAAGTATTTAACTGTCTGTTTAATTTTGATACTATTATTATAAATTTTTATAGGTTGTATAATTTTATTACCAATTTGTTTCCTAGAGAATACTATCACTTCTGTCTTATCGGTATTTAGTGATATTTTCCACTTCTTATAAAAAGCTTCGAGCATACCGACGTGTATTTGTATCTGTTTTGCCGCAACTATAGCACTAAAAGAGTGCGCATATACCGCTGTGTCATCTGCATATATAGCAGCATGTGTCTTTGGAAATAACGGTATATCATTAAGGGGGTAGACACGTCACGTGGTCTGGCCGGCGAGGCCGGTCGGTATTACAGCAGATTTTTTCTGCACAAAAATGGTAATACCCATAGATACGCGGCTGCCTGTGCACGACGAGCGGATCTTCTGCCCTCGAAGTGACAGAAAATATAACCTTTACGTTAGACCCGATTTCCTAAAGATACCGTTGCGGCGTAATAATGATGTTTCAGAAGGATGGTGAAAAGTTCACAAATGTAGCTCAAAAGAACGAAAGAGCCGTTCAACATTTATTGTCATACAGCATATTCATAGGTTATATTTTCTGTCACTTGGACGAGCGGATCTTCTGCCCTCGAAGTGACAGAAAATATAACCTAAGTATATGCTATATGACAACAAATGTTTAGTGGCTATTTCGTTCTTTTACAAAACATTTGTGAACTTTTTATCATCCTTTCAAAGCATTATTATTACGCCACAACGGTATCTTTAGGAAATCGTGTATAGCATATAGGTTATATTTTCTGTCACTTCGAGGAGCCGACCACATAATAATCACGCACATCTAGCGTGCGCATTTTCAATAGCGGATTTCATGAACGGATTCTGAACTAGATGTATTATGAAACACAATGTTTACGGGGTTTATTACTATTTTATTTGTAAAAGATGCTTCAATTCTTTTAATGTTCCTGTCCATATAACTGTTGACTATTAACAAATAATATAAAAAAAAAGTACTAAAAAATATTGGGAAACACCGAATTTATGAAATTTTTTTCGCGAATCCTATGTTACGTGCCCCACTGTTGGGCGTTGCCATCGCAGGCCACACCGACGCAAAGGATAGAATAATGATTACACGAGAGTACACACGACTGAACTATATTGTTACATAGAGCAATATCGGTTACAAAACAGTTCGGTACAAGACAGTCTTCTGGTCTTCTGGGCCTATACGCGGTGCTCGGAATACTGCTCTCCCCTCTGGAAGAGCGGACGTCTCGGCCGCATTGAATCCTCTTCGGAATCTTCGTACCCCTGCCTGAAGAAGTGGTCGTGCAGCCCCGTGGCTTCTTCAGACATCCGCCTCGGCATTTACCTTCTCGCTCAGGGGAAAACCACGGAAAAACCCTGAGCAAGGCGTGGGTACAACGGGAATTCTCGATCTGCCACGATGAAACGCTCCAACTTCTGCTTCCGCGACGTCTCTGGAACTCTGTAGCTTCCTGTCCCACGACGTCTCGGGAACTCTGTAGCTTCCTGTCCCACGACGTCTCGGGAACTCGACAGCTCCTTGTCCGACGACAAAATCCACGGGGAGCTCCGGGCGCGTTCCTCTTTCGTGTGTCCCACGACGAAATCCACGGAGAGCTCCGGGTCCAGCAGTCAGGCACAGGTACCGCGGGGCTTCTAATTCTCCCTCGACGAAACGCCCCTGGTCCTTGTCCCGCGACGTCCCTGGAACTCCAGTCTGGAACGTCCCACGTCGACTCCAACGCTCCGACGCTGCATCCTCCTTCGTGCAGCCTCCGGAACCCCGTGCAGACTCCAGCGCTGCCTCATTTGCAGGCAGTCTCCTACAGAAGGACGTCCGGCGACGTCTCCACTGCTTCGGCGACGTTCCCTCCTCCTCGTCGAATCCTTGGTCGCGGTCGACCCTCTCCCCCAGGGACTCGTCCTCGATGTCCTTCCGGTGGCCGTACGAGCTTGAGACTTCAATCCCTTCACGGCTCCGGATTCCATGCAAAAGAGACGGAGAAGCATTAACATTTACTTTCATTTGAGAGAATCCGTTGGAGCTGAAAGAACCGGGAAGATGGAAAGGCGAGACAGAACCGATAACAGGGGATCACAGCTCATGAGCATGTTATCGGCTCGTTCCCCGATCAATATGCCCAGCACGCCAGCTCGTCTGCATTTTCTTTCTTCTGGGCTTCTTGTCCTCTTCTCCCTCTCTCAGGCCTTGGCTTTCAGATGGCCCCATTCCTCTTCGTGGCTTCTGGTGCAGACCCAGGGGACCGTCCTGTGCATCCTGTTAACGCTCCCGTCTCCGCGACATCTCCTCCAGCCGATCCAAGCAGTTGCACCGCTTGTCCGACTGGTGCTTGGAGATGCCATTTCCCGGCTGCTGTCCACCCTGTCGACGCGAACCTCTTGGTTTGCACAAACCGGGGAGGAGCCAAGATTCACGCCAACAGGACTAGAGAAGCGGTTTCACGTATGTCCGCGCTCCACTGCGGACCGCTACTCTGTCGTAGCACAGACGGGGAATTCGGGAACGCGTATCCAGGCCGCGGTGGCAGTCCCCCGACACCTTGTCCCTCGTCGTGGGGTTTCGTGGTCTCTGAAACATTTTAAAGAAACAGAGGGCTGGGCTACGAAGGTAGCCTCCGCAGCCCAGTCCAGTAGATTAGCTTAGACTAATCTTCAGACTCTTCGTTCAGAACTTCAAACTCTCTCCTCGAGCGAGAGACTTCCTGGATCTTTGGTCGACGAACAACCCATCCTGTTTAAACAACTCCACTCTTCGGGGCTCTCTCACATGGGGAATTCGGCCATTCTGCGACGATGTTCACTCTCGAACTCCCTTCGTCGCAGCTCAGTAACTCTGCGCACTCCAGGCGCCTCCACGTTGCTTATTCGACAGCTCTTCATATGCGCTGGATGCACTCGCCGGTGCAATAGTGACTATGAATTGCAATTGCTTATTCGACAGCTCTTCATATCCGCTGGATGCACTCGCCGGTGCCATAGTCACTTTGAATTGCAATTGCTTATTCGACAGCTCTTCATATCCGCTGGATGCACTCGCCGGTGCTATTGCAATGTTTTCATCCGTCGTTTTGTGTACTTTCTTGTGTACTCGTACCCGCTCCGTTTTCTTTTATGTACGGAGGTTCTCTAATCGGCTGTTGTCGATTGTATCTGCTATCTATAATTTCGGGCAACATGCACTCCTCATAGAATTTTCTGAGGTTTTCCTCCATCTGTGTTGCCCAGAATCGATCATCTCTCGATACTGTTGTAACTTTCATTCCCTTCGGCGTCCATAAACAAAAATAGGCCCATTGCCTTTTTGTAATGTGCAATTGTCCTTGCACTTGATAATAGTAATGATGATTCTTATTCATTTCATTACCCTTGAAAATACGCCTTATATTATCAAGTTGCTTTATTGCTTCAGCAGGTGTTAAATCCTTGGCCGATTCAGGACACTTTACTTCGACGATTTCATCATTGCCCACGAGGCCGTCAGGAGTTGCACCTAAGTAAGGCACAGTGTCATCGATGAAGAGGCCACACGGTAGAATATGCATTTTTAATTCTTGTTGCATTTGTCTCAAGGCGTTTGCCTCATTTTCCCTTCCGTATTGGAGAGAATGTAAATTATGGAGTTGCGGGTACATTATACTCTTCACAGTATTTGCCCGTGGTGTAGTCTTTCGTAATCGGCATACCTTGCCGAAATTGGATGCAGTTAATATTTTCTTCCTATAACCAATCCACTTTTCGCTATTCGCCTGATCGCGAGTTTCCACTTGGATCTGGTCTCGCTTCGTTTGCACATTCAAGGAGAGTATCCATGTGACTTTTACACTCGGAAGAGTATACTGCCTCTTCCATATCTGGTTTTGCCGCGTTGGGGCCGTAATCCTGGTCGCACGTTTGTTTTTTATTTCGAAAGGAGGATGCTTTCGCTTCTTTTTTATACTCCCTTGCTTTTTCTGCTGCGTGCTTCCGACGTCCTTCCAGCGTTCTTACCATGGTTGGCGGCTCTTTATTTATTGCCGTACTCAATCTGCTGAACGCTTCTTTCGTGTTATATTGAACGACTGCAGCGGAGACTCTACCCTGATACGAGCCCCCTCGTCCAAAGTTTATCCTTTTGCCTCCGATGAATTTAGCTATTATGCTATTAAAACCTTCAACAGCATTGTTGTTTAGACCGCGCAGCAAACTGTCAGCTTTAACGAAAAGTTGCTGCATCGCTTCTTCGATACTTTCATAAATACCAGCTTCTCTTAGTCGTGGAACGTAGTCTACTCTGTTGGGATCAGAGTATTTCTTACAGAAGTATGCTAACTTCTGACACTCCTTGTGTTCACCGAAAACATGACTCGGTACATTTTTCAAATCTTGCTTCAAATTCTGAATTCGTTCCTCGAGTGGTATTTCTTCTCGTAACCGGTATTCCGCAGCTTTTTTTACACCAGTACGCAGGCGGAGAGCATTATTCTGTACGACAGCTCTTAGATCTTTATTGCGGCCTTTTGTTCCGATTTCGTTTATTCTCTTACTGAAATTGCGTAACAGGTGATTGGTGCATTCGATTTTTTGTACCTGCACCATGTACTTTCCATATGGATTACTGTCCAATATCTTCTTGTACACACTGCTATCGCCATCGGCAACTAATATATGGTATATTAGGCCGTGCATATCTATGCTGCAATTGAATCCTTCGACAATAGCAACACTCTCCATGCCAGTTGAACTCTGATTACGACCCCAGTTCTTGAAGCAACGATGCTCGCGCGGTTCTTCCTTCCTCGTACCTGCTATTTGGCAAGTCATGCAGAATTTATTCTTCACGCTGACGTACAGCACTTTCTTCGTGTGGTATCCCACGATGGCTCCTACGCCAGAAAGAGAATTGTAATCTCCTCCGCGGTAGGACCTTTTCATCCAGCTGCCATCCGCGACAACTGGGATAAGCGGTAGATTGGATTCTGCATGTACGTCGCCTCTTTCTATAGCTAATGCTTTTTCCTCATTTCCAGCATCTTCCATTTCGCATTGTGCGGCCACTTCGAGGGCATCGATTAGCTCAATCTGATGTTTCTCGTAGATCCTTTTCGTCATACAGGACACGTTCACGGCAGTCAGTATGTCCTCCAGTTGATTATATCCGCCGCCCGTCATCATTGTTGCGGAAACAGCGGCGCTGTTGATATCCATAGTGGAATCACTCTCTCGAAGACAGGATATGCACTTTGTGTATTTGCACATCTTGCACTCTACATAATACACATTTTCTAGTCCATTCCGTTGACATCTAATTATTTCAAAATGTTCGATGCCACAGCCAATAGTCGAATGTTTGCAAGATCTTTTATTTGTTCGAAAACATACGGAAAATCAACGAAGTCTCTTCCTTCTGAAATTGGATTTTCCGGCTCTTCTGGTTCTGCATTCTCCATCACCCAGTAATCGGCATTACTTGCAACATCTTGATCCGTTTCTTCGTTTATGTCTGTCACGGAATGTATCATCTCATCCCTCTCTGTGTCGAAATCAATTTCTTCTTCGTGGGACTCGAAATGAGCTTGTTCTTCAATTTCCTCTTCGTCCGCATTGACATGTATTTCTTTGTCACGTCCCGGGTGAGGTCTTTGGGGACGTGGACAATGGGGAAGGAAGAATACAGGCGCGAATCGGGAATCCAGCACCTTGAGGTTTTGAGGGACTCAGGCGCGAATATTAAATCCGTCACACTGAGGGGTTTTGAGAGGGACTCAGGCGCGAATAATAAATCCGTCACACTGAGATTTTTGAGAGGAACGTAGGCGCGAATATTGAATCCGTCACACTAGGATTTGAGGGACTCAGGCGCGAATATTAAATCCGTCACGCTGAGAGTTTTGAGGGAAAGCCAGGCGCGAATATTTAATCCGTCACACTGTGGGTTTGAAAGGAGGTAGGCGCGAATATTGAATCCGTCACACTAGGATTTGAGGGACTCAGGCGCGAATATTAAATCCGTCACACTGAGATTTTTGAGAGGAACGTAGGCGCGAATATTGAATCCGTTACACTAGGATTTGAGGGACTCAGGCGCGAATATTAAATCCGTCACGCTGAGAGTTTTGAGGGAAAGCCAGGCGCGAATATTTAATCCGTCACACTGTGGGTTTGAAAGGAGGTAGGCGCGAATATTGAATCCGTCACACTAGGATTTGAGGGACTCAGGCGCGAATATTAAATCCGTCACGCTGAGAGTTTTGAGGGAAAGCCAGGCGCGAATATTTAATCCGTCACACTGTGGGTTTGAAAGGAGGTAGGCGCGAATATTAAATCCGTCACGCTGATCGACCAGGGAAGGTAAACGTGTATTTAGAGAACACCCGTTAGGGCACTTCGTATTTGTTTTGGTTTACGAAATAGGATTTACTGTTGCATTAGTGTAAAAGAAACCACGTTTAATTCTTTTGTATATTGCACGTCTCATGCAGCGGTGTGTTTATAAACACTGGGAGCGCTCTCGCGAATCAGCTGTTGCGGCAGCTTGGTTTCGTTGGGAAGGTTTATGACTTGAGCACACACAATAATTCGAGACGTAGTTGAAAACAAATATGTTTAATTGTTTTATCGAGACGTTTGTTAATGATAATGTTTGATATTCTTAGCATTAACGGATAACATTTATATAAAAGGCAGTTATTAGCGATACGAGCATATGAACATGAAATACATGAGAATAGATCGATGATAATATATGAAATATAATAAGCTTTAGTAAAGTATAATATATGAAATGCAATAAGCGTTAGCACAAGAAAATGATATGTGTAATAAGCGATTATAAGACAAATATAAACAAAATAAGCATTAAGATGATAATACAGAATAATAAATGAATAGCAATAAGCTTTAGAATGAGATGAATATTATTAATATAAAGTAATAAGTAAAATTTATAATATAGGAAAGTAATAAGCGTTATTTATATAGAGAAATATAATGAGGGTGATATTCCTTAATAATGGTAATTAAAATGACTTACAATGATTGTCGTAGCACTGAATTGAACACTTTGAATATAGATCTTTAACACCGTTTATGAATACTTTTTGATGACAGTTTGTCAAAGCTTCTGCGATGAAAGAGGACGAGGCCTCGCAGGACCTCGTATTTATGTATTTTCACAGGAGTATTGCGGGGGTACGCGCGGTAAAGACCTTGACACATTTCGGAATAAGACGTAGTGTGATTTCCGGGGTTTTTATAAACGGTATGGCTATTAATAACCATATTTTGTGTCACGTACGCCAAATGCGTCGTAATTAGGCTTCTAGGGTTTTTATGAACGGTATTGGAGATACTCAACTCTTCGATTGGATTTTAGGTGTTTGATAGGAAAGGGGTTAGAGTGTTTGGGCTCTGTTGTGACGTAGAGAGGGGATTGAGACGTGGTCTCGATTTAAGAGGGATTTATAATGAGGGACTTGTTTGAATTCGTTTTTAGAGGGAGTGATTCGTGCCTTGCAGGACGAATAGGCGAAGAGGGTTTTGAAACGATCATCTCGTGATGGGGACCGCTAAGGTACATCAGCGAGGTGGAGGTTTGTGTTGATCATCTTGTGTTGTTGACCGCTAAGGTGCAACATCAAGGTGGTCGGCTATTGAGGAGATGGTGTAGGAGTTGAGTTTGATAGAGTGAATTTGAGGTTTATGGAATAAGAAACACGCGAAAAATCGTGGGACGTCACATCTTCTAAAATATTTTCCGCGTCCGTATCGAAATCCACTTGTTCTACAATTCCTTCGATAATTGGGAAGTCTTGAAAATTTCCTACGTCTTCTTCTTGTATTATATTCGTAGGAAAATCATACGCAGCAGATGTGCTGGGAAGTGTTTCGTCGTACGAGGTACCTGCACGCGTACCTGCTTCCGCCACGGTGCCCTGACTTACCGCGAGGCACGCTGCTCTTTTTAATCGTTGCCTACACGTAAAGAGCCAATAATCAGTTACACGTGATATAAGAAAAACATACAATAGAAATGAAAAGCAGGCATAGTAAAAGAAGATATAGTACAGTAAGGTGTCGATGTAAGCGAAAGCCTCGGAACGTAGGAAAAGAGAGCGAATGGAAGAAAGGACTGCCGATTATCCCAATCCTTTTCATTCGCTGTCCATCTCTGCGGCCGACGCGTATTACTAATAAATATGTATTATCCAAATTATATCGTGTTTGGTGTCATTTATCATTAGGGAAACATCACAAATGTTACGATGCTTTATTTATGAAAATATTATAATTATTGCAATACTGTGAATATCATTCTAATTTATCTTCGCGTTACGAAGAGGGACGTAGCGTGATAGAAAAACATTGTTCGCGAACGTTTTCGTCTGTTCTTGCCGTGTCCACACCGCTGTAAATAGAATAAAACGTTCACATACGATTCGTACACTGAGTTTTGTTCGTGTTTGCGGCGGTGTGGACACGGCAAGATCAGACGAAAACGTTCGCGATCAATGTTTTTGTTCGTGTTCGCCTTGGTGTAAACGCGGCATTAGACAACGCGATTCCCTCGCTACACAAACCGAAGGACATGCACTTTTGGCCCGTTTTCTTTTCACACGCACACATCTGCACAACCGTCTGCGCTACTCGCAAGCGAAGGCAGCCGCAAGGAGACATGCTGCGCTGCGATACGCGGCTGTGTGTGTATGCCGGCACGCGTGGATTTGACCGCGTGTGAAAAGAATACTTTTCGCATTTCAATTCTGGGCCATTCAACGCGAAATCGGACACTTTTCGGAGTATCCATTTGGGATTTTTGTGAAACTTGCATATATTCTGGTCTTTAGTGATACATAAACGTATTTCAAAGGATTTTTCAAAATTTTCAAGATCGTGGAAATTTACTTTTTTTCATTAAATTATAACTGTTGAACTAATAGAAAGGTAAGAATGAGCTTTTGGGTGCTTACACCGGGGAAGTAAGAGTACCTAATAAAAATTATGTCACTTAAAAAAACAGTTTAGACCATTTATTCTGCGATTGTTTTAAACAAATGCAATTTTATACCAGCAGGGCGCTATTTCAAAATTTGAAAAAAATTGAGGATACAGCCCTACTTGTGCTCTTTGCAGTCACGTTTTCAGAAACGCGGATACTTTAAAATTGGTCGCATGAAAATTAATTGAATGTGACGCTGCATCGCCCAATACCGGCTGGACTAGCTAAGCCGCGCGGTACTAGCAGCAGCCAAGTGGGTATATCTGATATTGTTATATAGGGTTCTCACGAATGGTAAGTATTTGATAAAAACGGAAAGAGGAAAACTTTTAATATTTTTCATATCCAACATAATACGGTATGTCATCTTTTGGTGTTCGCGATATTTTCCGTGAACCGAAGGTGACCTTTAGTTTTTTAAATGGAATGCTACATATTTCATTACCCGATATGAAAGTATATAAATCTCAAGACAAATTCAACCATATGGTATACTATGACTTTCAAGGCCACGCACGGTTAGGAATGAAAGAAATAGATAGTTGGATATTGTAGCACGCACGGCTCAGTCTGTCGAGCCGGTACTGGGCGGCGCAGCGTCACATTCAATTAATTTTCATGCGACTAATTTTAAAGTGGTCGCGTTTCTGAAAGCGTGATCATAAAGAGCACAAGTAGGGCTGTATCCTCATTTTTTATCAAATTTTTAAATAGCGCCCTGCTAATATAAAATTGCATTTGTTTAAAACAATTCCAGAATGAAAGGTTTAAATTTTTTTTTTTAAGTGACATAATTTTTATTAGGTACTCTTACTTCCCCAGCGTAAGCACTCAAAAGCTCATTCTTACCTGTCTGTTTCTTCAACAGTTATAATGGAAAAAAGTCAATTTCCACGATCTTGAAAATTTGGTATTTCGCGTGGAATGTCCCTCCTTGAAAGTCTATAATACAGAGAGGGAGAGAGAGAGAGAGAGTTGGTAATAATATAATTGAAATGGTACAACATTGTGTAAAACACACAGGACCATATTTCTAATAAACTGTAACCTGAAGGAATAAAAATATTTCCAAACAAACATTTTGCCCTTTTGCACACTCAGACAATACGACGCAGAAAGGATAGGCCGGCAATCCAAATCGTTATCCTATTTTTAACGTTGTACCTCCTACAATTCAACGAGGGGCTGCAGGGTGGTATTTCGTTTTATGGAACGTTGTAAAATAACGGCGAAACGAAGGGTACGAGAAACACGTGCCGTTTGCCTTTCGCGAAGTAAACCCTACTTGACCGCGCCGGTGTTGGAGATCCGTCTGGTTCTCGTCAACGAGCACGCTTTCCAGCGCATCGCCCTGTCTCTTTAGACAGCTTTTCGAAAGCGTGGAACTGACCTCGACTTTCGTTACCCTCACACAAGGCGAATCGATGGGGGCGCGAAGCGTTGTTTTCGGTTTTTTGGCAAGGGCTGCCTGCCTGTAGCCCAGATGGGCAAAATTTTTGCCTGTAAGGCCCTTGGGGTCAGTTGGATTTTGGCATGAGTCAGAAAAAATATAATTGTTTTCTTACGTCCGGATAGATGTTTGTGGTACTCAGAAATGCATGGAAAATTTCACGATCGATATTGCGAGGAAACGGGACCGAAAGTTCTACGGGGACGTAGACGTTATTCTTCATTGATCATTCAATGTGATCAACATCTCGGTTACGTTTGTTTATTTTAGATAAAGCCAACCCTACACATCGGTGGGGATACCGATTACATATTACCCGGACGAAATCCCCAAATAGATATGTAACGTTCGGTTGTCCGGAGACGACTGAATGCTGACAGGTTCTCGAGCGGAGAGCGGCGTCCGCCGAGAATAGGATAGGTGGGGGTTCGTTCTTAGAGTAAAGGAGTAAAATCCAACTTAAAACTTAACTATGGCTTTATTAAACAACACTTATTTCTAATAACAACAATACTGCTTACAACTACGATTATATATTTTGTGTTTTTGTGTTTTTTTTATGTTTTTATATATATGCTAATTAATTCTAATACGCTGCAAAAACTGGATGTATGTGCTACTGCCGTAAGTTCGGCCGCTGCCGTTTCCGGAGCGGTTCCCGAAACTCGTGACAGAGTTTTATGTTCTACGATTCTGCTGTGAGAGCGGCCGCTGCCGTTTCCGGAGCGGTTCCCGATACTCGTGGCAGAATTCTTACTCTACTGTTCTATAGACTTCGCCTTCACTAACGGCTAAGCTGCTGCCTACTAGTAGGAGCAACGCTTGAAACCTTCGTGAAGACAAAGTTCTCAACCTTTAAATGAAAGATCCAAAAAGGAGCACCCAGTACCTTTGTACACTGAGAACCAGTCGCTGCCGTCTCCGGAGCGTGCTGAAATTCTACTGGATAGTACGTAAGCTGCCTCTAGGAACTAGCATTCATCGGTCGCAAGAACGTATCTCTATTCGAATGAGCGCGCTGAGTGCTGCGTGCGCCTCCTTATATACCAGAGAATTGGCGGGTTGGCGCATGCGCAGTGTGTCGGTTTTCGTTATTTTACGGTTTTCTCGCTTATTATATAATATTTTGTTTTGCACTTTGGTCAGTATTTATAATTAATTATTCTTGACATTTCTATAACATTTGTTTCTCTAATCCATGCTTGGTTTGAAATTAACATATAAAAGTATGTACAATGCTTGTGCGCGGTAACATAGGTTGGCTGTATGATAATGTAGTACAGTTCTACTTTACCGACGGTCGGTATTTCAATGGTTCGAGTCCCTGTGGGACGTTACAGATACATAGCGAGAAATCGAAATACCATCCTGTGACACCTCAATAAAAGAATATACCGTTCTATTACAAAAAAATAATTTGACCTTGAATCGCTTCCAGTACCTCATTCATAAAAAAAAATGTTTGTACCATTATGCCCGATGGAACTGATAACAAACAGGAATATGTATATTAAACAATTTTCACTTATTGAAGTAGTTGGTAAGTAATGCAAGGCGTCTCTCGGCTCGAAATTGAATTTGTACGATATAGGTATAGGTATTCAGCGAACAGTATTCTCCGATTCTCGCGGTTACTTTGTCGCTGTCAATGGGACGTAAAAGAGAAGGATAGAACAGGGGTCGTAGCAGCCGAGAAATAAAGCTAGCGTCTCGGCTGCTAATCCAGAAACACAGCGTTATTTAGCGGAGGGGGAACACATACAGGAGTGGTGGTCATGTGTGTGTCAGCGATAGTCATCACGGCCTGAATCACCGAGAACGCGATTAAAAATCCTTCCGTTCACATTTCACACTGTATCGTTATGAAGATGGTCATTCCAGGTATTTTTGGGGTCGCAGAATCTGATTCCGAGGTCAAAATTGTTATTACTGTACACTACTGTTTGATTCGATTATGTTCGAATGTTTCTTGCATTCTATCCGCGCGGAATTTAATTTTCATTCAGGTAGTACGCCTAAGATTCCGCACGTGCGAAGGATTATCCCGGCCTGCGCTGGTATCGTAAACTAATAAAGTAATAAAATGTTCCCCTAGCCAATACAGCAAATGAAGGTAAAGTTAAAATTTAGCTAGCACGTATTTCAAGACTTGCACGTAAGATATACAGAGTGTCCCGTCAGACACTGAAAAAAATGCAATTTCTTACCAAATGCTTTAGGAATACATTGTTGTATCTGTTTAAAAAATATTACTATAAAACAATTTTATTTACGACTTATATCGAAAAAAAAATTCCATATAGTCACAGGTATATTCATAAATATATGTAGATGCATGTTGGCGGGTCGCAGACACTTCTTCCGCGCAAGCGGCCTGATTACCGCCACCATAATTGGTTATTACTCGGAAATCGCAAAAAAGTGCAACTTCTCCTTTCGGACATACATTCCTTATACTATAGACTATCTAATAATATAAGTTTCAAAGATGCCTGACGATTTCGAAAAATGTAACATGCGATTAAAAACGACCATCGCATAATTTCTTATATTTCAATTATTTATAACTTTTTATATATTTCAATAACATAGAACGAATGCACAATTTCATTTTATAGGTAAATGAAAGCTATTTCAATATCTGAAGTGTGAATTTATACAAAATATTGACTTTCCAGTTTCCGCGCGCTCAATAGCTTTTGCTATCGTAAAAACGCTAATTTTTTAAAATTTGACGCCATAATTAACTTCAAATAACATAATCGAATCAAACAGTAGTGTACAGTAATAACAATTTTGACCTCGGAATCAGATTCTGCGACCCCAAAAATCTCTGGAATGATAAAGTGTGAAATGTGAACGTAAGGATTTTTAATCGCGTTCTCGGCGATTAGGGGCCTTTACACGATCGTTCCCGGCGCGCGTTCCCGGCGTGCGTTCCAGCGCGCGGCACGCAAAAGTACTTGAACGCTGGAACGACGCTCCTTCGTGCGCGCCAGAAGATTATACTCGCCACTACTTAGAGACAACGGGTTCGGCCTCACATTTCTACGTGGACTCCATCCAATTTTTCGATCTACGAAACGATCAATGACATATCTTGATACACCTGGCTTATAGGGGATATCATAAATGCTATTACTGTAGGGTACACTGAAACATCTGTTTTTACGAAGCTACATTTGGTTGACCTGAAGGTGCTATAAATTATGGAAATGGTTTATGACTCAGTTATAACGACTGTAAAATTTTAAAAGGGTACATTAAAATATCCAAATGTTTCCCCGGCAATGCGATGACACATATTTGTGCATAATTTCTTACTAATGTAAATATATAAATTGCAGCCCTTGATGAGATATGTCAGTTCAAAGTTGACGCTCGAAATTTAAAGGTCTACTTTGAGATCTATTTTCAGCTTATCGAGTCCAGCTATCAAAATAAGCATTATATATTGTGGTGTAGTATCATATACACTATTATTGTTTTAAATGTGAAGTCTGTAAAAGTTTTTATAAACAAGTACTGAAAGCATATTCATTTTTTGTTTATTCTTAAGCAAAAAGTTACAACTCAAGCGAGCTCAAGCACCATTCTTTTTTTTAAATGAAAGCTCAAGGTATGCACTTTAAGACCCCGTTGCAGTTTTTTGCAACAAATTGCTATTTTGGCAAATATTCTCATTTTTGTGTAGAGTAATGTGGGGTAAGAGTGCGCACTTAAAGTTTAGACTTCTCTAAAATCCTTGGTATTACACTGATAATCATTATTCGATAGGCAGTGACTTCATGTAAATTGACATGTTCACAACTTATATAAAATAAATATTTCCAAAAAGTGTGAAATGCGAAGTTTTACCCGATATGTGGGGCATAAGTTCGTGTGTTATGGGGCAAAAGAACGCAACGAGAAATCTCCAAAGTATGCAATATAATAATATTAAAATATATACAAATATTAATGTTTCAGTAATGACTGCGTAATTATTTGACTAAAACCTACAAACCACAATACTTTTAATATTTTTAATAATATAATTATAATTAAAACAACAAATTAAACATTAAACGTTAAAAAATTATACTTTTAGCTTCTTAGAGTTATATTACAATAAAATATTTTAATCATTTGCACGGGAATTGCAGATTCATTTTTGGCCAGCTTTTCGGCGAAATTCGTCACTGTGCGCCGAGCCTGGCAGCCGATCCTGGCAGCCAAGACTCCAGAAACAACGCCGTCGATAAGCCGTGCCTCGATGGGTTTCGAGTACTTCGACCCTCGAGACCAGGGGGGCCGTGCAATGTTGCCCCCTAAGACGTGACGAATCGAAAATTCTACATTTCTCACCGGATCTTGGCGAAAGTGACGTGAATCGTTTCCTTATGTTTTCCCGATGAAAATGGTCCAAAAACGACACAAATCGGATTGTAATTAAGGAATCTTCATAATAAATTGATTTTCATAACTTCGTTAAAAATAGTCCGATTTACATGAAATTTGGTATAATTTTCATTTGAAAAACATGAGAAATCCATCGGTATCACTTCCATATCGATACGATGAAGAATAAAGAATTTCTTAATACGCTGTAATGAATATTTCACCCTCGACTGTGGGTCGCCGACCTCGATTCGCTGCGGTCGGCCGAGGATTCATACCTGTTTCAGAAACACTGTATACTTCATTCTTTATCGTATCATTATGGAAGTGATACCGATGGATTCTTTACGTTTTTTAAATGAAAATTATACCAAATTTCATGTAAATCGGACTATTTTTAACGAAGTTATGGAAATCAATTTATTATGAAGAATTCTTAATTACAATCCGATTTGTGTCGTTTTTGGACCATTTTCATCTGGAAAACATAAGGAAACGATCCACGCCACTTTCGCCCAGATCCGGTGCGAAATGTAGAATTTTTGATTCGCCACGTCTTAGGGGGCAACATTGTACGGCCCCCCCTGGTCTTGAGGGTCGAAGTCCTTGAAACCCATCGAGGCACGGCTTATCTACAGCGTTGCCTCTGGAGTCTTGGCTGCCAGGCTCGTCGCGCGCCTCAGGATTTCTGCACTGTCAGAAATCCTGAGGCGCGCGACGAGCCTGGTTTCAAGTGTCGTTTTTTCCTTTTCTAACTACATTTTCTGTCTCTTATGTAAACTCTTCTGGAGTCGAGGTTGGAGCGCGGGCAGGAGCGTGGTGCTTTCTGGCGCGCGAGCAGGATTGTGGTGCTTTCTTGCGCGCCACGCAAGAGCGTGGGTGAAAAATTTGACCTGCATCCCGAGCATTCAGAAGACTACCCCCTTCTTCAAAACATCTTGCATATTTTACATCTCTTCATCATTTATCTTAGAAATAACATCACTTGCATACCGATATGTATTTATTGTCTATTAATATTAGTTTTTATATTAAAACAAGCAGTGACACTGACATGGTAATTATTGCCGTTGATAGTAATAATTATGATCGTCACAACAGGGAATGTGTTAACTGCAATTTCATTTGCCATCGCATTGTCGGGGAAACATTTGGACATTTTTTACAAGTACCCTTGTAAAATTTTACAGTCGTCATAACTGACTCATAAACCATTTCCAGAATTTATAGTACCTTCAGGTCAACCAAATGTAGCTTTCTAAAAACAGATGTTTCAGTTTACTCTACTGTAACAGCATTTATGGTATAAACCAGGCATATCGAGGAATTTCTATACTTTTCGCGAACGTATATCGCGATCGTGTCTTGCCGATCATTTCGCAGATCGATGATATACATCGAACAAGTAGTACACCACTGCGGTGGATCGTGTAAAAAGCATGTGGAGTCGACGTAGAAATAGGAGCCCGAACTCGCTGTCTCTAAGTAGTGGCGAGTATAATCTTCTGGCGTGCACGAAGGAGCGTCGCTCCAGCGTTCACGTACTTTGGCGTGCCGCGCGGCGTGTGACGCGCCGGAACGCGCGCCGGAACGACCGTGTAAAGGCCCCTAATATCTCGGTTATTTTTAAAGATAATGTCTCCGTCATGGGCTCATTTTAAAGTTGAAGGAATGCTTTCTCAACCTGTATTTAGAATATTTTGTTTATTGTTAATAAACTTGACGGCAATCGATGTCAAAGTTTCAAATCGCGATTTTACGTCGTTCCCCTCCACGGTCCAGCTTGAAAAAAATACCGTTCGATTCGTTGAACCCTCAGCTAATAAATGGGTTTTTCAAAAAAGTGGAGAAATTTTGGGAACAGTGAACAAAAAAATAAAACTTACGATAGTGCACATCGCTTGGAACTGCACGGATCCCATGGTCAGGCCCCACGCACGCGTTTTCAAAACAATCGCCTGGCGTAGGAAAGTATTTATATGCGATGCGACAAAACAAACTTTTCGTTCAGTAATAACATGTAAAAAAGAAAAGGAAGAATCACTAAAAGCTACCTACTATTGCTAATCTTTTATATGGCAAGCAGATATTTCTATTAGTTTTCTCGAGAATACCGAAACACTGAACGAAAAGTTTGTTTTGTCGCATCGTATATAAATACTTTCCTACGCCAGGCGATTGTTTTGAAAACGCGTGCGTGCGGCCTGACCATGGGATCCGTGCAGTTCCAAGTGATGTGCACTATCGTAAGTTTTATTTTTTTGTTCACTGTTCCCAAAATTTCTCCACTTGTTTGAAAAACCCATTTATTAGCTGAGGGTTCAACGAATCGAACGGTATTTTTTTCAAGCTGGACCGTGGAGGGGAACGATGTAAAATCGCGATTTGAAACTTTGACATCGATTGCCGTCAAGTTTATTAACAATAAACAAAATATTCTAAATACGGGTTGAGAAAGCATTCCTTCAGCTTTAAAATGAGACCATGACGGAGACATTATCTTTAAAAATAACCGAGATATTAGAGTTTAAGTGATGACGCGACAGCTGATTTTGTTCCAATTTTTAAGACTTTAACTTTAAATATTTCGAAAACTATTTGACATAGGCCTTTAAAATTCAGTATACTTTGTTTTTGCAAGGTTATTGACAAGTGCTGTAATTTTGAAGAGAATCGGTGAAACTAAATTTTCCCTCTATCCGTTTTGACGTGGAATAGCTCTTTTGCATCACCCTTCAAATAGCGATAGTTCCTTGCATCTGCAGCTTCCTTCTTTGATTCCATGCCAATGGAATGATCACACACACTTATCAATACTATAATAAACCTACTATAATAAACCACGCTAGTAATAAACCACGCAGGAATGGAACAATTCACAAATTATGAATATTCCATATGTATCAATATCTGCGCAGTAAATAAAAACCCGATATGCTTTCTGCGTCTTCACCGTAGTGCAAACGACAAGAAACTGATCAGCTAGCTTTGTCACTGCATTGGTTACAGATGCTGAAAGGCTAAACAGAAGATAGTGGGAAAGGGACGGATATACGCGTCCTGTTCCTCTCTTTCTCATTAGTATTGGTGGCATGCTGATACATTTACGTAGAGTATGTACTTCCGGGAATACTTTTTGGTGCACAGAAATGTGCACAGGAAAAAGTTTTTGATTATCCTGTGCATATACTTTTGACGTATCACCGACTTTATTACCGAAGAATTCATATTTCGTTCTACCATTATCCTTTCCCACTTGTCTGACGGTGAAGGACCACCCCGCAAGTATGCGCGGGCATGCTCCGCGTTTTCAAACCTTTGCGCATTCGAACTTTTACGCGGGCCGATGACGCGCCGCTTGGTCCTTGGTGCAAGTGAAATAGAAAATATTGAGGGAGTGAGAAAGGCAGTTTGGGCCCTGTCCACCCTTGAGGGTAGCAAAGGCTCGATCGTCAGAAAAAAAGTGACTGTCGAACAGTAAAGATCGTAAGTACCTTCCCGCTTACTATCCCTGTCTTTTCACTATATGTGCCGGTTATTATGAAAGTGGTCTAAGTGCAAATTTTTCGTTTATTACATTTCATTTCTTTTTTACGTATTATATCAACATGATACATAATAAACGTAAAGTTCAATTTCTTTTTTTTTTAATTTCGACCGACGCCACTTTCGTAATAATTGACATACTTTTACATTTTACTTTCAACCTAAGACTGTATTTAGACACATTCCGGGTGAAGTTTCATTACCGTCATAGTATTGTTGTAATTTTTTGTGCAAAATCTATCGTGTGAACTGTGATTGTTTGAGTGTCCGCGTGTTTCTCAAGCAGCGTATTGCCATTGCGAGGCTGCCTCGCGTGGCACACCTCGCGGAGTGGAGAGTGTGGAGACTACCTCGACCATTATTACTTTACGAGGCATCAGCCGTCGATTTTTCGACGTGCTCAAAAGTACCTCGCGGCCCGAAGATCAAAAATCGCATGGCTCGGGCGACGCAAATATCATGCTGCAGGTAGCGCGAGAGTGTCGCACGAGCCTGCCTGCCTCGCAAAGTGATCTTGATCGAGGTAGTCGCTCAGAGATTCGTGTATTCATTCTCACGTAGAATAAGAAAGTTATGTTATAATTTACCCGCGAAATGTCTAAAAAAGGTATATATACATTCGGGTGCAATGTTATAGGCTTCCTTTAGTTGAAAGTGAAGAATTGGAAAAATAGGAAATTTTAAAATCACAAATGTTGGACATTTGACAATACAAATATTTTGAAACTTGATAACCTCACAATTACAAATTTTGTAAATGTTTGAATCTCAAAGCTTTCGGACTTGAAAATACCAGCATTTAGAAATCTGAAGATTCTCCTCCTGCGCTAAATCTTGGCTAAAGGAAGCCTGTATTGTACCCAAATGTACCAACTTGATAATCGTGTACTCTTCTCAGAGTTGGGCAAAATGTAATCTAATAACAAATTACAAATTACGAAATGTAATTGTATAATTGATTACACATTATTTTCTGCAATCGTTAATTTATATAGTTGACAAAATTGTGGTCAACTACCTAAATTAACAATTACAGAAAATAATGTGTAATCAATTATTGTTATAAGTATAGTTTTAGCGGATCGGCGTTAGCGAGTTTATACGTGAAACGAGGTACGAACGAGTTACTTTTAAACAAGATGATTTAAATTCAATGGTTCGACAGTAAAGTATATTGGTTTTAACACTTATGTGATTTACAGGCACAATTCTACACTTAATAGCAGTTAAAGCAGCACAAATAATTATTAAGCGAGCGAAGCTGTACAGTTAAATGCTCTGATTAGAGTTTCTATTATAATTTAAATTTATGTACAGGATTACAACGTCAAATATATAATTGTTACACGCACAGTCAATTTACAATAATAATTGGATATAAAAGCAGTGAAGCACTATTCTCAGTTGCGAAGCAATGTCGCGAAGCTTAGGTTTCGCAGCAAAGGCGAAAGGTATTGCAAGCAAATGTGCAGGTATAAAGCAATTTATAGTTACCAAGCAGGGTGATTTTCAAGAGCAGAGTGGTCGATTCCGAGAAATCACTGTCAATTTCTAGGAAGCGCGAGCCTCCCCCTTCCAGGAATCGAGCGCTGATGGAAGGGGACGCGACTCGCGCTCCACATGAGTGAGCAGGCCTATGCCACTTGCTTAATTAGTACAAACGTCAATAGATGTCCCTAAGGTGTCACTTTCGTGAACATTCTCCCCGGCATTCATCATTCGATGAATCTGAATTTATCTGGTAAGCGTTACGAGATCGATACACCGATCGATAGCGCGTTGACTATAGCGTAGCGGTGGCACCGCTCAACTCATGTGAAGACTTCAGACGACTCGAGTGGTATTATTGATCGCGATCTAGTGTAACTGAATCGTGAAGTGAAGGTGTTTATTCGGTGTTCTGTGTAAATGGCAAGAAAACTAATTTAGTGACGGGTCTTACAAATTCTGAACGAGCAGTCTTTACAGTAACAACGCGAGTTAACCCATCGTCGCCCGGATGCAGGTGAGTAATTCGCGCAAGAGGCCATCGGGCAGGTGAGGTTAATTCAGATTTGATTATGCACAGATCACCGACGCGGGGCTGAGGGCGAGGGCGGAGCCATTTGTTGCGTGCTTGGAGCGATTGTAGGTACTCGGTGGTCCAACGTCTCCAGAATTGCAACCGCATCTGTTGCAGCAGGTGCCATCGAGAGAGCCGAGAAGGTGGGACGTCCTCGATGACAGGATCGGGCAAGCTCAGTAGTGCGTCGCCGATCAAGAAATGTCCGGGCGTCAGTGGAGTCAGGTCGGCAGGGTCGTCGCTCATCGCTTGCAGTGGACGGGAGTTGAGGCAGGCCTCGATCTGGTGGAGCAGCGTTGACATCTCCTCGAAGGTGAGGTTCTGATCGCCTACCACCCGCCTTAGGTGGTACTTTGTAGACTTGACGGCTGCTTCCCAGAGTCCTCCGAAATGAGGAGCAGCAGGAGGATTGAATCGCCATTCTATTCCCTCCTTCAACAGTGTGGAGTGTATACGGTCGTGGGAACTGTCAATGGTCGACAGCATCTCCTTCAGCTCGCGTGCGGCGCCCACGAAGTTGGTACCTCTGTCGCTCTGGATCACCGTGCAGAGACCTCGCCGAGACGTGAAGCGGCGCAGGGCAGCGAGGAAGGCATCAGTACTACAATCAGAAACCAATTCAAGATGGACCGCTCGCGTGCTCAGGCAGACGAACAACGCAACATAGCCCTTATGTGTGCGTCGACCTCTCCCTCGGGACATTAGCAGCGATACAGGGCCGGCATAGTCGATTCCCACGTGGAGGAAGGGGCGGGCTGGAGTTACACGCGTAGCAGGTAAGTCTCCCATCAGCTGTTGTCCAGTTGACGCGCGCCAACGTATGCAGGTCGGGCAGCGGCGTACTGTCGCCTTCACCCGTTGTCTTCCTTGTAGTATCCAGTAGTTCTGGCGCAGAGTGGCCAAGACGAGTTGTGTTCCACCATGCAGCGTGCGTTGATGGGCCTCGTCCACCAGGAGCTCCGTCAGCCTACTATCCCGTGGTAACAGCACCTGATGTTTGGCGTCCAAGGGTAGTGCTGCATGGCGAAGCCTTCCTCCAACACGCAGGAGGCCATGGGCGTCCAGGTAAGGATTAAGCCGTAGCAGACGGCTGCGACTTGGTAAAGGTTGACCAGATTGTAGTAGTTGAATCTCCGATTCAAACTCCTGGCGTTGTACAATGCGCAGCCAGCGGTTCCGGGCTGCTTCTATCTCGTCTGGTAGTAGGTAAGCTCCTAGCTTCGTTAGAGCACTACTCCGTAGCCACCGCAAGCACCAGGCGGTGATTCTAAATAGAGATTGAGCGGATGAATATCGTTTTAAAATTATCTCGCCTGTTGCAGGTTCACCCGACGTCACTAGCGCAGCTGTTCGGGCCTCCAAGTCGGTCTCGGGCAGTGGAGGCTGATTGGCGGCGGTCCATCCGTTGGCAGTAGTCAGCCAGCTCGGTCCTGTCCACCACAGTTCAAGCTCCGGTAGTTGGTTGGGCCGTAGTCCTCTGGAGGCACAGTCAGCTGGGTTGTCCGGGCTGGCCACGTGGTGCCACTGCGCTTCAGGCAGTGTCCGTTGTATTTCGGACACTCGATTCGCCACGTACGTCTTCCACTGGGCAGGATGGCCGCGAATCCAGGCGAGCGTAATGGTGGAGTCGCTCCACATGTGAATAGTGGCTCCACTCATGGCTAAGCTCTCGCAGGTAAGTGCCATTAGTTTTGTCAGAAGCACGGCAGCACACAACTCCAGTCGGGGTAGTGAAATCTTCTACAGCGGTGCCACCTTGGTTTTAGCTGTGACCAGCTGGGTCCGTGCGGTGCCGTCGGGGTCCAGAACTCGAAGATAGATCGCAGCAGCATAGGCACGTTCCGAGGCATCAGCGAACCCGTGTAGTTCCCTGCGTTGAGCTGTCGGTCTCATTCCGATCCAGCGAGGAACAGCAATACGGTTTAGGGACGGCAGGTCAGATAAGAACTGCGTCCAGTATCCAGCTTCTACCGGTGGTAATGGCGAGTCCCAGTCTAAGCGTAATAACCAGAGTGATTGCATGAATATTTTGGCGTTAACAGTGACAGGGGATACCAAGCCCAGTGGATCAAATATCCTTGCAAGTGTTGACAGAACCAAACGTCGAGTTATCCCGCTCCCCGGCATTGAGGGTTGAACGCGAGCACGGAAGCAATCGTCCGCCGGACTCCAGTTGACTCCTAGAGCTGAGTGAGTTTCGCCCGCCTGCCATTTGAACTCTGGTATGGCATCCTCGGCGGGTATTCGTTCCATTACAGCAGGATGACTGGAGGCCCATTTCCTGAGGTTGAATCCTCCCGCCTTGCAAAGTAAGCGTAGCTCGTCTTGAAGATCGATGGCTTCCTGCTCCGAATCTGCTCCCGTCAAGACGTCGTCCATATAGACGTCTCGTTGTAGGATGGCGGCTGCCCTGGGGTACCTGGTTTGCTCGTCCATTGCCAGTTGACGTAGCGTGCGAATCGCCAAGTAAGGGGCACACGCTAACCCATAGGTGACCGTGTTGAGCTGATAATCACTTATCTCTCGGTCCTCACTTTCTCGCCAAAGGACTCGCTGGTATCGTCGATCGTCAGGGTGGATCAGGATCTGCCGGTACATTTTCTCCACATCGGCAGTGAGGCAGACCCGATGTATCCGCCAGCGGAGGAGTAGCTGCTGCAGATTGGGCAGGAGATTGGGTCCGACCAGTAGCATGTCGTTGAGAGATCGACCAGACGTGGTGGCAAAGGACCCATTGAATACCACACGTAATCGGGTGGTAGTGCTGCTTTCTTTCATCACCCCATGGTGTGGTAAGTAGTAGCTGGATTCTGTAGAGTCATTGGCTACTTTAGACATGTGCGAGAGTTGCATATACTCACGCATGAAGGAATTGTAGGCCTGAGCAAATGATGGATCCTTCTTGAATTTGGCTTCCATTCTTTGCAGCATTCTTCTGGCCCCGTGGCGAGACTGGCCGAGTTCCGGTGTCTCCCGAAATGGCAGGCGAACCATATAGCGTCCGGACGGCAAGCGTTGGTGAGTCGTCCTGAAGTGGTCCTCGCACTGCTGTTCTTCTGCAGTATAAGTGGATGATACCGCAATTTCTTCTTGTTCCCAGAAGCGTTGCACCAAGGGCAGCAGGTCCTCCTCGGTGGAACATGACAGGGCTGAATGGTCTCGACGTTCAGCGTCTTCGGATCCAACGTCCGATGTAGCGGGCCCGGATACGATCCATCCCAGAGTAGTTTGCTGGGCAATGGGTTCGCTGGGTCGGCTTCTTGCGATGCCGTCGCGTAGTACGAGGGCAAAGGCGTCGGCTCCCAACAACAGATCAATCGGCCCCTCCTCGTCGAAATCAGGATCAGCCAGAGTAAGCCCCTTGAGATGCTTCCACGTATCGGCACGTCTATCGATTCGTGGTTGGTAGGAGGTAATCCGGGGCAGGATCAGAGCGACTATCATGTGGTGATCTGTGGAATTAAAATGTGCAGAAAATTCTAATTGCACCCTGCCGCGGATGCGTTCCGGTTGGTGGCTGCCGACCCCGACGAGATTGATACGAGCAGATCGCCGGGGTAACATTAGCTGTTGGGCCAGTGCTTCGGTGATGATTGACACCTCGCTGCCTTGATCGACGAGTGCACGCACCATCCTGGAGCCGCCACCTTGTTGGAAGACCTTCACTCTCGCTGTGGCCAGTAAAACCGCCGGTACTGAGGTTGACACGCAGCTCGAAGTGTTCGTAGAGATTTCCTTATCGAAGGTACGGTCCTCAATTGCTTCATGAATCGTGGTATGGTGCTTCCCGTTGCACTTCTGGCAGCGTCTCTCCGAGTTGCAATCACGCACGTGATGTTTGCTGAGACAATTGTAACAGAGGCCGGCGGTTTGTAAGGCCGCGCGGCGCTCGGCAGCTGTTTTCGACTTATATAATCGGCAATACAAAATGAAATGATTTGCCTCGCAGATACTGCACGGGTCTGGTTGGCGCTTGACTTGACTGACCTGATGCGTCTTGGCCGTCTTCTGGTACGTAGCTGGCTTCGCAGTTGGATTCTTAGGCCCCTTGCGTTCTTCCTCCAAGGCCTCAAGAGTGTTGACTCTGCCCTCCAGAAATTCCTGTAGCTCTTGAAAGGTCGGTGGGTCCTTCATTTTTCCGATGAGGGTTTCCCACTCACGCCGGGTTTGTGGAT
Source organism: Andrena bicolor (assembly GCA_960531205.1). Taxonomy (NCBI): domain Eukaryota; kingdom Metazoa; phylum Arthropoda; class Insecta; order Hymenoptera; family Andrenidae; genus Andrena; species Andrena bicolor. The sequence continues at coordinate 26,399,639 of OY482664.1, forward strand.
CTATCCGCTCTACTATTAAGTGGATAAGCCAGTCGCCGCTGGCGTCGAAGGGACGTTTCATGCTTGCAAGAGCCTTGACCGTATCGCACACGGTATAGAATAAACGTTTGAGCTCTGTTCCAGATTCGCGTGTAAGAGTTGGTAAGTTAAAAATTGTAGTTAATTGCGCTTTAACCATCAGTCGCTTATTCTCGTAGCGTTCCTGAACCAGCGTCCAAGCAGCCTCGAAATTCTCCTCATCTTCCGGAATGTTGCGAAGGAGGAGCGCAGCATCGCCCTTAAGAGCCCCGCGGAGGTAGTGAAGACGCTCCGCATCCGATAACGTGGGTTCTCGGACTACTAACGATCGGAAAAGCCCTTTAAAGGACGGCCAGTCCTTATGCTGACCTCCGAAGGTAGGTAACGGGATCTTTTGCAGTGAAGAAGGTGTACGAGTGGCCGCAGCAGTAGAACGATCACCCGTTTTCTCGTCAGAGGCCAAACGCTCCATGGTACGAGTCACAATCCTTTCATTTTTCTCGATCTCGTCTAGCTTTTCCATAAGAAGGCTCTCTTGCTCAAGGAACTTCTCTTCTGTATGCGAAGGTTCGTCATTGTCCCAATATTTGTCCTCCATTATCTTTTTATCCGACGTTAAGGTAAGTAATTGATCGTGTTGCGATTCGAATTTAGCCCAATTCCTGCGAAGGGCTGTTAATCGCGAGGACACGTTGGCTTTAGTAAATTTAGCAGCTCCCATCTTCCTCAGATTTTCAAATGTATTCGTAATTCGGCGGTTAAGATCGCGCTGACTTTCAAGAAGGTGGCTCATTGTTTGGCAGGTGGAGGTCACACGCGACGGTTGGACGACACCTCGTATAGAAAAACTGTTTGCGGAAGACGTTCACGCGCGGAGGTCACACGCGACGGTTGGACGACACCGCGTACAAGAAAAACTGTTGGCGGAAGAGGTTCACGCGCGAAGGTCACAGCACTACCGAACGTTTGAACTGTTTCACAGGCACCGATATCCGGCTCGAAGGACCAAAAAATGTTATAAGTATAGTTTTAGCGGATCGGCGTTAGCGAGTTTATACGTGAAACGAGGTACGAACGAGTTACTTTTAAACAAGATGATTTAAATTCAATGGTTCGACAGTAAAGTATATTGGTTTTAACACTTATGTGATTTACAGGCACAATTCTACACTTAATAGCAGTTAAAGCAGCACAAATAATTATTAAGCGAGCGAAGCTGTACAGTTAAATGCTCTGATTAGAGTTTCTATTATAATTTAAATTTATGTACAGGATTACAACGTCAAATATATAATTGTTACACGCACAGTCAATTTACAATAATAATTGGATATAAAAGCAGTGAAGCACTATTCTCAGTTGCGAAGCAATGTCGCGAAGCTTAGGTTTCGCAGCAAAGGCGAAAGGTATTGCAAGCAAATGTGCAGGTATAAAGCAATTTATAGTTACCAAGCAGGGTGATTTTCAAGAGCAGAGTGGTCGATTCCGAGAAATCACTGTCAATTTCTAGGAAGCGCGAGCCTCCCCCTTCCAGGAATCGAGCGCTGATGGAAGGGGACGCGACTCGCGCTCCACATGAGTGAGCAGGCCTATGCCACTTGCTTAATTAGTACAAACGTCAATAGATGTCCCTAAGGTGTCACTTTCGTGAACAATTATACAATCACATTTTAATCGTAATTTGTAATTAGATTACATTTTGGCTAACTCTGGTTCTTCTACTGCACTTTCAAATCCATTTTAATTACGTTCAATAGTTTCACTGTTTCTTCGATTCGTTTTTAGATGGCAAGCAATGCGGAAATTTCAAGAAATTCCAAGGGAGAAATGGAACGGGCTTCGTCTCCGCGACGGACACCTTCAAACAGCGGACGGACTCCGTCGCGGGGACGAAGAAGCAGAAGCAGAAGCAGAAGCAGAAGTCGGACTCCGTCCCGACAACGGAGTCCGTCCTCCAGGAACTGGAGAGAAATCGCTTTTTTTTTATAAAAATCAGGTATGTAGATACGTAGGCGATCTCCAACAAACATTTCTTACATTCTCATGAAAGTGTGAAAATATCTAGACATTATTGTAGTAATTAACATAAGATTTATGTTTATTTTTCATATTGCAGTCTAGTGAGCTGAAAAAAGAATTACGAGAGTTCAAATACGGAGGAGGAAGAGGACGAAGAGGAGGAAGAGGAGGAAGAGGAGGCAGAGGAAGAGGAGCCAAAAATGTTTTTTATTTTAATTAAAGTTCTTATAGTAATAAACAAAAATTTATCATATATGTAGTCAATAATTTTTTTATTCGAAGGCCTTACATCCATCGACCATGAATAATTTTCTCGTATTTATTCGTTCTTTAGTCGAGAAAGTACGACTAAATACGAGAAAATTATTCATGGCTGACAATTGAATTCCCCATGAACGTTGGACATTTTTCGATGACGTGAAACATTGCATCAATTTTATTACATTCATGTATTTTACTGTATAAAATTATATTGTTTGAAAAAACATTGCAGACTGTGGAATGCGATAACCTGCATGGACATATCGTATTCATTAAATTCAGAATTGCAACAACATACTTATTGTTGGATTTACTATTGTTCAATTTTGCGTTATGTAAATTATTCGACAATGTTGTTCGTAGTTGGAATTTTATAAGCTGATTTCAATTTATGAATAATATTCCTAAAGTGGTCAGATTCAATAATACTAAACAGAATGGTACATCCAAAGAAACAAACTGCTAAAGCTTTATCAATTTCTTCAGAATCCATGTTGATATACGTAAAAATTCGAGTATCTTATGCACACCAAAGATATGACTACAGTAGTTAGGCTATGCCGATTCTGGACCAAGTGGAGGCGAGGGGGTGAGGCGGGGCGGGGGGAGGTACCGCGCTCTTCCGCGAGATGGGCGAGGGGGTGAGGCGGGGAGGGGGGTACCGAGTTCGTAGGTGAGGGGGATGACGTCACAGGGGAGGGGGATTCCAAGATGGCGTCGACCGAGTTCGTTGGTGAGGGGGATGACGTCACAGGTGAGGGGGATTTTCAAAATTTTCAAAATGGCGTCGCGCGGGCAGGTCGAGTTCGTGGGCGAGGGGGTTAACGTCACGGGGGAGGGGGAGGATTTTCAAATTTTCAAAATGGCGTCGCGCGCATTTCGTGTTGGCGCCACCTACTGGACGTTTAAGGTACTTTGGGCCCGCGTCGGTATTTGGGCCCGTCTTGGTAAATTTTCCAGGTTTTCCATACATTTCGTATTGGCGCCACCTACTGGACGTTTAAGGTACTTTGGGCCCGCGTCAATATTTGGGCCCGTCTTGGTAAATTTTCCAGGTTTTTCATACATTTCGGATTGGCGCCACCTATTGTACGTTTAAGGTACTTTGGGTCCGCCATGGTAAATTTTCCAAGGTTTTCATACGTTTCGTGCTGACGTCACCTGTTGCATGTCTAAGGTATATTTGGGCACGCGTCGCCGCCGCGCAATCTCCGTACGTGTGCGGGGATCGGTGCGCAGGCGCGACCGCGACCGATTCGTGGAAATTCAAACCGCGTCTTCGATGATGATTTCTGAGAAAGAGGGTGGACCATGATTTCTGAGAAAAGATAAGGAAATATTTGAATTCATGGGACCGATACAGCACACGTGCAATGATATAAACATAGAGCGATAATTATTATAAATCAATCATCGCGATAGCCCATGGAATAAACATTGCACCGCGACATGCAGTGTGTTTACATCTGAACAGGATCGAACACGTTTCGGGCGCCTACGTGCACACTCTTCGTGCCGTGTGTTTATGTTTCAATCGTGGGACCGATGCAGCCCACGTGCAATGGTGTATACATATAGCGATAATTATTGTAAATCAATCGGTGCGATAACCCTTGGAATAAACACGATATTGCATTCCATGATAATTTCGGAGAAAGAGGGTGCGTTTATATATATATATATATATATATATATCTGAGCATTGACTTTTCCCAAGACTAGGACCTCTAAGAAGTACCCTCGAGAAAACGCAATGTCCCCGAAACAATAAATTAGGCATTCCTTTCACGCGAGCAGCTAAGCGATAATTATTCGGGGTAGAGTTCCAAGTATTTTCACGATCGAGAACACGGCGACGTCTCAAGCACCCTTCTCGAGGGTCTACAAGTCAAGCGTCGTGGGAGTGTGTAAGGGCGAAAAGAATTCGTACATAGATTTTCATGATTTTAGTAATTTATTTAACTTAGTTATCCCACTGGTCAACATCATCGTTGAATATAGCATCATCAATATCGTTCGTAAAGAATGCATTGTCGGTGATTTCAGTAAATAAATCAACATCAGTAAAAAATACATCAACTTGCGATGGCGTACTCGTATTAAAATCAGACTCGTTAACCTGAACTGCATTGTCACGAACTTCAATCCCCGATATTGTATTGGCATTAATTGCGAAGTCGTCGATTTGTTCCGCATTGGTACATTTCCGCCATACAACAGATTGTGGGGCCTTCTCCCAGCTCGACGGAGCCACATCATCCGGATCATCTTCACCAATGATGAATGAAGTTCGCCTATGCACATCTAGCCAAAAATACATACTCCCGTATTCACTACGCGGTAAATAGTTATTTTCGCAGTCACCATTATAGAACACCTTCAAATAAACATCCTCCTCATCATCATCATCCTCATCCTCATCGTAAAGATCTTCTGCCTTGTGAAATTCACCACCTCGAATTTCTTCGCATTGCACAGCGACATCCAGGCACGTTACATATATTTTGGGATGGGATGCGCGACTGGGGATCGCAGCAGCAACTTCCCGATACAAATCCACGGGTATAGACATAATCTGAAACCGAATATTTCCTTACAACTCTCAAAAGTTGCGAACACTCTCAAAAGTTGCGAACTCTCCCAACACAACGATTCACTAAAAATATGGCGGTGGAAACTTACGGTATCAATCGATGAATTTTGTGTGCGTTGGATGGCGAATGATACAACAACAACAACAACAATAAATTTTTAAAACGTTTCTTTTAGTAACGTATGACCCGACTGATGCAGTAGCACGAGAGAACTGATTTTAACGCGGGCATTCTCTGATCATACATACCAAAACATACAGCAATAATTATTGGGGTTAGAGTTCCGAGTATTTTCATGACCGAGGTGGCTGTAAGTTAATCGTCGCGATAGCCCATGGAGTAAACACAACATTGGACCGCGCCATGCAGTGTGTTTATAGTAGGTAAACGACCGTGTAAGGGTGAAAAGAGTTCGATATAGGCCCGTGGGTATCTGATTGATGCGAGCCCTTCATCCGCGATGTCGCAGTTGGACCACCAAACGCTTATGATCGAGAAGCATAAGATCCGCGACGTGTTAAGCCCACAGTCATTATTCGAGACGTCGTGGAGCATTATCGTTCAAAACGGATTTATGCAATTGTCGCATCACCATCGTCAATTGCTACGCCATATCGCGCGATACAGTACTGCGAGCAAATGCACATTGTATTGCATTGTTGGTGATAAAGATGTGCATCGCAAGCACGTGAAGTACTTTACCGCGATCGTGTGTACACCGTTAACGCTTCTGCAAGACATTCAGAACGGTACGGTCGAAGTGTACAAAGTGTTGTGCCCTCGAACATTGACTATCACCGTGGACTCGTTTTTGTGTCGTGAATTAGCAAGATTTTTGGATGAGCACCCGACACCGATTGTGCAACTACACTCGAAGCGTCTGATTTTGTGGTTGCGCGACTACATTCGATTGAACACCAATTTGAGGACGCGGGCAATCAGCGAATTTCAGAAGACTCTGTATAAATTAATGAATAACGCAGTGTATGGAAAAACGATGGAGAATGTGCGGAATCGCGTAGATGTGCGACTGGTGACGCGGTGGGACGGTCGTTACGGTGCGGAAGCGCTGATCGCGAAGCCGAACTTCATAGTCGCACGATCTTCTCCGAACAGTTAATCGCCATCGAAATGCGTAAATTAAAAGTTAAGTTTGATAAACCAATATACGTGGGAATGAGTGTACTGGACGTATCGAAAGAATGCCTGTACGAGTTCCATTACGCGTATATGCGCGCGAAGTTCGGTGATAAGTGTAAGGTCCTGTACACCGACACCGATAGTTTAATGTATAGCGGGGAATGCGAGGATGCGTATGAAACGATGAAGCGTGACGTCGCCCGATTCGACACGAGTGATTACGCGGTGAACAATCCGTACGGTATGCCCCGCGAAAACAAAAAGGTGCCGGGACTCATGAAAGATGAGAACAACGCGTTGATGACCGAGTTCGTCGGATTGAGGTCTAAGATGTACGCAACTAGAACGTTTAACGCGGCAGTGGGGTCTACGAGTGAGACTAAAAAAGTGAAGGGTGTGCGGAGACACGTGGTCGCGAATCATGTACAATTCGACGATTACATTCGTTGTCTCCGCGATCTCACCGAGAAATCGATTCGGCAGAACAATATACGCTCCAAAGAGCATCATGTGTATACCGTGAGTCAGGAGAAGAACGCTCTCAGTCCGTTCGACGACAAGCGGTGTATTTTAGCCGATCGAGTCGACACTTTTCCGTGGGGTCATTACCGAATCCCCGAGCTCAAGACACACGAACGTCTCCAGCTTGACCCCGATGAGTCCCTCGACAATTCCATTGTTTAGTATGTTTGCATGTTCAGTATGTTTGCATGTTTAGTATGTTTGCATGTTTAGTATGTTTGCATGTTCAGCATGTTTATATGTTTAGTATGTTTGCATGTTTAGTATGTTTGCATGTTCAGTATGTTTGCATGCACATATATATATATACGTTTCTTTCTTTGGTTATTTATTTATGCATATATGTATAGCGTAGAATAGTTAAAATTGTATATAGCGTGGAATAGCTAAAATTGTATATAGCGTGGAATACCTAAAATTGTATTTTATACGCGTCGGTATATATGTATATTTTTTTTCATACTTTTAAGATTAATTGTACGCACATACGAGAAGGTGAAGGAGAATGTGAAAAATTGAATAAACGGACACTGTTTATCTATTTATATGTATGTATTTATTTTTCATTCATTTATTTTAGTAACATCGAGTGCGTTTGTGATCGTGAATCATTGAATATCCTTGTTGCTTATCCACGAGTTCCGCGACGAGTCGAATCCGAGCCACTTAACGTACACCTGGTTTCCTTTACGACGAATAATCTTCTCGACCAGATAGACGTCCGGATTCGCGACCGAATGTAGTTCGTACTCGTAGAATCCACCCGAGATCGGTTCTCCTGCGGAATCGCGCAGAATGTACGTCACCGGACACGTTGGTTGTACGGTTATGATTTCAAACACCTCGGTTGACCAGTTCGGAGTGTACCCCTTCTCGAAGAGAGTCTTGAACTTGCTCACGCGTACCTTGTCACCAACTTTAAATTTCGCGTGTCATCTAACTCCTTCCGATGCGGAGGGTGGAGGGGATCAGGTTCTCTGTGACCGTAGTACGATCGACCGAATTTTGCGTACATATCATACAGGAGCGCATATTTATACTTATCGAAATCTAAGTTCGAGTCGTCGTACGGATACGTCTCGGAATTTGTCGAACGGCGTCAGAGTAGTGAACGCTGTGGTCACATTGCATTCGGTTTTCGTTTAGGATACGAACCACACGTACTTGCTGAACATACCGATACTCGCGAGTTGATGTTGATGTTGTCGGAGTTGACGTTGGCGTTGTCGATGTTGCTGTTATCTATGTTTTTGTTGTCGATGTTATTGTTAATGTTTGTTAGCAAAAGTTACTTAGCAGCGCACGTCGTAGGATGGGACACTCGCGACTCTTTGTAGTTTAATCTTAACAGTTTAATTATAGTTCTAATGTTCGATTTACAATATTTACAGTTTATATAATAAAGGTTCGTTATACACAATAAGCAATTAATTGCAGCCTTAATTAGCTTAGCGGCACTATTTCCTACGCGGTAGGCACGTTTTATAAAGCAGCGGTAATGCACGTGGATTCGGCCCGAATCCTATCGTAAGCGAAAGCGACAGTATAAGTGTTAGCAAGCGTAAAGCAATTAGGTGTTACCTGGTGATCGGTTTTAAGACAAGTAGATCGAGGAAATCGCTCGCTATTTCCTCGAATCCGCTCGCTCTCCCCCTTCCATCGATCACCGATCGATGGTAGGGAGATAGGATCGAGGCTCCACATGAACAAAGGGAGGGCAAAGGATACGTAGCACGACGTCTGGGTTGACTCGATTTCGGGAGATGGCGCAACCTGTACTATTTCTTGAACATTTCCCGCCCGCCATTCATCATTCGATGAATGAATGTACTATAGGAACATGGTTTAGCCGAGAAGCTATGGTGTGATCAGTTACGACTCGCGGCGTGGTCCCCCTGTTCACGTGGAGCTCGATCACTGATTTAGATCCGGTTGTGAACCAGTGCTGTGTACTTGTAGTGGAATTCGTCGAATCTGTAGTCTACACATAGGGTAAGTAAATTAATTTTACAATTGGTCTAACAAATTCCGATCTCGCGGTCTTTATGTGGGCGACCCGTGCCAAACCGTCCGACCCGGGGATCAACCGCGTGATTCGGGCAAGTGGCCATTTGTTGGGTGGCAGAAGCTCGTTTTTTAAGATACAAAGATCCCCGACTCGTGGTTGGGGATGAGGACGTGTCCACTTGTTACGGGCTTGGAGGGATTGTAAATACTCGCGTGACCAATTTCGCCAAAACTGCAGCCTCATTTGCTGCAGTAGATGCCATCTAGATAAGCGTGACCTGGGGACGTCTTCCACGGGTGGATCGGGAACGGCGAGGAGTGCATCGCCTATCAAGAAATGCCCTGGTGTGAGTGCCGTAACGTCTCCTGGATCGTCGCTCAGGGGTTGCAGTGGTCGTGAATTCAAGCACGCCTCAACTTGAGTAAGTAGCGTCGTCATCTCTTCAAATGTGAGGTGCTGATCTCCTACGACCCTTCGCAGGTGATGCTTAGCTGACTTGACGGCCGCCTCCCAGATTCCCCCGAAGTGCGGGGCAGCGGGTGGATTAAATCGCCAGGTAATGCCGTCGTTAAGTAAGTGGGCCTGCATAACCTCACTTTTGCAGCGGAGATGTTCCAGGCTCTGTAGCTCCCGTGCTGCGCCCACAAAGTTGGTGCCTCGGTCGCTGTGAATGGTCGAGCAGAGTCCCCGTCTCGACGTAAAGCGCCGCAGTGCCGCGAGGAAGGCTTCTGTGCTATAATCAGACGCGACTTCTAGGTGAACCGCACGAGTGGTTAAGCATACGAATACCGCAACATAACCCTTCTACGTCCGCTGGCCTCTGCCCCTAGAAGCCAATAAGGTGAGTGGTCCAGCATAGTCTAGGCCCACTTGGAGGAAGGGCCGCGCTGGAGTGACTCGGTAAGAAGGCAGATTTCCCATCATCTGTTGGCCGGGCGCAGCTCGCCAACGTAGACAGGTAACGCAGCGATGAATGTGCGCCTTGACTCTCTGTCGACCACCCAGGATCCAGTACCTTTGGCGTAAGGCAGCCAAGGTAAGTTGCGCTCCACCGTGTAACGTTCGCCGATGAGCCTCATCGATCAACAATTCAGTAAAATGACCCTCCTTTGGTAGGAGGACGGGGTGCTTCTCCCAGGATGGTAAGGCAGCATGCTTCAACCGTCCACCAACCCGCAGCAAGCCTAGGGAATCTAAGAAGGGAGTGAGTCGTAGTAGCTTACTGCGACTCGCAAGCTGGGCTCCCTGTTGCAATTGATGGTGGTCCTCCTGGAAGTCCCGACGTTGGATTACCCTGATCCAGTGTAAGCGGGCAGCCTCTATCTCAGCAGGCGACAGGCAGGGGCTCCTACCGTCTTGGGTTGATCGACGAGGAGACCAGCGCAGGCACCATGCTGTTATCCTCAGCAAGCGCTGAATAGAAGAATAATTATTTAAGAGGTAATTGGGTGCTACCTCCTTGTCGCTGGTGGTCAGGTTGGTCACGACTCTAGCTTCCAGGTCTGTACTCTCCTCCTGGGTACCAGGGTCGGTCAGCCAATGAGGGAAGCCGGTAAGCCAAGATGGGCCCCTCCACCATAAGTTGAAGCTCGGTAGTTGGTTGGGCGGCAAGCCCCTTGAAGCGCAGTCCGCAGGGTTCTCGCTCCCTGCTACATGATGCCAATGTGCGTCCGGTAGTTCCCGCTGGATGTCAGCTACGCGATTTGCCACGTAAGTCTTCCACCTCGTCGGATGGCCGCGAATCCAGTCCAGAGTTATCCTTGAGTCACTCCATAGGTGCGTCGGGACGTTGTCCAGCTGCAGGATCCTCTTCGTGACGGTTACCAGACGACTCAGTAGGGAGGCAGCACACAACTCGAGCCTAGGGAGCGTGACTCGGTGTAGAGGAGCCACCTTCGTTTTGGCAGTGACCAGGTGCGCCTGCGCGTGGTCGTCGTGGTCCACTACGCGTAGATACACCACGGCGGCGAAGGCCCTTTCCGAAGCATCAGCAAATCCGTGGAGTTCCAAGTGATTGACCCTGGGCTGTAGTCCTAGCCAACGTGGCACGCGGACCTCTGCCAGGCTCGGCAGGTCCGCCAGAAATTGGGTCCATTCTCGTCCGGCCGCTGGCGGTAGAGTGGTGTCCCAATCTATTTTCAACAGCCAAAGTGATTGTAAAAATATCTTTGCCGTTACAGTTACCGGAGCCAGGAATCCTAGAGGGTCGAAAATCCGAGCGATGCGTGAGAGGACGGTGCGACGGGTGACCGCTGGGGTAGCGTTATCCTCTGCTACCCGGACTCGGAACTCGTCTTCGCGCACGCTCCAGTGGACACCCAGGGCCGTGTGGAGTGCGCCTTCCTCCCAGTTGACGGCCGCTGGGACTTCTTCGCCTGGGATCTCCTTCAGCAAGGTGGGTGCGTTGGATACCCACTTCCTCAAATTGAAGCCGCCCGCCTTGCAGAGTAGTCGCAGCTCCTTCTGTATCTCGCGGGCTTCCTCTTCTCCGTCAGCTCCAGTTAGCACATCGTCCATGTAAACGTCCCTTTCCAGGATCTTAGCAGCCCGTGGAAACCTGGAGCGTTCATCCTGAGCCAGTTGTTGCAGCGTGCGAATGGCCAGGTAAGGAGCACAAGCCAAACCGTAAGTAACGGTATTTAGTTCGTAATCTCTGATTTCTTCATCCTCTTGTCGCCGCCAGAGCAGCCTTTGAAAGCGGCGATCCTCCGGGTGCACGATAATTTGGCGGAACATCTTTTCTATATCGGCAGTCAAGCAAATCCGATGTACCCGCCACCGCAGCAATACCTGAAGAAGGCCCGGCAGCAGATTAGGTCCAACCAGCAGAAGGTCGTTCAGTGACTTCCCGGAAGTGGTCGCGTAGGAACCATTGAACACCACCCTTAGCTTCGTGGTAGTGCTGCTCTCCTTGAAGACTCCATGGTGCGGCAGGTAATAGCACTCGCTGTCTGGATATATAAGGTTTGTTTTAGACATATGGAATAATTCCTCGTACTCACGTAGGAACGAGTGATAAGCTTCCTTGAAGTCGGTGTTCCTGCTGCACTTAGTTTCCATTCGGTGAAGCATTCGGACTGCCCCGGCTCGGGAATTGCCCAATCCTTGCGTCCCCTTGAATGGCAAGCGCACCATATAGCGCCCGGACGGGAGACGCTGGTGAGTAGTCGCAAAATAATCCTCGCATTCCTGGTCCTCAGCACTGAGGTTGGTTGTCACGCTGACTTCTTCTTGTTCCCAGAATCGTTGGACCATAGGTCCGAGATCTGCGTCCATCGTGCACTTCAGTGTGACGAGCCCACTCAAAGCACGTGGGTCGTCGCGGCTAGAGGTGGTCGCTAGGCCAGAAATGATCCAGCCTAGAGACGTCCTTTGGGCAATGGGTTCACCCTCTTCCCCCTTGCGAATTCCGTCTTTCAGGATCAGTGAATAGACGTCGGCGCCCAACAGTACATCAATTTGAGCGCCATCCGTGAATTCAGGATCGGCCAGTGGGAGCCCTTGGAGATGGGGCCAAACATTCCTCCGCTGCTTGACCTGAGGAGTGTAGGCCGTGATCCGTGGCAGCACCAACGCCGTGGTCGCCTGCCTCGAGCCGTCACCCCCATGTGATGAGAACGCCAATCGGATGGTTCCACGCACTCGCTCCTTCCGCTGGTTACCGATGCCGATCAGGTGCACATTAGAAGGTCGCCTTGGTAATCGCAATAATTGCACCAAGGCCTCCGTAACCAACGAGACTTCGCTGCCCTGGTCAATCAGGGCTCTGACTAATCTTGGCTCGCCGTCCGGTGAGTGCACTACGATCCTGGCGGTAGCTAGTAAAACAGGTGGAAGGCACACCGCGTCGCGAGGGAGGCTCTCCCTTGTCTCGGACATTCCCAAGTTTACTGAAACTCCCGTGCTCTCAGCGGGAGCACGACTGGGGATCGCCTCGTGAATTGAGGTATGGTGCCTTTGCTGACACTCCTGACACCGCTTTTCGCATTTACATTCCGCGACGCGATGTCTTCCCAAGCAATTAAAACAAAGACGTTTAGCTATCAGGACCTCCTTCCGCTCTGTCGGATTCTTGGCCTTGTAGTCCGCGCAAAACAAAATAAAATGACCCGCGCCACAGAGACTGCACTGGTCAGAAGGGCTCTTTGATTTGCTCACCTGGTGAACCTTGGCAGTTTTAGGTGTCCCGCTGGGTTTCGGATTTCGCCCCCCTGAGGCCTTCTGCTGCTCCTCCAAGGCCTCCACCGTATTTACTCGACCCTCCAAGAATGATTTCAACTCCTGGTAAGTCGATGGAGTCTTGGTTTGGCCAAGTTGAGTCTCCCATTCTCGCCGAGACTGGGGATCCAGTCTATTCACTACCAAGTGCAGCAGCCAGTCGCCGCTGGAGTCAAAGGGTCTCTTCAAGGCAGCGAGAGACTCGACTGAATCGCACAGCGTGTAATAAAGGCTTTTGAGTTCAGGCCCTGACTCTTTTGAAAGTATAGGTAAGTTGAAGATGGCCGCCATCAACGCCTTTATCGCTAACCGTTGGTTATCGTATCGGTCTTCTAGCAATTTCCAAGCGGCTTCGAATTTCTCTTCGCGCACCGGCATATTAAGAAGGAGTTTAGCAGCATCACCGGTAAGGGCCCCTCGCAGGTAATGTAGTCGTTCAGCATCCGATAGCGTGGTGTCCTGAACCACGAGGGATCTAAAGAGCCCTTGGAAAGATGGCCAACCTTTATGCTGTCCATCGAAATTTGGTAGCGGGATTTTCGGTAGCGAAGCTTTGGACCGAACGGCCGTAGAAGCGAGCATAGAATCGTCCCTGCTCGCACACTCAATGCCTCGGACCACGGCCTGTTCTAGCTTAGTAATTTCCTCTAATTTATCCATAAGTAAGGCCTCCTGCGTGAGGAACTTCTCTTCGGTATCGGCCGGCTCATCTTCTTTATAGTACTTGTCGTCCACGATGTCCGGCTCATCGGCCATGGCCATCAACTGATCGTGCTGGGCTTCGAACTTGGCCCAATTCTTACGTAGAGCCCCTAATCGCGAAGATACGTTCCCTTTTGTCAAATTATTTGCTCCTAGCTTCTTTAGATTATCGTACGCGCGCGATATTCTGCCTTTAAGGTCGCGTTGGCTAGCTATTAGATGACTCATTGTTCTTATTTCAGAGGTCACGCGCGACGGTTACCCACAACACTCGCGAGGAGTCCCGAACGTTCCAGAAACACAGAATCCAACGGCGCTGATCCGGCTCGAAGGACCAAAAAATGTTAGCAAAAGTTACTTAGCAGCGCACGTCGTAGGATGGGACACTCGCGACTCTTTGTAGTTTAATCTTAAGAGTTTAATTATAGTTCTAATGTTCGATTTACAATATTTACAGTTTATATAATAAAGGTTCGTTATACACAATAAGCAATTAATTGCAGCCTTAATTAGCTTAGCGGCACTATTTCCTACGCGGTAGGCACGTTTTATAAAGCAGCGGTAATGCACGTGGATTCGGCCCGAATCCTATCGTAAGCGAAAGCGACAGTATAAGTGTTAGCAAGCGTAAAGCAATTAGGTGTTACCTGGTGATCGGTTTTAAGACAAGTAGATCGAGGAAATCGCTCGCTATTTCCTCGAATCCGCTCGCTCTCCCCCTTCCATCGATCACCGATCGATGGTAGGGAGATAGGATCGAGGCTCCACATGAACAAAGGGGGGGCAAAGGATACGTAGCACGACGTCTGGGTTGACTCGATTTCGGGAGATGGCGCAACCTGTACTATTTCTTGAACAATGTTGTTGTTGTTGTTGTCGATGTTGTTTTTGATGGCGTTAGGAGGAATATGGGTAAACAATTGCAGGTTAGTTCTGAAAAAATTTCGGTATTGGGTTAGTTCTGAAAAAATTTCGGTATTGGGCTAGGTTATACAAAATTTCCAGACCTAGCCCATCGTCAAAAATTTTTTAGAACTAACCCAATAAAATACAATTTTAGGTATTCCACGCTATATACAATTTTAGCTATTCCACGCTATATACAATTTTAACTATTCTACGCTATACATATATCCATAAATAAATAACCAAAGAAAGAAACGTATATATATATGTGCATGCAAACATACAACATACAAAACATGCAAACATACTAAACATGCAAACATGCAAACATACTGAACATGCAAACATACTAAACATACAAACATGCTGAACATGCAAACATACTAAACATGCAAACATACTAAACAATGGAATTGTCGAGGGACTCATCGGGGTCAAGCTGGAGACGTTCGTGTGTCTTGAGCTCGGGGATTCGATAATGACCCCACGGAAAGGTGTCGACTCGATCGGCTAAAATACACCGCATGTCGTCGAACGGACTGAGAGCGTTCTTCTCTAAATGAATGAAAAATAAATACATACATATAAATAGATAAACAGTGTCCGTTTATTCAATTTTTCACATTCTCCTTCACCTTCTCGTATGTGCGTACAATTAATCTTAAAAGTATGAAAAAAAATATACATATATACCGACGCGTATAAAATACAATTTTAGGTATTCCACGCTATATACAATTTTAGCTATTCCACGCTATATACAATTTTAACTATTCTACGCTATACATATATGCATAAATAAATAACCAAAGAAAGAAACGTATATATATATATGTGCATGCAAACATACTGAACATGCAAACATACTAAACATGCAAACATACTAAACATATAAACATGCTGAACATGCAAACATACTAAACATGCAAACATACTAAACATGCAAACATACTGAACATGCAAACATACTAAACAATGGAATTGTCGAGGGACTCATCGGGGTCAAGCTGGAGACGTTCGTGTGTCTTGAGCTCGGGGATTCGGTAATGACCCCACGGAAAAGTGTCGACTCGATCGGCTAAAATACACCGCTTGTCGTCGAACGGACTGAGAGCGTTCTTCTCCTGACTCACGGTATACACATGATGCTCTTTGGAGCGTATATTGTTCTGCCGAATCGATTTCTCGGTGAGATCGCGGAGACAACGAATGTAATCGTCGAATTGTACATGATTCGCGACCACGTGTCTCCGCACACCCTTCACTTTTTTAGTCTCACTCGTAGACCCCACTGCCGCGTTAAACGTTCTAGTTGCGTACATCTTAGACCTCAATCCGACGAACTCGGTCATCAACGCGTTGTTCTCATCTTTCATGAGTCCCGGCACCTTTTTGTTTTCGCGGGGCATACCGTACGGATTGTTCACCGCGTAATCACTCGTGTCGAATCGGGCGACGTCACGCTTCATCGTTTCATACGCATCCTCGCATTCCCCGCTATACATTAAACTATCGGTGTCGGTGTACAGGACCTTACACTTATCACCGAACTTCGCGCGCATATACGCGTAATGGAACTCGTACAGGCATTCTTTCGATACGTCCAGTACACTCATTCCCACGTATATTGGTTTATCAAACTTAACTTTTAATTTACGCATTTCGATGGCGATTAACTGTTCGGAGAAGATCGTGCGACTATGAAGTTCGGCTTCGCGATCAGCGCTTCCGCACCGTAACGACCGTCCCACCGCGTCACCAGTCGCACATCTACGCGATTCCGCACATTCTCCATCGTTTTTCCATACACTGCGTTATTCATTAATTTATACAGAGTCTTCTGAAATTCGCTGATTGCCCGCGTCCTCAAATTGGTGTTCAATCGAATGTAGTCGCGCAACCACAAAATCAGACGCTTCGAGTGTAGTTGCACAATCGGTGTCGGGTGCTCATCCAAAAATCTTGCTAATTCACGACACAAAAACGAGTCCACGGTGATAGTCAATGTTCGAGGGCACAACACTTTGTACACTTCGACTGTACCGTTCTGAATGTCTTGCAGAAGCGTTAACGGTGTACACACGATCGCGGTAAAGTACTTCACGTGCTTGCGATGCACATCTTTATCACCAACAATGCAATACAATGTGCATTTGCTCGCAGTACTGTATCGCGCGATATGGCGTAGCAATTGACGATGGTGATGCGACAATTGCATAAATCCGTTTTGAACGATAATGCTCCACGACGTTTCGAATAATGACTGTGGGCTTAACACGTCGCGGATCTTATGCTTCTCGATCATAAGCGTTTGGTGGTCCAACTGCGACATCGCGGATGAAGGGCTCGCATCAATCAGATACCCACGGGCCTATATCGAACTCTTTTCACCCTTACACGGTCGTTTACCTACTATAAACACACTGCATGGCGCGGTCCAATGTTGTGTTTACTCCATGGGCTATCGCGACGATTAACTTACAGCCACCTCGGTCATGAAAATACTCGGAACTCTAACCCCAATAATTATTGCTGTATGTTTTGGTATGTATGATCAGAGAATGCCCGCGTTAAAATCAGTTCTCTCGTGCTACTGCATCAGTCGGGTCATACGTTACTAAAAGAAACGTTTTAAAAATTTATTGTTGTTGTTGTTGTTGTATCATTCGCCATCCAACGCACACAAAATTCATCGATTGATACCGTAAGTTTCCACCGCCATATTTTTAGTGAATCGTTGTGTTGGGAGAGTTCGCAACTTTTGAGAGTGTTCGCAACTTTTGAGAGTTGTAAGGAAATATTCGGTTTCAGATTATGTCTATACCCGTGGATTTGTATCGGGAAGTTGCTGCTGCGATCCCCAGTCGCGCATCCCATCCCAAAATATATGTAACGTGCCTGGATGTCGCTGTGCAATGCGAAGAAATTCGAGGTGGTGAATTTCACAAGGCAGAAGATCTTTACGATGAGGATGAGGATGATGATGATGATGAGGATGTTTATTTGAAGGTGTTCTATAATGGTGACTGCGAAAACAACTATTTACCGCGTAGTGAATACGGGAGTATGTATTTTTGGCTAGATGTGCATAGGCGAACTTCATTCATCATTGGTGAAGATGATCCGGATGATGTGGCTCCGTCGAGCTGGGAGAAGGCCCCACAATCTGTTGTATGGCGGAAATGTACCAATGCGGAACAAATCGACGACTTCGCAATTAATGCCAATACAATATCGGGGATTGAAGTTCGTGACAATGCAGTTCAGGTTAACGAGTCTGATTTTAATACGAGTACGCCATCGCAAGTTGATGTATTTTTTACTGATGTTGATTTATTTACTGAAATCACCGACAATGCATTCTTTACGAACGATATTGATGATGCTATATTCAACGATGATGTTGACCAGTGGGATAACTAAGTTAAATAAATTACTAAAATCATGAAAATCTATGTACGAATTCTTTTCGCCCTTACACACTCCCACGACGCTTGACCATGACACTGATTTACTGTAAACCAGATGTCTGCGGGTCTATGTACAAATTCTTTTCGCCCTTACACGCTCCCACGACGCTTGACTTGTAGACCCCCGAGAAGGGTGCTTGAGACGTCGCCGTGTTCTCGATCGTGAAAATACTTGGAACTCTACCCCGAATAATTATCGCTTAGCTGCTCGCGTGAAAGGAATGCCTAATTTATTGTTTCGGGGACATTGCGTTTTCTCGAGGGTACTTCTTAGAGGTCCTAGTCTTGGGAAAAGTCAATGCTCAGATATATATATATATATATAAACGCACCCTCTTTCTCCGAAATTATCATGGAATGCAATATCGTGTTTATTCCAAGGGTTATCGCACCGATTGATTTACAATAATTATCGCTATATGTATACACCATTGCACGTGGGCTGCATCGGTTCCACGATTGAAACATAAACACACGGCACGAAGAGTGTGCACGTAGGCGCCCGAAACGTGTTCGATCCTGTTCAGATGTAAACACACTGCATGTCGCGGTGCAATGTTTATTCCATGGGCTATCGCGATGATTGATTTATAATAATTATCGCTCTATGTTTATATCATTGCACGTGTGCTGTATCGGTCCCACGAATTCAAATATTTCCTTATCTTTTCTCAGAAATCATGGTCCACCCTCTTTCTCAGAAATCATCATTGTAGACGCGATTTGAATTTCCACGAATCGGTCGCGGTCGCGCCTGCGCACCGATCCCCGCACACGTACGGAGATTGCGCGGCGGCGACGCGTGCCCAAATATACCTTAGACATGCAACAGGTGACGTCAGCACGAAACGTATGAAAACCTTGGAAAATTTACCATGGCGGACCCAAAGTACCTTAAACGTACAATAGGTGGCGCCAATCCGAAATGTATGAAAAACCTGGAAAATTTACCAAGACGGGCCCAAATATTGACGCGGGCCCAAAGTACCTTAAACGTCCAGTAGGTGGCGCCAATACGAAATGTATGGAAAACCTGGAAAATTTACCAAGACGGGCCCAAATACCGACGCGGGCCCAAAGTACCTTAAACGTCCAGTAGGTGGCGCCAACACGAAATGCGCGCGACGCCATTTTGAAAATTTGAAAATCCTCCCCCTCCCCCGTGACGTTAACCCCCTCGCCCACGAACTCGACCTGCCCGCGCGACGCCATTTTGAAAATTTTGAAAATCCCCCTCCCCTGTGACGTCATCCCCCTCACCAACGAACTCGGTCGACGCCATCTTGGAATCCCCCTGCCCTGTGACGTCATCCCCCTCACCTACGAACTCGGTACCCCCCTCCCCGCCTCACCCCCTCGCCCATCTCGCGGAAGAGCGCGGTACCTCCCCCCGCCCCGCCTCACCCCCTCGCCTACACTTGGTCCAGAATCGGCATAGCCTAACTACTGACTACAAAAATTTAATATTATTTATAATTTTGTTATAATTATATTCCAATCTTTCTTTTCAAAGTCATTTAAAATATTGTGCAGTAAAATTCAATGCAATAGGTAGAGGTTAATAGTTTGTATTTAAATTTTTGACATTTTCTACATTTTATACAATTATTTTCATTTTTTACGCGTGTCACGTAGTAAATTCGATATAACGTAGTAAACCCACCACTGGTTCCTAGTCAAAATATGCCTAAAATGCATATAACCTAACCTACAATCGTCCGAAAATGCATAAATTGACTACATCACGCTTTTACTGTGTCACATGTATCCATTTATATTTTGCTATGATTCCACGTTGGCAGTCCTCCCGAGTAGGCGCCATCTCGTGTCCACTAGCTCAACTAAATTTGTCACGTGACTTGCTCTGTATTATCGCCAATATGGCGGAACTCGTATTTGGGAATGCAGTCAGAAAGTTACGCTTGATTTCCTTATATGAGCGAATTTTGGACTGGGTGAGGTCTCATTCGAAAGAGGAAGGTTCAATGCGGCCCGCTGTAGCTCGGCGGTGACGATCACCGCCCCCGTGGGAGGGGAGGAGAGTTTCTCCGCGCGGGTCGCGGGCGCGATGGCGGCGATCAACGTCGCCGACCTCGGCATCGCAGCGATGCGGCCGAGGCGCGCCGTGACCGGGGGGTTGATCCTGGAGATTCCAGGATCGCAGAGCTCGGCCAAGGCTGCCGCCCTCAAGGCGAGGCTGGCGGAGCAGCTGGGGGGCACCGGCATCAAGGTGCAGTGCCCCCAAAAACTGGCCGAGTTCCGGGTGTGCGGGCTCACCGAGCTCGCGACCGTGGAGACGGTTCGGGGGGCAATCGCGGCCCAGGGGGCCTGTCCGGCAGAGGACGTCACGGTCGGCGCTAAGCGACCGGACACCGCCGGACTCTTCTCCCTCTGGGTCCGCGCGCCCGTGGCAGCTGCTGCCAAACTGTTAAGGGCGTCCACCGTCGTGGTGGACTCCCTGATGGCCCGCGTGGTACCGCTGGCGCAGCGGAAGCTACAGTGCTTCCGCTGCCTAGAGTTCGGCCACGTCAGGGCCAAGTGCAGCAGCCCCACGGACAGGAGCGGCGCGTGCTACCGGTGCGGTAAAGACGGACACGCGGCCCGCTTCTGCGAGGCCCCCCCCCCGTCTGCCCGCTCTGCGCGGCGGCGGACCTGCCCAGCGGGCATAGAATGGGGGGACCGGCTTGCCGGCCCCCTCCCGTGACCCGCGCTGCGGCCCGGGGCCGCAGGGGCGCGAAGCCCACCCGGGCATATTCGTCCGCCGCGGGTGTCCCGCCCGCGATCCCCGCGCCCTCCGCGTCACCGCCCCCGGCGTCCCCGTCGGAGGCTATGGAGACAGCGCCGCTGGCCTCGGCATCCGTGGCCGGTGCGGGCGCGGGGAAGAGAAAGGAACGAGAAGAGTCGGACGCTCCGACCAGCGGCCTCTCTTCCCCGGCTCGCGGGGGGTCCCCCATGGTAGGCGGGGGACGGAAGAAAAAGGGAAAGGGGGGGAGCAGCCCAGGGCTCCCCCCGGCGTGTCCGCCGCCGGTCGGGAGGGAGGCCTTTTTAAAGGCCACGGTGGTCCCTCCGACGGCGAGCGCGACAACGAGGGAGGAGGACGCGGCCGAGGCGCTGGGGTTGGCGCGCTCGGTCGCGGCCTCGTACGGAGGTGCCCACTTCCCGGACGACGAGGAGAAGCGTCCGGCGCCCCCGATTGCCAACGGGGGTGCGGTCCAGCCAGAGGAGGTGTCGGGGGGGGGGGGCCGACCTTGAGACTTGCTAATGTCTCGAGGCCCCCCGATACTCCTCATGAACGCGTGCCACTCCATGCGAGCGCACGACCTGCTTGAGCAGGCTCGCATTGAGATGGGCGTTGGGCTGGCCGTCATCGCCGAGCCGTATTCGCTGGCGGACCGATGTTCTCGGTCCACCAACCCGGATCGGCAGGTGGCGATGACGTGGGAAGTGGGAAGAGGAGCCCCGTCGTGCGTGGTCGCCCAGCACGGACGGGGCTGGATGGGCGCGAGATGGGGAGGCTTCCTCGTGGTCGGCTGCTACCTGGCACCGAGCCTGAACGTCCCGGAGTTCGAGGACCGGCTTAGCGAGGTGGGGGCGTTTCTAGCCCCCCAATTAGCTCGGCCGGTGGTCCTTCTGGGGAACTTCAATGCCCACGCTCGCGAGTGGGGCTCCCCCAGAACGGACTGCCGGGGCGAGGTGCTCCTCGAGTGGGCGGAGGCGATGGGGTTCGTCCTTAAGAACCCCTACGCGGTCACGACGTTTCGCGGGTCGCGGGGGGAGTCGGTTATCGACCTCGTCTGGGTTAACCCCGCGGCCGCGGCGTTGACGTCGGACTGCTGGGTGGCGGAGGAGTCAGAGACTGGCTCGGACCACATGTACGTCATGCTGGCCACCTCCGCCGCCACGCTTCCTCCCGCTCGTGCCGGTAGACAGCCGCCGCGCTGGGCGCTCAAAAAGCTAGATGCTAGCGCGGCCCAGATGGCGTCCTCCGTCGTCGCCTGGCCTTCCCTGCCGGGCGACGTCCTCGACGACCCCTCCAACGGCGCCCTATGGCTCCGGCGGGCGTTGCAGCGTGCCTGCGACGCCACGATGCCGCGAGTCGGGCCGCCGGGCGGGGGTCGGAGGTCGGTGTACTGGTGGTGCGAGGAGATCGCCGATCTCCGCGCGACGAGCGTCCGCGCTCAGCGCCAGTACACCAATGCCCGCCGTCAAGACCGACGGCGGGTGACGGAGGACCAGCTGCAGGAGCTGCGCTCCGTGTTTTCCGCGGCGCGCAGAGAGCTCCGTGCAGCCATAGCCCGGGCCAAGACCCGTTCGCACGAGGAGTTCCTCGAGACCCTGAATCGGGACCCTTGGGGGCGCCCGTACAAGGCCGTGTCCGTGAAACTCGGTCCTTGGGCGCCCCCTGTCACGGAGGGTCTCGAGCCCCGGTTTCTCCTGGAGGTTTTGTCGGCGCTGTTTCCCCCTCCCCCGGTTCCGGGGGAGGGTGGCGTCGACGCTTCGGGGGATCCGGAGCTCGCGTGGGGCACCGCCATAGCGGATGCCCCCAGGGTCTCGGAGGAGGAACTCGAGTCCGCGGTGCGTCGAATGCGTTCGAAGAACGCTGCACCCGGACCGGACGGTGTGCCCGGGCGTGTCTGGGCCTGCGCGATGAGCGCCCTAGGGAGCGGCCTCAGGCGCGTCTTCGACGCGGCCTTGAGGACCGGGAGGTTTCCCCGCGCGTGGAAAGAGGCGAGGCTGGTGCTGCTGCGAAAGCCTGGTAAGCCCGCAGATTCACCCTCGGCCTATCGGCCGATCTGTCTCCTCGACGAGGCGGGCAAGCTCCTGGAAAGGATCATAGCTGCCCGCCTCATGGACCATCTCGGAGCTGCGGAGTTCCCGGATCTGTCCGACCGCCAGTTCGGTTTTAGGCGGCAGCGATCGACCGTAGATGCCATCCTACTGGTTCGGTCGCTGTCGCGCCGGGCGGTCGAGGGGGGCGGTGTCAGCGTGGCGGTGTCTCTAGACATCGCCAACGCGTTCAACACCGTCTCCTGGGCGGCGATCGAGCGGGCGCTGGTATACCATCGCGTCCCGCTCTACCTTCGCCGCCTGATCTGGGACTACCTCCGTGGCCGAGTGGTCTCCTACGTCGGGCGAGACGGGGACGGGGTGGCTCGCGTGCACCGCGGCGTGCCACAGGGGTCCGTTTTAGGGCCCCTGCTATGGAACCTGGCGTACGACGCGGTGCTGCGGGTGGAGTTGCCATCGCCTGACGTGTCGTTCGTGTGCTACGCCGACGACACGCTGGTGGTGGCCTCCGGGCCGAGGTGGCTGGCAGCACTAGACCTCGCGGAGAGAGCACTGCGGCTCGTCATCCCCGCGATAGAGGCGCTCGGTCTGCGAGTCGCCTCCGATAAAACGGAGGCGGTATGGCTCGCGGACAGGGTGGGAACTGGCATTCCCGTCGGAGCGTCTCTAAGAGTCGGGGAGGCCTGCATCAGGGTCGGCCGATCGATGAGGTATCTCGGTCTGACCCTGGACACCTACTGGCGATTCGCGCGTCACTTTCGGGTCCTGGGCCCCAGGTTGGAGCGACAGGTGTTCGCCTTCGGGCGCATCATGCCCAACCTGGGAGGCCCGCACGAAACAGTTCGGCGACTATACGTGACGGTCGTCCGGTCCATGGCGCTCTACGGAGCGCCGGTCTGGGCCGGCGACCTGGGGGGCTGTCGCGTGGGGCGAGACCTTCTGGCAAAGGTTCATCGCCGCGCAGTCCTCCGTGCCGTGCGGGCTTACCGCACGGTGTCACACGCCGAGCTGTCGGCGCTGGGTGGGTCCCCACCATTCCATCTGCTCGCTGAGATGGAGGCGGAGGTGTACTTCGCCTCGCACGATCTCAGCGGAGCGAGGGACCCCCTGGCGCCGGTCGGACCCGACGCGCGGGACCAGGCCCGGCGACGCATGGGAGCCAGATGGATCGACTGGCTCTCCCTCCCGGAACATCGGGGGGGACGCGTCGTCGGGGCGCTGCGGCCCATTCTCGGGGAATGGGTGGGGCGTAGGTACGGCAGGCTTACCTTCCGCCTGACACAGATGCTCACCGGAGTCGGTTGCTTCGGTGACTTCTTGTGTCGCATCGGGCGGGAGGAGGCGCCGCAGTGCCACAGCTGCGGCCGGGGCGACGTGGACTCGGCGGATCACACTCTGGCGTGGTGCGCGGAGTGGCTCGATGACCGCCGAGTCCTGGAGCTGCAGCTGGGTCCCGATCTCTCGCTGGCGACGGTCGTGCGTCGCATGGCGGGAGATCGGGACTGTTGGGACGCCGTCGCCTCCTTCTCCGAGGCTATAATGCTGGAGAAGGAGGAGGCGGAGAGGGACCGCGAGAGGGCGGGCCGGGGAGGCCCGAGCCAAGCGGTCCGGAGGAGGCGGCGCGGGAGAGGGAGATGACCAGGGGCCGGGGGAGGTCGCGCGGCGACTTAGTTGCGTAAGTCGCCCCGCTCCCCGGATATCAGGCCCCGGGTCGCGCCGTCCCGCCGCTCCCCGCTGTAGGGGATCGGGATGGGGCCGCGCCGCGCAACGGGCGCGGCCGTTACGCCCCCCGGTGCGCCGCCCCCTCTGTGTCGGAGGCGGGCAGGGGGTATCCGTGGGGATTTCCACCAAGTAAAAAAAAAAAAAAAAAGGCCCGCTGTAGCCATTGTTTGAGTCATAAAACTTTTAGTCACCTACAAATACTTGGAATCTGCAAGCGTATTTTTTCTCTACTTTAGACACTCATATTATCAGATATCATCATAATTTCGTTGAACCATGGCTTCAGCGGGCTGCATTGAACCTTCCTCTTTCGAATGAGACCTCACCCAGCCCAAAATTCGCTCATATAAGGAAATCAAGCGTAACTTTCCAAACCCATGTTTCGGGCCAGATTGTGTCGGTATACAGTGCGCTGCATTACCCGTGTCTACCCCCTTAAGGTATACATTAAAGAGTACTGGACCCAGTATTGAGCCTTGTGGTACCCCAGCTTTTATTTGCTTTTCCTCAGATGTTGAGTCGTTGATTATTACTCTGAAATTTCTTTCCCTCATAAATGAATAAACAATCTTTATAATTGTACACGGATAATTATATTGTATCATTTTATATATAAGTTCCTCTACCCTGATAGCCATCTGCCGGCAGTCTGCCAGCAGATTGACGGCAGGGCCTGCCAGGAGAGCGCAGGATCTGCCGGCAGCTGCGGCGCAACCTACGTCCGCATTCGACTACGGATCTGCCGACAGGCCCTGCCGGGCAGAGCCTACCGGCAGACGGACAGCAGATCGACGGCAGATCCTGCCGTTCGCCTGACACGTATAACAGCGCCATCTGAGGGTCAGAATTGGCAAAGAATTCCCTACGCATGACGTCACACGGCCGCCCCTACAGGTGTATCCCTACCCTTTGCAATTTATTAAATAATTAATTGTATTTATTTCAAAAAAGTATTTATTTATTTTTCTTTAATAATATGTGATTACAGTGTGATTACAATTGTTACAAAATAATATAAGTAGCGCATATAAATCCAAAGAGGAACTTTCAATATTTACATTAACAAATCAATATACAGTACGTCCCTTAACCAGTGGTGCGTAATAGGGGTGACATCAGAACTTTTATTTAATATCTTCGACTTCTTTTTTGTGTAGAATCATCATATTCCCTGTTGTGTTTGCGCTGAAAACAAATAGAACATTAGTAAAAAATTAAACGTAACCAGGGGTGGGCACTCCGTATACCGATCTGTTGGCAAAATTTGGTGGGCGGCACAATCCACCAGCGGCGCACAGTGGAGTATTTGCCCCTAAAAGCTGGCCAAAAGTCGATTTGAAAAAT
The DNA here is from genome assembly GCA_960531205.1 of Andrena bicolor. Taxonomy (NCBI): domain Eukaryota; kingdom Metazoa; phylum Arthropoda; class Insecta; order Hymenoptera; family Andrenidae; genus Andrena; species Andrena bicolor. Next base: position 26,425,351 of record OY482664.1, read on the forward strand.
TTTGTCCAAACTGAAATTTTTTTTTTCCTGATATAGTTGAATGTATGAAGAACAATGTGGCAATATTGTTTTTTTCATTTATTCACTCTGTTCTGGAATCGGGTAGTAGCGGGAGGTTTGAAGACCGTGCCTCGAGTAACGAGAGGCTTTCTTGTCGTTCTATTTCTTTATTCCTACATTATCTTACAGTATGCTTATTCTATCTTATACTATGCTTATTCTATCTTATACTATGCTTATTCTATCTTATACTATGCTTATCTATCTTATACTATGCCTACTCTGTCTTATACTATTTTTATACTACTGTATATTGCACAGACAATTTTATATAATAAATAGGAGCGCTCGCACGGCGGAATCGAGGCTTCGGTGGCCGCGTCCCCCCCTCGCGTCCCGCGGGAGTCCGGGTGGACCGAGTAGCTCGGTTCTCGCGGGTGCCGCGGGGGGAGAGCGGTGGGCCCCCTCATTACCGCCGATATTAGGCGAGCCTGCTATTGTCTTAATAGCGACGACGCGGTATACCTCGTCTTTCGAGTGCTCCGAACATTGATTTTCAAGTGCGTACGTTATTGAGCTACAATCCGCTTCGCGTAATTAGGAGACGAATATTAACCGTTTTTAAGGCCCTTCGCTTAACGAGAACCGGTAATTTATCTTGGGCTCGGGATAAATCTTTTCAAAGAGAGGAGATTCCCGAACACACTCGTAAAGAGTTATTATTTGTTAGAAGTGAAGAGTTTTCATAGTACACGTTTCTCTCTTGATCAGTCTCTGAAACACCGTTCGCTAAACAGTCATTTTTGTATGTCGTAAACAAATTATGTCAATTTTTGTCTTACAGAAGCCGTTCATGTAGATATGTACTATAGTTTCAGATGATATTTACTTTCTTATTACCTATCTTTTTGTGATTATTGATGTTTGAAAATGACGAATAATTCACTGAGGTATATTACAGTTCGAACATTTCATTAATGATTTTGTTATATTTAGGTGTGAGATCGAGTGCTTCTTTTGGTGTCATTAAATTGAGTAAAGGTTTCTCTTTACAATAGAAAAAAGATTGACTGCCTATTCGTGCCATTTTGGTTTTCCCAGCATTTTCTTTGTCGCAATGCACTGAGCAATCACATGGCATGTCGCGTTGCGTTCGCGTTGTCCACTGCTAACTGTACTTTTACACCAGTTTATTATTACTATACGCACTGGTTGTTGTTGATGGTTTACTGATCATGTGTAGTGTCAAAACCATAATTCATTTTATAAATATTTTATGCATCTGCTTATGTACTAACACCCATAAACGTCTGCAAATCCCAGAACCTTACAGTAGGACATGTAATGCCAATAAACGTATAAAACCAACAGATGTGACATAAACTCAAACATTATGTTTTATTGTTAACTGTATTAAATGATCACACTATATCCTCACATGAAACCATTGTATTTCTTGACACATATGTAACTCAGAATACGAAAATCTCAATACGAGGAATGACACAATAAAGTAAATCTTGTAAATAAATCAACTTATTTCTAAATTTTTTTTACGTCCTGTGCATATTTTTGTAAAATTCTATGAAATAATTACGTTGCGTCACTTCTAACTACATTTGGCTGCATTTAAACGAAACAAATAATTTTCCCCAGCTTTTAGGGCCAAATACTCCACAGCTAGCCGTGGACATCATCATCTGATTGATCTCGAATTATTTTATTGTGACACAAATATATTTTTTGAGATCAATAAAGTATTTCTGTTTTTCATTAAACAACAAAAAATAATTTTGGCCAATTTTCTGCAATTATTGACGCCATATTGGAGCTGTCATTTTGAATTTTGATGTTTTGGCATCAGATTCAAAATTAGCGACCCCAAAAACCCCTATATACCAAGTTTGAACAAATTCTAAATTATCTAGAATTTTGGCCAGCTTTTGAGGCCAAATACTCCACTGTGCGGCGCTGGGATCAATAAAGTTGAAAATATTTGGTAACAGATGGCGCTGATGAGATTATTTTTTGGCGGGAATAGAACATAATCAGCGCAGGAGAGTGCAGGAAAGTGTCATATTGAGAGGTAAGAAATAAACTATTAACAAAATAAGTAATTGAACCCTACAATTATTGATGCCGCGTTAATTATTGGTCACAGATACCAGATGGGTCGTCGTACCTGCCATTTATGTACTGTGCCTGGATGTTCAGATACACATTCAATCTGACATCGATTTCCAAATCAAGATAAAGACAGAAAACGTTTTGACGTGTGGCTTCAACTTGTTCAGAATCCGAATTTACTTGAGCTGGATCCCAAACAGGTATTTACCCATTATCACGTGTGTCATCGACACTTTACTGCGAATGATAAGTCCTCTAACATGTTCTTGGTACGGACAGTAATACCTATACAGGGCGGTATTCTCAATCGTTGCTTATTCTTAAGTTCGTCTTAAGCATGCTGCATCCTCTACTAGTCTACGATGGTTAATAAAGGATGCCGCATGCTTAAGACGATCTTAAGAATAAGCAACGACTGAGAATACCGCCCACAGAATTTACCACCTGCCACGGGTATTGCTTCTGCACAGTATGAGTAGATACAGAACTATTTTGGGGAAGGATATAGAAACAAACAATGGCTACATTTTTAAATGTTTTGTACATAGGATCAACAGCAAAAGCATCAAACTCAACGTCAACAGCACCAGTGTCAGTGTCAACATCAACATTACAAATTACTGGAGAGAAGTTGTTGAATCCCAAAATAAATGAGGAATTGGCTTTGCCAGTGCAAGCTGGTCAATGTAAGTAAAAATCATGTACAAAGGTTTACATATTTCAGCTTCCATCGCCAAACAGTTAACCCTTAACTGGTATACTGTTTTTTCAAACGTAACTGCCCATACAGCACACTTCGTTGCGGCAAAGTTGCAGGATGGTTGCAGTAACCTTGCGATCTTGCATGGTTGCAGCGCAATGTCGATGTATGGTTGCGGCATAGTTGCCGTGCAAAGTTGCGCGGAGCGGACATAGAATTGTTGCTGTATAGTTGCGGCATACTTGCGGCATAGTTGCGTTGCAGCAAGTATGCTTAATCACTATATATACCATTTACAGTAAACTATATCCAAGAAGGTTCCGTAGCCCCAGCGGTAGCGTGTCAGATTGTCATGCGGGCGGCCCGGTGTTCAAGTAGCCCTGAACCCGATAACTTTTTTTTTATTTTTTTTAACAGTTTTTCCCGTGGAAATATATTTTGTGAATAATTGCCTCAAAGTTGCCGTGCAAAGTTGCCTCAAAGTTGCCGTGCAACTTTGCAGCAGGCGGACATAGAATTTTTGCTGCATAGTTGCGGCAACCTTGCATGAGTCCTTGCCATCTTGCGCCGCAAGTATGCTGCAACTATGCCGCAAGGAGAGTGTGCTGTATTGGTGGTATCTTGGGGTCGTGGCAGACCCCAAATAAAAAAGGACACAGAAATTTGTAAAGTCGACATTAGATCAACCTCTATGAATACCTATTTTGTTCTTAGGTAATGTATAGAATAATAGATACGTAGAAAGTTAAACTATTATTATTAAATTAATTAGAAATACAGTTCACAAACTTAGACAACCAAATATTTTGCAGCGAACCTTGCGTGCTTGGGGTCATGACTGACCCCAGGATACCAGTTAAGGGTTAATTATTATATTTCACCAATTTTACAATACATGATATCGACTGCTGAGTGCACATTGAATATCCACTTTTTGTTAAATTTGAGTTTTTATATGCAACAAATAGTTCTTGACATGTTTAAACCTATTTTTCTCAAAAACACTAAAAGTGCATGTATAATACTTGTGCACTAAGCCATCCAGCGCAAAATTGAAACCAATAAATTATGCTCACTAATATTTTACGAAATGTCAGTACCTAATACCATATGTAGATTACGACGAATCTAGACTATAATAAAGACTGAAAATCAAAATGAAAATTGCATTTCTGTTATTTATTTCCCATTTGTAATGAAATTAACAAACAAAGGAACATGTGGAACCTGCACACGGCGATTTTAATGGGGATTTTGTATGAAGTAGTTCCCAGAAAAATATTTCGAGAATAACTTCTTACAAAAATCACATTAAAATCGGCGTGTGCGGGTCCATATGTTCTCTTGTAACCAATACCATAATTCCAGGATTCAATTTTGCCGCTTTTCCTGATTTAGTGGGTGGCACAATCCACCAGAGGGTGCTGATTTTGCCAACAGAAATATATGGGAAGTGCCCACCCCTGAACGTAACGTATGAATAAACAGGATACATGCGATACTTACTTCAGCTCCATCTCCGCACAGCACACACCCTTTTTTTTTTTGTTTTACTTGGTGGAAATCCCCACGGATACCCCCCGCCCGCGGGGGCGGGCAGGGGGTTATGTGGGACTCGAACCCACTAAAACCACCAAGGTGATCTACCTCGCGCGCGGAGCTGCGCGCCCGAGGGGAGGGATTTGGACGCGAGATCAAACAAGCGATACGTTCGCTACCCTCCCCCCTTGCGCTTCAATGCAGCCCCGCGCTAGGTCCCCTGAACGGGGTCGTCCCTGGGGGAGTATGACAACCTCCCCCAGCAATATTCTCCGGGACCGGCGACTCGCGACGGATCACGCGCCCGAGTCGCCCCTTCCGGGGTCGCTGCTGCTAGGGCGGTGGTGTCCCCCGACACCCCCGCCCCGCGACCCCGCGATCGAGCTCCCAACCGGTCGCCGCGCAATGCTTGGTAGCGCGCGGCCGGGCCGGGGCACACTGCGTACCCCGGGGGAAGCTCGATCGCTCAGACGGGAGCGGCGGCCGCCGCTCCCCTGGCGGGGGGGGGGGGGGGGGGGGGGCTTTAAGACGGCCCCCCCCGTTCTCCGTGCCTCGCGACGCCGCCGCGGCCCTGACGAGTCCGATGCCACGACTCGCCGACCGCGGCGGTCACCCCCGTCGCTTCGTCGTCCGCGGCGGCCCTTCGCGACAACGGGGGCCGCCGCGTTTCCCGACTCCTTCCCGACGTCCCCCGGCGCGCGTCCCCCTCCGACACAGAGGGGGCGGCGCACCGGGGGGCGTAACGGCCGCGCCCGTTGCGCGGCGCGGCCCCATCCCGATCCCCTACAGCGGGGAGCGGCGGGACGGCGCGACCCGGGGCCTGATATCCGGGGGAGCGGGGCGACTTACGCAACTAAGTCGCCGCGCGACCTCCCCCGGCCCCGGGTCATCTCCCTCTCCCGCGCCGCCTCCTCCGGACCGCTTGGCTCGGGCCTCCCCGGCCCGCCCTCTCGCGATCCCTCTCCGCCTCCTCCTTCTCGAGCATTATAGCCGCGGAGAAGGAGGCGACGGCGTCCCACCAGTCCCGATCTCCCGCCATGCGACGCACGACCGTCGCCAGCGAGAGATCGGGACCCAGCTGCAGCTCCAGGACTCGGCGGTCATCGAGCCACTCCGCGCACCTCGCCAGAGTGTGATCTGCCGAGTCCACGTCGCCCCGGCCGCAGCTGTGGCACTGCGGCGCCTCCTCCCGCCCGATGGGACACAAGAAGTCACCGAAGCAACCGACTCCGGTGAGCATCTGTGTCAGGCGGAAGGTAAGCCTGCCGTACCTACGCCCCACCCATTCCCCGAGAATGGGCAGCAGCGCCCCGACGACGCGTCCCCCCCGATGTTCCGGGAGGGAGAGCCAGTCGATCCATCTGGCTCCCATGCGTCGCCGGGCCTGGTCCCGCGCGTCGGGTCCGACCGGCGCCAGGGGGTCCCTCGCTCCGCTGAGATCGTGCGAGGCGAAGTACACCTCCGCCTCCATCTCAGCGAGCAGATGGAATGGTGGGGACCCACCCAGCGCCGACAGCTCGGCGTGTGACACCGTGCGGTAAGCCCGCACGGCACGGAGGACTGCGCGGCGATGAACCTTTGCCAGAAGGTCTCGCCCCACGCGACAGCCCCCCAGGTCGCCGGCCCAGACCGGCGCTCCGTAGAGCGCCATGGACCGGACGACCGTCACGTATAGTCGCCGAACTGTTTCGTGCGGGCCTCCCAGGTTGGGCATGATGCGCCCGAAGGCGAACACCTGTCGCTCCAACCTGGGGCCCAGGACCCGAAAGTGACGCGCGAATCGCCAGTAGGTGTCCAGGGTCAGACCGAGATACCTCATCGATCGGCCGACCCTGATGCAGGCCTCCCCGACTCTTAGAGACGCTCCGACGGGAATGCCAGTTCCCACCCTGTCCGCGAGCCATACCGCCTCCGTTTTATCGGAGGCGACTCGCAGACCGAGCGCCTCTATCGCGGGGATGACGAGCCGCAGTGCTCTCTCCGCGAGGTCTAGTGCTGCCAGCCACCTCGGCCCGGAGGCCACCACCAGCGTGTCGTCGGCGTAGCACACGAACGACACGTCAGGCGATGGCAACTCCACCCGCAGCACCGCGTCGTACGCCAGGTTCCATAGCAGGGGCCCTAAAACGGACCCCTGTGGCACGCCGCGGTGCACGCGAGCCACCCCGTCCCCGTCTCGCCCGACGTAGGAGACCACTCGGCCACGGAGGTAGTCCCAGATCAGGCGGCGAAGGTAGAGCGGGACGCGATGGTATACCAGCGCCCGCTCGATCGCCGCCCAGGAGACGGTGTTGAACGCGTTGGCGATGTCTAGAGACACCGTCACGCTGACACCGCCCCCCTCGACCGCCCGGCGCGACAGCGACCGAACCAGTAGGATGGCATCTACGGTCGATCGCTGCCGCCTAAAACCGAACTGGCGGTCGGACAGATCCGGGAACTCCGCAGCTCCGAGATGGTCCTTGAGGCGGGCAGCTATGATCCTTTCCAGGAGCTTGCCCGCCTCGTCGAGGAGACAGATCGGCCGATAGGCCGAGGGTGAATCTGCGGGCTTACCGGGCTTTCGCAGCAGCACCAGCCTCGCCTCTTTCCACGCGCGGGGAAACCTCCCGGTCCTCAAGGCCGCGTCGAAGACGCGCCTGAGGCCACTCCCTAGGCCGCTCATCGCGCAGGCCCAGACACGCCCGGGCACACCGTCCGGTCCGGGTGCAGCGTTCTTCGAACGCATTCGACGCACCGCGGACTCGAGTTCCTCGTCCGAGACCCTGGGGGCATCCGCTATGGCGGTGCCCCACGCGAGCTCCGGATCCCCCGAAGCGTCGACGCCACCCTCCCCCGGAACCGGGGGAGGGGGAAACAGCGCCGACAAAACCTCCAGGAGAAACCGGGGCTCGAGACCCTCCGTGACAGGGGGCGCCCAAGGACCGAGTTTCACGGACACGGCCTTGTACGGGCGCCCCCAAGGGTCCCGATTCAGGGTCTCGAGGAACTCCTCGTGCGAACGGGTCTTGGCCCGGGCTATGGCTGCACGAAGCTCTCTGCGCGCCGCGGAAAACACGGAGCGCAGCTCCTGCAGCTGGTTCTCCGTCACCCGCCGTCGGTCTTGACGGCGGGCATTGGTGTACTGGCGCTGAGCGCGGACGCTCGTCGCGCGGAGATCGGCGATCTCCTCGCACCACCAGTACACCGACCTCCGACCCCCGCCTGGCGGCCCGACTCGCGGCATCGTGGCGTCGCAGATACGCTGCAACGCCCGCCGGAGCCATAGGGCGCCGTTGGAGGGGTCGTCGAGGACGTCGCCCGGCAGGGAAGGCCAGGCGACGACGGAGGACGCCATCTGGGCCGCGCTAGCATCTAGCTTTTTGAGCGCCCAGCGCGGCGGCTGTCTACCGGCACTAGCGGGAGGAAGCGTGGCGGCGGAGGTGGCCAGCATGACGTACATGTGGTCCGAGCCAGTCTCTGACTCCTCCGCCACCCAGCAGTCCGACGTCAACGCCGCGGCCGCGGGGTTAACCCAGACGAGGTCGATAACCGACTCGCCCCGCGACCCGCGAAACGTCGTGACCGCGTAGGGGTTCTTAAGGACGAACCCCATCGCCTCCGCCCACTCGAGGAGCACCTCGCCCCGGCAGTCCGTTCTGGGGGAGCCCCACTCGCGAGCGTGGGCATTGAAGTCCCCCAGAAGGACCACCGGCCGAGCTAATTGGGGGGCTAGAAACGCCCCCACCTCGCTCAGCCGGTCCTCGAACTCCGGGACGTTCAGGCTCGGTGCCAGGTAGCAGCCGACCACGAGGAAGCCTCCCCATCTCGCGCCCATCCAGCCCCGTCCGTGCTGGGCGACCACGCACGACGGGGCTCCTCTTCCCACTTCCCACGTCATCGCCACCTGCCGATCCGGGTTGGTGGACCGAGAACATCGGTCCGCCAGCGGATACGGCTCGGCGATGACGGCCAGCCCAACGCCCATCTCAATGCGAGCCTGCTCAAGCAGGTCGTGCGCTCGCATGGAGTGGCACGCGTTCATGAGGAGTATCGGGGGGCCTCGAGACATTAGCAAGTCTCAAGGTCGGCCCCCCCCGACACCTCCTCTGGCTGGACCGCGCCCCCGTTGGCAATCGGGGGCGCCGGACGCTTCTCCTCGTCGTCCGGGAAGTGGGCACCTCCGTACGAGGCCGCGACCGAGCGCGCCAACCCCAGCGCCTCGGCCGCGTCCTCCTCCCTCGTTGTCGCGCTCGCCGTCGGAGGGACCACCGTGGCCTTTAAAAAGGCCTCCCTCCCGACCGGCGGCGGACACGCCGGGGGGAGCCCTGGGCTGCTCCCCCCTTTCCCTTTTTCTTCCGTCCCCCGCCTACCACGGGGGACCCCCCGCGAGCCGGGGAAGAGAGGCCGCTGGTCGGAGCGTCCGACTCTTCTCGTTCCTTTCTCTTCCCCGCGCCCGCACCGGCCACGGATGCCGAGGCCAGCGGCGCTGTCTCCATAGCCTCCGACGGGGACGCCGGGGGCGGAGACGCGGAGGGCGCGGGGATCGCGGGCGGGACACCCGCGGCGGACGAAGATGTCGGGGTGGGCTTCGCGCCCCTGCGGCCCCGGGCCGCAGCGCGGGTCACGGGAGGGGGCCGGCAAGCCGGTCCCCCCATTCTATGCCCGCTGGGCAGGTCCGCCGCCGCGCAGAGCGGGCAGACGGGGGGGGCCTCGCAGAAGCGGGCCGCGTGTCCGTCTTTACCGCACCGGTAGCACGCGCTGCTCCTGTCCGTGGGGCTGCTGCACTTGGCCCTGACGTGGCCGAACTCTATGCAGCGGAAGCACTGTAGCTTCCGCTGCGCCAGCGGTACCACGCGGGCCATCAGGGAGTCCACCACGACGGTGGACGCCCTTAACAGTTTGGCAGCAGCTGCCACGGGCGCGCGGACCCAGAGGGAGAAGAGTCCGGCGGTGTCCGGTCGCTTAGCGCCGACCGTGACGTCCTCCGCCGGACAGGCCCCCTGGGCCGCGATTGCCCCCCGAACCGTCTCCACGGTCGCGAGCTCGGTGAGCCCGCACACCCGGACCTCGGCCAGTTTTTGGGGGCACTGCACCTTGATGCCGGTGCCCCCCAGCTGCTCCGCCAGCCTCGCCTTGAGGGCGGCAGCCTTGGCCGAGCTCTGCGATCCTGGAATCTCCAGGATCAACCCCCCGGTCACGGCGCGCCTCGGCCGCATCGCTGCGATGCCGAGGTCGGCGACGTTGATCGCCGCCATCGCGCCCGCGACCCGCGCGGAGAAACTCTCCTCCCCTCCCACGGGGGCGGTGATCGTCACCGCCGCCGTCCTGGGAGCGCGCGGGATCGCAACTGGGGGAGACCCGGGTGTGCGAGCCTGTTGGGGGGCCGCCGTCTTCGGCCGAGCCCCCGCACCGGCACCGCTAGCGGCCGCTCCGGCCGCCCTCCGCGCGGCCCTCTTCGTCTTGCGGCCCACCACCTGCGCCCATGTGCCCTCCGCGGCAACGCCGCACGGGCCGGGGGCCGAGGCCGGGGTGTTCGACGCCACGGGCGTCGCGGGGGCAGCTGCCCTCGCCTTCCCGGCCTTCTTCTTGGCGGCCCCGTTTTGCTGCTGCTTCGCAGCCGCGGGAGCGCCCGTCTTCGCCCGGACATCGGGCAACACCGAAGCCGGGAGCCCCGGGGGACCGGTCGCCTTCTTCCCCTTCGAGGTCGAGCGGTGGGGGGGGCCGTAATCGGGGGAACAACCCCTCGCTCGCCCGAGGGCGCGCCCGCAGGGCCGCTGGCAGTCGCGCCAGCGCCCGCGACCCGCGCAGCCCCGCTCGGCTTGCCCCCCTTACGGGACGGGGCGGAAACCCCGCTCCCGGCAGAGGCGCCCCCGGCGATCTCGGCCCATTGGAGGGCCAGGGCCGTCGGCTGAGCGGCCGGCCCGGAAGTCGGACCGACCATTACCCGGCCCAGGGCCAGGAGGCGCGCGTCGACGCGCCTCTCCAGGCCCTCCATCCGCCGCAGCACCGCGTCCCACGGCTGCTCGGCAGGAGCGCTCGCTCCGCCGCCACCGGACGCCGGGCCCGGGGGCAGGGGGGAACGCTCCCTCCTCCTCTTCTTCTTTACCCCCTGCGTCGCCGCGAGAGCGCCGCTCTCCGTCGGCTCGCGCGGCAGAGGGCCAGGCCTCGCCGCCGACGAAGGACCCGGGGCAGCCCCCGGCACGGCACCGCCGTCGTCCGTCCAGGGGGGCACGCAGGACGGGAGGAGCTCGGCGCGGGTGGGCAGCGGGACGGACGGGTGGAAGGGCATAGCCTCCGCCTCCGTCACGTCCACGCCCTTGGCCCTCGCCCGCGTCTCCAGGCGGGTATACTTCCCCCGCAGGAACTCGAGCTCCCGCTCCCTGACGTGCAGGAACTCTCCCAGGGTGTGCGCCTGCTCCGTCAGGGCCCGCACCTGCGCCGCCAGGCTGTGGGACTTTTTCTCCCACTGCCCCTGGCGGAAGACCACCTCCCTGGCCGGCCTGTCGGGGTTCTCGCCCCTCTCCGCCCTGCCGGTGAGCTCCGCGGCCAACGCCGAAGTGCGCCTTATGGCGACGCGGATCGCACGCATGTCGGTGGTCTTCATGTGACCAGTGGCACTCACGACTGCGGCGACCGCGTCAAGCTCGCGCTGCGCCTGTCCGGCAAGGCCCCCCACCGAAATCGTCTCGGCCCAGTTTCTTAGGTCCGAGCGAGTCGGCAGGGCCTTCATGCCCGGGCCGAACCGCCGGGGGTCCCTCCAGACCCCCGGCTTACGTCCGCGCTTGCCCGGCACAAAGCCGGGCCTCCCACCCCCGTCGGTGAGGCCATCCGACGAACACGGTAAGGGGACGTCGCCGGGGCACACCTCCGTCGGCCCCTCCTCCTCGGTCTCCGACGCGACTAGGGGGACAACCCCCTTCTTGCCCTCGCGCCGGGCCGGGCCCGGGACGGGTTCGCTGTCGACGTCCATGGACGCCGACCCCGCCCCACGAGCGCCCGCGCTCGCCCCGGGTCTCCTCTCCTCCCCCTCCTCGTCCGAGGAGATGACGACCGGCCTCGAGACGGGCGCGTCGCATCTGTCGAGGACTACGCGGGGGAACCACCGCGCAGCCTCGACCTCCAGCGCCAGCGTCGTCGACCGGGCGGACCCTGCCGGCGACGCGTATCGCGGGGTGGCCGCGATCGGAACGGCGCCCGGGTCGAGCCGACCCATGAGCGCCGCGACCTCCTCCCGCAGGCCGAGGAGATGGGACGCCTCCTCCGCCGTCGGAATCTCCACGCTCCTCACGTACGGTGCACCCCTGGTGACACGTGGCACCGCACGCCGAGCGCTCCCGACTCGTGGGGCTGAGGCTTTCGCCTCGCTCGGGACGGGGATGTCCTCCCACTCCCCATCTATGTCTTGCGTCGGGATAGAGTGGTCTCCCGACGCGCACCCCGGTGTAACGGTGCTCGGGCCACCAACCCGACCGTCCCCGGTGATCTCTCCGGCGCACTGGACGCGCCCGGGTGCAGGGGCGTTGGACGCTCCCTCTCCCGTGGGCAGGTCATTCCCATGACCTGTCCCCTCCCCTCCCTCCCCGAGGCCAGCAACCCGCGAAACCGCGATCGTATACTGGTCCTCGTACGAGGCCGGTGACCCGCACGAAGCGATCGTGCACCGGTCCTCGCTAGACGGCGACATTACCCGGTCTCCGGTCGGGGGCATTGTTGACCGGTCGCCAGCCGGTGGTGTATGCGCTACACCGCGTAGTATTGACTCCATAAGTGTCCCACGAGTAATCACTTTAAGGGAGTCGCGCAACGGTAGAGGTGGCCTGCCGTTGCGAAGTCTATACCCGGGCCCCTAAGGGCGCGGGCTACGTCTGGGGGGCGACATTTCCCCAGCCGGATCACGGTTAGGCGGAGCATACCCGCTCGGCCCACGTGCCCCTCGCGAGAGGGAACACGTGCCCTGGCACCACCGTTGGGGCTCAGGGTTGGGGGTTTGATTATAGAGGTTTTTCCTTACCTCGCGATCCGGCCGGTTAAGGCAAGATCATCGGTCCGTGGTGGCTTCGCATACCCTCGCGAGAGATGACTCTCTCGACAAGGGGTCGTCGTTCCACCGCCACGGATTACGATACTCCCGGAAGCGATACGCTTCCAGGCTTCCCCAATAAATTGGGGGACACACCGCAGTCGGGGATAGCGCTCCGCGACTGCGGTCCTGCCCGGCACGCGGATCAGATCCAACGTGCCGCGATGAATGCCATGCCCGCGTCCGCGCCCCTACCCGACAGTGTCGTGTAGGGACCCCGGGAGCACCGACGTGGAGGTGCGGTACATGGTCTTACCCCGGTCGGGCCTCCAACTTCGTCCAAGTTCTCCGCCCTGGGCTGACGCTGGATCCTCCCCTCGCGGCCAAAGGCCCGGGGGGTACCACCAGAGTCGACGACCCAGTTGAGAGAACATGGAACCCATCGGAGTTCCCCATCGACTACATGCCGGCAAGCCGACTGCCGATGGAGCGCCCTTCCAGAGCCATCCACTCCCACAGCACACACCCTAAGCAATCATGCATGCTCCTGCGAACATTAATATTTATAAGAAAACATGTGTTAAATTATTATTTACGAAACAAGTCGCTAAATATTCGCACTTCGCGCATAACCCTATTTTGCTGTCTTACACATATTGTGACTCTCGATTTCCGCGACGTAGATAATTTGTAAATTATTCAATTCCATAATTACGTTTGCCTTCTGGATACGTCGGGATGATTTGTCTGGATATTGATGCTTAGGAACACGTGGAATATTCTTCGAGTCTTCGTCTTCAAGCACAACGGATACCACATTGAATAATCGGTATGTAGGTGTACCATGTGTACCAATTTGGCGGTACAATGGGCTACGCTCGGATTGGCTGCGTTATAGTGCCAAAACTCATGATTGGTCAAGAATCTACGTCTAGTTTGCTTTTGTTACGTATTTCCGCGGTGAATTTCAGTCCGAACGCGCGTTGGTGCCCGCGGAGCGCAGAACCGCTCTGCTCGATAAAGTGCGGGTGATTCGAAATAAAACTCAAGTCGACAAAAATGATGTTTGAATAAGACTGCTGGTATATTTCGACTGTTCGTTAGACTGGTTTGAAACAGAGTGCACGAGGTGTTGCAGGAAGAGTTCCGAGCTCGTCGATGAAGTCGCTGACAAGACTCCCTTAGTCCTCCCCATAGATCCTTGTTGTCCAATCAGGGCGATGACATCCCTCGAGCTTCGTCAGTGGGTTGTCCTTGACCATCTCTCCGTCCTTGCCCCCTTCCTTCGCACTTTCCTCCACTCTCGGCTGGCGGTGGAGGCACGCTTTCCAAGTACATAGTTTACTTAGGCTACATACAGTACATACATATTTACAGGGAAGCGCGACCCTCAGGGTCAAGGTGACGTCGCCCGAACGGAGTTTATGAGTTTATGACTTTCAGCCTCTCCCGACCGGAGTTTCCACCCCTACAGGACATCGGCAATTATAAAAAGGTAAAACTGAATACTAAATGCTTTTACGAGACGGACAGCTGCCCGCTCAAATAAACTTGGCACGCAGATGTGCAAGAAAAAGTTAAGCTATTTACTATCCTCGCCTGGCCTAACTGTAATTCAAAAGTAAATGAATGCAAAAACTAGTAAGGAAAACCCTCCCAAGAAACACAACGCGATATACAAGAACTCTTCATCGTTCTCCGTTTTAAATCTCGCTCCTACATAGTACTCTACATATCGATAATATATAATTCCCCAGCTACGTTCAAGCGATAGCGTAACACTTTCGTTTTCGTGGTTTGGGGTGGCAGTCACTGGCAGTAGAGCTGTGACTACCCGACCCGCCGGGTACCCGGGTACCCGGTGAGACACCCGGGTATTCCAAAATTACCCGGTTACCTGGATACCCGTGAGATACCCGGGCAAAAATTACTCGGCTATCCGACGGACATTGTTGCTACATCAAGAGGCGATCCTATAACAATGTCGGTCGGGTGGATCGCGACTACTTCTTTGATCCATCGGAGGATGGAAAAGTGACATGAACTATACATGATATATATGTTATCTTTTAAGCATTAATTGCCGAACCGGGATGTTGCTGTCCTTATCGTAAAAGTATCCTAAAACGATTCCACCTTATGTCTACAGTAAACCCTCCTATAATGCGGTTTCCATATGTAAAATGCGGAGCAAAAATTGCGACAATCCTCCTACTTATAACGCGGTACAAATTAATATGATTTGTACTATGTAATTCTGAGTTTCTTATAACGCAGTGTCCATATAATGCGGTACGAATTAATCACGTTATAGGAGATATAAGTTGACTGTAATGCGTAATGAAGTAGAATAGAAAAATAACTTTCTACGGTGTTTGATATGGCCATTGTTAATAATGGATGGTCCTCGAAATCATAAGATCCATTCATTTCTACAACTCTATACTTTATAAATAAAAAGTGGATCCTATAAAGTTATACACTTTGCACATGGAAAATCGTCATTCGAGGAAGAATTTAGCCATCATGTTTAATCTGATTAATGAAAATTGGAATATCAGCAGTAAAGCGAACGTCCGTGATAATGCATACAATATAAATATGGCTACAAATCCATCAATTTATATTTTTCATCTGCTTAGGTGTTTTTCGGAATACTTGGGTACTCGGGTACTCGGGTACCTGGCGGGTCGGGTAGGACTCGGGTAATATTCTTTATCTTGAGATAGAACCGGGTACCCGGAGTACCCGGGTTGCCAGTAGTAGCCCTAACTGGCAGTGACAGTCAGTGCCGGCAAAAGCGAAGAATATTCCACGTGTTCCTAAGCATCAATATCCAGACAAATCATCCCGACGTATCCAGAAGGCAAACGTAATTATGGAATTGAATAATTTACAAATTATCTACGTCGCGGAAATCGAGAGTCACAATATGTGCAAGACAGCAAAATAGGGTTATGCGCGAAGTGCGAATATTTAGCGACTTGTTTCGTAAATAATAATTTAACACATGTTTTCTTATAAATATTAGTGTTCGCAGGAGCATGCATGACTGCTTAGGGTGTGTGCTGTGCGGAGATGGAGCTGAAGTAAGTATCGCATGTATCCTGTTTATTCATACGTTACGTTTAATTTTTTACTAATGTTCTATTTGTTTTCAGCGCAAACACAACAGGGAATATGATGATTCTACACAAAAAAGAAGTCGAAGATATTAAATAAAAGTTCTGATGTCACCCCTACTACGCACCACTGGTTAAGGGACGTACTGTATATTGATTTGTTAATGTAAATATTGAAAGTTCCTCTTTGGATTTATATGCGCTACTTATATTATTTTGTAACAATTGTAATCACACTGTAATCACATATTATTAAAGAAAAATAAATAAATACTTTTTTGAAATAAATACAATTAATTATTTAATAAATTGCAATATCTCCTTGATAGTTATGTAAGGGTAGGGATACACCTGTAGGGGCGGCCGTGTGACGTCACGCGTAGGGAATTCTTTGCCAATTCTGACCCTCAGATGGCGCTATTATACGTGTCAGGCGAACGGCAGGATCTGCCGTCCGTCTGCCGGCAGATCCGTAGTCGAATGTGGACGTAGGTTGCGCCGCAGCTGCCGGTAGATCCTGCCGCCCGATCTGGTTATCAGGGTACCCATACTTTGTCAAATGCCTTCTCAATATCTAGGAGCAGCATTACTGTAACTTTACTGTCATTATAATTGGATATTATATCATTAGTAATTCTTAAAACCTGCTGAACTGTATTATGTTTTTCTCTAAATCCGAACTGTTGATCTATAATAATTTTATTAGCTATTTCGTGCTTCCTGATTCTTTTTAGGATGATTTTCTCTGTAACCTTGGCTAGCGTTGGCAGTACTATTGCCCGATGAGAAGATGAGCTACTACCCACAAGCTGAAATGTCACAGGGGCAAGGGGAATCGTCCACTCGCGTCAACCTATCCCCTCCAACACAGTTCGTCTCGTGACGAAGAACTCGAACGCAACTAATCGCGACAATCCGCGGATACGGCTAGCCGCTAAGAACCGAAAACTAGGACTTCTTGGAGGGGATAGGGTGGAGCGAACAGGCGATTCCCCTTGCCCCTGTGACATTTCAGCTTGTGGGTAGTAGCTCATCTTCTCATCGGGCAATAGTAGACTTATTGGTCTATAACTAGATGGATTATTTTCTGGTTTACCTGGCTTACTAATAGGAATGATATATGCACTTTTCCAATTTTGTGGGAAATGAGACAATTTAAGTACTGCATTTATTATGTACGTTAGCTGCACTACAGCTTTCCTACTAAAGTTTTTAAGTATAATGTTTTGAATTGAATCTGATCCTGGGGCCTTTAATGATGGTAGGTATCTTAATATACCTGCGATTTCTTTAGGAGATGTAATATGATTTTTCCAATCTTGTGTTTCATTTTCATTTTCCCACTTGTAATCATTAACTGTTTCAATTATTTTCTCTTGTTCATAAGTATTATGTAAAAGATCTATATCATGAACCTTTTCAAACTGGTCTGCTAGCATATTCACTTTGTTGTGACCGGACCGACACCTAAGTGTGCCGTCACCGCGCACATACCGATTGGTACAATCGAGCGGCCGTAATCTGGCACAACCGCGTAAGGGATCTGGGAAGCGCACCGAGCCCCGTCAGCGCATGGCGAAACAGCCCAAAAGCAGGCCAAAGGCGGAGACCCCGATGGTCCCCGCTTCGTCCCGACTAACTTATAAGAATATGTACGAGCAATGCCAGCTCAGACTTAATACCGAATTGTTACGGGAACCATACCCGACGTTTAGGATAAGAATCATGCCCAAGTAGGCACAGTGTAATAGTCACCCAGATCGGGACAGAATAAACTTGTTATCCTTACGGTGAGTTCCAACTCTTCAACCCGCAACGATCCCTTACCTCCGGATTCAACCGAATCCTACCGTCTCGACACAATCACCCGAACCTTCGGAGCCCGAGGACGACACGCGCCAAGGCCGCCCAGGAACACCCCGAGATTCAGAATCCCGCTCCCAGGCGTCCCGGCACAACAATTGGTGGCAGCGGTGGGATCCTGCCAACGTAAGGACCAAGCCTGACCGACGGTGACAACAGGACTTAGCGGGGACAACAATCCCCTTAACCAGGGGGCCAGTCACTCCGCAGTACCGGCGGACGCCATCAGAGGACGCCGCCAGGACAGTCCACCACACACACCTTGACGAGCGATGCATCACCTGTTCTACGTACTGTAAGTGCGAAATACCACTCTCAGCAAATTCAGGCTGCACGCCGCAAACCTCATGCGCCGAGCGAAATCTTTAGATAAGAATATCGAGCGCAATTTAGAATTAGCCGAGCGAAAGGAAACCCTCTCGCCTAGAGCAATTCGCCGAAGTGCCCCGCGTAGATTCTTTAAAGTCCGTACGAAAAAACCCTCCGACGAAGCTATCTTCGACGCAACATTCGAAGCATTTCGCGAAATCGGAGAACGTACGCGACTTGCTCTAGACGTAGAAACCAGCGAGGAACGTAGCATTCCGACCGCGTTACCAACTACGTCAAATCACGCCGGACACACCATCGCCCGGAGACTATACCCGTATAACGAGGCAGATTATAGTTTAATCCTAAGCGGTGCCCTAGCAACCGAAACCAATATGCCACTCACCCCTTCGGAAACTGCGAACCAGAACGCGGAACAAAACCCCGCCTGACGCGAAGACCGACTAGCAAATTTAGAAAAACTAATCACGGAGCTAACCACCTCCTTAGCTAGCGTAGCCGAAGGAATGATAGCAATAAATGATAGGTTGGGAGCAATAGAGGCAAGGGACGGCCTACCCCAGGACTCGATAAATAGGGAAATAAGTAGACTAAGGGAAACAATGAACTCGACACACGCAACGCCCGGCCCCTCAGGCAGGACCGCGGTCCACTTCAACGATTTTCGCAATCCAGGGGAGGAACCGAGGCGCTCCAGTCGATTCGTTCCCGCCGACCTCGAGATAAATGACCTAACTTACGCGCCCAACGTAGCAGGCACTCGGGAAATATTCCATACCATAAAAACCCTACCCCTGTTCAACGGGAAGGATCCCAAGGAATTACCCGGCTTCCTGACCGCCTGTAAATATGTATACCACACATATCAAACCGCGGAAGAAAAAGCCCAGGTCCTACGAGGGATAATCTCGTTACGGGTCGGAGGCGACGCCCTAGACGAAGTACAAACGCGCCGCATACTATCCATGCAGGACTTGGAGGACGTGTTAACCTCAGTTTACAAACAGCCCCGTACAGCTTCAACTGTGCAAAGGGAATTGTTGTATAGTAGACAGGGCCCCAACGAAAGCGCGCATCAATACGGAAATCGTGTATCAAAATTACTAAGGGAGTTAATAGCAACCGGAATCGACGACAAGGACAGTCTAATAGAGAAAAACGCAACCATGAAAGTATTAAAAAAACAGACACTGTCTATATTCGAGGACGGACTTCGCGATGATCTAAAGGTCTTGGTGAAATCACAAAGACCCGCCGACTTACAGGAAGCAATCACGATAGCCATAGATGAAGAGAGGGCCATTACAAAACGACCAGCGACGCGCGGGACAAACCCTTCTACACAAAATAAAAACAAAGCAGCATCGCGTTACTGCGACTATTGTAAACGATCAGGGCACGACACTAAAGAGTGTTGGAAGAACAAAGATAAGAAAAAGCAAAATGGGAAAAAATTTTCTCCGGAAAACAATCGCCAAGTGCGAACAGTAACAGCCAAGGGGAAAAACGAGAAATCAACAGGGCGTAAACCAGAGAGTGAACGACCGGCCTCCAAGGAAAGACACCAGTCGCGGCACAAAAGTACTGACAGCGCACATTCCACACAAAGTAGCCGCGACAGCTCCGAATCACCGGACCGCGACTCATCTACTCAAAACACTGCGAAAACCTACCGTATGGTCAAAATAGGGTCCCTCTCTAAAGATGGACATACCTCGGATAGGATAGAAGTAGAAATAAAAAATAGCAAGAACAAACAAACCGTAATGCTAATAGATAACGGGGCGGAAGTATCGTTAATCGCTAGAAGAGCCCTCCCGGACAACATCGAAATAAAAAAATCCGGCGTCATGCTAGTTTCATTCTCAGGGGAAAAAACAGGAACACTAGGGAAAATAGATGCCACATTTAAAATAAATGGAAAGAGGGTAGTATATCCATTATACGTAGTAGAAGGAAACACCTTAACAAACGCGGACGGAATATTAGGAATAGACTTTCTTAAAGATAACGGAGTAACCATTAGTTACCCCAAACAAAGCTTACTAGTAAACGGAAAACCCTGGAAAACGTTAAATAGAAGCATGGAAATATCGATACCCGCACGCACACAACAACTAATAATGGTCCCTACAGATAGCATTCAAGACGGAATAATAGAGAAACAACAGTTAGCCGAAGGCGTATACTTAGGGGAAGGGCTGACGAGACCCAAAGAAGGAAAATGCGTAGCCTGTATTATAAATACAGCCACAGAAACGAAAACAGTGATCGTGCCGCGAATTCAATTAAGGGGTTATGCCTACCTGCAAGGTCTGAAAACGCAAGTAGTTTCGGGATTTTTGGGGGGAAAAATTTAGAGACTTTTTTAAACAAACCTTTATGTATTCGAAAGTGTACATCTTATACTACTTGTAGTAATTATTCCAATGGAAAATATAAATAAATAAAAGAAATATCAGTGATCTTCTGGCAGCGTTTTGTTTTTCAGTAGTTTGCGGTGATCACTCCAACTTTTACCTGATTTATCCGAAATGAAAAATTCGAAGGAATTTAGTTAGTATATTAAATTATCTTGTCCTTAATCGTTCATTATCCCGAAATATTAATTTGCTCCAAAATGGTGGCTGTTCAAATTAAAATATCGATTTTCGCCGCAAAAATCGCTCATTTTTCATCTGTAAAATAAAAACTACGGAACAGAAATGAAAAAGCCACGATTAAGGACAAGATTTTTATATACAGAACAAGCCTACAAAAGCTGAATTCATTCGATGCAGCGGTTCTCGATATACTTTGGTCACCGATTCTGAAAATGTACTTTCGAGAAAAACGCGTTTAAAGTTTCAAGTTAGGTTTACTTCCTCCAGGACATACCTATACTAAAACTCGCACAGCTCCGCTAATTTTGGACGGATCAAATTGAAACCTTCACACAACACTTTTAAGATGTTATACTTTAAGAAAATGTCAAAACCCCAAAATCCATTTTTCCGAATTTTGCAGGTAGGCATAACCCCTTAAGTGAAATACCGGCGAACGAAATAATTCACTGCAACGACAGCGCCGCAGCTGTTCGGGCACTGACCGCGAAAGAATCGCTGACAACGCGCATTGCCCGAGTTTTCGAACATGTAGACCGTAAGCACATGAACGAAGAAGAAAGGGCAGCTATTATAATAAGGGAGATCAATTATCAACGGCCACAGTATCCGGCCACCGAGTCCGCGTAAAAAGCGACACGACACCCTGTAATATCAAGCCCTATAGACTACCCGAAATTCACAAGCGAGAAGTACGGAAACAGGTAGAAAAAATGCTAGAGGACGGCATCATCCGACATAGCGCCAGCCCATGGAACGCACCCTTATTGGTAGTACCTAAGAAAGTTGACAACGAAGGAAATAGGAAATACCGGGTAGTAGTCGACTACAGGAAACTCAATGAAGTCACCATAGGCGACTCATTCCCACTACCCAATATCACGGACATACTAGATCAATTGGGAAAAGCGCAGTACTTTACCACCCTCGATTTGGCATCCGGGTACCACCAAATTCCTATGGACGAACGCGATAAGTGTAAAACAGCCTTTTCAACTCCTTAAGGACATTACGAATTCAATCGCATGCCGTTCGGACTGAAAAATGCATCAGCAACATTCCAGCGGGCAATGAACGCTGCGCTCATTGGATTACAGGGGATAGACCGTTTCGTTTACCTTGACGACATTGTCATCTATGGAGCTAATTTAAAGGAACATAACACACGACTGAGGAAAATTCTAGACACTCTCCGAAAAAACAACCTAAAATTACAACCTGAAAAATGTGCGTTTTTACGGAAAGAGGTAGGATTTTTGGGGCACATAATTACCCTTGAAGGGATCAAACCGGACCCCGAAAAAACCAAAGCAGTGAAAGAATTTCCTACCCCAACTAAACTAAAAGAACTACAAGCATTCTTAGGATTAGCAGGGTACTATCGCAGATTCATCCCAGAATATTCAAAAATAGCCAAATCCTTATCCAGGATGACGAGCAGCAAGGTCGAGTTCATCTGGACAGCCGAACAACAGAACGCTTTCGACACATTAAAAGAGGCACTGACTACGGTACCCCTGTTAATTTATCCAGATTTTACAAAGGAATTCATAGTAACAACCGACGCATCTGACGTAGCAATAGGCGCGATACTCTCGCAAGGGAAAATAGGGGAGGACAAACCAATCGCGTACGCGAGCCGGGTACTAAATAAAGCCGAAAGAAATTATAGTACAACAGAAAAGGAACTGCTATCTATCGTCTGGGCAGTTAAACATTTTCGACCGTACGTCTACGGTACCCCATTCAAAGTAGTTACAGACCACAAAGCACTTATATGGCTATTTAGGGTACAGGACCCAGGATCTAGATTAATAAGATGGAGAATTCTACTAGCCGAGTACGACTACGAAATCGTACATAAGTCAGGAAAGAACAACACAAACGCAGACGCGCTAAGTAGAAACGTGCACACGGTGCAAAGCGAGGAAGAAGAAACAAGAACAATTAACGTCCACGACGAAGAAACAAAACAACAAATCCTTTATGAATACCATTGCACACCCATAGGAGGACATCAAGGTATCAGGAGGACCACAAACAGAATAAAATTAAAATATAACTGGGAAGGAATGAATAAAGATATTGAGGAGTACATACAAAAATGTAGCACCTGCCAGAAGAATAAGCTAGGAAATAAAAATAGGGCCCCAATGGAGATCACCGACACACCACGGACCCCTTTCGAAAAAGTAGCCCTAGATATAGTAGGACCCCTGTCAGAGAGCAATCAAGGGAATATCTACATATTAACTTTCCAGGACCTCCTCACAAAATTTAGCAAGGCGATCCCCCTGCCAAATCAGGAAGCAGCCACAATAGCGGAAGCAGTGGTCGAGAAAATTATCTGCGAATACGGCGCACCCGAAAAAATTCTAACGGATCAGGGGAGAAATTTCCTAAGCGAAATGTTCAAAAACATATGTAAACTCTTCCGAATCGCGAAAATACAGACAACCGCGTACCATCCAGAGACTAACGGAGCATTGGAAAGATCGCACAGAACCCTAGTAGAATATTTGCGACACTACATAGATAATGACCAGTCCGACTGGGATAAATGGCTACCCTACGCTATGTTTACATACAATACAACCCCACATACGGGAACAGGGTTTACACCATACGAACTAGTCTATAGAAAGACAGCATCAATACCGACCGCATTAAAAACCCCGCCTAAACCAACGTATAATTACGAAGACTACGCGCAGCTAACAAGAGAACGTATCAGGACAACAAACGAAGTAGCTAGAGAACAACTCCAGGAAGCGAAAAAGAAAGCCAAAGAAGGATACGACAAAAAAGCACGCGAAATAGAATTAAAGGTGGGCGATAAGGTATGGCTGTTCGACGAATCGGTACGTCGCGGAAGATCAAAAAAACTAGACAACAAATGGGTAGGCCCCTACGTAATCATAGAAAAGAACTCTAAAGTCAACGTAACCATTAAAAAAGGACGAAAAACTCTACGAACGCACGCGAATAGACTCAAACATTACATCGAATAATAATTAAAATAAAACGCCTCGGAAAAAAAAATAATAATAAAACGCGATGTCAAAACTTAAAACTACAGGCGGGAGTAAGGAATGGGTAGAAAAGGAAAATAATCAGGAGTATACAAATAGTAGGTAAAACTAAGTATATTCAAAGAAAAGAGGAACTACATAATTTTATAAGTTATACTGGCCCCAATCTTCTCCCTGTAATCAGAAAAGGAAAAGAAATAGGTTAAAATCCAAAATCGCGCGGGAAAAGAAAAATAAGAAAAAAAAAATAACCACTTACTTCCTCGTCCATTCGGGACAGCCCAAATAAGCAGCGCAATCCATAAATATCACAGGAGCAGGACCACGAAGGGTACCCTTCCTCCCAAAGATTCAGGAGGAATCGGCGGTGGACGGCCCGCTGCTCCCGGATGGAGCACATCTCCTGGATGTTAAGATATCCCGCAATCCGGCGCTCAGCGTACATCTAACAAATAAGAAAAAGCGATAATTAATGTTCTATTTAACATAAGCAATCCACGAGAGGAATACATTAACAAAAAAACTTAATTAAAAATAAAAGTACTTACCTTACGAAGATTTTCGGAATACATATCCTCGGCGACGAAAATAGCAAGCTCAATCGGACAAAGGAAACGATTATAATAGGAAAAATTCGCGACCGAACAAATATATATAGCAGGCGCGAACCAAGCGAAATAAGTGGGGATAGAACTGGACTTCATTGTTCCAGGATGACCGCCCTAGCGGGAGGTCTAACCGAAGCGGCGCCAACGGGCGGCCAGGCCTTATATACAATATCACCGATCAAGCATAAAGCAGGAATCCACTTTACTCACCTCGGAGAATTGCACATGGTAAACGATTCATGGAAGATCGTGACCCATTTAAAAACGGAAACACTCCTCGAAAGAAACCGGCAACTGGCCTCTTACATAAACCAGTTGCAACATCGTTGTAAGAATGAAATCGCGATACAACCTAGTTGCGGGGAACACTTAGACCCTCTACTCAGAAGAGCAGAGAAACTGTATAAAAGGGTAGATCAAGTATCAGAAATGCCGACCTATGTACCAAATAAGCGACGGGGGTTAATTAACGGAATAGGGGCCCTAGCCAAAACAATATTCGGGACTATGGACGCCGACGACGCCGAACAAATTAACAACCATTTATCGCGGTTAGACGGTACACAGAATACATTAATAACGGCTATGAAAAAACAAGTCCAGATAACAAATAACACACTTCATCATTTACATGACGCGGAAAAAACAATACAATGTAACGAGGAAATACTAACAAAACAAACGAGACTGTTACGCACGCAAACCGAAACGAGCTTACTACAGCAAACGCGAAGAGCTGACTTAGTAGATCACTTCATTACATTAAATGCCCTACTAACCGACTTGACTCAGGACGTAGACGACGTGCTGCAATATTACACCGGCCTCAAAGGAGGAATCATCAGCACAAACGTACTATCAAGCGCGCAAATTATTAGGTTACTACAAACCGCGGTACAGCATCTCCCGAACGGACTCGCATTCCCGATAGCACCGAGCCTAGAAAATACTACCGTTAAGGAACTAGTTCTTGATCAGGCACTAATTTTTTATCAGTTCATGAAATAAATCGTTCTTTTGAGTTTATGTCAATAAATAATTGCTTGAAATAATTACTAACATAAAAACTGATAATTCAAAAATATAGGTGTTGTCTGTGAAAGCAGTTAGTATTGTTAATTTTAGATGATCAAAAACTAGTTCCTAGTCACCTTATTATTTCATACCTTATAAATAATTAAATTATATACTTATTTTGAACTTTTTAAAATTTTTCCTTGAAGTTTAAACATTAATTCAACTTTTAGTATAAAAAAAAGTCTATGGTTTAATGTTTTATTAGGTTAAAAATAAATATTAAAGCGGGAAACCCTCTAAACTGATCAGAAACTAGTTCCTTAACGGTAACGTGATCGAAAAATTATCATCGGTCACCGCGTATTTCGATAAGACCACGTTGATCGCAGTAATAACCGTCCCACTCATATCCTCACAAACGTTCACAGTAATCGAGGCAACGCCAGCCCCAATCCACGTTCACGGGAATTCATACGCGGTATTAATCATAAGAACGCCGATACTCGTCATTGATGCAAGCAGCAATCAATACATTCTCACCGAGCAAGACGAGCTAAGTGAATGTAAACAAGTAGCCGCACAATACTACTGTGAACAACCGATGCTCGCACACAACGTAAACAACGACCTCGAGTGCGAAGCAAGCTTATGGCTGCAACCCGCGGATAAGTCCCCAAGGAATTGCGAGATAAAGTACATTGCGGCAAACCACACGATGTGGATAGGTACCTCACACGCAGACACATGGATCTTTGCGACGCATCAGCCCGAAACACTGACCGTACAGTGTGACGAACGACAACCCGAGCACGTCGATATAGATAGGACAGGAATTCTCAAAATCACGGGAAATTGTAATATTCGAAGTAAGGACGTAGTACTAAAAAAGCATCGAACAACATATAGTCAGGATTTCAAAGTGCCAAAGCACCGCGGTACGAAATAATAGCAGCACTAAATGCAACACAAAGGGGCGAACCAGCGCAACCCCTATCGCGATTTCAGCTAGACAAACTCCTGAAAAATCCATCCGAGTTTTCAGCACTTTATGACCAACTAAACCAAGCGGAAAGCGATTTAGAGAATAACAATTCACCACCAGGACTAGCGACCTGGCAAATCGTGCACCCAACAACAACAACTATTGTACTAGTAATACTTAGCATATTAGTCATATATTTGTTAACACGCGATTATCAACTGCGCCACAAAATACAGATCCCTACACCACCAAAAGCGGCAAAGTCCAGAACACCAGCCGAGAACACCGAATACACCGAAGCCCTGACATTGTAGGGTACCGGGAAATTTTGTAAGCCATTAGGAATAAAAAATTCCCCTAAGCACCCTTCCCATAAGGGGGGGGGGGTGTTGTGACCGGACCGACACCTAAGTGTGCCGTCACCGCGCACATACCGATTGGTACAATCGAGCGGCCGTAATCTGGCACAACCGCGTAAGGGATCTGGGAAGCGCACCGAGCCCCGTCAGCGCATGGCGAAACAGCCCAAAAGCAGGCCAAAGGCGGAGACCCCGATGGTCCCCGCTTCGTCCCGACTAACTTATAAGAATATGTACGAGCAATGCCAGCTCAGACTTAATACCGAATTGTTACGGGAACCATACCCGACGTTTAGGATAAGAATCATGCCCAAGTAGGCACAGTGTAATAGTCACCCAGATCGGGACAGAATAAACTTGTTATCCTTACGGTGAGTTCCAACTCTTCAACCCGCAACGATCACTTACCTCCGGATTCAACCGAATCCTACCGTCTCGACACAATCACCCGAACCTTCGGAGCCCGAGGACGACACGCGCCAAGGCCGCCCAGGAACACCCCGAGATTCACATCCAGAATCCCGCTCCCAGGCGTCCCGGCACAACAACTTTATCTTTATCTGTGCAAGCTGTTATTGTACCTGTACATAAGGATGGGATGGGATTGTACTTCTTCTTTAGCGCTTTTGTCATTCTCCACAGTGAGTTATCTCTAGGATTTAGTCTATTTAGTTTATTTTCCCATTTCTTGTTCCTATACTCAAATATACGCTTTTTAATTAACCATGTCAGACTCAAAAATGTTATCCTATACTGTTCCTGTCTAGTCCTTTGCCAGCTTCGCCTGATTCTATTCCCATGCTTTATTATATCTAAAATATCGCATGGCAGTTCTTCTTTACTACCACCTATTTCTCTTTTTTCAATAACTTTATTAATAGTATTTTTACCACTAGGTGCACGGTGTTGACGCACTGGCGATGCGGGGCGTACGAGTGGATATTTCAAAGTTCCAAATAGAATATAAACCGGACTCGCGGATCCTATGAGGTTAACTATGATTCTGACAGGGACATTAGCCTGATCTTACCAACTCTGTACGAGCGTGACACGACGTTACTCTACGCGTGACTGTACTTTTTTTTTTTTTTTTTTTTTTACGTGCAGGCAATCCGGAACGGATACCCCGAACCTCGGGGGAGGCTCGAGGTTATGTTGGGCTCCAACCAACTAAAACCTGCACGGTAACCGCCTAGAGCGGAGGATCTGGCAAGGAAGATGGCCGTTCTTGCGCGAGATCAAACTAGCGATGCGTTCGCTAGGCCATCCTCCAAGACCCCGGATCCCCGCGCTCGTTTGCCAGAGTTGGCACTTTCCCAAGGGGGAGAGAGGCTCCCCGGGAGACTTCCCCGCTATCGCCAGGGTAACGCTGCGGGTCACACGCCAGCGCCACCCCCTTCCAGGGTCGCTGCTAAACTAGGGCGGGTGGCGCCCCCCGGCACCTCCGCCCCACGACCCCGCGACCGATCGCGCACTTCTCGGCGTCGACCCCGTGGGAACGAACCTCCGGGCGGGGGCGGTCGGCTAGCCGTAAGGGCGCCCAAATACCGCAAACCCTGGGGGGCCACAAACCGGTCGGGGACCCGAAGGTCAGAACCCAACCGGCCCCCTGTCGAGCGGCTGGCTATGCCAGAAGGGCAGCCCAACTGCCGAACTCGCCCCACGCGCGATCGATCGCGACTCCCCACCCCCCCCCCCCCTGCCGCAGCATGCACCCCGCCATAGTGCGGTCACTGCGGCCACCGCGCCCTGTACAGCGACCCTTCACAGGGCCACTCCCACCCAGACGCACTCCCCCGGAGCGATGGAAATGCGCGCGCGCGCCCCCCAGGAGAGGGGCAAGAGCCGGGCCCACGCAAGGCCCAGGCCAAGACACGAAGCGAACGGGGCCGAGGGCAACGGGACCACGCAGACCGCCACAGCTGTCGCGGCAACATCCCCGGGCCCGGGCATCCCGCACGACCAGGAGCCGAACAGGCCACAGAGGGCCTGACCGACAGCTACCACCCAGAGATCCGCGGGTCACGGCCACAGGGCCACCTCACGCCCGCGCGCACCCCACCCAGACCCAGCCCGGACCCAACCCCAACCCCGCACCCACGACGCGCGCACGCGCCCCCGAGGAGGGGGCGGTTGGTTGGCCGACCCTTAGCCAGGAAGGCAGCATCCTCCCACGGCCCCCGGGCAAGGAACAAAGTTCCTCACCCAGCGTCCGACAGAGGACATCGCCGCTTTCCCAGAGCCCCCTCACCACGCTCAAGGTGGTCGACCCTGGAGGGGGACGCGTGACTGTACTGCTTTTAACCAACGAGGGTTGAAACCAAAGGGTTTATATAGTCCCAAAAATGAGTGGGGGTTCGTTAGGAGATTTCCATATAAGGAAATCCTTCGGGGTCGTCGTCGTGTCACTCCCGTTCCCATGGTCGTGTTCCAGATGGTCAAGATCACGACCCCCTGAGTGGTATGTGATAAACAAAAAGGCTTTTAGGGCGTTTTCCCTTCGCAGACGCGAGATCGAAAAATTGTTGAGAGCGGCGTATGGGAAATTCCACATACGTAACATCTCCCCCCTAAGATAAAACATCGCGATTTTCGTGATGCTTTTCAAAAGAAGGGTAAACGCTCCAAAAATCGCTTTGCAAGCAAAGTGTAATTGAGAATTGTCGGTGTAATGTAATGTCATTGGTGTACTTATCGCTAGGTGTTGTGGGGTGTAAGAATTTAATTGTTGCTGGGCACCACGTAGCCGATGTGCAGCCAGTGCTCAATGAGGTCCAGTGGTGGTTGTCCGGGTAGCCGGTCGAGCGTCGGTGTTGCTGTGAGGCCGGTTGATGTCGGCTGGATGTTGGCGAGGAGGCCCTTCCTTCTCGCCATGACTACCTCCGCTACTTGCGTCGTCCTCTGGAGCGGTCGGCAGGATCGTAGTTTGACGCCTTTCAGGTAGACTCTCACTGCTTGCCAGGGTATGTTTCGGGAGCAGGGTAATCAGGACCATATTTGGACAGACGGTCGGCTTATCGTTTTGCCGTGTACGGAAAATTGGCGTGTTTTAATTTGTTCTGATTCTTTGTTTAGATTATCTGAGGCTATATTCCGAATTCGAGTCATGTGTGTTATTAATTCTACTAAGTAGTCTCCAAATGACTTTAGTTTTTCGCCAGTTGGGAAAGAGCTTGGTTCCCGAGCTGGTTTTCCAAAGATTAATTCGTATGGGGTGAAATTTGTTGCTTCGTGAACGGATGTGTTGTAAGAGAACATTGCGAATGGTATTAATAAATCCCAGTCTTCGTAATTATCCATGTAATGCTTGAGGTATTCGGTGAGGACGATGTGATTTCGTTCCAGAGATCCATTGGTTTGTGGTCTATATCCTGAGGTTGTGATTTGCTTGATTTTGAATATTTCAGAAAGATTGGTCATAAGTGTTCCGATAAAGCTAGTTCCCTTGTCTGTTAGTATTGCGCGAGGTGTACCGTAAATTGCGATGAAATGTCTAGCGAAAGCATCTGCAATTGTAGCAGCTCGAATGTTAGGTATTGCTACGGCTACGCAATATTTTGTTAAGTTATTTTGGATGGTGAGAATATGCCTGTTCCCACTGGGTGTAATTGGTAAAGGTCCTACTGTATCCAAGGAAATTTTGTCGAAGGCTCCTATAGGTGTGTCGGTGATTAACATCGACTGACGAGTTTTTGCACGGACTAATTTCTGTTCTTGACAACTTTGGCATCTTCGAATGTAGTCTTGAATGTCGTTGCGCATTTGTGGCCAATGGAATTTTGATCGGATGCGTTTGTATGTTTTCGTTACTCCTTTGTGTCCTCCAGTTAAACTGTCGTAAGCTTCACAAATAATAGGCTGTCTGTCTTCTTCGGATGGTGTGGTGATGGTACAATTGCATAGAATAATCTGCAGGCCTGTTCCTACAAAAACCTCTTCTAATATCTTGACGAATTCGTTGGATGGTATTTTGTGAAGGTCCCCCGTGGCGGAAATTCGAAATGACTTAATCTGATTTTGATCCAAGGTGTGTCGAAGAATTTTCAAACCATTGAACACATCTACTCTTTTAATATTATCAAAGAAATTGTCTGAGATTATTATACTAAATGTTTTAAATAATCCATTGTCCGTAGTTATCATGTTTCCCTTTTTTGGTTGTTCTGCTAGAAGATTTGGTTTATTGATTAGTTCAGTGTCTAGCAGTAATTTTCCAACGGGGTTTATTAAATTGCAATCAGCAGAAATGAAGTGTACGTAATGTGCTTCTTCAGCGGTAAAAGTATTTGAAGAAACGATAATTTTAAGCGGTTGATCTAATGGGGTCTCTTCCAGATCGTCGAGGTCGTTTGAATCCTCGGTTTCAGTAGTGAAGAAAGGGTAGAAGTCAAGTGTGCGGTCAGGGACCCTAGGTTCGGTTAACCTGCTGTCAGGTAGTTGTCCTACACTTGTTTCGGGTGTTACGTCCTGAAGGGACTTTTGGCGAATCGCCCTGAGCGGCTAGGGTGATTCGCGGGGTTCTTGCTCTTTCAAGGTGCTGAAGCACGCCTTGACTAAACTTACCGTGAGAGGATAAGGAGTAAGGGGGTTTAAATCAATGGTGACACGGAATTCAAGGGAAAATAACATAGTAAAATATATTCTGAATGATGGATAAAAGTAATGTAAGAACATACCCTAGGGACGGCGCTCCGTCCCTGCTATCGCAATGAGCTCGGGTTTCGGCACGCTTGCCGATTATCGCCTCGTACGCTCTGTAAGTCGCTCAACCTAGCGCAGGTCGTGGTCGCTCGCTTGTCTATCTGGTCGCACTCGGAAGTCGGCACAATCGGAGTCCGTCGATGTTCTCGCTATCTCGTTCCATCGCACGTTTTCGCGGAGTCAACGGCGGTTCGTACCTCGCGCAAGGGCTCTCCCGGCTAGGCCGTTCGCGGTGTGTCGGATGGAGATACCCAGGGCTGATCTCGACCGTCCGGACGGGTGTCGCGGTTTCTACGTGGCGGCGAGGCGCGGTTTCTAGACGGCCCGCTGGCTCGTCACAACTTCCTATCACGAGCTCTCGAAAACGAATCCCTGTTCCGCGGTTCTTCGTCGCGGGCCGAACCTCGGACAGTCCCCAGGAATGGGGGAAACTGCCCTGTCGGCAGCTGTCGATTGCTTCACTAATTCTTCGATATTTGCGAAATATACGTGGCCCGGGCCGAGCGCGGTCGTTGTCCCTACGGTCGTTGCCACGGGCTAAGCGCAACGCGATTGCTACACGCGAGGCGATTTCGCTGAATCGTCTTTACGGAAGAAAGTGACGCGAGGACAGCGAGCACGGGATGGACCTGAAGGGGCTACGTAACACCTCCCCACCTAGGCACGAAACGGTCTCGTGAGGCTGTTTCGTTCTTCCGTGTGAAGCTGTTCGCGCGTACACTTTCGTTAACGGCTTAAAATTACGGTTACGCTATTAAATCTAAGGGGTCGCAAAGGAATGGCAATACATGAATCGTTATTAAGCGGGGGAAAATCTATATATCTTTCCAAATAGTGTTTTAAATATTCGGCTAGGACGATATGACTTCTTTCGAAGGAACCGTTAGTTTGTGGTCGGTATCCACATGTAATTACGTGTTTAGTTTTGATAGGTATATTTCGAAACGAGCGCGCGTTTTCGTCTTTTATTGCGTCCCTGAGCGCTGCAAGTGCTGACGCAAAGTCGTCGGGTCCCATTTCATAGTAGAGGCTTGCAGCCCCGGCGACGCTAAATATTTTCTTTTCTCCATTATGGGTGATGATTACGCGGTTTTTGATTAATTCCTCGGATAATAGTTTTGTTTCATCGAGGAGTCCGATAGATTTTAGTGTTTTACTAATCTGGCAAGTTAGTATTCTGTCGGCGGATATGAAATGTACATAATTATCCGGAACGGACGTAAGCGTGTTCCTTACAATTTTTACTACACATTTCGTTGTCTGGGCTTCATCTTCCGAGGTGTCCGTCGGGTCTCCCCTGTATTCGGATGATTCATGCGAGACCTTTTGAAAACTGGGTGAGTGGTTGAATGGCCCCACGGTGGCCCCATCTAGCACTTCGATCACATCGGGCCTTAGACTCGTGCTCGACTCTATTCTAGGAGGCGATGGATCTTCTGTTTCCTCCAGCGTCTCACCGTCCGGACCTATCATGGTTGATTGCGGAATGTCCAAGGCTTCTTCGTGGAGGGCTATACCCCATGATACTCTTTTCTTCGGGCCTTGTGGCGATTTTGTTTTCTGTGGACTTTCGTTATCGGGGGTTTCTGACGCTTGCCTCCCTTTTCCGAGGGGACTTCCTGCAATGGTAACTTCCATCCTCGTGGTCGGGCCAAGGGGTGTATTTACGGTCCTGTAGGTGGGTTCCAAATTGTCTCCTTCTATATACTCCCAACTGGGTGGTTCGCTCAGACTTTTCAAAAAGGCGAGCATGTCTTCCGTGTATTGGCCTGCGTAAAGGCCCTCGGTTACCATGGGAGAATAGTCTTCGTCAAAATCTTCTACTTCATGGTGGCCCATCGCTCCCTCCTCAACGTTGGAGGGGTATTCGTCGTCAAGGCTCTTCAAGATAGTGATTTCTTCCTGTGTAAACGGGCTTACGCCAGAGTCTTTACTTAGACTGGTAGAATCCTCGTTGGTTTCTTCCGGATTCTCCACTTCATCTTGGAATTCGGGCATTCCCGATCTTCCTTCCGTGGTGTCCAGGGCTTCTGCGTGCAGAGGTGCACACCACAACACCCGCTTCTTTGGGCCTGATCGCAGATCCGTCACCCGGGGGTCGATCATCTCATAACGTGGTGGTTCATCAAGGCTCTTTAAAAAGGCGAGTTGGCCCTCTGTCACTTGGCCTGCGTGCGGGCCCTCGGTTACCATGGGGGAGTAGGCCTCTACGAACTCTCCTGAGTCTTCGCTTTCCGACTCCAGATCTATTTCCCGGGGACTAACATCTTTGTGAGGGTTCGATGTTTCCTGCCTTCCCTTATAGGGGAAGTCTTCAAGATTCTTCAAGCTGGTGATTTCCTCCTGGGTGAATGGGCCCGAGCTGGAACCGTCACTTGGGATGGTGGAATCTTCGTTGTCGCTCTCAGGCGTAGTTTCTTCCGTGGTTGTGGGGAACGCATGAAAGACCGGATTTTGTGACAGCGCGTCCGAGAAGCGTCGCGGACTCGGGCTTCGAGGTAGTCTTGGGGCCTGCGAGGAAACCCCGCCCGCCTCGTTCCAGTTGGAATGGTTGAACGATCGCTGGTTGTTTAAATGATCGCGGTTTTCGGATGGCGTTTCACGTTCAGCGGGCTTTCTCTGCTCGCGCAGCTCGTATTCTCGGGACTCGCGAGATTCGTAAGTTCTTAGCTCGCGCGGTTCGTACTCGCAGAATTCATGCTGGGGCTCCGACGGTCTGCGTTCATAGTCTAGCGGACGTTCGCTTTGCCTCGTCAGCAAGGTCGTTGGCGGCAGAGGCTCGCGATAATCCATCTCGCGGCGGTAATCGTCACGGTAAAACGGGTCGCGGTGATGTGGATCGCAATAGTATTCATCCTGATAGCAAGGGTAACTGTAAGCAGGGTACGAGGGAAGGGGCTCTCGATAATAATCGTCTCTATAGCGGGGGGAGCTATAACCCGAAAACGGAGAATGATGATCGCTGTACGAGTCATCTTCGTACGGTTGTCTCCATTCGGTCCATTTACGCTGAGGGTCATACGGTGACGGGGGACGCGCGTTCGGTGTGTACCCATACGCGTCATCACGCGGCAAACCGGACAATTCTTGTTCTCGTCTTTGTATGTGCAACGCTAAATCAAACGCGTCGTCTAATGATTCGGGATTTGATAATGCTACTTTGGTCGAAATTCTTTGCGGTAACGCGATGATAAATGAGGTCCGGGCCAATCGCTCCACGTCCTTAGTAGTCCTATTGACATTTTCTCCAATCAATTCTTTCGCTCTTACAATTACCTGTCTGTACAGGCGGTCCACGCGGTGGATAAAGTCTATTAGACGCTCGCGGGGAAACATGCTTATACATTCGAGTTCTAGCCGGAGCTCCTCATAACCGCGGCAGGGAGAGTATCGGACTCTTAGAAGGGAGAGCAGATCGGCCTCGCTTTGACAGTTTTTCCCTTCGACATAGTATCTAATAGGATCCTTTAATTTATATATTAATTCGGTTAAAAAATTTTCTTCCTGACCGGGCGGTACTCGCTTTGAAGCTCTCTGTATTGAGGCAGCGAAGTCCTCCAAGGTTACAAAATCTGGGTCGAAACGGGGAATACTGTCTAGCGCCCTATACACTCTCTCCTCATCTTCTCGAGAACGCCATACGTCTAATACAGACATTTCTAGGTCGTTAGTCCGGTATCCAAGGGATGGTCGTCCGCTCGTAGTCGGCGGCAAAGGAGGAGGTGCAATAGGAGAGGCGTTAGCCGTGGAATGTGAATCAGAAAAACTTTGTGCGGGGGGTGATCTCAAAATACCACCCGTCATTGCAATGTAATAGGAAGTGTAGTCAAGTTATGAGCAGATAATAAATTTTCTAAAAGGAAATGATTAAAAAAAAATCAAATCCCACTTCTGACACCAGTTGTTACGTCCTGAAGGGACTTTTAGCGAATCGCCCTGAGCGGCTAGGGTGATTCGCGGGGTTCTTGCTCTTTCAAGGTGCTGAAGCACGCCTTGACTAAACTTACCGTGAGAGGATAAGGAGTAAGGGGGTTTAAATCAATGGTGACACGGAATTCAAGGGAAAATAACATAGTAAAATATATTCTGAATGATGAATAAAAGTAATGTAAGAACATACCCTAGGGACGGCGCTCCGTCCCTGCTATCGCAGTGAGCTCGGGTTTCGGCACGCTTGCCGATTATCGCCTCGTACGCTCTGTAAGTCGCTCAACCTAGCGCAGGTCGTGGTCGCTCGCTTGTCTATCTGGTCGCACTCGGAAGTCGGCACAATCGGAGTCCGTCGATGTTCTCGCTATCTCGTTCCATCGCACGTCTTCGCGGAGTCAACGGCGGTTCGTACCTCGCGCAAGGGCTCTCCCGGCTAGGCCGTTCGCGGTGTGTCGGATGGAGATACCCAGGGCTGATCTCGACCGTCCGGACGGGTGTCGCGATTTCTACGTGGCGGCGAGGCGCGGTTTCTAGACGGCCCGCTGGCTCGTCACAACTTCCTATCACGAGCTCTCGAAAACGAATCCCTGTTCCGCGGTTCTTCGTCGCGGGCCGAACCTCGGACAGTCCCCAGGAATGGGGGAAACTGCCCTGTCGGCAGCTGTCGATTGCTTCACTAATTCTTCGATATTTGCGAAATATCCGTGGCCCGGGCCGAGCGCGGTCGTTGTCCCTACGGTCGTTGCCACGGGCTAAGCGCAACGCGATTGCTACACGCGAGGCGATTCCGCTGAATCGTCTTTACGGAAGAAAGTGACGCGAGGACAGCGAGCACGGGATGGACCTGAAGGGGCTACGTAACACGGGCATAGCTCCTGCAGGTAGCTGGTTTATTGAGGGTTGTAAAGGTTCTTCCATGACTTCCGATGGTTCTTGCGGGGTACTGAGTAAATCTAGTTGAATGTTTCTTGCATTTTCTATTACAGTATTTTCGAGCGGCTCCTCAAACGATATTAAATTGTCTAATACGGTCTGGTCCTTATCTGAAGGGACGATTTGAGTGGAATTTGCTGCGGGTGAAAAACTCTTTCTGGTCTCCTGGCGTTCATCTGGCATGGTTACCTCTTGAGATAAGCTGGGAAAAGATCGGTTTTTGTATATTATTGGAGAATGTTGAACGTTCCCACGTGCGGTTTCTTCTTCTGAGCTGCTGCTTGTCTCTCGGTATTTGGGTCGGCTTTCTCTATCTCGTTGTAACTGTCGTATGCGGTGTCCGATTGTTTCAATATTGGCGTCTGTTTTCGGTATCTGGGCTTTGAAATCGGGGTCCCGGAGCTCTCGTGGAATAAGTGGTAGGCAGGCAGACGTGGGGTTGCGCGATAATGCGTCTGCGTTCTTATTCGTCTTTCCGGATTTATGGACAACCTGGTACTCGTATTCTAAAAGACGGAGCTTCCACTTCATAAGTCAAGAAGTTGGGTCCTTGACAGAATGTAACCAGACAAGTGGTCTGTGATCTGTAACGAGGGTGAATGGGGTTCCGTAGATGTAAGGCCTGAAGTATCTTACGGCGTAAACCATGGCCAAACATTCCTTTTCTGTAGCCGAATAATTCTTCTCAGGTTTATTTAGGCTGCGAGAGGCATAGGCGATCGGCAGGTCGTTTCCTATCTCCCCTTGGCTAAGTACGGCTCCAACAGCGTAATCAGATGCATCTGTGGTTACAATGAAAGGTTTACTGAAATCAGGGTATTGCAGTATGGGCTGTTGACAAAGTTCGTTGCGTAATTGTTTGAAACTCTGATCTTGCTCTTCTGTCCATTTGAATTTGATGCCTTGTCCTAATAAGTTAATTAGTGGTTTTGCCTTTGTGGTGAAATTAGGTACGAATCTTCGGTAGTATCCAACAAGTCCCAAGAATTGTTGAATGTTCCTCTGCGATGTGGGTGTTGGAAAATCTTGAACAGCTTTTAATTTCCTAGGGTCAGGTCTTACTCCTTCCTTTGAAATAATATGTCCAAGGTATGCGAATTCCTTTCGCAGGAATTGGCACTTGTTGGTCTGAAGGGTTAATCCGTGTTCTCGAAGGCGGTTTAACAGTTTTTTGACTTTGATATTGTGTTCCTGTAACGATGATGCGTATATCACTATGTCGTCCAAGTAGACAAAGAGGTCTGTTCCTTGAAGTCCAGTGAGTGCTTGATCCATCAGGCGTTGAAAGGTGGGTGGTGCATTCTTTAATCCGAAAGGCATTCGAGAAAATTCGTAATGTCCATTTGGAGTAGTGAATGCTGTTTTTGCCTTATCGTTCGGATCCATCTCTATTTGATGAAATCCACTGGCGAGGTCAAATACTGAAAAATATTTAGCTCCTCCTAATCGGTCTAAAATCTCTGTGATTTGAGGTAATGGGTACTTATCAGAAATTGTTATTTCGTTGAGGCCGCGAAAATCTATTACTAGACGCCAACGTTTTACTCCATTTTCGTCTTCTTTCTTTGGGACGATCCATAAAGGTGAATTGTATGGAGATTTTGAAGGTGTAATTATACCATTTGATAATAGCGCGCTTATTTGCTTTTGAATTTCCTTTTGATGTATGAGAGGATAGCGATATTGTCTTGTGTTTATTGGAACATCGTTGGATGTATGGATTGAATGTTTAAAGTCGCGGGCCTTCCCTAGTTTATCTCCAGGAAGATAGAATCGGTCGGGAAAATCTTTAACTAAATTGGTAACGAAATCTAGTTCCTCCTTATTCAAATGTTTAGTGTTTAGGGCTTCTAAGATTTTTTGTATCCTATCTTCGTGTGTTCCGAATTTTGACGGGTGTTCTGCAGATGGGTAAGAATCTTCGTCCGATGACCCGAAGATATCGAATGGCTCTAATGTTTGTGGTTCTATCTCTACGTCTAGGGGTTCATCGCTGGTATTTGTTGGCATAACATAGCACTTCCCTTTATTGTTACTCACAATTGCTTCCCCTATGTAAAGATGTTCGAGGGTCTTGATACGTGGTAAATATCCTTCCTTAATCCTCGAGTTTGTAATTGTTATAGCAATCTGTTGCGACGTCCGGGGCTCGATACGATGTTTGGTCGATGTCAGTCGCTCCTTTATTTGAGGTAGATCTTGATAGTTTGAAAAACGTAGAGGTCGGGTTGGTTTATTTTTTAATACCAGAGTCCCATGATAATAGGAGATTTCAGCCTCCTCCTGTTTTAAAAATGGGCTTCCTATAAGTCCATCTGCATCTATGGCAAGCTCTTTTAATACATAGAAAAGTGCAGGGGCTTCGTGGATATGAAGAATTGTTGTTCCTAAAGTATGAATTGGAATTAGTGGTAATTCCGGTTAACTCGATTTCTTCCCGAGAACTTATTGTTGCCTTTTCTCCCAGGGCATTAATGACTACTAAATTAACGGATGCTCCACCGTCGATTAAGAATTCTCCCGTTCCTGACTCCAATTCTGGAACCTTGGTTTTGATGCGTGGGGCAGGTGCTTCCTTGATGAGGGTTCCTCTTCGAAGCGGACTGTCCTTTGGCGAGCTTCCTTGTTTCCGCTCATCGTGTCGCCTATACGTTGAGCGCGATCGAAGTTTAAAGATTTGTTTGATTCAACGGACGAATCTCGCGAGTCTCGTTGATATCTCGGATTACGCGGTTGTTTCCTACAGGATTTTCCGTCGTGTCCGGCTGTGCCGCAATGCCAGCAATATAAACTCGGCTTGCGATCTTTATCGGGATTTTTTAAAATGGAATAATGTTTTTCTCCATCATCTGCGTATGATGAGTCGGAGCGATAAGAAGGGGATTTCGAGGGTCTCCGGTGACGCAAAGTCCAGGCCGTCGTGCGTGTCCGTCCTTCTCGTTCCGCTTCAAAACCAGATGTTCTAAGAGACCGATCCCTATTCTGGTCGTATCTACTCGGAGAAAGTGGGTACGACACTTCGCGGTCGTGGTGGCGAGAATCTTCGGTGTAATGATCTCGGCGAGACCACCTGGAGGGTGATTCATTACGGGGCGACTGTCGCCGATTCCTTCATTTTCTATCTATCTGTAGCACGGCGTCGTAAGCTTGTTCAAGTGTTTTGATTTCTTGAATCTGAGCCGACACTTTCCAAGAAATTCGATCCGGTAAACCATCGATGAAGTTTTCTTTAACGTCCTTCTCCATTTCTTTGACGAAATCTTCAGCGTGATCCGAATACCTTTCCCGAATAGCTCCGCGCGCACAATAAACGAGATGGCTAGTTCTGTCGACGTACTTTCGCAGACTTTCTCCTTCGCGAATGCTTAGTTTCGCGATTTCGACTTGAAAATACGATAAACTTCTTCCCGGCGCGAATCTCTTTTTCAAATGTTGAACTAATTTCTTAACAGAGTCGAATTTATGTTCTAACGTGCACCTGCGTGCCGGACCGATCAGTTTTGTTAGTATTATCGCAAGATACTCAGCTTCCGTACCCTCAGGAATCAAAGTTAACCCGTCTTCCACATTTTGTGCAAAGCGCGCCGAGGGTGGACTTTCACCGTCGATGGTTGGAATTGACATAGTAATATTCTGTATACATGTCCGTTGCGTCAAAAGCGACATTGAGTTTGCAATTGAAACTGTCAGGTTCATTATATCGTTAGAAGAGACATTCGCCTGTGCGGTTGCCATTTTTAAAATTACTAAGTGACTTGACTAGAGAAAACTAGTATATCGTCAATAATAAATTACGAGTGATTTTAACGTATTTAAACACCCAAATTTTACGGCGATTCTAATGCAGTAGCATCCCACCGCTGTCACCAGTTCTGTTACGAGCCGGGGCTGCGGCAACGCGAGAGGCCGGCGAGAAGGGTATTTCTCAAGGAATATGGTTTATGAGTTTGTTAGTTAGGTGCGCGGACGAACCTGATGCGAAATCAGGGAGCCGCTAGGATTGTTGACGGCGAGGACGAACCTGATGCGAAATCAGGGAGCCTCTAGGAATGGAGTCACACGCGGACGAACCTGATTTGTAATCAGGGAGCCGCAGGAAGGTGAAACGTCGTGAACGAACCCGATGCGAGATCGGGGAGTCACTAGGATGATGTTCACAGACGAACCTGGTGCGAAACCAGGGAGCTGTTAGGAGGTTGGATTATTCACAGACGAACCTGGTGCGAAACCAGGGAGCTGTTAGGAAGTTGGTAGATTTACAGACGAACCTGATGCGAAATCAGGGAGCTGTAGGATATGGACGAACCTGATGCTAAATCAGGGAGCCGTAGGAGGGTGAGGTTTCGTGGACGAACCCGATGCGAAATCGGGGAGCCAATGGGTTGGTGAAGATTCCTTATTTTGGATTAAAGGTTGCGAACGAACCTGATGCGAGATCAGGGAGTCGCGGGAAATGTTAGTAATGCCTTGTAACTCTTAATTAATATTTTATACAACTCGAGCGGTAAAGTTGTATCAGTGGGTGAGTGCTACTAATATTTTAAGGATCACTGGGTAAAAGATGGGTTTAACGAATCTACTCGATTTAGACGTGAACACCATTAGTATATTCAATAATTAGTTGTTATACAAATGTAAGTGTCACGATTAAATTATAAATAAAAGTGTGTAGGTTACCACTAGTTGCACGGTGTTGACGCACTGGCGATGCGGGGCGTACTAGTGAATATTTCAAAGTTCCAAATAGAATATAAACCGGACTCGCGGATCCTATGAGGTTAACTATGATTCTGACAGGGACTTTAGCCTGATCTTACCAACTCTGTACGAGCGTGACACGACGTTACTCTACGCGTGACTGTACTGCTTTTAACCAACGAGGGTTGAAACCAAAGGGTTTATATAGTCCCAAAAATGAGTGGGGGTTCGTTAGGAGATTTCCATATAAGGAAATCCTTCGGGGTCGTCGTCGTGTCACTCCCGTTCCCATGGTCGTGTTCCAGATGGTCAAGATCACGACCCCCTGAGTGGTATGTGATAAACAAAAAGGCTTTTAGGGCGTTTTTCCTTCGCAGACGCGAGATCGAAAAATTGTTGAGAGCGGCGTATGGGAAATTCCACATACGTAACAACATTCTCGGTATGTTAATATATTCTTTTAGTTTCCTGATTTCTTCCATCAATTCCACAAGCTGCGGGAGGTCCTCCGTCTTATTTTCTTCTTCTCCTTGACTGCGCTGCCTTGGTCGTTCCTGCTGTTTCCAAGCCAATCCATTGTCCACTATAGTGACAGCTGTGCTTCTTTCCCGATGTAGCGTTTTCAATTTTGGAAATTCGTCCAGGTTGTTTATGTCTGATACTCTGATGTCTGGTCCTTTGTATCTAGTTTTGGCTTGCTGTTTACCTGCGCTATTTGAATCCACCCATTCCATTCTGTCTTTGTACGCACTACATACCATTGCATTGGCAGTATGGTCGCCATTACAATTGACACACTTTACTGGCTCCTCTCTGGGTTTTGTGGACTCTCTTGTCCAGTGCTTTTCTGCGCACTTCACACAGGCTGGGTCTGCGTAACAGTTGGTAGCCGAGTGTCCCCATTCTTGACACCTATGACACTGTGTGAGTTTCTTTTTAACTATGTAGTTTTCCCATGCTACTTTGACATAACATAGGTATCTTACGTTCGCTTGCAAGTGTTTCAAGTTAACTGTTATTGGAACTGTGACCATATATAATGGCCTTGTTGTACCTTGCATTTTGATAACCTTCTCTGCCTTAATTCCTTTCTCCTGCAGTTCCTGTTTGAGCTCTTCTTCCCTTATTTGGTCATGCAGGCCTGAGAGTACGTACACTCTCTTTTTATGCTCTTTTCTAGTGTAGGTATGAAACTTTACACTCTTCTTAGTCCATGTTTCAATGAGATTTTCATAATCTTCCGACTTCTGTAAATGAACATCAACCGTGTCCTTGTGATATGTTATGTGACGTCCCACGATTTTTCGCGCGTTTCTATTTCCGAAAAACCCTATTCGTAAATCCTCAAAATCACTGCGCCAAAGTCTATAAAACTCCACTCCTACCCCATCTCCTCAATCGCTGATCACCTTGATGTTGCACCTTAGCGGTCACCAACTCAAGATGATCGATACAAATTCCACCTCGCTGATGTATCT
Organism: Andrena bicolor; assembly: GCA_960531205.1. Lineage (NCBI taxonomy): Eukaryota > Metazoa > Arthropoda > Insecta > Hymenoptera > Andrenidae > Andrena > Andrena bicolor. The sequence goes on from OY482664.1 coordinate 26,467,375, forward strand.
TAGAGATCCCCATCACGAGATAATCGTTACAAAAGCATCTTCGCCTATTCGTCCTACAAAGCTCGAATCGTTCCCTCTAAAACGAATTCAAACAAGTCCCTCATTACAAAATCCCTCTTAAATCGAGACCACGTCTCGATTCCCTCTTTACGACTCATGAAGTCCAAACACTCTAACCCCTTTCCTATATAACACCCGAAATCCATTCGATGAGTTGAGTATCTCTATTACAATTATAAAACCCCACAAACTTATTTGCGACGCATTTGGCGTACGTGACAAAATATGTCTATTAATAGCAGTACCATTTGTAAAAACCCCGGTAGTCCTACTGCGTCTTAATTCCGAAATGTGTCAAGGTCCTTACCGCGCAAACCCCCGCAACACTCCTGTAAAAGTACATAAATATGAGGTCCTGAGAGGCCGGGTCCTCTTTGATCGACAGACAATTATCTGTGACAGAACTCTCGAATATAAAAGTGTTATTCTAAAAGTGTTAAAATCAGTGAGCTTCGACAATTACTGTAAGCCATTTATATTAACTAATATTATTGTGCATATCATCCTCATACCATATTATACTATTATTTCACTTATAACTGCTTATTGCAATTACATTATTCTATTATTTCGCTTATAACTGCTTATTGCAATTACATTATTCTATTATTTCGCTTATAACTGCTTATTGCAATTATATTATTCTATTATTATTAACGATCATTTCTAAATGTATATAATTTCATGACTTATATTGTACCTCATATCCATACTCATATTATAAATGTTATAACCATATTATAAAATTATGTGTGAACGCTAAAACCCCCACGCACAATCATAATAACCGTTTCTACAAAGTTAATAAACCGCTTTGTTTAAAATCACGCTTCGAGTTATTTGTGTTTACCCATTAGTAACGGACGTAATAAAATACGAACTAACGAGTCGGTGAAACAGCTGATCCCAGTTCGCGAACTCGAGAGCAGTGACAGTGTTTACCAACACTCCATTGCATAGCCTGTGTATAGCTGCACGTATAGACGTATTTCTCAGGAAATGTTACAAGGAAGCTTTTGTGCCTATGCAACGCTAAATCCAATTAGTCAAAACCAAAACAAAGTGCTAACGGGTGTCCCCTTAATACGCTCTAGCCTTTAAACTTCCCTGGTCGATTAGCGTGCTGGATTTTAGATTCGCGCCTGACGTTCCTTCAACCCTTTCAGTGTGCCGGATTTTAGACTCGCGCCTGACGTTCCTTCAACCCTTTCAGTGTGCCGGATTTTAGATTCGCGCCTGACGTTCCTTCAAATCCTTCAGTGTGCCGGATTTTAGATTCGCGCCTGACGTTCTTCCCTGTAAAAACGATTAGCGTGCAGGATTCAAGATTCGCGCCTGAGTTCCCTCAAATCCTTCAGAGTGCTGGATTATAGATTCGCGCCAATCTTAAACCTTCCCCATAGTCATTGTTCCCAAAACACCTAACCCGGGACGTGACAGTTATATGGAATTTATCCTTCACTGTGTCTTTGATGAGTTTTATAAACAGTTTATGGTCCTTTATAGTTCCATGCATCACTAGCGGTGGGAGTTTCCCTTTGTTGCTATTGCTGTCCTTCTTACTATCGTTTACTAATTGCTTCCTATTGAACACTGTATTCTGCGCTGTTTCTTCTATGTCCATATCGACTTCGTTTTGAAGTACACTGTACCTGTTCGCGGTTGCAACGTTACTGATATTCATTTTCTTCGCTTTCATTGCTTCCTCTTCTAAATGCGGGTGCCACTTTCTTTTCGTTTGCTTTCTTACTATTGTAGCATACTCTTCTACATCCTCGGCATTATTATTTGCCGCTTGACTTTCATTTTTATTGTCCTCCTCTAGTTCCCCTATTTTGTCCGTATTTAATATTTGAACACTTAACAACTTTGAAACTTTGCGGCGAGTCCCCTACACGTGGCCTAACCTCACCGCTAGTGAGGTTAGGGTTGCCTCCCTCACTTTCCTTATGAGTTCTCCCTGTTTTCCACTTACAATTAAATGATACTTTTACTTTGTGCTTTGCACTCGTTATTAACGCAGCACATAAGGTGCCTCACCACCTTGTTATAAGCTTTTATCCACTTTTATAGTCTCAGAGAAAATCTGTGCACTACATGCGTGGCCATAGACCAGACGGGAACCTCATAGTAATCTGACGCGCTACCGTTGCGGAACCTTCTTGTATATACACACTATATATCTCGATTACTTAGTACGTTAAAAACTTTAAATCAAAATATCTCGAAAACGAAGGCCCACCATTCCAAAAGCCGAAATTGTATTTTCATACTACACGAGTACTACGACCCCCATATACTGTCGTTCCAAAAGCGATGTCCACTACCGCGTGGTCCCCTTGTTAGATAGAAACGAAAGGGACGCACAGGCTTGGATAAAAATGAAGGGGACGCACAGGCTTAGATAGAAATGAAGGTGATGCACAGGCTTGGAGGTTGTCCGGAGAAGGTTAGATACACAGAGGAGCATCTTGAAATTTGTCAAATAAGGTTAATCGACAAAATTTACAAATTAGCGTAGCATTAAGAATTAAGAAAAATAAGGCGTACTGCTTGGAACGTAGAGTAAGTCACATCCGTGAAGAAAGTATACTGAAAACGCATCTCCCTTCATGTTTATACTGTTTATTGGATCGAGGCAAGGAAGTTTAGTTCACAATTACTTAGCGCAAAATTTAATTATAAGCGGTTAAAGGCACACAAGAACAATTTATAATTCAATCAGATATGTAATTACAGCGCAAGGTCCGCCATGTACTTTCGTTTTGTACAAACACGTTTAATAAATTATTATTTACACTTAAATATGAAATTGAAGCTTTAGTGAGCACTATGTAATATTATTTAACTAATTTAAAGGAGTAAGCACAAAGCCAGGCAATTAGCAAGCGCTAAAGCAAGTTACTAAGCTGCTGAGTAACTTTAAGAAACGATAAAGGCGCTAGCAGGAGAAGCGCGTAAGACGTAAGCAGAGGAACGTGTTAACAATACCGAACTCGCGAACCAAGAGAGCGATCCAGGAAATCACGCTCGATTTCCTGGAAGACAGACTCTTCCCCTTCCATCGATCGCGAATCGATGGAAGGGGCAGTGGTCGCAGCTCCACATGAGTAAGCGCGCCGTCGCCGAACGTTTAATTGGTTGGCCTTTGTGCCAGATGTCGCTAGACGGTTGATTTTCGCGTACACTTCATAATTTTCAATCTTTGGTGAAAGATGTTCGCAATACTTTATTAAAATCCACAGTAGTTCCCATGCTATTTATTAATTTCATTTGTTTCTCATTAACAATATTTCAATTCATCAATAAACATACTAAATTAATTTTATTCCAACACTAATAAATTGTGCGTTAAAAATATTGGATTTCTTTGTTCATTTTCAATAAATTACCATTCGCATTTAAATTTCCTCCAACCAGACTTTCTGCCTTACGCTCTCACCTCCTTCGGACACATTATGTAGTCTCTACACTTACTATAGGAAAAGTCCACCCTTCTTCTATAAGTTCTAAGTTATGTTGTAACTAAAATGTGGATTTTATATATTTACAGATAACTGAAGCACAAGATGATGCAGTGTGATCTACGTCAGAAAAAAAATTTATTGTAATACAGTAATTCGTCGTTAGTGTCACGTTTTTACCATGCGTTATAATCACGCTCACTATCCCCACCAGTTCATGGCATCCTTCAGTCGAGAGTGAGAGAATCCGATATATGCGAGACAGAACAAAAGAGACGACGCGAAGTTGTCGTCGGCACGAAATAGTATCCGCATCGCGTTAGTATCACGCTGCCAGCCCCGATCGTCGTGATTCTAACGAGGCATTACTGTATAGTAAAGCAGGCTTGACTAACTGGCGACTCACGAGTTGCCGGGGGCTCCTCCGCCTTGCGGCCACGCTGAACGCAGTCGAAGTCGTCCGTGCCTACACAGACATAAATACATTCGATTGCTACGGCCGCGGCCGGCCACGGCGATACGTTTATATATAATTATAATTAATACGACAATACGAACTGATATATACTTACTTTTACTCGTTTCTGTGAATGTGAACGTGCACATTGAGGCCGCGTCATATTATTGACAAGGGATGGTATATCCACGGAAAACGCACTTTCGCATTCGTATGTAGAACCAAATATTGATGAAATTTTTAAACCCAAATCCACCAATTTTTACGTTCACATTCACAGAGACGATTAAACGTAAGTATATATCAGTTCGTATTGTCGTATTAATTACAATTACATATATGTAAACGTATGGCCGCGGCCGGCCGTAGCAATCGAATGTATTTATGTCTGTGTAGGCACGGACGACTTCGACTGCGTTCAGCGTGGCCGCAAGGCAGAGGAGCCCCCGTCAACTCGTGAGTCGCCAGTTAGTCAAGCCTGTAGTAAAGTAAAAAAAGGTGTGAAATCAGAATGAGCTGCAAGTACATAATGGTGCTTTCCCGCAGCGTGCAAAGGCGACACTGTGTAACACAATAAAAGACAAAAAAAAAGATGTCCGCGGCCTGGAAGTCAAATACTTGGCATTGCCAGGCAAGGTCAAGGTGTCGCTGAATAAGAATTATTTAAAATGGCAAAATAATGAAAATGTATTCATACTGTCAGAGTTTAAAATTGACAAATTATGTGAAAGGTTGTGAGATGAGAACTATCGGTGTGGATGAATGATCTTACAATTATTTTAAAACGCAATATAATGAAAATGTACTCATATTGTCTGAGTTTTAAATGGACCAATTTTCTGAAAGCCTGCGAGGGGGGGGGGAGGAGGTATGGGTATTGATGATCTGAGAATACCTTGCCTGGCCACGCCAAGTATTTGACTTCCAGGCCGCGGACATCTTTTTTTTGTCTTTTATTGTGTTACACAGTGTCGCCTTTGCACGCTGCGGGAAAGCACCATTATGTACTTGCAGCTCATTCTGATTTCACATCTTTTTTTACTTTGTATTTATTAGTATTATTTTCTTTATTTTATGATTTACTTGATTTCATGTACTATTGTCCGATGAGAAGATGAGCTACTACCCACAAGCTGAAATGTCACAGGGGCAAGGGGAATCGCCTGTTCGCTCCACCCTATCCACTCCAAGAACTCCTAGTTTTCGGTTCTTAGCGGCTAGCCGTATCCGCGGATTGTCGCGATTAGTTGCGTTCGAGTTCTTCGTCACGGGACGAACTGTGTTGGAGGGGATAGGTTGACGCGAGTGGACGATTCAGTAGTATGTCTAGGACAGTTCTAACCCAGGTCCTCTGAGGGGAGCGCGGGGGCGAGGGAGAAGTGGTGGCGCGCGGGGGAGTGCGGCGGAGGGAAACATGGGCGCGGAGCCTGCGGGGAGAGGAAGACAGGTTGCGCGCGCACGAGCCGCGATCGTGGAGGGGACCACTCCGGGCCGAGCCGCCGCGGAGGCCTCTCCAGACCGGACCCACCGTCGGAAGGGGGGAATGACCCCCAAAAAATCTCTTTCAAAACCTTGACCCACCCCAAAATTTTTTTTTAGAGTGAGGGGACAACCCCCAAATATTTTTCCAAATCATTATGCGATGGAATTGTTTAATAATTGTTTCGGACAATGCCGGGAAAGACCAGCGTTTTCACACCGCGTCTTCGGGGAGGGAAAGAGACAGAGCATTACTTTAAAGTTAAAATTTGGAGGAGGGAAAGAGACAACACTACATAGGGGTACAACCGCTTTCGTTCTAAGGTTAATAGTATTCTAAAACGTTCCGATTTAGCGTCGCTGCGTCTCGCGCGATCGTGTGTAATTTGACTCCTCTGGAGCAGCCGTGCAAGGTGACGCCATTTTCACGGCGGGAAGAACGCTCGAACGAAATAAACGCTGAATCTTAAAATTATGTGGTCAGGAGGAAGACGGGTGATTAAAATTGACAAATAATATGTGTTTAAGAAATTTTATTTAAAATTAAAAGAATATAATTTTAACATTTTTTCCTACGAGCATCAGCTAGAATATCATTGATGGCGCATGCTACCAGTTCGCAATCTACATAATAATCCTCACAGTAATGTACGCTTTCACGTATGATTTTAGCAGCACGACGCGCATCTAATGTTTCGCTGGAAACATCGCTTTGCTGTAGCACGTTAACAAAAGTTTCAAATTTTATCCTCACATCTCTTACATTTTGATACAGCCGCAGATACACATAGTCTAAACATGGTTCAAGATTTAATAAAAATGTTACTGTATCCGGTTTGAAATACAGCGGCTTATTATGTAGTGTCATCCTTACAATCGGAGAATTATAGATTTCACAAAAATCCACCGTTAATTGGCCCATTTGCATCGAAGGTGATCCAGGTAATCGTGCACGTTCTTCAATGGTCGTACGACTGCCGCATAGCGAACCCCATGTACCCCATGGTAACGTGAGAAACATCCCACGATTGTCGCCGAGAACCATTTCTACATCAATCGTAGGCCGTACGCGGATTCCAATTTCCAAGTATTTGCTGCCCATGGATGTTAGTGCGTATCGTCTGACCATGACACGCGATGTTCGACGCGGGCTAAGAGAACAATCGAAGCTATGAAATTGCCGACTCGTATTAGGAATAAACATAAAAAATTTTGAGATATGAAAATTAAGCCTTACCAAACAACTGTATCCTCCCCGCATTGAGCCACACCATCATCTCGCACGATCGGAACGTAATAATTCGTGTGTTCAACGTTTCCTTCGACACTGGTACTGCACATTTTGTTTTCAGAGCACTATTTGTTCCGTCGAAAGTCACTGAGGCTACCGAGTGATTGATTGAATAGCGTCCGGAAGACTGGCTTAAATAGAGGTGCAATTGCTTCCCCCACCACCACATTTTATTTTAAAACTATCAATTTTTCCATAATGTGTTTCAATCTTAACGTCGCAGCATATAGTTCCGGAAGATATGCACATGCCAATAACAAGTACATGTCATCTTACAACGCATCGGAAGAGTCATCGTACTTGATGTACTTTGACGTGAATAATTTGTATGGGTGGGCAATGTGTCAGCCCCTACCGTATGCTAAATTTCAATGGGTCGAAGATGTTGCAAAGTTTGACGTGTCTTCAATCCGCGTCAATTCACCCACGGCATACATTCTTGAGGTAGATCTGGAATATCCGCAACGTCTGCACAACGCTCATGTCGATCTACCGTTCTGCCCGACGCGACCTCTGCGATCAAACATGCAATCATTATCGAAATCCAAGAGTAAAGAAGAAAACCATGGTCACAAGAAGCTACAACTAGTTGAGGAATTGCATGCTCCAGCTCGAAGACATTTCCCGCGGAGACGCGTCATAGTGCACGGATACGACGATCTGTGGCAAGCTGACATTGTAGAAATGCGTCCATACTCGCGATTCAACCAGGGTCACCACTACATACTCACCATCATCGATGTGTTGAGCAAGTATGCATGGGCGTTGCCGCTCAAGACTAAAAGTGGCGCTGAGGTTACTAAAGCGTTCGCAAAGATATTTAGAGATCGATATCCGAAAAATTTGCAAACCGATCAAGGAAAAGAATTTTACAACGCCGATATGCAGAAACTCTTGACAAAGCATGACATTAATCATTATTCGACGTATTCTGTGATGAAGGCCTCTGTCGTAGAACGTTTCAATCGAACTTTGAAGAACAATATGTGGAAATTGTTTACGCTCAATGGAACCTATAGATGGACCGATGCCCTACCGCGTCTGCTTGCAGAGTATAACGCACGAAAACATAGAACCATCAAAATGCGTCCTTGCGATGTTACCCCTGTGATCGCCGACAGGCTGCTAGCCACCGTATACAACAACATAAAGATCGCTGCTCCAGCGAGATTCAAGTTGGGCGAATTTGTGCGCGTGAGCAAATTTAAAACCATCTTCGATAAAGGCTATACGCCGAATTGGACAACGGAGGTGTTCAAGATAGCCAAAGTACAGGCAACTAATCCTGCAACGTATCTGCTCGTCGATTCCTGTGGAAAACCCGTTGCCGGAGGATTCTATGAACACGAGCTGCAACGCGTCACCGATCCTGATGTGTATCTAGTGGAAAAAGTGTTGCGTAGAAAGGGGGATAAGGTGTACGTCAAGTGGTTGGGTTTTGATAAATCACACAATTCTTGGATAAATAAAAATAATGTATTGTAAAATAATAATACATGGTTCAACAAATACAATTATACATATACATGTGTGAAAAATTTTTATTTTATTTTTTTTTTTACACATTAATTCCACTATTTATATGAATGAGTTAATAAATACAATAATAATTTATTTAACATTTTGCTGCAAGCGACGTCGATAATATCATTCAAAGGCACATGCCATCAGTTTGCAATCAACCAGAGATTTATCATCGAAATATTCTCATTATATGCTTTTCAACATCGCAGCATGAGTCTAAAGTTTCATAAAGGCGATGTTGAAAAACATATAATGAGAATAGGATTCTGGAATATTCATGTCTCGGTGAACCCAATCATATCCATTTTTCTATAAATTCCCTGAATGTAATGAAGAATTATGTATCGTTATTTACTAGCCCATGGATAGCAAAGAAAGATACATAATTCTTCATTACATTCAGGGAATTTATAGAAAAAATGGATATGATTGGCTTCACCGCCACATGAATCTTCCGAAAATCCTATTCTCATTATATACTTTTCGCCATCGCCTTTATGAAACTATACAACATGTCAATACGAAGTTTTCAAATTTTGCGAGCGTGTGATATTCCACTATTTATAATAAATACAATAATTTCTATTTTACAATGGGATATTATAATGTCCCCAGGGCAGAGTGTCGGTCGAATCGGGTACGATATACCGCTTGTCATCGTAGGGACTTAGAGCGATTTTGGATTCCGAAATGGTGTACACTTTGTGCAATTTAGACTGTATGCATGATTGTCTGCGAACCATTTCGATCTCCCTCAGCAAACACTGCGCGTAGTCGTCGAAAGTTATCGTTCTAGCTATGACGTTGGTCTTGACGCCTTTCGCCTTTTTCGTATCTTTTTTGCCGTCTACGCGCAGTGCATACATTTTCGCTCTAAGACCTACGAATTCGGTCATTATCGCACCGTTATTTTCATCCTTCATCAGCCCTGGAACCTTCTTATTTACGCGCGGCATATTATATGCATTGTCGATAGGATAATCGCTTGTGTCGAATCTACCGATATTGTGTTTCATGGTCTCGTAGATATCGTCACATTGAATGTGATAAATGAGGCTATCTGTGTCGGTGTATAGAATTTTGCAATTTGGCCCGTGCTTTGGCGACATGTACTCGTGGTGAAATTCATACAAACAAATTTTTGATATGTCTAGAATGCACATACCCACGTATATCGGTTTGTTGAATTTCACCTCGAGTTTTCGCAATTCAACAGCTATTAAATTTTCCGAAAAAACACTTCTGCTGTGGAAATTCGGTTTCGCGATCATTGCCTCCGCGCCATATCGCCCTTCCCAATGAGTCAAAAGTTTTACGTCCACGTGATTTCGCACATTTTCCATAGTTTTACCGAATACCGCGTTGTTCATCAATTTGTATAAATTCTTTTCAAAATCGTTTGTCGCGCTTGTTCTAAATCGTGTGTTGAGTTCAATGTAATCGCAGAGCCAGGGAGATTGAGCGAATTGAAGCACGCGGTGTATCTTTGTAATACGAAGACCGTGACGCGTGCACTGCTGCAGGTTGCGGTAATGGATAACGTAACGCTGCTTATCGTATACCGTCGCGAGTAACTTGTCCTGTCTGCTACCCGGTGGTTTGGCACGCGTCGGACAGAACGGTAAATCAGCATGAGCGTCGTGCAGACATTGCGGATATTCCAGATCTACCTCGAGAATGTATCCCGTGGACGAATCGACACGGATTGAAGACACGTCAAAATTTGCAGCATCTTCGACCCATTGAAATTTAGCATATGGCAGGGGCTGACACATTGCCCATCCATACAAATTGTTCACGTCAAAGTACATCAAGTACGATGACTTTTCCGATGCGTCGTAAGATGGCATGTACTTATTATTGGCATGTGCATATCTTCCGGAACATTGGCTTAAACCCCCGCGTATACCGCGTTCAACAAACATGGCCATATCGACGTCGGTGAGCAATTCAAATGTAATTTTGGTATGCTTTAGCATGGCATCCCACGTGAAACCAGGTAGAGTATAATAATGCGCTGAATCTAGTCCATAACTCTTGATACAACTTTCGCGAAAATTTTCAAAAATATCTGCCAATAACAAGACATCTGTTTTCAAATACAAGTCTCTGTATTCGCCCAATGTTCTAATCCCGAAACGCTGCCACATAGTCTCGGCATGCGCGTAATCGGTTTCTGATACAGTCTTACCCGTTAACGAACTGTAGAATGACTCGCGCGGTGGTAAGCATGGATCCTGCAGCTTGTTCGCGCAATCAAGGTATTCGTACGGAAAGACACCTTTTCGCGTCAATAAATTGAAATCTTCGGTGGATAATTTTTCAAATTTGGATCGTGAAATTTTTAATTGATCTGTGCTAAGAAAAGATGCTAATTTGTCGAGACTGGTATTGAGAAATTTGTACGAATCGATGAATCGTAATTTAATATAATTTCGCGAGTCTGATTCAGCCGTATCTTCGACATTTTTTGTGAAGGAAATATACTTTTCTTTAGTTATGGGTAATACATCAACGTGACCGTCGAAAGCGGTAGCTATTTCCTCGATAATGAAATGTGAATCGTAGCCGGACAAATTATGGAAAACTATGGGGATGTAAAACGCATTTTTATAATTTAAATTGCACTGCGAATGTGCCGGTCCTCTAAACCGTCCGGACAGATGACAATGATCGCGAACTCGTATATCGTCAGCCTTGAATGATTCTTCACAAATATGACAGTGTGTTGCATTGTGAAATGTCGTCAACTGTTCGTTGGTTAAATTAAGCATGGGAACATTACTGCTCAAAATGGGTTTGGCGAAATTTGCAAATTTTTTCAGTTCGTATACGAACCATGAAACACAATCCGCGTCGCGGCAATATCGATACGTCGATAGCGATGTATCGTACGAGCAATGCATATAATAGGCTATACTATGAACTTTGTGATGTTGATACGTGTGTAATTTGTTGTCATCAATTCAGTCGCTGTCCTCTGTTTTCTCGATGATGCACTCCAGATCTGCGTGCACCACGAAGGGGAGCTGCTCCTTCCTGCAGTGGTTTTCGAAGCTGAGGAAATTTTTACCTTCGCTGGGCAGCAGGATGGCGCAATCGTTCATTTGTCCACAGTTCACTGCATGCGCCTCCAACTTCTCGGCAGATCTGAAGTAGTGCATGCATCTGCAAAAACATGAAATTATTTTTTATTTAATTGTTTCGTGAGACATTTCAACATTTCACAAGTTTTCTATACGTACCGATCACAGATGAATTTCTTTCCATCATGCTTGCTTAGCTGTGCGCTCACCAGCCGGGACAAGTCCTTGATTAGTACAAAGTGCCCTACATCACCGTGTTCTTGATTCGGCGTGTAGAGCATATTGACGTGTTGATCCCTCTTGTGGCTGGTGAGACGCAGCGGAAAGACCGTCAACTCTTTCTCCGCCTCGAAGCTGTACACGTTGACGGAGATGTTGTTTAACCCTTCAAACTTCCCTATTTGCTCCAGAGACATTGGGAACTCAATGCCCTGGAGATTTAGCACGGAAGCATAGTCGGGGTACGAACTTGAGCGATCGGAATGCCTTTCCGCGGGATGGAGAGCGGCGACCACTGCCCACGCGAAGCATGCATTGTCCGGGGATTGCATGCTAATTGTGGCTTTCTTCAAAGACAATTCCCGCGGCAATTTGACGTGACATCCCGCGCGCAGCGGATTGTACTTATTGACATTGACGGTCAGGTTGAGGATTCTCGTCAATGCCCATCCGCTATCGCGTTCCTGGAACTCTTCCAGCGATGCCAGGGTGGGTTCGACGACGCATCGTTCGTACCACTCCTGCAGATCGGATGTGCCGAAGAGATCGCAGTTTCGGGTATTAATGCTTTTACAAGCATGCTTGTCACCCGCCACAAATTCGCCGTTGAACACCGTGTTCACTTTGAGGTTTCGACGTTTACTCAAAGCGCCCCGCACTTGCTCCAGCACAATGGTCCCCGCATCCTGAAGGAAGTTGCGCGGTTCGATATAGTTTGAATTTAGCACTGCACTAGTTAACACGCGGCTATCGAACGCCGTGTCTATCTCGCGCCACAAAAGTCCCATACTCGAATGTCCTGCACCTTCGTGCACGAAACGTCTGCGCAACGAATGTTTCAGTCCTTCGAGCCGCGCGATTCGAGCAACCAACGATTGTTGAACACCGATTGATAATCGCGGGCGTTTTACGCGGCTGTGCTCTTCTAAAGATTCGACGTACTCGTTGCACCGTTCTTCCCACGCGAGGTACTCTTCCCGTGAAGTCAATCGTACAGATTGATCCAACAATTGGCGTTCTACTTGCGCGAATTCTTCCATGGTCGTAAATGCAGTATGTCTTTTTCCTTGCAACACGTTGTAGCGATTTAGGGCGGTATTCTCAGTCGTTGCTCAAGCAAGCGCTTAAGCATGACTTAACAAAGTTCGCCTTATTCGAATAAGACGAGCTTAAGACTTCATGTATTTTCAGTCCGAACTTAAGATTTGCTTAGCGAAGAAGACGGTGCTTAAGGCTTGCTTAGCCAAGCAAATGCTTAAGCAAATCTTATATTATGTTCGGCAATTTCCGGAAAGTTACTAGCGTAGTATCCAATGAGGAACGGTTTTGAAAATGCGGCTTGCTGTGTTTGCGCGGGTATTCACAGTTATTCCTCCTTACGCGTCTAGAACGTGCTATTCTTTACTAAAAATGGCAAAGAACGCTAAAAAACACTACAGCGATGTAGAAAAAAGATTATTTGTAGAGTTATTAAAAGAATACGGGCCTATTATAGAGCAAAAGAAAAGCGATGCTAGTTGTATTAGCGCAAAAGACGAAGCTTGGGACGATATATGTCAGAAATATAATGCTTCGCATCTAATATCCGCTAAGGTAAGGGATTTGTTTATATAAAAATGACAATGAAACTATACCTGAACGTAATTATAATAAATAGCGCGTGTTTTAAGAAAGGTATCAGGAGTACAAATAAGTCTCCGCCGTTTTTCATCTTAAATTGGGCATTTATTGCGAAAGAACGGTACCTTATGTTTTATTCAAAGTATTGTCCATCGCTGGCCACTACTTTTCCCCATCTTTCTGACAACATCCGGATACCGCGTCTGAAGAACGCTTCATCTTTTGACACTATCCATAAATCGACCCAACTTTTGGTATCTTCATATGAAGTGTTGCTCAGACAGGTCATGCATAATGGATCGGAACAAGTAGTAATAATAATCTATTTTATATAATCATTGCAGAGAACTGTTCAGCAACTTCGAAAACTCTGGAGCAACATAAAAGCTGCACAGCGGGGGTTGCTGACAAAGGAAAGGCAAGCAACAATGGCAACGGGTGGTGGTCCACCACCACCACCCGTTGCCATTGACCCAGATGTTACGGAGGTAACACCACATCTTCTGCACACTGCACCCGTTTTATTCTCCTCAAATTTAAATGAGGAAACCACACATGGTTAGTAATGTTATGATATTTAATCAATTAAGATATCGACCGGAATATTTAATTAAAATGGTATCGGCGCACAGATTCGGTCACTATACAAACGATATTTAATTTATTTCAAAATAAAATAAAATATCACAGCTATTTTGCAAATATTATAACAAAATCCGACGTTTCGGTTCTTGATTTGAACCCTTCTCAAGGAAAGTAAGATTGAAATTATAAAACTGCGTTTACTGATTGAAAATTTGTCGCCACATTTAAACGTGCAAGCGACTCCCAAGTCGGTTGGAAGAAGACTGAAGTAAACATCAGACAAAACAGACCTAACAAAGGTGAAACGAACTGTGGCGCAAGAAGCCGTTGGCAATTTCAAAATATCAAACCCAAGTGTTTTAATCTGTGATGTACGAGCAAAAACCAAATTCCAGTTACTGTGGTCAAATCCACTCATAGATGTAATAGAGTTAATGAAACTACATACCATTTATAAGATATGTAACAATTAGAATGATCAATAAGGAGTTTAATAGACAAACTAGTTTATTCAAACTAGTTTATTCAAACTAGTTTGTCTATTAAACTCCTTATTGATATAGTTTATTCAAACTAGTTTGTCTATTAAACTCCTTATTGATCATTCTAATTGTTACATATCTTATAAATGGTATGTAGTTTCATTAACTCTATTACATCTATGAGTGGATTTGACCACAGTAACTGGAATTTGGTTTTCGCTCGTACATCACAGATTAAAACACTTGGGTTTGATATTTTGAAATTGCCAACGGCTTCTTGCGCCACAGTTCGTTTCACCTTTGTTAGGTCTGTTTTGTCTGATGTTTACTTCAGTCTTCTTCCAACCGACTTGGGAGTCGCTTGCACGTTTAAATGTGGCGACAAATTTTCAATCAGTAAACGCAGTTTTATAATTTCAATCTTACTTTCCTTGAGAAGGGTTCAAATCAAGAACCGAAACGTCGGATTTTGTTATAATATTTTGTTACGTATGTGGAATTTCCCATACGCCGCTCTCAACAATTTTTCGATCTCGCGTCTGCGAAGGGAAAACGCCCTAAAAGCCTTTTTGTTTATCACATACCACTCAGGGGGTCGTGATCTTGACCATCTGGAACACGACCATGGGAACGGGAGTGACACGACGACGACCCCGAAGATTTCCTTATATGGAAATCTCCTAACGAATCCCCACCCATTTTGGGACTATATAAACCCTTTGGTTTCAACCCTCGTCGGTTAAAAGCAGTACAGTCACGCGTAGAGTAACGTCGTGTCACGCTCGTACAGAGTTGGTTATATTCAGTAAGATCGAGCTAAAGTCTCCGTCAGAATCATAGTTAACCTCATAGAATCCGCGAGTCCGGTTTATATTCTATTTGGCACTTCGAAATAGCCACTCTTACGCCCCGCATCGCCAGTGCGTCAACACCGTGCAACTAGTGGTAACTTACACACTTTATTTAATTATTTAATCGCGACACTTACATTTGTACAATAACTGATTATTGAATATACGAATGGTGTTCACGTGTAAATCGAGTAGATTCGTTAAACCCATCTTTTACCCAGTGATCCTTATAATATTAGTAGCACTCGCCCACTGATACAACTTTACCGCTCGAGTTGTATCAAATATTAATTAAGAGTTACGAGGCATTACTAACATTTCCCGCGACTCCCTGATCACGCATCAGGTTCGTTCGCAACCTTTTCATCCAAAACAAGGAATCTTCTCCAACCCAGTGGCTCCCCGATTTCGCATCGGGTTCGTCCACGAAACCTCACCCTCCTACGGCTCCCTGATTTCGCATCAGGTTCGTCCGTATCCTACAGCTCCCTGATTTCGCATTAGGTTCGTCTGTAAATCTACCAACTTCCTAACAGCTCCCTGGTTTCGCACCAGGTTCGTCTGTGAATAATCCAACCTCCTAACAGCTCCCTGGTTTCGCACCAGGTTCGTCTGTGAACTTTATCCTAGTGACTCCCCGATTTCGCATCGGGTTCGTTCACGACGTTTCACCCTCCTGCGGCTCCCTGATTTCGAATCAGGTTCGTCCGCGTGTGACTCCATTCCTAGAGGCTCCCTGATTTCGCATCAGGTTCGTCCTCGCCGTCAATAATCCTAGTGGCTCCCTGATTTCGCATCAGGTTCGTCCACGCACCTAACTAACAAACTCATAAACCATATTCCTTGGGAAATACCCTTCTCGCCGGCCTCTCGCGTTGCCGCAGCCCCGGCTCGTAACAATTTACAAAATAGCTGTGATATTTTATTTTATTTTGAAATAAATTAAATATCGTTTGTATAGTGATCGAATCTGTGCGCCGATACCATTTTAATGTCATGATATTAATAAAATGCTAATGAGATATTGAGATTAGAGGAAATGAATAATGAATGTTTTAATGATTAGAGCGACAAGAAATATTGTTCAATGGAAATCAGGCAATAATAGATTCCATGATGGAAGAACTGGACGAGTCCTATGCTGGAGAACAGACGTGTGTACCTACAGAAGAAGTAGCATTGATACAAAGTGTTGGTAAAATATGTATTTTTTTTTTATCTTAACCCTTAGTATCATGATTTTTTTTATTTTATGTAGAAAAATTTTTATCGGTCCATTTTTGTCCACCCTTCATCGTAAAAATAAGCAAAAAATTCCTAGCGTACAAATTTTTTGTATAAATGAAAAAATATGGATTTAACACCAGTGTTAAAGCATGTATAAAGATACCTATATACTATAATATTAAGCCAATACTCGGTTTTGCAGAATGTTAGATTAGTACCACATACATTATTATTATGTCCAACATCAAATTTATTCACAAAGGAAATCCGAAATAATTAAGAGAAAAATTAGCATTTACGTGGTATTTTCAGTGGTCCTGGCAAAATTAAGAATTGTAATCAATAATATGAGCCAGTGTATCACAGTAGAATTTCTACGGATGTATTTCTGCTGTAAGGACACTTGTTACATATGGCAATAGTAAAGTAACGCTTTAAAGTTCATAAAAATGACCCCAAATGGTGTGCATAATTTTTTCAATTCGTGTGACACGGATGTTACACTATGCTACTAAGGGTTAAGAAGAGTAATTATATTAGGAACATATTTCTTTTGTAATTTCATTATCTGGTATTTCTATTAGTTTCAGGTCCTGTGAAAAAAAAAAAGAAAGGTACCACTAATTCTGAAGTGGAGGAATTGAAATCTAAGAGAATCAGATCGATGACAGAAGATGAAAAGAAAATGTCAATACTCAATTTCGAACACCAACGAGTGAAAAATGAAATAGAATTAGAATTCTTACGGAAAAAGTACGAGTTAGAACTGCGTAAATTGACAGCAGAAGTAGAATTGGCGGAGAAATTACTTACAAATAGTTAATACCTGCTTAAAATTTTATTAGACATTTTTTATTAATTTTTTATTAGATATATTTTATTAGACATATTTGATTAGATTAGACATATTAGATATATTTTATTAGTCAATTTTTTCAATACACAAGGTGTAAAAAATTATGATTTTATCCGAAGACTATATTTTGTTCCTGTACTACTACACTTATTGCTAGCCTGGTTTTAGTAAACTACTTTATATATTAAGGTAGGATGAAGCCACCAGTAGTCGACCATGTATCAGTAATCGACCACTTTCAGAAAAACATGAAAAATAAGGTTTTTAGAAGTGACAATCTTTTGAACAGAGTGTAGATAGAGTGCAGTTAGAGAACTGCACTTTGTTCAAAAGGTCGTTACTTCTAAAAACCTTATTTTTCATATTTTTCTGAAAGTGCTCGACTACTGATACATGGTAGACTACTGGTGGCTTTACCCTATTCTACACTTTATTATATATTTTATAAATATTTAAATATATGCAACGAGACTGAATTTGTGTTCCTAATGATAAAAGTCGAATTAAACATGTACCTGAAAAAAATGTTTATTATTAAATGTTGACATTTGCTCTTAAAAATTTTATTTATTTTTAACTATAACAGACTATACTGCTTTGTACAACACTTTCTACAGCTTTCTTTTGTTTGGATGCTCTCTGTACAGACTTTATTTATTATTATCTAAACTCGCACGCTTCGCATTCCTTCACAAGCATACAGATCACTCTTTTGTGACGTCACGCAGTTGCGTCACTAGGCGAGTCCTGATATTGTGTTCCAAATAATCAGAATTCACTGTATTAAGCATCAAAATTGATATGCCGCCAGCATTAGCGTTACCCGATGTACACCACGAGGAGGTTGCTCGGTCGGACTTTGTACTATTGCCCGATGAGAAGATGAGCTACTACCCACAAGCTGAAATGTCACAGGGGCAAGGGGAATCGCCTGTTCGCTCCACCCTATCCCCTCCAAGAAGTCCTAGTTTTCGGTTCTTAGCGGCTAGCCGTATCCGCGGATTGTCGCGATTAGTTGCGTTCGAGTTCTTCGTCACGCGACGAACTGTGTTGGAGGGGATAGGTTGACGCGAGTGGACGATTCCCCTTGCCCCTGTGACATTTCAGTTTGTGGGTAGTAGCTCATCTTCTCATCGGGCAATAGTACATCATGGTGGCTCTGAAAAGAGCCGATTTGTGTGTCCGTCTGTGTCTGTTAGTTGAAAAGTCTGTCAATTAACGCCTCACGAACAGCAAACCCATTGGCGTTTCCTGCATTTTGCGGTACATCCACTGGTACTTCTTCATTGTCATCATGATTGAAATCATCATCTTCTGGCAATGTGTCATTGAAGATTAATGACATGTTGTGCAACACAGCACATGCCACAACAGTTGATGTAGAGCAAATTAGTTTTGTCATTAATCCACGTGACAAACATGGGAACCTTCGTTTCCAAATACCAAAAGTACGCTCCACAATTATGCGTGTTCTGCTTTGGATATGGTTATACCTGCAATGATACAACAGGCAATAAATATAATCCTTTTTTCATACTGAAAACCTTAATAATTATAAAAAATAGAATACTTACATCATTTGTTCGTCTGTTTGTGGATTTGGAAGTGGTGTCATTAGGAAGCGTAGGCAAGGATACCCTCTGTCACCAACAAGCATGCCATCAAGTCGTCGTTCCAAGTACCGCATGTACAGTAATGAATTTTGAAATATGCGGCTATCATGTGCACTACCCGGCCACTCGGGTACTATGTCCAAAAATTCCATTCTTGGACCGACAACATCCTGCAACAAAGATCATAACTTTAAACAAATGAAACGAAAACCTTAGAGAATAAAAAAGAAAATGATATTCAATCATAATCGATTAACCAAAATATTTTAATCATGAAATAAAAAAATGGATGAAAACCTACTTGAACATTAAGTGAAAAGTATCCTTTTCGATTCCGAAATACTTCGGCAATATTTTGGAATCTTGTGTTTACTAATCGCACATGCGTGCAGTCGATGGCCCCATCGATACCAGGTAGACCGATAGCGCCATTGCCTTTCCCAAGGTTAACGAATAATCGCCGATTCTCTGTACGTGCTTCCACATCTCTTGGCATTTTTACATAATCAAAAATTAAAGTAGCAAGTAAATTACTCACACGAAAAATAATTTTCGACACTGTTGGTTGGGCGATCTGCATACAGTCACCTAGCAGTTGCTACAAATAGATGTATTTTAAACAATTGTCCTCATGCACACTCTCTAATTATCAATATTTCGAATGTGAAAAATAGAATACATATTTCTAAATTACCTGAAAACTGGAAGTTGCATAATACCGTAAGGTCGCGAGCAATTGAAATTGCGGTGGAATTGGCAGGCCCCGATTGTTTACTTTTGCAAGCCCTTCAATAATTTTAGGCAAAATACCGTGCAATACCGAATCCTTATTAAATCGGAATCGTATTTTAAACTCATTGTCGTCATAAAGCTCAAAAGGATTTTGCCTGTCACGAATGTAACGTCTAATAGCAGGTCTATTATCCGCTTCATCATCTGTTGTGTCCTCGATATCGCTAATATCAGTGTCCTCGATATCGCTAATATTAATAACTTCCATATCAAGGAATTCAAGATCCATTAAATCCATTTTCATAAGCTTTTCTTTTCCTCTGAGTTCGTTACACTTTTTCGCTCACTTTCCACTCGCTTTCTTTACCAAGTAATGGCGTCGAATGGCGTATAAGACGAACTTAAGTCATCTAAAAGGTTGACTTGAAAATATAACCTCACTTTGGAAGAATAAGGTCGTCTTAAGACGTTCTTATTTGACTGAGAATACATACGCACTTAAGCCATGCTTAAGAAGCGACTGAGAATCTCGAATAAATAAGATTTCTTAACAAAGTAAATGCTTGAGTCGATGCTTGAGACGATGCTTATTTGCCGACTGAGAATCTAGATGGGGTCTTAAGCAAATGCTTAAGCTGAACTTAAGAATAAGCAACGACTGAGAATACCGCCCTTAGGGCTTTGTGCAGTTTAGAGCGCATATTTATATCCTCATCATGAATTGGTATCTCTGTCTAACTCTTTTGGTGTACTCCCTCCCTCGAATGCATTGCATACAAAAAAAAAAAATGGCGATCCGCCCCAACATGGTTCTATGCAGTTTCTGCTGATACAGCATAATTCTTTCTATGATTCACGCATATGACGAATTAGTCCGCAAGATCATCCAACACAATTTCTGCTGACACCTATTTTCTAAGATTCGACGTTCCCAAAAGTATCATATTACATTCGACACATGTCGAGACTTTTATTAGGAGGGGTAGATGGTAGAGGTGGTGCATAGCACCACTATTTAAGCCAGCTCCTCGCACGCTATTGCATTAATCGCTCTAGAGCCTTTCAGTGACTTTCGACATACACACAGTGCTTCGAGAAAAAAAAAAAAAAAAAAAATGTACAGTACCGGTGTTGCGAATTATTACGTTCCGATCATGCAAGATGATGTATCGCCATGTAGGAAGAACACATCTAACAGGTAAGATTTAATTTTTTCATACCATATCATCGTTATTTATTTATGTGTTTTCCTGATAAACGGTAATTTTCATGATCGGACTCTTAGATCGCATCAAACATCACGTATCATGGTTAGAAGATACGCGCTAACGCCTGCATCGTATAAATATCTGGAAATTGACATCAGCGTGCAATCTATACCACTGGTGGAAATTGTTCTTGGTGATAATCGTGGGAATCAATTGTTGTTGGATCTTCCAACATGGAAAACACTAATGGAAAAACGCACAGACATCGAAAAACATGCACAATTAATTGGATCAGCACCGCTATGGATTGGCGAATTGTTGGTAGAATTTTGTATAATGTATAAGTCGCGAATTGTGAAGATGTCGCTACAAAATAAGTCTTTATATTTCAAATTAGAAACTATAAAGTTTTTATTTAATCTCGAGCGTTGTATCGACCACATGTATTCGCGGCTTTTTGAAAATACGCATCTTGTCCATGAGAAATTTTCAAATTTTGTCACCGTGTTACAACGGCATGATGTCGCCGGTGAAACTTTAGATTCGTGTCACATCGCTAAAACTATATGCGACAGCGAATATTTCGATGGTGAATCTCTTATCGATTGCGAACTACTGGCATGTGCCATGAATGATATTGTCGACGCCGCTCGTAGCGAATGTTAAATTGTACAATTAGTACATTATTTGTAACAATATATATATTATAAACATATATAATGTCTCAATTTTATTTACCCGTCTTCCTTGTCTCCTCCTTTTCCATGATTCATGCGTATGACGAATTAGCGCACAAAATCATCCGATACAGTTTCGGCTGATACAGCATAATTATATGTATGCGCGGCATTATCATGTAGATTGCGAACTGGTAGCATGCGCCATCAATGATATTCTGATGCTCGTAGGAAAAAATGTTAAAATTATACTCTTTTAAATTTAAATAAATTTCTTAAACACATATTATTTGTCAATTTTATTCACCCGTCTTCCTCCTGGCCACATAATTTTAAGATTCAGCGTTTATTTCGTTCGAGCGTTCTTCGTGCCGTGCAAATGACGTCACCTTGCACGGCTGCTCCAGAGGAGTCAAATTACACACGATCGCGCGAGACGCAGCGACGCTAAATCGGAATGCTTTAGAATACTATTAACTTTAGAACGAAAGCGGTTGTACCCCTATGTAGTGTTGTCTCTTTCCCTCCTCCAAATTTTAACTTTAAAGTAATGCTCTGTCTCTTTCCCTCCCTGAAGACGCGGTGTGAAAACGCTGGTCTTTCCCGACATTGTCCGAAACAATTATTAAACAATTCCATCGCATAATGATTTGGAAAAATATTTAGGGGTTGTCCCTTCACTCTGAAAAAAAATTTTTGGGGTGGGTCAAGGTTTTGAAAGAGATTTTTTGGGGGTCATTCCCCCCTTCCGACGGTGGGTCCGGTCTGGAGAGGCCTCCGCGGCGGCTCGGTCCGGAGTGATCCCCTCCACGATCGCGGCTTCCCCCACTCCGCGGCTCGTGCGCGCGCAACCTGTCTTCCTCTCCCCGCAGGCCCCGCGCCCTTGTTTCCCTCCGCCGCACTCCCCCGCGCGCCACAACTTCCCCCCGCCCCCGCGCTCCCCTCAGAGGACCTGGGTTAGAACTGTCCTAGACATACTACTCGATTCCCCTTGCCCCTGTGACATTTCAGCTTGTGGGTAGTAGCTCATCT
This sequence comes from Andrena bicolor, assembly GCA_960531205.1. Taxonomy (NCBI): domain Eukaryota; kingdom Metazoa; phylum Arthropoda; class Insecta; order Hymenoptera; family Andrenidae; genus Andrena; species Andrena bicolor. The sequence continues at coordinate 26,489,838 of OY482664.1, forward strand.
TCTCATCGGGCAATAGTACTTGGCGTAATTTTTTTACTTTTTTAAAGTTTTTTGGGGGGATCTCACTTCTTTTTACAAAGATAATTTGCATAGGAATTGACTTCAGATAATTTTTAATTTGATCCGATTTATATTAAGTTTTTTTTATGGGGATTTCACAAAACTCTAGCAAAGCTGCAAACTGTATGTTTAGAATCATAAATCAAGATAATACTCATACCTTCCTCCTCGCAGGCTTTCAGATAATTTGTCAATTTAAAACTCAGACAATATGTAGGTTACACCTCGTCTGTGATTTTACGCTGCGATTATCTACATATACATAAAATTCTCAATTTAGTTACAAATAAAAAGCAGTTCGATGATATACAAACATGTCGCAATTTAAATTTCGGCAACTTACCTTGTTTTTGAGACTGCATTTTGGTTGCAATTCAATGGTACAACGATACATATTTGTAAAAACACGTGGTATCTCAAATTTTGATAACTTTCCTTATTTCACACTCGCCAGGTTATAATCTGGCTGTAAGATGTCAAAATTTGGAGTAGATTGCATAGTGAAGGTAGCGTTTGACGAATGAAACATGTATTAGTTTCGTTTTGACTGAAGGTGTACGTGTAACGCGTATACGTATTATGTTTGACGAAAAATATATATAGGTAATGTTTGACGAAAAATTTCTTGGAGAATCAGAAGAAGAAAAATCTTATAGCGAATTCGGTACCTCGCACTGACTCTGTGCTGGTGCCAAAATGTGCCAAAAAATGACTTGGATTGGTTGATTCTTATAGAGCTAGCCAATCCAAGTCATTTTCTGGCACCAGCACAGAGTCAGTGCGAGGTACCGAATTCGCTATTATAGTTTCCGACTGATGCATGAGACGATATTATCATATCTCTGATATGCGTGAACCGATTTTATTGATTTTGGTCTCATTCGAAAGCTTATATGCGGTTTATATAAGAAAAATGCCTTTAAATTTAGAAAATATTGCAAGCGTGATGAGATATTAATGAAATAAGTTTCAGGTTAGGTTGGATTAGCCGGGCGACGAGTAAATGATAGCAGTAGCGACAGTCGACATGTACAGGGTGTCTTTTATGTACTTGGCGTCGAGACGCTACCGCGTCTCTAGATAATATTAATTAAACTTTAATTAAACTTTTACCCTGATAACCAGATGTCTGCAATCTGACGTCAGATTGGCACCAGGGTCTGCCGTGAGAGCGCAGAGCCTGACGTCAGATCCGTAGTCATCTGTGTCCGCATTAGGATACGGTCTGCGGTACAGAGCCTGACATCCAGTACTCTGACGTCAGATGGGCAGCAGATTCGCAGCAGATCCTGCCGTTCGTCAGATGGCGCTGTTATACGTGTCAGGCGAACAGCAGGATCTGCTGCGAATCTGCTGCCCATCTGACGTCAGGGTCCTGGATGTCAGGCTCTGTACCGCAGACCGTATCCTAATGCGGACACAGATAACTACGGATCTGACGTCAGGCTCTGCGCTTCAGATCTGGTTACCAGGGTATTCACCTTCGATCCTCTGTGTGCTTCTTGTATGTTTGCTTCATATTTGAAAACTCAAATTTAAACCAATTCCACCAATCCAATTGTCTTTTAGCTTTGCAGGTGTGCGTAGTTTGGATGACAATATAATATATTGTTATTTAAAAAATATAACCTCAAAGGGGTGAAAAAATTATGCAGTCATCAATAAGCACTATAAAATGTGTGAAATCCCCACAAAATTACCTTTTTTAAAAAAAGGTACAAAAAAGAGCGCCAAGTATATAATTCTGTTACATGGGCCCTTCAGGTCCATCCCGTGCTCGCTGTCCTCGCGTACTTTTCCTATGACGATTCAGCGGAATCGCCTCGCGCGTGTCACTCGCGTTGCGCTTAGCCCGTGGCAACGACCGTAGGGACAACGACCGCGCTCGGCCCGGGCCACGGATATTTCGCAAATATCGAAGAATTAGTGAAGCAATCGACAGCTGCCGACAGGGCAGTTTCCCTCATTCCTGGGGACTGTCCGAGGTTCGGCCCGCGACGAAGAACCGCGGAACAGGGATTCGTTTTCGAGAGCTCGTGCTAGGAAGTTGCGACGAGCCAGCGGGCCGTCTAGAAACCGCGACCTCGCCTCCACGTAGATACCGCGACACCCGTCCGGACGGTCGAGATCAGCCCTGGGTATCTCCATCCGACACACCGCGAACGGCCTAGCCGGGAGAGCCCTTGCGCGAGATACGAACCGCCGTTGACTCCGCGAAGACGTGCGATGGAACGAGATAGCGAGATCATCGACGGACACCGATTGTGCCGACTTCCGTGTGCTACCCGAGAGCACAACGAGCGACCACGACCTGCGCTAGGTTGAGCGACCTACAGAGCGTACGAAGCGATAATCGGCAAGCGTGTCGAAACCCGAGCTCACTGCGATAGCAGGGACGGAGCGCCGTCCCTAGGGTATGTCTTTATAATTACTTTAACCTTTTATTCAGAATATATTTTACTATGTTATTTTCCCTTGAATTCCGTGTCACCATTGATTTAAACCCCTTCACTCCTTATCCTCTCACGGTAAGTTTAGTCAAGGCGTGCTTTAGCACCTTGAAAGAGCAAGAACCCCGCGAGTCACCCTAGCCGCTCAGGGCGATTCGCCAAAAGTCCCTTCAGGACGTACCAATCCCATCAAAAAGGATCCCATTTAAAAACCTTGTCGTAAATTAGTACCCATCAAAAAGAATCCCATTTAAAAACAATGTCATAAATTAATACCCATAAAAAAAAATCCCTTTTAAAAAAATTGTCGCAAATTAATAGCTTTACAAAACTAATGATATACACCAATTGCGCCAATTTTCGCAATGACTATTTATACAAAGAAAAAAATGTATCAAATAATATTAAGCAGATATATTTTTATACAAATAAATATTTTAATATTTTATTCAAAATACTTGGCGCTGCTCTCCGAATTGGTGTTGCTAAACTGAATAAATATGTCTGAATCAATAAGTCTGGCCTTGTTTTATTTATTAACCAAGATAATTATCATTTTTTTCATAGAGCAGCGCCAAGTATTTTGAATAAAATATTTATTCGTATTAAAATATTTATTTGTATAAAAATATATCTGCTTAATATTATTTGATACATTTTTTTCTTTGTATAAATAGTCATTGCGAAAATTGGCGCAATTGGTGTATATCATTAGTTTTGTAAAGCTATTAATTTGCGACAATGATTTTAAAAGTGATTCTTTTTGATGGGTATTAATTTATGACAATGTTTTTAAATGGGATTCTTTTTGATGGTTAAAAATTGACACTATTACTAACATTTCTGCAAATATCTGCACTTCACGCGTGTCTAAATAGACAGTGCCCATTCGACGACACGTAAAAAGCATTGAAAATAAGGAATTGAAACGTTTTTGTAAAATTTAGATTCGTAGTTTTTGGGACCTTAGGCCCCTGATTCCCTACGTTTCATTACAAATTGATTGGCTCTGTCCTTATTAATTAGTGAATGGATTTAAAAATTATAAAAAACATTTACGATGTTAGTACACGAGCGTACTATTGCCCGATGAGAAGATGAGCTACTACCCACAAGCTGAAATGTCACAGGGGCAAGGGGAATCGTCCACTCGCGTCAACCTATCCCCTCCAACACAGTTCGTCCCGTGACGAAGAACTCGAACGCAACTAATCGCGACAATCCGCGGATACGGCTAGCCGCTAAGAACCGAAAACTAGGACTTCTTGGAGGGGATAGGGTAGAGCGAACAGGCGATTCCCCTTGCCCCTGTGACATTTCAGCTAGTGGGTAGTAGCTCATCTTCTCATCGGGCAATAGTAGGTATCGCTTACGAGCGCTTAAGCCTTACGTTAAGATCTGAGCACACATATCAGTTCCGTCTCAGTTCACGTACAATTCCGGTACTCTTCATTACTTTCCTCAATTACTTTACTCCAAGTATTTTCCATTACAGTCATTAAAAATAATCAAGATTATATCTAGTTTGGTGTCATTTTCATAAAAAAAACACTAGTAATCCAGTAGTAATACTTCCATGACAGAAATTGGCATACTCATTACTGAATGGCCTATTGCTGAGTTTGTCCTTATGCCACTACCCTAGCGTTTATGACCCCCGAGCCGCGTCGTTCGAAAACTTTTACCTAAGAACTCATCGGGGTCGTAAAAAAAGGTACGCGTTACCGTTCAACCGATTTCAAGAGAGCGTACAGTGAAAAGGCCAGAATGTCGTGGCCATCGAATTTTAATTTTCTGAGTACGAATACAGATCCGACACTGGAGGAAAAAGGAGCTTCGGAAATTTTGGGATGGTCTCTTTCAAATTCACGTGGCAAAGAGGTATTGGGAATTTCCCAGCCCAGGTAAGCGAGCCGCGCGCTCCGCTTTTATGATCAGTTTACTACTCGCAACCCAACTTACTATAATGAGGTTTGAAAACATTGTCGACTGGTCTCGCACCCGTCACAATTTCAAAACTTTTAGCTACGACAGGGTTGACCGCGGCGCTATACAGGGTCATCCGTTAAAACTGCAACCTACGCGCGCGCGAACAGTCGAAAATGGCAACACCGCCTCACGGATGCATTCCACTACAACCATGCACCGGTCCAGCGTTCGGAGGGTTACCAGTGACCGCTGGGTAGTAGTGATGTCCGAGCTTCGAAAATTTTAGGATGGTCTCTTGCAAATTAACCGGCCCAGGTTAGGTTTTGATATATATTGGAACGTCCTGTTAAAGTTTATTTTGTTTAATTCGGTTTGGAACTCTCTCCTCCCTTCTTCTCTCCAGACTCTTCTCTCTCTCCACCTCTCCTCCTGATTTCCCTCTCGATCTCCCCTTTTATTTCCTGCATAGAGTTCTGTAATCAGAGGCATATGTTCTGACTCAACTCTCTCTTCCACTGTGAATTTCTTGATCTCTTCTTTCGCCTCGACATTTGTTATTATATACAGGGGGTGTAGAAAGTATTCGTACACCCTTTAAAATCGCATAACTTTTTTCAAATTAATCCAAACAACTTGAATTTTTTTGAGAAGCTAGAAGGATTAGTTTGCTAAGTGACGTGATTCGTAGTTTTGAAAAAAAATGCAAATTTGTCGGAATAGCAAGCAAAATAGTAAAGGCTGTTTTCTCAACTTTTTTTTGTGAGCCTGTAATGAAAATTCAAAAAACCCGTTTGTAGATGTCAGTAAGTCAAGGTTATGTTTTTCCGATGAAAATCATACCAAATATCATGCAGATCGGACTACTTTGACACAACCTATTTGTATTCTCTATGTAAAAGTTGTCCGATTTACAAGATATTTGGTATGATTTTCATCAGAAAAACATAAGGAATCCATTGGCGTCATTTCCCTTTCGATACGATGAAGAAAAGAATTTCTTAATACGGTGTAATGGATATTACACCCTCGACTGCCGAGGTTCGACCCTAATTCGTTACGCTCGACCCAGGATTCGTACCTTTTTCCGGAAAAAGCCATAAAAATCGAGTGAGGTCCTGCGAAGGGCAACCCTCGCCACGGGGTAGCAGGCCGCACCTCTTCGACGAGCGTCGGGCGACTCCTGCCCGAGAGGAATACGATTTACTTTAATTATAGTACATGTGTGTTTTGTAATAAAATGTTTCTATCCTCTCCTGAATTCAATAACTGGCATCGAGACATCTACGCTCCTACAATCCACCGTCAATACACCTCGTGGAGAGACACAGGAAGAAAAGGGGTAACCCGCTGTCCACGCGTGGTCCTCTCGAGTATAAACACGAGCTCCGATATTAAAACAGAAGCATGCGTTGACGTATTCCGTGCGAGAGAAGGCGGGCATTGGGGAGGAGGTATTTCTGTGAAGAAGGCCTCTTCAAGAGAGCAGCCGTTTGTGAGGGATGCAAATCCGATTGGTTCTGATATTCCGATGGTTGATATTTTGTCTAGCAACTTTCACACCTTCTAACCTAATCAATCGAACGTGCATCCCTCCCAAAAGAACCGGTCATCCGAGCGTAGAAGCAAGTGCGAAATAAAAGTAACGGTGCGCTTCTCGATACTGCAGATGTACCTTCCTAAGTGGCATTTCTGACGGAAAAGAATTGTCCAGCCCGTGGGCCGGGGTAGACCTTTGGCAGGTAGGTATCTATTTCAAAAGGCAGTGCTACCCGTGACGACAGTAAAACTGACCCCGGTCCTTGCCAGTCCAAGAACGGTTTTTCCACTGAAAATCAGGAAATTTGCAAGCGAAATATCTTAAAAACCAGTGGAAATAAAGTGTATACATTATAGCTTATTGATTTTGTCTTTTAACGCACTATCAACTCAGGACTTCCAAAAAGTTAGTGCCATTTGAAAAACCGAACTTGACCACCGTATCTTTTAAAATAATAATCGAAAAAAAAATTCGTTCGGGCTAAAAAGTTGGTCCCCTCGTACCATGCATTCCCTATTTTTTTCAGATTTTTAATAACAATACTTTAGGAGATATAGCTCTGTCCAGTGTTAGCTGGGACACCCTGTATAATGAAAATAGGAGTTTCGGAAGATTCATGTCTCTGTGAATCCAATCATATCCAGTTGTTATACGAATTCCCCGAATGTAGTGAAGAATTATGTATCTTTCTTTGCTATCACATATCGACGTCGCTTGCAGCAAAATGTTAAATAAATTATTATTGTATAATATAAAATTGTTCACTCGTGCATATGTATCATTGTATTTATTAACTCATTCATATAAATAGCGGAATTAATGTGTAAAAATAAAAAATTGTTCCCACCCATACAGCACACTCTCCTTGCGGCATACTTGCAGCATACTTGCGGCGCAAGATGGCAAGGACTCATGCAAGGTTGCCGCAACTATGCAGCAAAAATTCTATGTCCGCCTGCTGCAAAGTTGCACGGCAACTTTGAGGCAATTATTCACAAAATATATTTCCACGGGAAAAACTGTTAAAAAAAATAAAAAAAAAGTTATCGGGTTCAGGGCGACTTGAACACCGGGCCGCCCGCATGACAATCTGACGCGCTACCGTTGGGGCTACGGAACCTTCTTGGATATAGATTCCTGTAAATGGTATATATAGTGATTAAGCATACTTGCGGCATACTTGCGGGGCATAGTTGCGGCATAGTTGCGGCATAGTTGCGGCATACTTGCGGCAAACTTGCGGCATACTTGCGGCATACTTGCGGCATACTTTCGGCATACTTGCGGCATAGTTGCGTTGCAACTATGCACTGCAACTATGCCGCAACTATACAGCAACAATTCTATGTCCGCTCCGCGCAACTTTGCACGGCAACTATGCCGCAACCATACATCGACATTGCGCTGCAACTATGGAAGATCGCAAGGTTACTGCAACCATCCTGCAACTTTGCCGCAACGAAGTGTGCTGTATGGGCATATATATGTATCATTGTATTTATTGAGCCATGTATTATTATTTTACAATACATTATTTTTATTTATCCAAGAATTGTGTGATTTATCAAACCCCAGCCACTTGACGTACACCTTATCCCCCTTTCTACGCAACGCGTCACCGATCCTGATGTGTATCTAGTGGAAAAAGTGTTGCGTCTTCGACCCATTGAAATTTAGCATATGGTAGGGGCTGACACATTGCCCACCCATACAAATTATTCACGACAAAGTACATCAAGTACGATGACTCTTCCGATGCGTTGTAAGATGACATGTACTTGTTATTGGCATGTGAATATCTTCCGGAACTATATGCTGCGACGTTAAGATTGAAACACATTATGGAAAAATTGATAGTTTTAAAATAAAATGTGGTGGTGGGGGAAGCAATTGCACCTCTATTTAAGCCAGTCTCCCGGACGCTATTTAATCAATCACTCGGTAGCCTCAGTGACTTTCGACGGCACAAATAGTGCTCTGAAAACAAAATGTGCAGTACCAGTGTCGAAGGAAACGTTGAACACATGAATTATTACGTTCCGATCGTGCGAGATGATGGTGTGGCTCAATGCGGGGAGGATACAGTTGTTTGGTAAGGCTTAATTTTCACATCTCAAAATTTTTTATGTTTATTCCTAATACGAGCGGGCAATTTCATAGCTTCGATTGTTCTCTTAGCCCGCGTCGAACATCGCGTGTCATGGTCAGACGATACGCACTAACATCCATGGGTAGCAAATACTTGGAAATTGGAATCCGCGTACGGCCTACGATTGATGTAGAAATGGTCCTCGGCGACAATCGTGGGATGTTTCTCCCGTTACCATGGGGTACATGGGGTTCGCTATGCGGCAGTCGTACGACCATTGAAGAACGTGCACGATTACCTGGATCACCTTCGATGCAAATGGGCCAATTAACGGTGGATTTTTGTGAAATCTATTATTCTCCGATTGTAAGGATGTCACTACATAATAAGCCGCTGTATTTCAAACCGGATACAGTAACATTTTTATTAAATCTTGAACCATGTTTAGACTATGTGTATCTGCGGCTGTATGAAAATGTAAGAGATGTGAGGATAAAATTTGAAACTTTTGTTAACGTGCTACAGCAAAGCGATGTTTCCTGCGAAACATTAGATGCGCGTCGTGCTGCTAAAATCATACGTGAAAGCGAACATTACTGTGAGGATTATTATGTAGATTGCGAACTGGTAGCATGCGCCATCAATGATATTCTAGCTGATGCTCGTAGGAAAAAATGTTAAAATTATATTCTTTTAATTTTAAATAAAATTTCTTAAACACATATTATTTGTCAATTTTATTCACCCATCTTCCTCCTCACCACCTAATTTTAAGATTCGGCGTTTCTGCAATTCGGTAAATCATATTATGGACATAGTTGCAAAGAGGCATTATCATCGTGGTGATTCATTGCTCGCGACAAAATGAGTGCATCAAGAATGGCACCGTGGACGTGCGCATAGAATTCGAGTGTAAAGAGAATGTGCCGGCAAATACTACAGCCTACTGTCTGATTCTGGACAATCGGGTGGTTGAATACAATCCACTGACAAACGTGGTGCGCAAAATGAATTAAATTTCTACGCTACTTGTCCCCTCTCTTCTGTGTCAAATTCACACCTTCGTGAAAATTGAGATGCTTTACGAGAAAGACTGCATTCTCTCGTCTGTCTCGGAAGCGAACGCACCTCTGAATTGTACCGATAACACTGTCCAATACGATTTTTGATCTGCAATAGCCGCTCGGTAATTCTTGTAGAGTCTTTCGCCCTGAACGCGAATCCGTAAGTAAAATTGTTCTACCACCTTCAGTTTTTGAGAAAATCGATTTTGAAAAAAATTGCAGATTTTCAACTTTGAACATCTTTTGTGTCGAAACGGTAATAGTTATTCGGTTGGTCGTTGCGTCAAATTATTCTATGAACCCTCCCGAATACGACGATATAAGTTATTATTGCATTATGATCATTTAAATATGTTTAAACAGCGACCAAAAGGATAATGACACCCGATATGCACCCATTTTTTATGATATCTCTCAATTTATTTCCAAAAATAAGGGTCTAGGAGAAAATCTGATCATCCCACCCGATGCAACAGACATTTTACTTTCGGAAATCATCAACAGAAGTGGTCAGTTACGTTTCCTTTTCAACACAGAAGTAAAATAGTTTGGCAAAACGCGTGATGTCGAGAGTGGTGGTCAACGGCGGCGCGCGATCCAGTGCCGCTCAGCGTAACACAATCGCTTAAGGCGAGTTGACTACCACTGTCGGCGCCGCGCGTTTTGCCAAACTATTTCGCTTCAGTATTGAAAATAAATCGAGACTTACCATTTCTATTGACTCTTTCCGAAGGAAAACTGTCTGCTGCATCGCGTGGAATGGTCAGATTTTCTCCCAGACCCTTAGTTTTGGAAATAAATTGAAAGATATCTGCAAAAATGGGTGCATTTCGTGTGTCCTTTCCCCTTTGTTCATTGTTTAAACACATTTAAATGTTCATAATGCAACAATAACTTATATCGTTGTATTCGGGAGGGTTCATAGAATAATTTGACGCACCGACCAATCGTATAACTATTACCGTTTCGACACAAAAGATGTTCAAAGTTGAAAATTTGCAGTTTTTTTCAAAGTCGAGTTTTTCAAAAACTGAGGGTGATGGCGACAAACGGTTTGTGGATTCGTATACAGGGCGCAAAACTCTACAAGAATCACCCAATGGATATTGCAGAACAGAAAAAAAGGTTCATTTTGTTGGACTTTGTAATGGCTGTACCAACATTCGTTGACCTGCAAGGGTTCATCGTCGATGGAAGATTTATCGCGAAGGAAGTGGCTGTCCTACGCAAGGGGACAATTCTCACACACTATATTTTTGGGAGTCCTATGCCACAATTTCTTCTTACGAAATCCGACAAATCAAGCATTCGATGGCTGGTGGCAAAACATCATGGACTACGGTGGGACGATGGAGACGTTCCGTACAGTATGGCTAAACAGCTAATTACGAAAGCTGTAGCTGATGCGATCGACGAAGAAGATGACACATCCCATATAGTATACGTTAAAGGGCTGCAGAAACGCGACTGGCTTGCGGATTTCCTGGATGATAATACGAGAGCGGACGTGATCATCGAGAGGCTGGACATTGAATACGAGGATATCAAATCTCTAAATAAGCTAAATGTAGTTGATACTCTGCGATGTGACAGACACGCAAAGCACTGTGCCTTGCAAAATGTATTTAAAATATTCAACTGGTGGTCTAAACGCCAGAGAGAAATGCTTAAATAAAATATAATCAATTTTTAATACATAAATGTTTTTTTCCTTCACCCTCCCCAACCTCCTGCATGTACGCTAGATTAAGACGATAGTTGTAATTATTATGTAGAAACCGTTCAATACCCGTTCGATTCGCGTTCAAAGCCGTTCAAAGCCGTTCGATACCAGTTCAATACCCGTTCAATACCCGTTCAATACCCGTTCGATTCGTGTTCAAAGCCACTCGATACCCGTTCAATACCCGTTCAAAGCCGTTCGATACCCGTTCAAACTCGTCTAATACCCGTTCGATTCGCGTTCAAAGCCGTTCAATACCCGTTCGATTCGCATTCAAAGCCGTTCGATACCTGTTCGATTCGCGTTCAAAGCCGTTCAAAATCGTTCAATACCCGTTCAATACTCGTTCGATTCGCGTTCAAAACCGTTCGATACCCGTTCAAAGCCGTTCGATACCTGTTCGATTCGCGTTCAAAGCCGTTCAAAACCGTTCAATACCCGTTCAATACCCGTTCGATTCGCGTTCAAAACCGTTCAATACCCGTTGGATACCCGTTCAAAGCCGTTCAATACCCGCTCAAAGCCGTTCGATACCCGTTCGACCTGTTCAAATAATAATAATAATAATAATAATAATAAATCGTCTTTATTTATCACTTACAACTTATGTAATAAATAGGCCAGGTTCAGCATATATGCCGTTTTGCAACCTAACCCAAAACAATATAAAACAAAAAAAAATGAAGCTAACAGAACAACAGCTGAACAAGAGAGAGGACCACATGACAAGGGGTGTTAGGGGAAGTGAACAAGAATAAAAGAACGGGCAGCACATTTAAAAGCAGGAATAGAGGGCAGAGAACGAATGTCCAAGGGAAGCGAGTTATAGTATAAAGATGATAGGTAAGAGAAGGACGCCGTAAATTTGACCGTCCGATGAGCAGGCATAGACAGGTCACCCCCACGCCTGGTAGATGGTGCATAAACAGAGTGCAAAGATGAATTACTGCATAGTAATTCACCTAGATAGATAGGCGTTCCAGATACCAAGGCCTTATGTACGATGCAGCACAGGTGTAAAATCCACCGCTGCCTGACATTGAGCCAGCCAGAGCGAAGCATGAACGGCGAGATATGATCAAATTTACGGACATTATAGGAGTAGCGAAGACACGAATTCTGGATACGTTGGACTATTGACGGGAGACGAGTAGAGAGACAAGGGCCATACACAACATCGGCGTAATCAAAGAGAGAAATGACAAGTGATTGACATATAGAGAGCTTGGTGTGGGTAGACAAGATACGACGAGAAGGATACAAGAACCGTAGACGAGCAAAAGCAGAGCGACACAAAACAGCTACATGTTGGTCAAAGCACCACGGAGGATCAAAAGTAACACCAAGGATTTTAATAGTAGGTTGCATAGAAAGAGATGCAGAGCCCCAGGAAATAACAAACGAGGACAGCTGTTGACGCAAAGCAGGAGAGCCAGCCACTAGCAACGCAGATTTAGCAGGATTTAACTGCAAACCATGAGAGTCAGCCCAAGCCGTAAGGCGTAGCAGGTCAGCAGCAATCTCGCATTTAGCAGATTCAGCCCCGCCAATAACAAAATCCTTGACAAGCAGAGTGTCATCAGCATACATATAAACCCGACAATTATGACACACCGAGGGCAGATCCCTTACATAGATACTAAAAAGTAGGGGCCCAAGTACAGAGCCCTGAGGTACTCCACGTTTAACCTCGCGAGTAGATGAGACCGTAGGCATAAACTGGTTAAGCATAACCTGCTGAGAGCGGGAAGAGAGATAAGATTCAAGGAAAGACAGGACACTAGAGGACAAACCAGTATGTCGAAGTTTAGCCATCAGCAGGTCATGATTAATCGTGTCAAATGCCTTAGAAAAGTCTAAGGAGACAATAGCAGTTAAGCGTCTAGAATCAAAGCTCCGCAATACGGTTTCCGACAAATGCAGCAAAGATGTAGTAGTGCTATGACCACGTCGAAACCCAGACTGAAAAACTGGAACAGCATTGGTGGTGGTAAAAAACCTTTGAAGTTGCACGAAACAGAGTTTCTCAAGCACCTTAGATAAGAAAGGAGTAAGAGAGATAGGACGAAGGGAATTAAGGGCGGTTACATGAGATGTTTTGGGGATAGGAACTACAAAGGAGTGCTTTAATGCATGAGGAAATACACCATCAGAAATAGCAGTATTAAAGACATGAAGGAGAGAGTCAAAACAGTAAGGAAGGCAATTAAGGACCATAGCACCAGAAATATCGTAGGGATTAGAGGACGTAAGCTTGATAGTTTTAAAGACGGCATGGAGATCCTCAAGAGTAAAGGGCACAAAAGAGAAAGTAGGAGAGTCAGGATCAAGATTAATCAAAGATGCATAATTATGTATAAGATTAGGAGAGGCAGTACAAGCAGGAAGAGAGTCAATGAAATGATTATTAATTAAAGTAGGATCAGGAAAGGAATCAGTGCCAGACGAGGCCCTAGACGATCGGTAAAATCCGGCCAAGGATAAGAAGTCCCAGAGCCTTCTAGAGGAACAGGAGTGAAGGCTTTTAAAAAACGCCCGCTTCTCAGTGTGAATGACAGATTTAGTAACATTACGTAGACGCTTATAATAATCCCAAGCACCAGCTGTCCCAGTCCTTCTGTATTTCGATAGCGCCCGATTGCGAAGTCTTATGAATTTCCTCACAGTCTCCGTAAGCCAAGGTGCAGTGGGCCTAGAGACACGCACTAGTCTTATAGGCGCAAACCGATCGTACAATGTGACCAACAAAGATTTAAACAAAGAAAATTTAGAGTTAACCGTATCACAGTCACCAATCCGGTGCCAGCTTAAGCCCTCAGCCTCATGGCGGAATTGCTCCTCAGGTAAATCCTTAAAGTTACGTCGCAAAACGAAACGTTGGCGGCCAGTCGATTTAGTAATGTTAAGTATCGAGTAAACAAGACAGTGGTCACTGATATGGCTTACATCAAGAGTACCCGCGGATACAATATCCACGTCATCACTTACAAAAATTAAATCCAACAAGGTTGAAGATAGCGCAGTAATTCGAGTAGGTACAGATATAGTTTGGGTTAAAGAAAGCGATGACATAAAGTGCCTAACAAGCGGCAAACCCGGATCGCATACACTATTGTAATCAATATTAAAGTCACCCATACATATAATATAAGTAGCAGTGCAAGAGACTTCAACAAGGAACAATTCCAGATCATTCATACAGGACAAAGGACAGTTAGGCGTACGATAAACAGACAAAACCACGATGCGCGCATGTTTAATAGTGAAAAGAACGCCAGCTACGTCTAAAAGACTATGATATGGTCTAGCTCAGGCATGGAACTAAAGTGAACGCAGCGGCCGTTTTTCGGACGCAACGCCTCCTTTCTCCGGCCGCGCGTCTTGGCCCCCGCGGCGGCCCAGGTTCGTGGAGCGCCTCAGGCCCGTACCACGTGAACCGCGCGTGGCGCGTTGACAAAACAAAAACGCATCGACAATCGTGCTCTCTGGGTCGATTTGGAAACCTATTGATACAATGTCGCCCCAATGCGCCACGCGCGGTTCATATGGTACGAGTCTGAGGCGCTCGAAGCTCCTAGGCCCGCCGCGGGGACGAAGACGCGCGGCGGGAGAAAGGAGGCGTTGCCTCCGAAATACGGCCGCTGCGTTCACTTTAGTTCCATGCCTGGTCTAGCTGAATGATGTGTCAAAGAAGAAGGGAAAGAAGACGCGTGCGAATAAGGAGAGGATGGTCAGTGACGAAGGTAAGTGCAAGAGGATGGTCAGCGAAAATACTTGATGGAGAACAAAGGCATCTTACTTTTGCAAAGCTATGCACTCCTCGATTTCAAGATATGAGTTTAGATGCATGAGCCTGGAGATGCAGCGAGACCATTTGTCTTCAAACTGTCAAAGCTGACAGTTCATTAATTTTAAGTGACAGTTTGACAGAATATTTAGGAAAAAAAAATGGGATATTACCGACTTGCGTCAGAGTGGGACGGAGAGCTCGGTCGAGATGATTCAGAGGTATGTACTTTAAAATATTTTTTAACATTTATCGCGTTTAACCGTTGAAATCGAGTGAGATCAAATCAGGTGTTCGTGTGAATATTATATTCTGGGTTTCTATCTTTTAGGGCTCGCCACCGCCATCACCAACATGGTCGAGCTACTGGGGCACACCGCCGCCATCGCCGCCCCCGCCCCATTCCCCACCTCCACCGCCTTCGCCGCCTCCACAGGTATGTACTATTGCCCGGCCGAAAGAAGAGACCTAGCAGGCGGTCTCGGGCGATACAGTCCGTCGCTATGACGATTGGTCGAGACACCTATTTGGTCACACTTTTAAAGACGGGGCACACGTATTTTGGTTATTGGCTGAAGTAGGCACATACATTATCGCACCTCGCGACGACGAGGCCGAACAAAACACATCGAGATCGAGTGGGATAGAGCGATCTGACCGACGAACGCTAAAGCAATAGCGTAGGCATCTCAGACGGTTAACCATTAATATATAATAACATAAAAATTTCCTTATTTTTCACAGTTTGTTCAGGAAAGTATTATCATTGGTTTGCTATCAGGATAATACTTTCCTAAACATATTGTGAAAAATAAGGAAATTTTTATGTTATTATATATTAATGGTTAACCGTCTGAGATGCCTACGCTATTGCTTTAGCGTTCGTCGGTCAGATCGCTCTATCCCACTCGATCTCGATGTGTTTTGTTCGGCCTCGTCGTCGCGAGGTGCGATAATGTATGTGCCTACTTCAGCCAATAACCAAAATACGTGTGCCCCGTCTTTAAAAGTGTGACTAAATAGGTGTCTCGACCAATCGTCATAGCGACGGACTGTATCGCCCGAGACCGCCTGCTAGGTCTCTTCTTTCGGCCGGGCAATAGTACTACTATTGCCCGATGAGAAGATGAGCTGCTACCCACAAGCTGAAATGTCACAGGGGCAAGGGGAATCGTCCACTCGCGTCAACCTATCCCCTCCAACACAGTTCGTCCCGTGACGAAGAACTCGAACGCAACTAATCGCGACAATCCGCGGATACGGCTAGCCGCTAAGAACCGAAAACTAGGACTTCTTGGAGGGGATAGGGTGGAGCGAACAGGCGATTCCCCTTGCCGCTGTGACATTTCAGCTTGTGGGTAGTAGCTCATCTTCTCATCGGGCAATAGTACTTTACACTGATTTATGCGTTTGATGTGCGAATATTATATCGATGTTTGTGTATGTTCTAGGCGCCGCCGTCGCCCGCGTATGGGGCTGCGGGAGGCCTGCGATTGGTTCAAAACCGCTGGATTGAGGGAACACCATCGCCCTCATCACCCCCTTGCCCCCGTCACCCCCGTCACCCCCATCACCTCCCTCGCTACATCCCCCCTTTTATTAGTTTAACTTTTATATTTTTTTTAGTTGTTCTTTATATATTACCTTTTATTTTTATTATTTTATTTTAATATCTTTTAATTTTAAATAAAATTATTCAAACACATATTATTTGTCAATTTTATTCACCCGTCTTCCTCCTGACCACATAATTTTAAGATTCAGCGTTTATTTCGTTCGAGCGTTCTTCGCGCCGTGAAAATGACGTCACCTTGCACGGCTGCTCCAGAGGAGTCAAATTACACAAGATCGCGCGAGACGCAGCGACGCTAAATCGGAACGCTTTAGAATACTGTTAGCTTTAGAACGAAAGCGATTGTACCACCAAGTAGTGTTGTTTCTTTCCCTCCTCCAAATTTTAACTTTAAAGTAATGCTCTGTCTCTTTCCCTCCCCGAAGACGCGGTGTGAAAACGCCGGTCTTTCCCGACATTGTCCGAAACAATTATTAAACAATTCCATCGCATAATGGTTTGGAAAAATATTTGGGGGTGTCCCCTCACTCTGAAAAATTTTTATGGGGTGGGTCAAGGTTTTGAATGAGATTTTTGGGGGGTCATTCCCCCCTTCCGACGGTGGGTCCGGTCTGGAGAGGCCTCCGCGGCCGCTCGGCCCGGAGTGATCCCCTCCACGATCGCGGCTTCCCCCACTCCGCGGCTCGTGCGCACGCAACCGGTCTTCCACTCCCCGCAGGCCCCGCGCCCATGTGTCCCTCCACCGCGCTCCCCCGCACGCTCTCACTTCCCCGCCCCCCGCGCTCCCCTCAGAGGACCTGCGTTAGAACCGGCCTAGCTATACTACTGACGTGAGTGACTGTGAGAAGCCGTGAAGATATTGTAACAGGAATATGTCTACAACACCAGTGAAGGCGGATATTACAGTCGCTCAACTGAAGGAAAAGCTGAGAGGTCTTAATCTGAAGACATCGGGCAACAGGGCTGAGTTGATTGCTCGAATGATGGCGGTAGATCCTTCGGGATCGTGGATGCAGGCAGTGTCGGGTGTGCATGAGACCGAGCCAGGGAGTAGTGACAGTGGTGCATCATTGGGTACACCCGCAGCCAGTGGGTCTGCGCGGGCTGAGGAAAGGTCTTTGTCGGGAAAAATGGACGAATTGATAGGCCTGATGCACATGTTTCTCCAAGGGGCCGCGGTTGCACAGCAGGGGCCTGGTACGTCGAGGCCGTGTCAGCAGACAGAAATTTCAGCCGTCGCAGGTAGAGAGACGGAAGCAGAAGGCGATACGGAAACACAAGAAAATTCGGAAGCAGGACCGGAAGTTCCGACACGACGGAGTGTAATTGTGAAGGAGATTGCGGACTACTTGCATGATTATGCGGGGGAGCCGGACGGTTTCGACAGATGGGAAAAACAACTAAACCTGTTAAAGGTATCCCATAGACTAAACGAAGATCAAACGAGAAGACTGATACTTCTGAGGCTCAAAGGAAAGGCGTTGGATTGGTTTCATTCCAAACCGGAACACGTGATAATGCCGATGGAGTCGTTGCTAAACGAGTTACGGGAAATGTATCGCCATTACCCAAATGAGATGGAATTGCGCATCAAATTCCAGAACCGAACGTGGAAAATTGGCGAGACATTCCATGAGTATGTGCACGACAAGGTTCTTCTGGCCAATAAAGTGTCCATCCAGGAGCCTGAGTTAGTGCAGTACCTTATTGAGGGAATATCAGATGTTGTTCTAAGAGACCAGGTGCGTCTCCACAAATTTAAAACAAGGGCAGCACTGCTAGAAGCATTCCAAGGCGTCATGCTGCGAGGGTCGACAGCGTCAAAAGGGTCAAGAGATGCAGGCGGCAGCAGCAACGTGGTTTCTTCGTCATCGAGGGTGAAACGGGACGCAAGAGAGGAGCCGCGGAGGGGTCGCCAGGCTTGCTACGGCTGCGGCAGTTTGGATCATCTTAGAAGAGACTGTCCGACGAATGTAAACAGTCACAACATCAGGTGTTTTAAGTGCAATGAACGAGGTCATATTGCGTCGCGGTGTACACAGGGCGTGCGGATCATCGAGGAACCGGCGACGAACAGCGGCGCTGTCGCTCAGGTACAGCATGAGAAATATAGGAAGGAGGTAACGGTAAATGGCCATCAAACTGTAGCATTAATCGACACGGGAAGCGATATTATATTAATGACCGCGGATCAATATATTAAAATTGGTGCACCTCCGTTGCAATCAAGGGAAATTAAATTTGTTGGTGTGGGGTCGAATGAGAATAGCACACTGGGTGAGTTTCAGGCGGAGTTGGCTGTCGATGATAATGTCTATCCGGTTGCTGTACAGGTAGTTTCAGAACAGCTCATGAAACATAAATTCCTTCTGGGCGCGAACTTTTTAGATACTGTTGAAACAAATATCAAAGGGGGCAATATCTCAATATTTCCCGTCAAAGAAACAGATATAGTTGATCGCGATGTCCCCGAAATATTTCAAATAAACGCAATTGAATGTATAGTGGTCGATGAGGCCGATATAAGTAACGTCACCAATGTCAGACACAGGAATACCATTAAAAAATTAATTATGGGATACAAGCCAAAGCGGGTTAGAAACGTAGATGTAAAAATGTCGATTGTCCTTAAGAATGATGTGCCAGTTTTTCAGAGGGCAAGGCGACTGTCCCCTTCGGAGAGAGAATTAGTGAACAAGCAAATTCAGGAGTGGATTGACGAGGGCATTGTTCAACCTTCTCTTTCCGAGTATGGCAGTCCGATTGTATTGGTTAGGAAAAAAGATGGGACCATAAGAGTGTGTATAGACTTCCGTAAGATGAACGAGATAATTTTAAAGGATCGTTACCCCTTACCTCTTATAGAAGATCAGTTAGATTTATTGCAATCTGCGAAGTATTACAGCACTCTCGACTTGCGAAATGGATTTTTCCATGTTTCGGTGGATGAGTTGAGCCGAAAATATACCGCGTTCATAGTCCCAGACGGACATTATGAATTTTTGAAAGTCCCTTTCGGGTTATGCAACTCACCTTCCGTGTTTCAGAGGTACATAAACGTAGTTTTTGGAGACTTGATTCGCGATAAAATAGTGTTAACTTATCTAGACGACCTGATTGTACCCTCGGTGGATTGTGAAACCGGCTTGAAAAATCTCAGGGTCGTACTCGATGTTGCAGGTCGGGTCAGCTTAAAGATAAACTGGAAGAAATGCTGCTTTCTACAGGAGAGGGTCGAGTTTCTCGGGCACGTTATTTCAAGTGGGAAAATTTATCCGTCTGCGCATAAAACCGAAGCGGTTAGAAAATTCCCCGAACCTACTACCGCGCGACACGTACAAAGCTTTTTGGGTTTAACCGGCTATTTCCGAAAGTTTATCCCGCGGTATTCTATGATTGCGCGACCATTAAGTGATTTGTTAAGAGCGGATTCAAGTTTTATTTTCGGTGAGAATGAGAGAGATGCGTTTGTGCAACGGAAGCGTGTGTTAATCGAGAAGCCTGTTCTGCATCTGTATAGAGAAAATGCAGAAACCGAATTGCATACCGATGCGTGTAAATTTGGTTATGGTGCGATTTTGCTACAGCGGGGACATCATAATGCGTTACATCCGGTGTACTTTGCGAGCGGGAAAACCACACCTGCTGAAGAAAACTACACTAGTTACGAGTTAGAAGTGTTGGCCATAGTTAGGTCGCTAAAAAAATTTAGAGTTTATTTGGTAGGGATACCTTTTAAGATTGTCACTGATTGTCGAGCGTTCACACTAACAATGCAGAAAAGGGACCCTTGCACGAGGGTAGCGAGGTGGGCAATCTTTTTGCAGGATTTCCAATATACTATTGAACATAGACCTGGTTCGAGCATGAGGCAAGTGGACGCGTTAAGTCGTTATCCCTTGCAGTCGTGTTTCATTGTCGATGAGTGTCAAGACGGTCTCGTGTTGCGTTTGAAGAAGGCGCAGCAGGCAGACGAGCACTTGAAGAAAATAACATGCTTAGCGGAACAGAGTAAAATAGACGGGTATGTTGTTAAGGGCGGTCTGCTTTTTAAAGAGGTGGATGGCGACGTGCGTCTCGTGGTGCCGAAGTCGATGGTGTCTCAGATTATTCGCTCTACTCACGAGAGAGGTCATTTTTCTGTTGCGAAAACCGAGGAGTTGCTAAAAAGAGATTATTGGATAGTAGGTGCCAAGCCCAAAATAGAGAAAATCAGGCAAAACTGCGTTTCTTGTATTTTAGCTGAGCGAAAGCATGGGCGACAGGAGGGATTTCTGCGACCTATTGAGAAGGGTGAGACTCCGTTATATACTTACCATATAGACCATTTGGGGCCATTGTTTTCGACCAAGAAACGGTATAAGCATATCTTTGTGGTGGTTGACGGTTTTTCTAAGTTTGTGTGGCTGTATGCTACTAGAACCACGAATGCGGCCGAGGTGATAGAGCGACTTAAAAAAACAGTCTGTGATTTTCGGTAATCCGCGGCGAATAATTTCTGATAGGGGCACCGCGTTTACTTCGAAAGACTTCGCGGACTATTGTGAAGAAGAAGTTGTTTGTCATTCGTTAACCACTATTTTCGGTAACCACGCGCGAACGGTCAGGTAGAGCGCGTGAATCGTACGCTCATACCGTTGCTAACAAAGATGTCAGATCCTAAAAAAGAAAATTGGTATCGATACTTGGATGTGGCTCAGCAATGTTTGAATACGACATTTCACCGAAGTATCGGAACGTCCCCGTTTCATTTAATATTTGGAACGCACGCTCGCCTCAAGGATCATCCGCAGGTGAGAGAGATCCTAGAAGAGGAGTGGGTAGCTGCTTTCCAGACGGACCGGGACGAGATACGCAGACGTGCATGTGAGAATCTGGTCAAGGTTCAAAACGAAAATCAGAGAAATTTTAATAAACGTAGGACTCAAGCGAGAAAATATGTAGAAGGTGATTTGGTGACCATAAAGCGAGTGCAACAGGGACCTGGACTAAAATTAGCGAACAAATTTCTTGGCCCTTACAAAGTTATAAGTGTATTAAGAAGTGATAGATATGTTGTCGAAAAAGTAGGCGAGCATGAGGGACCGTTCCAAACCTCAACAGCGGTAGATTTTATGAAACTATGGATAGATGATGTAAGTGATGAGTCTGATGATGTAAGCGATGAATCAGATAATGTCAGCGAAGACTCCAAGTGTAGGATGGCCGAGTGTGGGACTGCAAAGACTGTCCGCTTGATAAAGTATGTTTGGACCAGAGTAATTGGGATCGAGAGCGGATGTTTATGGTAGAGTATCGAATGCGTCAGGGGTGTGAGGTTTGAATGGTTTCGTCGAATGCACGTGGAGAGTTTGGTGACCGGAGCGCGTGTCAAGAGTGTGTGTGTAAGTTTGAATCTCGGGGAGCGCAAGATAAGAATGAATGAAGTCAGTCCTGCAGAGTTCGTGAAACGAGAGGCATCGTTGCCTGATCCTTCTAATAAATAGTTTCCTTTACTTTTTCTACAAGTTGTGTAATTCATTTCTGCCTTACTCACCTAACATCCCTACAATATTGTCATCCAAACTACGCACACCTGCAAAGCTACAAGACAATTGGATTGGTGGAATTGGTTTAAATTTGAGTTTTCAAATATGAAGCAAACATACAAGAAGCACACAGAGGATCGAAGCTGAATAAAAGTTTAATTAATATTATACTATATTACAATAAATTTTTTTTCTGACGTAGATCACACTGCATCATCTTGTGCTTCAGTTATCTGTAAATATATAAAATCCACATTTTAGTTACAATATAACTTAGAAGTTTTAGAAGAAGGGTGGACTTTTCCTATAGTAAGTGTAGAGACAACATAATGTGTCCGAAGGAGGTGAGAGCGTATGGCAGAAAGTCTTGTTGAAAGAAATTTAAATGCTAATGGTACCGTTAAGGAACTAGTTTCTGATCAGTTTAGAGGGTTTCCCGCTTTAATATTTATTTTTAACCTAATAAAACATTAAACCACAGACTTTTTTTATACTAAAAGTTGAATTAATGTTTAAACTTCAAGGAAAAATTTTAAAAAGTTGAAAATAAGTATATAATTTAATTATTTATACGGTATGAAATAATAAGGTGACTAGGAACTAGTTTTTGATCATCTAAAATTAACAATACTAACTGCTTTCACAGACAACACCTATATTTTTGAATTATCAGTTTTTATGTTAGTAATTATTTCAAGCAATTATTTATTGACATAAACTCAAAAGAACGATTTATTTCATGAACTGATAAAAAATTAGTGCCTGATCAAGAACTAGTTCCTTAACGGTAATTTATCAAAAATGAACGCAGAGCTCCAATATATTTAACGCACAATTTATTGGTGTTGCAATAAAATTAATTTAATATGTTCATTAGTGAATTTAAATATTGGTAATGTGAAACTAATAAAACTAATGATTAGCGTTGGAACTACTGTAGATTTTAATAAAGTATTACGAATATCTTTCATAAAAGATTAGGAAGTATCGAGGGAGATGCATTTTCAGCGTACTTTTTTCACTAATGTAACTTACTTTACACTGCAAGCACTACGCCATAATTTTCTTAATTCTTAATGCTACGCTAATATGAAAAATTTTGTCCATTTACCTTATTTGACAAATTTCCAGAAACTTGTGCGAAACAAGATGCTTCTCTGTCTATCTAACTAAATGTAAAAATAGTTTCGTTGTATAAAAACAATATATTATTTTGTAGAAACTTGTGGGAAAGAAGATGCTTCTCCGTCAAACATTGTCAGGACAACTTCCAAGTTTGTGCGTCCTCTCCGTTTCCATAAGCTCTGCATAAATAGTCTATTAAAAAAATTTTGTGACTTACCTTGTTAATTTAGACAATAATTCAGTGTCCTCTATGGTGTAAAAACTCCTGTCACTTAAAATTTTTTAACTAGTTTCCTTTGTTACGTCCTGAAGGGGCTTTCGGCGAATCTCCCTGAGCGGCTAGGGTGACTCGCGGGGTTCTTACTCTTTTAAGGTGCTAAAGCACGCCTTGACTAAACTTACCGAGAGGGGATCAGGAGAGAAGGGGTTTAAATCAGTGGTGACTCGGAGTTCGGGGAAATAACACAGTAAAATATATTCAGATGAAAGACAAAATAATATAAGAACATACCCTAGGGACGTCGCTCCGTCCCTGCTATCGTAGTGGGCTCGGATTTCGGCATGCTTGCCGTTTATCGCTTCGTACGCTTTGTCAGTCGGTCAACCTGGCGTAGGTCGTGGTCGCTCGCTGTGCTCTCGGATAGCACACGGAAGTCGGCGCAATCGGTGTCCGTTAATGTTCTCCCCTTTCGTTCTGTCGCACGTCTTCGCGGAGTCAACGGCGGTTCGTACCTCGCGCAAGGGCTCTCCCGGCTAGGCCGTTCGCGGTTTGTCGGATGGAGATACCCAGGGCTGATCTCGACCGTCCGGACGGGTGTCGCGGTTTCTACTATTGCCCGATGAGAAGATGAGCTACTACCCACAAACTGAAATGTCACAGGGGCAAGGGGAATCGTCCACTCGCGTCAACCTATCCCCTCCAACACAGTTCGTCGCGTGACGAAGAACTCGAACGCAACTAATCGCGACAATCCGCGGATACGGCTAGCCGCTAAGAACCGAAAACTAGGACTTCTTGGAGGGGATAGGGTGGAGCGAACAGGCGATTCCCCTTGCCCCTGTGACATTTCAGCTTGTGGGTAGTAGCTCATCTTCTCATCGGGCAATAGTACGTGGCGGCGAGGCGCGGTTTCTAGACGGCCCGCTGGCTCGTCACAACTTCCTATCACGAGCTTTCGAAAACGAAACCCTGTTCCGCGGTTCTTCGTCGCGGGCCGCACCTCGGACAGTCCCCAGGAATGGGGGAAACGGCCCTGTCGGCAGCTGTCGATTGCTTCACTAATTCTTCGATATTTGCGAAATATCCGTGGCCCGGGCCGAGCGCGGTCGTTGTCCCTACGGTCGTTGCCACGGGCTAAGCGCAACGCGATTGCTACACGCGAGGCGATTCCGCTGAATCGTCTTTACGGAAGAAAGTGACGCGAGGACAGCGAGCACGGGATGGACCTGAAGGGGCTATGTAACAACTTATTTCACACTTGACAGGTTATAACTGTTTGACACTAGCTAGGTTACGTTTACCTCTACAGTTCTGCTCTCTGCTAGCAGTCACGTGACCACGATTTGTTAGGGTAGGGTGGGGCTAATAGTCCCGTTTTTCGTATAATCTTATGTAAAATTTAGTACTAACAATCTAGAGATATCTGGTGTTATTTTGTTAAAACTATAACTATTGGGCTTTACGTTTGCGAAGTTCATTCGGTGATATTGTTATTTTTTGTTGAGTTATACCACAAAATGTTCGTCAATTCCAAATGGACTTATTGCCCCACGCGCGGGGCAAAAAGTCCATTGCTTGGGGTAAAAAGTCCCTAATATCTTCTAATCAACATTTCGTGTAATATAAAACTAAATAAGTAAGAAACTCTTCTTAAATCAACAAATATTTATTGAACCAATTCTTTTCGGCATACAAAATGAAAGGAAAGCATTATTTGCTTAACAAAAAATAAAAATATAAGTCAGAGACTTACTTTGAACTAAAAACTATCAAAAATCTTCCCTCAACTAAAACAAAAACACTATTTAAAGGCTTTGGCATCGTTTCTTTATGCTTTGGCCATCTTATTATGAAAGCAAATAATAAAAAATATAATTTCATTTCAAACTGTACCTTGCTTATATAAAACAAAAATCATTTTCTTAGTATTATTTGATTATGAAATCAAATACTACCTTGTTTTATAATGGCGCATTCTAAAAAATAATAATAAATATAAATAGTTCTCTAATTTCAAGTGAAGTGGCCATAAGTTCTCATGCGAGGTAACAGTCCCAATAAGGGACTTTTTGCCCCAATGGTACTTCTACAGTTTATGCGATATTTACGGTAGAAAATATTATCATTTCCAAATAAACAATATCATGTACAGATTACTAAAGAAACATAGAATCTTAATGTACTTAGCTGATGCGCTGATAAACTTCGGTTTACTTCGTACAAAACAATAAAGGCGACGTATTTATTTCACTTTTTAACGCGTATAATACCAAAGACGTCGTGTAATCCGAACGAACGACCAAAAACGACTGGCGACTCTGTGGTTACCTCCGTTTCTTCTCGCCTTTTATGTAGTATACTGCGAAACTCGATATTTTGTTTAGGAACAGAGATTTTGCATTCGGGACTTTTTACCCGCCGGACTTTTAGCCCCACCCTACCCTACGCGAAAGTGCCGAAACCTTCATCGAATCAGCGACGTGGATATTGGAGACATTTCCTCTCCCTTTCATGTTCCCCTCTTGCCCACACTTGACGATGACGATTCTTAATTCTTCAGAACATAAAATTCGTCAAATTGGAACTTTGCATTGAAATATCTCAGCTCATAAGGCACGTAGGACCAAAGCGAAGACACTTTTCTTATGTAAATCAATGCCAAGCTATCCATTAAGACCATTCAAAGTCTAATCGGATCAGCCGTTATTGAGATTCGATAATCTCAGGGTACTTGATAGCGAGTCGTGCCGTAATAGATACACTCTGTGTCTCGCGCTGCGCATATATCTATATATACTTGGGGCGAGACACTGCCGTGTCTCTTGATACCTCGTCTGTGCTCTGACGCTAGCGGCTAGACGCAGCTCTCGTGCCGTATTCCTTCAAGACTTCTCGATAGAGCTGTGGCAACAGTGCGGCAGAGACACAGAGAACAGAAAATGTGGTAACTATGTGTAAAAAATTTGTCTTCATAGAGTACCTGGAGATGTCACCTCTTTAGAAGTTCTTTTTATCGACCTCAGTCAGGGTTTCATGGACTCCGGCGTGAGAACACACCTACAGGAGCGGTGGTAATGTGTGCGTGAATTGACGCCAGCACGAAGCCAGCCACGTGGTGGCATAGCGAAACGTATGTGACGTCACAGGTGGACTCTTAGCCACGTAAAAAGTGCGCTTCCCTGGAACCCGGTGTGGCTATACTAAATTTCAGGCAGAGTCCACCGGCCACAGCTGCTATTGGTCAGAAGGAAACACCTACAGAGAGCGGTGGTTGGCTGCGGCGTTACTCGATGGCGCTGGCGTCGGTTCGTCTCCAATCATCTCCAATCGTGCGTAGTACCTATTGGCGTCCGTGATTTGGGTTGGCGCTCACGTCGGCACGTCTGTGACGTCACATTCATTCGCGTTGGCACTTGTCGCCACTCATTAGCCGTTCGGCCGCCGACAGTCTGACTCTCTCGCACGCATAGTCGAGTCATGGCCAACTCAGTCGCCGCTGGTCGCCGCTCAGAGGCAAAGTTATATTGCGCGATCTGTACGCCCGGTGACTATCCCCACCATTTCTTGGAATCCTTCCATCCAGAGTGAGAGGACGAAAGAGTCGACGGCAACTTCGTGTCAACTATTTCGTTCCCTCTCGCTCGCTCTTCGGAATTCTCACTCGCGTCATTGGCGGCACTGAATAGTGTCCGCATCGCGTCGTACGCCCGCCGACACACAGTGGGACGGATCGACGTTTAGGTAGGCATTCACTTCATTTTTTACATTTATCATCATTTCTTGATTACTAGCTTCAGATTACAGAATTTAGAAAATGATTTTATAAAAAAAAAAAATTATTTTTGCGAATATTTTTTTATTTTTTGTGAAATTTTTTTTTTGTGAAAATAAAAAAAATTATTTTTTGTGAAAATATTGCACCATTATTATTGAAAATAATAAATTGGAGCAAAATAGTACATTTTTCCAGACTTGCACCTGCTTTTGTGCAAAAAAATGTCAATTTTTCAAAGGGTCGGATGCGGATGGATATAAAAATTGAATTTTCTGAAACTGAAATCTATCCAGAATTAAGAGGTATGCTTGAATATACGAACAAATACGAACATTTTTTTTAATTTAGAAAAATACGAAAATTGTACCAAGAAATCTTAATTTGACAATAGAATATAAGGATTTATATTTTTCATTACAAGAAAAAGACTAACTAAAACTATTCCAATGTGTAAAAGCAGATAATTTTCTAAAAATGGAAATTTAAATGTTTTTTTAGAATATTTACCTGAGGAAGCCCAGAACACCCGAAATAATGATTTTAAAAACTACTGCGAATTATACGCAAAAAGAGCAGCCGAAAAATGACAAATCAAGATGTTCTAAATAATTTATTAATAAGCCCCGATCCATATATATGGATGTATATATATGGAAATCAACATGAAGGGACTCTTGAAGTCCCATTATTAAAAAGAGCGACGAGAAAAAAAATGATTATTGTATTTATTATACAATATATTACCTGTAATCTTAGATTATAATCATTAAATGATGAAATATGTAAGAAATGAACTGAATGCCTACCTAAACGTCGATCCGTCCCACTGTGCGACAGCCCCATTCGTCGGGTTTATAACGACGAATTACTGTAGTTCGTTTTGGCTGAAGGTGAGCGTGTAACGTGTAGTATACGTATTATGTTGACGAAATTTTGGTTGGAGATTCAGAAAAAAATCTTACCGTTTCCGACTGATCCATGAGACGATATTGCGATATCTCTATCAGACGTGGAACGATTTTATTGAATTTGGTCTTATTCGAAAGCTAATATGGTTTACATAAGAAAAATGCCTTTAAAATTAGAATTAATCATGTTGGATTAGCCGGGCGACGAGTAAATGATAGCGTTAGCGACAGACGACATATACAGGGTGTCGAAACCTGTACTTGGCCTCGAGACGCTGCACTGTCGCGTCTCTAGATATCATGTGCCTGGATTTACGCGCAGCGCTAATTTTGGCCGCACGAATAAAATACGTGTTCGATTTGTGCGTAGATATCTTTTCCACGGTAGGTAATTCTCTGTATAGCTGGCAATTTTCTGCGCTTTTACTCTCTCGCAGCGAGCATAAAATATTAATTAAGACAGCCCGCCTGGAATACTCACGGTAACTCCTCTGTATTAAAAAGCGCACTTAATTAAAATTCACACGGTCGGCTATAGACGCGTAGAGCTCGCTTGTACACGAGCAACCGTGACAGAAGCAGGTAATTTTTAATGGCACGCCGACTTGAAAACCCTTATCGATTAATAAAATCGGCCTTCTTACACTTTTTACTGGTTGATCAAAGTTCAAGCACCGACTACATTCGAATTATCGGCTTTTAACTGAAATTCTTCGCCAGGGCCTGGCCGTTTTTCTCGGCAACTTTTCAAGGTGACGCAATTTCTCGGGTAATTGGGAGATTAGATTAATTTGATGAATTAAACGGTCCGCTTGGAGTTGGTTAAAGTCGTTACACCGAACTCAGAACTGGTGTATAATCGCCTCGGCTCCGATCTATTTTTCCCCCTCTTCCTTGGAGCGTCGAATTTCTCGTAAGAACGCCCGATAGAATCATGCTGCCCACTTCCTTCTTACTACAATAATTAAGGTGTCTATCGAATCAGATTCGCGAGTCCTAGGTACTAAATGATAAATGATAGAACTCGGAGAAGTTACGCAACTCGAGGAAGATCCGGTCATGGAAATTGCATAGGTACGTAGAATTTTCTTGAAACGTGCTTCGCGATTTCACTTGGTCCCTTAATTTTAATCTTCTATCACCATGCTATATAGGTACATACAATGTGTACCATGTAGCGCATGAAAAGGAATTCGTTGGTACGCGTAAGCACTCTACGGCGTAATATTTTTCATTCCTTACCGCTGCTCAGAATAGAGAAAGGGAGAACGCGGGTCTGAGGTAAAGGCGAGGAAAGGAAGAAGAGAAGGATACAGATAAGTAGTAGGTATGGAGCGTTACACGGACTGTCCCGGATCCCGAGCCGCGCAACTAACAATAAACGAAACGCGGGCGGCCCGGGTCGCGAGATCAGGCAGGATCGTTGATTTCTCTAAAAAATTTCTTCTACACACAAAAGTGCAGTATTAGAAAAGCTTGTCGAAACTTAGTGGTTTCATTGTCTCGTATGTGCGGCCGCCTTTTTCCCCGCCCGAGCAGAAAAAGCCCCCCCCCCCCCCCCCTCCCGTCGCGTCATCCTGTTGAGTCGATGGATTCATATTTTACCGGGAAATATCATACCAAGATTGCTGTCGTTGAACGACCTAACGCGTTCCGCTTGCTCCCGACGCTTTTCCCGCAACACCACCACCACCGTTCAAATCCTATTCGATATTTTAACCTCGAGCTTAGAATCTCGCCAGCTGCGAAATAGGAGAGAGCTAAGGAGTATGAGTGTGAGCGGGAGAAGGGAAATTCCATCAATCTCTCGGCTCGCCTTTGATGTGCTCTATCATGGAGATACCTAACTATGCTCCATAGTACAAGGCGGAAGCTGAGGCCTAATATTTTGCGGCGCAGCTCTTGTTTTACTTTCGCCGCCAACTTCTTCGGCCTGCTAAAGGTCGCGTTTCAGAAAAAGAATCGCGATAGTCGTCTCGTTTGGTTCCGCGACGGTTCGTTAAGGACCGAGGTGATTCCCGGGTACGAACCATTCGCAAGTTATTCGGCCGGTGAAATGATGGGTCCGGTGTTATGCTAGCGAAAGATCGACTGGCACGCGACTTTTTGAAAGCGCGTAGTTGCTGGAATGATCGCGGAGGACAAAGGGCTTTTAATTAAAACTTGGGGGATTAAAATGAATTTCAACGTTGTACTCGCTGGCGTTTTTACAGAGCGTGGAATATTTACGCGTACCGTGAACTGTGTTCGTTTTAGTTTCGCGCCGCTTAGAACAACTATTCGTTTCGACCATTTGAGTTTGTCAAAACATAAGCGAGCTTTATTTAACCAGGTTGTGGTTCTCCAGAGAAAGGTATAATGTCATTGTACGTCGACGTAGCGTATCCATTCTAGGTAACGGCTAACGAGATGACCGCGTAATATCGTTGCGCGAGTTGCGCCAAGCACGAAACATTTTTAACGAGGCACCCGTGAAAGGATAACCTTCCCGTTCTCATCTCCTCGTCTCTCGTTCATTCCGCGCCAACTTTTCGATCGCTCGAGCAATTAAGGTTATTTCATCCGTAGGAAAATAATTTGTTTGCCGACGAATTGCACGCGCGCCTTGCTTTGATTGTAAATTTATCGAGGAACCAATCAGAGTTATCAACGCTGCAGTACGCGATACGCGATCGATAGCAATACTTTGCCAGCTTGGCGTATAGATAGTGTATAGGCTAACGGTTCTAGCTGGCCGCATTATATACGGTTCGATAGCTAATGTAAATAGGTACATGGGTAGATTGAATGGCTGCTGGCTTCAAATCATCGAACGATGTATGTAGGTATACGTATAGATACTTAGCTATGTGTCGTGGGAATAGCCGGTAATGAAATCGGTGTGCGTCGACGTTGAATGATGTTGAGTAATGTTATCGCATCCTTCCGTCATGCATCTGATTACAGCTTTCCGACGCTTCGTCATTTCCAGAGAAATTTCCACAGAGAAATAATATAATTTTAGAAACGGCTTTTCTTTACAGACGCGTAGCGTTCCTTTCGTGGGCATAGAGGAAGAACCGTGGCAGGTGTCGGGCTAAAATGGAAGAAGAATGGAGCGTTATCGATCGCCGCGCGTCACCGTACGCGTCGTTTAATGTACGGAGATCCAATCGAGATTATCGCGGTCTGCCTCTCGTCAATAAAATTGCAATTGGAACGCATCGTTACGTCTCTAGTGAGAGAGTATAGCGATACGCGGCCAGTTTGCGTTTGGGCA
The DNA here is from genome assembly GCA_960531205.1 of Andrena bicolor. Taxonomy (NCBI): domain Eukaryota; kingdom Metazoa; phylum Arthropoda; class Insecta; order Hymenoptera; family Andrenidae; genus Andrena; species Andrena bicolor. The sequence continues at coordinate 26,520,865 of OY482664.1, forward strand.
ATTTGCTCTTGCCAAACTTTAACTCCATTCCGCTATAATAGCCGAGATACCTAAATAAATTAGCGGGGAACAAATAATAACGAGCGAAAGCGATGGCACACGAGACACGCGTACGCAAACCGGCTGTAAATCTCTCTATAGTTTAATACCAAGAATTATTTACAATCGAGGACAATTCGGTATAACCGCTCGGGCTGTTTGTTTCGCCGATCGGCCTGATACGCGATTGTTTGTCACTATAAATTGGTGTAAATCGGTGCAAAGCGGTGTAAAGGGGTGTAAATCGATGTCTGGCTTAACCAGATTCGTTGATTCGTCCATAACGAAGATATTGCAAACGGCTGTAATCGGACAGACGATATTAAACGGGTAGATGGGGGTGACATTATTCAAAGCGCCTTAATTAAAAGCCGTGGAGATAGGTAACGATTACAAGATGTCTGGATGCTGCAAAAGAATCGTGGGCGACCAAGTGGTCGGTGCCGCGCCGCGCCCTTTATATCAAACTTGCACTGGCGATGCGATGTTACGCTTGTCCCGAGATTATTACCAACGTTTATCACCCTTATCGTTCGGACTCGTTCTTTTTGAAAGGTCCAGTTACGTTACGTTGCTCGTTCTCCCTCAGTCCATATTCCTACACCTGGATAGAGAGGATCGTTTCTGTTCGCTAACCGAGTGCACAGCGGCTCTTGAAACACATTTGCCAATCAATCTAATCAATTCAATTAAGGACCCAATACATTATGTATCCCTGTGCCGTTCGTTCTAAACCCTCGCATCATTTAGAGGAATTTCTGCGCATCGATCTACGCCCGAGAGACCATCATGACCATCATTCCATTTCCAATCGTATTCTTCTCAAATTACTCCATTCGTAAGTATTACTTATGTAATATTATATAGATACATAGCGCGGTATAAAAGATGAAACCCAACTGTTTCTGTCAATGTCCGACTTCCTACTTACTTGAAAAAGTGGATCGCCGACAGTTTGCAAATGGGTTTGATCACGTTTTAATTAATGACAGAGATGGCTGCCTTCTCGATGAATAGAGAAACTTTGAGGACTCGTAGACGGTATTTAACGCAATATCGTTATTGGGCCACTGCCCGCAAACTTGCGCTTAATTGGAATTTTCCTGCAAGCTTGAGAAATTACTTGCGCTTAATTGTCCGCTCCGGTCCGTTCATTAAGAATTGCTCTCCGACCAGCTCTATCTAGTAGCTGGCCACATGTATATCGAACAGAAATTTCTCTTTATCCTCGAAATCGACCTCTTGGAGAGATGGTTTCCAACAGCTTGTCCTGCGCTATCGTCTTACTCTGTAATCCAAATTTCCCAGGGTTTCGCAAGGTAAGGTAACGCGTGGCTCTCTATATAGATTCGTGGTTACTGAGGCAATCGAAACAACAAGACTCACCGATTCAGCCACCTTTGGTCCTACTTACGGGGGGATCCCCGAAATTTTTCTGTCAAAAGCGTACCTTTTTTCAAGTCCTAACATTTCTGGAATCCTACATTTTTTCTTCAGTTTATCGGCTCTAAAATTATATGGAAATTAAAATTAGATATTTTTTTTGTTTCGGGCTAAAGTGAAGGGCTCTATTTGATTTTTCCCGCCATTTCACCATTCCAGTGGCAAGGCGCACGAACGATTAATTAATTTCGGCGCGATGAACTTGAAATTTTACAATTAAATTTTTTGTATTCCGTAAGTTGTTGGTTTTGTTTAACTAATGAAAGTTTATTTACGCAAAAATTATCTTTTATATTACTGCTCTGGAATGCATGAGAGGACAGGGCTGTAATGTTTATATCAGGATGTTTATAGCGATAGCATGACCAACCGATAGAGTTCGTGTGCTTGACGGACCTCTCCTCAAGAATTCATTCTGCCGAATCGTTTCGTTGAAAAAGTGAAAAGTTTGATTTCTCGTTTAAAGAGATTAGTAAAAAGGGACAGTTCCTTCTTTTAAAAGACAATGGAGAAATTAAATATGAAAAGAAACATTAAAGCCTTTAACGGCATAAAATATAGTGTGTGGAAATTTAGAATTCGTGCTTTGCTAACTGAATTAGACGCAATTAAAGTTATTGATGATAAAATTCCGGAGAAGTTAACTGATGACTGGATTAAACCTGATAAAACTTTCAGAAACATTATTGTGGAATTCATCAGACTCTTTCCTTAGCTTTGTTCAAACAGAAAGTAGTGCTAGACAAGTGTTGCATAATTTGGACGCTATTTATGAGCGCAAAAGCATCGCCACGTAAAAAAAATTATTAGGTTTAAAATTACACTGTGATACGCCGTTAATAAGTCACTTCACTATTTTTGATGATTTAATCTCGGAACTATTGGTAGCGGGTGCAAAATTGGAAGGAACAGACAAAGTGTCTCATTTATTATTAACTTTGCCTACATCGCCTACACCTGCGATGGTGTAATAACTGCAATTGAAACACTATCAGAAGACAATTTAACATTAGGGTTCGTCAAAACGAGACTTCTTGATCATGAAGTGAAAGTGAGAAACGAAAGCAGTGACACGAGTGTAAAAGTGCTTCAAGCAAATAAAGGCAATGTGGCAAAGAGACAAAACTTCGAAATCCCGAGACCGCCCAAGAAGTTTTATCGAGGGCAACATAAGACACGGTCCTTCAAACCGAATAGGTCATTATCTATTGTAAAATGTCACCATTGTGGAAGGATGGGTCACATCAAGAAAGATTGTTTTTATTATAAAATAGGACTTCAACACCAGAATGCTGAAAAAACTAGAACCGTTGTAACGGTGCAAATACCTCAACCATCGACAGTAGATTTTCAATCAGAAGTGAATGTAAAAATAAAATTACTTTTCTCCTTGATTCTGGAGCTTCGGGGCACCTAATCAAACAGAGAAGATTTAGGTGTAAATTTTAACGGACTGGAAGTGCCAATAAAAATTTCCGTGGCGAAGAACGGAACATTTATAATGCCGAGTTTACACCAAGGCGAACACGAACAAAAACAGTGTTCGCGAACGTTTTCGTCTGTTCTAGTCGTGTTCACTTCGCCGCAAATATGAACAAAACTCAGCGTATGAATCGTATGTGAATGTTTCGTTGTGTTTGCGGCAGTGTGAACACGACAAGAACAGAGGAAAACGTTCGCGAACAAACGATGTTTTTGTTCGTGTTCGCCTTGGCGTAAACCCGGCATAATTGCGACGAAGAAGGGAACGATGAATATCACCACCAACATGGGTATCCAAGGGACCATAGACAATGTCTATCCCCATAAAAAACTTCAAAAAGGTAAAAAAATTACGCCAAGTAGGGGAGACCGGGGCTACAAGTTCCGAGGGGTAAGTTGTTCCGACAGTTCTATCTTCAAAATGAAAGAAGCGTTGTACTTTAAAATATTTTTTCCGTGTAAATTGCTCACGTCACTCTGTGGAAAAAATAATTTAAAGTACAACGCTCTTTTTGATTTTGAAGATAGAACGATTGGAACAACTTACCCGCGGAACTTTTAGCCCCGGTCTCCCCTACATGAAATCAAATAAATCACAAAAATAGAAGATAATAATATTACAAAATACAAAAATATGTGAAATCAAAACAAGATGCAAGTACTATTGCCCGATGAGAAGAAGAGCTACTACCCACAAGCTGAAATGTCACAGGGGCAAGGGGAATCGTCCACTCGCGTCAACCTATCCCCTCCAACACAGTTCGTCCCGTGACGAAGAACTCGAACGAAACTAATCGCGACAATCCACGGATACGGCCAGCCGCTAAGAACCGAAAACTAGGACTTCTTGGAGGGGATGGGGTGGAGCGAACAGGCGATTCCCCTTGCCCCTGTGACATTTCAGCTTGTTGGTAGTGGCTCTTCTTTTCATCGGGCAATAGTACATAAATATGCTTTTCAACTGCGCTTAAGATGACACAACTACTATTGCCCGATGAAAAGAAGAGCCACTACCCACAAGCTGAAATGTCACAGGGGCAAGGGGAATCACCTGTTCGCTCCACCCTATCCCCTCCACGAAGTCCTACTTTTCGGTTCTTAGCGGCTGGCCGTATCCGCGGATTGTCACGATTAAGGTCCAGTTCATATATATTGGCCGGTGAGCTTCGCGAGGGGTATTCTCCCAACACACCGCTTGCCTGCCTCGGTGCTCCTTTTCTCTGCGTTCTCGCTCTCTCTACTATTGCCCGATGAGAACATGAGCTACTACCCACAAGCTGAAATGTCACAGCGGCAAGGGGAATCGCCTGTTCGCTCCACCCTATCCCCTCCAAGAAGTCCTAGTTTTCGGTTCTTAGCGGCTAGCCGTATCCGCGGATTGTCGCGATTAGTTGCGTTCGAGTTCTTCGTCACGGGACGAACTGTGTTGGAGGGGATAGGTTGACGCGAGTGGACGATTCCCCTTGCCCCTGTGACATTTCAGCTTGTGGGTAGTAGCTCATCTTCTCATCGGGCAATAGTATATAGGGCTATGCGTACCCGTCGCCCGGTGGGAATTAGTGTCCGTGAGGTAGGCACACATGCAGCGAAGCATCCCCACCACTTTGAGCACATAGACGGCGGGTCACGATTCCGCGCGGTCATTTTTCGCTTCTTTCTGGCCGAAGGGGGAAGCGAGATGGAACCAGTGATGCCAGATCGGTGGGTTTTGGCCCACGGTCGCTACCACCACTCCACGACCAAGCGTACCCCCTCCTAGCGTCCGTACCGCACCACACAAGCATACGCGTCCCTCCATCCGTGTGTCGTACGCGCTGCCTGGCCACCGCTCTCCGGTGAGAATTCGTTTTCCCGACATCGAAGCGCTTGGCGCGCAAGCGAAAAAACAAGACTTCAAATCCCGGTGCGGATATTACTTTTTTTTTTAATTATTCTCTAATTTCTCTTTCTATATTCTCAACAGACTAAAGGCTTAAAAACTATTAATTTACTAAGCATTTTCGAAGCTTGATTTGCTGCTAAAGTGCGATTCTCTTTTGGCTTGTATCGCACCACTCCAAGCGTAAGTACCCTACCTTCTGTCAGTGTGCCGTACGCGCTGCCTGGCCGGCGCTCTCCGCGGAGAATTCATTTCATCGAGGTTTGAACCTCAATGCGAAGATTCTATTTTTTTCATTAATTATTTTCTAACTTCTCTTTCTATATTCTCAGTAGAATAAAAACTTGAAAACTGTTAATTTACAAAGCATTTTCGCAGCAGGCTAATGTACGATGTTGGTCTTCTGCCTTTTGTACACATAAACAGAAATAATTCCTTGAAATGCTACTTACAAAATAAGCACCGTTCTAGGATGAACTCCTTAAAATTCACGTCACAATGAACAGTTACAGAATCGGTGATTTCCGTTTTAGGTAAGCGAGCCGAATGACACAATTTTCGTAAATAATCAACAAGCAACTAAGCAAATACGTATAAACCTGATTAACACGAAAAGAGTGTCGTTGGCCAAGAGTGGGTTCATAAAACACTTCTGTAGGTATAAATGACATTATTGCGACGGGTACGAGACCAGTCGATATTGTTTTCGAACCTCATTACAGTAATCTGGGGTGCGAGGGGTAAGCCGACCGTAATAGCGGAGCGGGCGGCTCGGTTACCTGAAACGGAAATCACCGATTTTGTAACTGTTCATTGTGACGTGAATTTTAAGGAGTTCATCCTAGAACGGTGCTTATTTTGTAAGTAGCATTTCAAGGAATTATTTCTGTTTATGTGTACAAAAGGCAGAAGACCAACATCGTACATTAGCCTGCTGCGAAAATGCTTTGTAAATTAACAGTTTTCAAGTTTTTATTCTACTGAGAATATAGAAAGAGAAGTTAGAAAATAATTAATGAAAAAAATAGAATCTTCGCATTGAGGTTCAAACCTCGATGAAATGAATTCTCCGCGGAGAGCGCCGGCCAGGCAGCGCGTACGGCACACTGACAGAAGGTAGGGTACTTACGCTTGGAGTGGTGCGATACAAGCCAAAAGAGGATCGCACTTTAGCAGCAAATCAAGCTTCGAAAATGCTTAGTAAATTAATAGTTTTTAAGCCTTTAGTCTGCTGAGAATATAGAAAGAGAAATTAGAGAATAATTAAAAAAAAAAGTAATATCCGCACCGGGATTGGAAGTCTTAATTTTTCGCTTGCGCGCCAAGCGCTTCGATGTCGGGAAAACGAATTCTCGCCGAAGAGCGGTGGCTAGGCAGCGCGTACGGCACACGGATGGAGGGACGGGTATGCTTGTGTGGTGCGGTACGGACGCTAGGAGGGGGTACGCTTGGTCGTGGAGTGGTGGTAGCGCCCGTGGGCCAAAACCCACCGATCTGGCATCACTGGATGGAACGCTTCACGGCGTGCGCGGCGGGCGCGAACTCTCAGATGGAATCGTGAATTCGTGACTCCTCGCCGCATGCGCGCAACAGTCAGATTGCCAGGCACGGCACGAGTCTTTTTTGCATCCTAGGAGAGCTTGCCAAATTCCTCCATTTTTATTATAATACATTTAATTGAGCTTCTTCATATCCGTATTCTTAATTTTTACTCGTAGTTTAAAACCGTTGTAGTACAATTTTGTAGTATTTCATTTAAAAATTTATTTTCAACAATTCCAACAATGAAAAGACCATATTGTACCTCTTGTCAACCTTACGCCCTAGTAGTTGCCTAATTTTTCAGAGTAAAGCCATAAATAATCTCACATAAATGTATTATAATAAAGGGCGTAATGTGAGAAGTTCGCCTATGGCGCAAGAAAAGACTTGAGTCGGGTCTGCGTCAAGATTCTGCGAAGCGGTTCCCGTGCGCACCGTAAGCCCTTGCGATCATCGCGCACGCAAAGGACGGAATGTGACGGCGCCCAAAGGGCGAAGCGAGACACAACATCAACGCGTTATCTGGCTTGTCCTGTCCTCGCTCGCTTTCAGTGCCTCGCGCTCACTCTCGCCTTCGCCGGGCAAGAGTGAGACAGAAGTGGTGGGGATAGCGACAAGTCCGTATCGTGTACACCAAACCGTGCCCGTATAGAGGCAATGTTTTACACACATCAGAATAGGTGTGCGTTCGCTCCGAAGAAATTCAGGAGCTTTATTGGTCATTCTTCCTCGTTAGCTTCATCTCCTATTGGTCTGCGCATAGCTCCGTAACGCACACAACTATTACGCTAAGAATAAACAACAGCCCCACAGCTAACGTAGCTGTGACGACAGGCGGAGTCGAGCACCGTTCCCGTTATCCCCCCATACCCCTCGGGTACCCAGCAACTTCAACTGCCAATCCACGATCGTCAGGTGGTGGTGGTTGATTTCTCCTCGCGCGCTGCTCGCGAAACGAAACTCACCGGCCAATATATTTGAACTGGACTTTAGTTTCGTTCGTGTTCTTCGTCACGGGACGAACTGTGTTGGAGGGGATAGGTTGACGCGAGTGGACGATTCCCCTTGCCCCTGTGACATTTCAGCTTATGGGTAGTAGCTCTTCTTCTCATCGGGCAATAGTAGACACAGCTAAAATGCTGTGTTCATACATTCCATTACAATGTATTACATAATATTAGCAGATATATTTTTATACAAATAAATATTTTAATACGAATAAATATTTTACTCAAAATACGAATTTGGCGCTGCGCCCCGAATTCATGTTGCTAAACTGAATAAATATGTATAAATTGAATTAATCTTTTTCTTTCTTTCTTGTGCGTGTGTTCGTGAATGTGTGTATGCGCGCGTGTGCATATGCTACGTATAACAGCGGTGGCCATCGTATGAAAACCTACCTTCGACTGAGAACTGACGCTCGACCTGTTCATGTTTCGCGTCGCCCGGTACCCTTAGCCCTAGAAGAACCTCTAAATGCGGAGCTTGATAGGCTGGTGGAAAGTGGCATTATCACTCCGGTAGATTCAGCGGAGTGGGCCGCACCTATCGTTGTCGTGCGTAAGGCTAATGGGAAAATCCATGTCTGCGGCGACTATTCAACAGGACTCAATGATGCCCTAGACGCGGACGATTATCCAATTCCAAACATAGAAGACATTTTCTTCAAGCTTCGAGTGAATACGATCTTTTCCCAATTATAATAATAATAATAAGTCGTCTTTATTCTTTTATAATAAGTGTTACAACGTGTTTGACTTTGAGATGCAAAGTACAGAATGGGCGAGGCTCAGCGCAGCTGTTATTATGCCTAACCCAAAATAGAATCGGAAAAGAAGAGAGAACAAGAATGGTATATTAGGGGGCGGAATATGAAGAAAAAAAAAAATAATAAACAATTAGATGAATCAGCGGTAGGGACTATGCCATATGTGGATGGTTGAGAAGAAAAGCTTTGGTCGCATTTTTGAAGGAGTGAAGAGTGGGGAGTGATCGGATATCATCGGGAAGAAGATTATAAAAATGAGATGCTGTGAAGGAAAAAGATCCGGAAAATTTAGCGGAGTAGAAAGTAGGGGTGGAAAGACTGAATTGTCTTCTCGTTTGGCAGGAGTTAGAGGAGTGGAAGTCAGCGTTGTAGGGGATTAGGTCGCGAAGGTAACGAGGTGTTTGTGTGGAGAGGAGTTTGTATATTAGGCAGCAGAGATGAAGAATCCATTTTTGGGACATGTTTAACCAGCCTGTTTGAGAGAATAGAGGGGTGATATGGTCGTACTTCCGCGTGTTAAACGAAAAGCGAAGACAGGAATTCTGGACGTATTGTATGCGACGAAGTGACGACTTAGCGATGCATGGAAAATAGACAATATCTGCATAGTCAAATAATGAGAGTACGAGTAGCTGTGAGATAAGAAGTTTTTGACGAGTAGAAAGGATTCGCTTGAATGGATACAGGAGTTTTATGCGAAGACGTGCAGCAAGGAGCTTCGTCGAGACGTGTGAGGTGAAGTTCCAGGCGGAGTCAAAAGTAACACCAAGTACCTTTAGTGACGATTTCGTAGGGATTGTGGTTTGGTTTAAGGTGATAGTGAAGGATGTGATATTCTGAAGAAGAGTAGGTGAGCCAGCAAGAAGGAAGGAGGATTTTGCAGGGTTTAAATGTAAGCAGTGTGCCGCTGACCACCCCTGAATCTTCATCAGGTCCGACTCAATCTGCTCCACGGCCGACGCACAGCGGGCCGCGTCAAAAGACAGAACAAGTTGGGTATCGTCCGCGTACATGTACACCGCACAGAATTCTGGTAAGAGAGGTAGTTCCGCCACATAGAGGTTAAAGAGTAACGGTCCCAAGACCGAGCCCTGAGGAACTCCGTGTGTTACTGTGCGTATCGACGAGAATTGCGGAAAAGGGTTATAGATTGCAACTTGCTGTGTACGTCGAGTAAGATAAGAATGAAACCAGTCCAGAGCTGACCCGCTGAAGTTAAGGCTGCGCATTTTGTTGATAAGCAACTCGTGGTTTAAGGTATCGAAGGCTTTGGAAAAGTCGAGCGAGACGATACATGTTAGACGACGCGAGTCAAAAGCCCTGAGTACTAGGTTCGACATATGCAGAAGTGACGTTGTGGTGCTAAAGTTTTGTCTGAAGCCAGATTGAAACAGAGGCAGTGCATTAGTGTTCGTAATGAATTTTTGAAGTTGTAAAGAGCATAGCTTCTCGAGAATTTTGGAAAGGAAAGAAAGGATAGAGATGAGGCGGAGAGAGTTTAAGGTGATAGGAGATTTGGTTTTTAAAGATCCACTGGAAAGGGAGAAGTTAAATATATGGATGAGGGGGTCCAAGCAGCCCGGCATGGAGAGGCATAGCATGTCAGCAGAAATGTCAGAAGGACCAGATGACGTAGGTTTCGTGGACTTAAGAACGGCAAAAAGGTCACTAGGTAGGATAGGATCAAAGGCGAAAGATGGTAAGTCGGGAGAGGGGGAAGTATAGTTACGAGTTAAACTAGGGTCTGGAGCAGAGGACGGAATTGAGTCTAGAAAATAATCATTAATAGCAGTTGGATTGGAAAATTGGGAAGAAAGAGACTGGGAGCTGGATGCTGAGGAGGCCCCTGCTTTGAGGAGGAAGTTCCAGAAGGATTTAGAGGAGAACTTAGAAGGTTGGGTTGATAGAGAGCGAAAGAAGGCCTGCTTTTCTGCCTTGAGCGCGGTTGAGGTATAATTTCTAAGCTGCTTGTAATACTCCCAGTGCGAAGGAGATTGCAACTTTTTATACATGGTCAGAGCTTTGTTCCGTAGTGACATAAGTAATTTGATATTAGGAGTTATCCATGGGGCTGGTAGCCTGGTGACTCTTACCAACTCAGTAGGGGCGTACATGTCAAAGAGGCCCATCAGATTATCAGAAAAAGATGCCAGCTTAGCATCGACCGTGGTAGAGTTATAGACTTCGTCCCAACTCAGGCGGCTAACCGCTGCGCTGAAGTCGTCAAGCGGAATGTTTTTTAGGTTACGCCGTAGTAGATAGCGTTGTCCGGAGCGAGGTTTCAGTAGATCCAGTTTAGCATAAACAAGGCAGTGATCGCTAATCTCACTGGCATCACAAGAACCCGAAGAACAGATTTCTAAGTCGTTGCTGACCATAATCAGGTCCAGAAGACTGGATCTACGCGAGGTTACGCGTGTAGGATCAGTTATTATTTGCTTTAAGGAAAGTATACTTAGTATATTATTAATTTATGTAAAACCAGGTGATAGAGCATTAATGAGATCAACATAAAAATCGCCCAAACATATGGTAAAAGTAGAGGCAACAGTGAAGTCATGTAGGAATGATTCGAACGGGATTAATACCGCCGGCGTGCAAGAAGGAGGCTTATATACAACAAAGACAGCCAGTCGGATGTGCGATATTATAATGCTGATCCCAAGTACCTCCAAACAATTATCGCACTGATACGAATCCGGCACCCCCAGACACGTGATTTCATACCGCAGGTTAGAGTTGACGTATAAGGTAAATGTTCCAATCTCTGGACACGTCCCAATACCTGGACACTAGTGTACATAATGCTGATTATTACATTTAATATATGCTTTATCCATAAAAGAACTATTTTATTCAATTACACAAATATTCAATCAAATATATTCATATACATATTTTTCTTAGTAAACTCGTAACACTCGTAATAAAAATAAATTTTCTTGAACTGACCGGTTTACACCATTTTAGTATTCCCGTTAGCTGATTTGCTAAACAGTCTCTACTTTTTCTTAAGCGAATATTATTAATAATGTTTATTATATTGGTACAACTAATACATTTTTAGGAAAATGTTGCTTTGTAGTATTATTTTCTGATTGAATTATTAAAATTTATGGTCGTATTAGTTTTTTATTCGCGTGTCTATCTATCGGTACTGTGAAATCCCAGAACGGCCCGAAACCTGACCACGCAGACCATCAATGCAAACTGCGACTTATGTTACGCGTTATTGTTGACGGAATAATACAATAGTTATTTAGGACTTTAGTACTTATTACTTCCCCTTTTTTATCTTGTTTTAATGGTAATATTTAATTTGGAAGATTTTTTTGATATATAACCTTAAAGCAAAGCAGCGAGCACTTTTGGTGTGCCTAAGAGCACAAAAGAAACTATTGTGTCGTGTTTATTTAATTTACCTCCAAATTGCTGATCTTTTATCATGTGTCTATGTAATGGGATAGTTAAATTGGGACATCGGGACATATTAGTTAAGCTGTCCAGGTATTGGGACCGTAAAATCGGGACACCGGCACATACTAGTTAAGCTGTCCAGGTATTGGGCCATTGTAAGGACTACGAATTTTCAATATTTTACCAAATTATTCAAACCTACAATATGTTTTCTTTGTTTAATGATAAAGTACACACCATGCCCCATGTAATTGCATAATCGTTTGTATATAAATCGATTTGTATAACCGAAAAATTCTCAAACGAGTGTCCGGCGTACCTTAAATGTCCAGGTATTGGGACATTTACCTTAATGCGACGCCTCCCCCGCGGGAAGAGACTTCAGAATCACGATCCGATCGGATCAGAGTATAGCCAGGCAAGAAAAAACAAGAGGAATCATCCTGAGGACGAAGCCACGTCTCACTGAGTGCCAAGATGTCAAAGTTGTACAAGTTAATCAGATCAACTATGTTGGGGAAGTGTGGTGCAAGGGAGCGTACATTTAGATGGGAGATGTAAAAATGTGACCGACTGGATGAGGATAAGCGGCCCTGAACATTATTATCAGAAGCAGCAGGAGTAGGGGCGAGGCTACAAGTTATAGGAGCAGGGGAATCAGCTCCTAAAGAACGAGAAGAGACAACGGAGGAATTATGGGATAACAGAGCGTACTCATTTTGATTATTTATTACTGCCGGCTTCTGGGACGGTCAATCCATTCCATTGCCAATAGAAAGACGCGAAGCAGCATCTGTGGTCGGGTGGTCTGCAGGAGGTTGAAGTTCAAGACGGTTGTTGATGTCATTTCCCAGCGCCAGGTAGCGGGTAGCCTTCGAATTTGCGTCCTTCCTGTGATAAGTGATGCCCCTTTTCATCCACACAAATTGAAAGTTGTGCGTGACTGCAAACTGCTTTGCTTCGGTTAATATTCGACGTTCGTCAGCCGTGGATCTTTCGTTGACGTAGATGGAATTGGTCGGCCAAGAAGAGTTTATCTCGGAGGCGAGAAGATTCCTCTTAATCTTTTTTTTGGCAAGCCATGCATCACGTGTGAGTATAAGAGTGATGGACTGGGCGTGTTGACTCTTGATCCGAAAGGCCGATGCGATGTCAGAGTTAGAGAAGGAAGCATTCAGAGCCGCAGCAATATTTGAAATGACTTCCAGCATGGCATCATTAGCAAAGTCTGACAGGCCGGTGATCGCCAATTCAAAGTCCCTACTGCTCTTTTCGAATCGGTCGATGCGCTTTGAGATTGAAGAGACTGCTGCCTCCGGTAAGTTTACGGTAGATGGTGTTGATGTGATGTTAATTGCGTCAGCTAAGCCAATCTCAATAATATCACAGCGTTTAGCCAATTGTTGTTGCGCCGAGGAGATACCGTCGACTCGAAGAGTAAGGTCGATCACCGTAGAGCGGAGGTTGTCCATACAGAGAAGACATTGATCGAGAGTGGAAGTGATTTTGTCAAGACTGGCGAGCCTCTACTTAATTTCACCTATTGAATTAAGCTCTGATCGCACACCATTGAGTATTGACGTTGTTACGTCCTGAAGGGACTTTTGGCGAATCGCCCTGAGCGGCTAGGGCGACTCGCGGGGTTCTTACTCTTTTAAGGTGCTAAAGCACGCCTTGACTAAACTTACCGAGAGGGGATCAGGAGAGAAGGGGTTTAAATCAGTGGTGACTCGGGGTTCGGGGAAATAACACAGTAAAATATATTCAGATGAAAGACAAAATAATATAAGAACATACCCTAGGGACGTCGCTCCGTCCCTGCTATCGTAGTGGGCTCGGATTTCGGCACGCTTGCCGTTTATCGCTTCGTACGCTCTGTCAGTCGGTCAACCTGGCGTAGGTCGTGGTCGCTCGCTGTGCTCTCGGATAGCACACGGAAGTCGGCGCAATCGGTGTCCGTCAATGTTCTCGCCTTTCGTTCCGTCGCACGTCTTCGCGGAGTCAACGGCGGTTCGTACCTCGCGCAAGGGCTCTCCCGGCTAGGCCGTTCGCGGTTTGTCGGATGGAGATACCCAGGGCTGATCTCGACCGTCCGGACGGGTGTCGCGGTTTCTACGTGGCGGCGAGGCGCGGTTTCTAGACGGCCCGCTGGCTCGTCACAACTTCCTATCACGAGCTCTCGAAAACGAATCCCTGTTCCGCGGTTCTTCGTCGCGGGCCGAACCTCGGGCAGTCCCCAGGAATGGGGGAAACTGCCCTGTCGGCAGCTGTCGATTGCTTCACTAATTCTTCGATATTTGCGAAATATCCGTGGCCCGGGCCGAGCGCGGTCGTTGTCCCTACGGTCGTTGCCACGGGCTAAGCGCAACGCGATTGCTACACGCGAGGCGATTCCGCTGAATCGTCTTTACGGAAGAAAGTAACGCGAGGACAGCGAGCACGGGATGGACCTGAAGGGGCTATGTAACAACGTTATATTTCCAATATCCATAGCAATGTTGGCCGCTTGACTAAGCGTTGTAGGCGGTGCAGAGCAGGTTGATACGGTTATATGGTTGTTATCCAGTTTACAGCCAGAGCATACACGAGATTTTGGGAGAAATTTAGAACATGCAGAGCAGACAGGCATGTTGATAATATAGAGAGAATCGTAGTACGTAGTGTAAGACAGCAGGTGACACTCTTGCTCTGAGTCAGTGGGTATGATTGTATTCCCGGAAAGACCTTGCGTTCGGAGAAACACACACAAAAACTTGTAGAAAAACGGCTGCGCGAAACGGACGGTAATCCAAAGGCAGAGAAATCACTATTAGAGGCACGAAAAATGCCGAATATCTACGTATAGCAGATAAGCGGAGCCTAGCCCTTGTGGCCTAGAACTGCACTGTGAACACTGCACAATTAGAGCCCAGACTTGGATAGAGCTTTGCGAATTATCAGGTTGAAAATAAGATTTGACTGAGGAGCAATAAGAACACGTGTAGTCCCGTCAGATACTTGTTGATAATCAATCAGATATACTAACTGTGTTATACTAATTAGATCCCTCCGATGCCTACTTGCACATAGAGCTCGACGATGAGAGCCGGAAATATACGACAATTAACTCGCACCGCGGGTTATTCAGGTATAATCGGTTGGTTTTTGGGTTGAAACCAACCCCGGCTATTTTTCAGCGTACCCTGGAACAGGCGCTTTCTGGTATACCCGGAATTTTGGTCTACACAACGTTCTGACACGCCTTGCCCCCCGTTTCCAGCTTCGCTTGGAGAAATGCAAGATCCGTACTGCATCGGTTAGGTATCTCGGGGGATGGTAATCAACCGGACCCAGCGCGGATTCAACCAATCCGCACCATGCGAATACCGGGAAACATAAAGGAACTGCGTTCATTTTTGGGTCTAGTTAATTACTACGGGAAATTTGTACAGAATCTACACCGACTGAAGGCACCATTCGAGGCTTTACTGAAGAAAGATGCGACCTACGCATGGAATCCGAATTTGCAGAGAGCTTTCGATGCAGTAAAGAGTACCCTTTCAGGACCACTTCTGTTGGCTCACTACAACCCAGCACTAACACTGATTGCTGCGGCAGACGCGAGCCCAACAGGGATAGGAGGCGTCCTCCTACAACGAGCTCCAGATGGTCAGACAAAGGCTGTCTTCCATATGTCCAAGACGTTAACCGAAACACAGCGGAATTATAGCCAGATTGAAAAAGAAGCTTTAGCTCTGGTTACTGCCGTGGAACGTTTTCGGAAATTCATATATGGTCGTCACTTTATTTTGCAGACCGCCCTCTCTTAACGCTGTTTAGAACGTCAAACACAAGGGAATTGGACACGCGCACGGCCAACCGCCTTAAACGGTGGGCACTTCGGTTGATTGGCTTCGATTTCGAGATCGAATACATAAGGACCGAAGAATTTGGACAGGCTGACGCTCTCTCAAGACTGATTCGAGAAGCCCGACAGGACGTTTCTGATCCGGAGATGGAAGAGGTGGTGACTGCACTCCAGGAAGTGGACACAGAGCTAATGCAAATAGTGCAAGAGTCGACACAGCTCCTACCGCAAGTTACTCAGCAACAATTCCAACAAGCGACTCTTAAAGACGGACTTCTCGCGGAAGTCATTAACCGCTTGCAAACAGGCTGGCTGAAGTCCGATACTAAGGACAAAAACTTGCTACCGTACTATCGTCGCCGAGAAAATTTGTCAATAATTGATAAGGTGTTGGTTTTAAACGACAGGGTCGTAATTCCACAAAGCCTACGCTCGGTGGTCTTGAAGACGCTACACATAGCGCCCCCAGGAATTCGCCGCATGGTACAACTAGCGCGTCGATATTTCTACTGGCCTGCCATGCACGAAGCCATAGAAGGATGCGTAAAGAATTGGAACCATTGTTGGCAGATTGCGGCAGCTCCGCGAAAGGAACTCTTACATCCGTGCCAGACACCAAGAAACCGTGGACGCGGATTCACATTGATTTTACGGGGCGATTCATAAACAATGGATTCTGGTCGTGGTGGATAGTTATTCGAAATTGGTCGACGCAGCATGTTTTTCGACAATAACAACGACGGCAACGTGCCGCTACCTCCGAAAACTCTTCAGTTGCTATGGGCCACCAGAAATTCTTGTCTCAGACAATGGTACCCAATTCACCTCAGAGGAATTCGCACGACTGTGCTCTGGATTCAACATCATTCATCTTCGAAGCCCACCAGGACACCCACAGTCAAATGGCCAAGCGATTGATCCTAGTTCGTCCGCATACTTAGAGGACGAGATCAACGGGTTTCTTTACACGTATAACTATACGCCTTGTGATGCAGCCCCCAACCAGAAGTCTCCGGCCGAAGTTTTTTTTAACCGCACCTTCAGAACGCCACTCGACCTGACGTGTGTGCGACCATGTTCACGGACGACGGCGGTGCTCAACCGTCGCCAAAAGAAAATGAAGTTACAATTTGACTCTCACCACGGTGCGAGGCCACGTGTTTTTGTTGCAGGACAACCGGTACTTGTCAGATTGTCGAATGGTAGACGCGTCCCTGGGACAATTGACAGACTGATAAGAGCTACCGTGGCTAGAGTCAGCATTGAGGGATGCTTCATCATCAGACATTTCAATCAGATCTGGAACAGGGGGGCACCTCCAGAGAGAATCTCGGAGCCCATCGAGGATGAAGGGATGCCCTCGGCGGATCAACTGACGGTTTGGCCAGAGTCCGTTCCGGCACTGTCCAGTGGTGCCGACTCCACAACCTCGGGAGAAGCGAGAACGCCGATCACTGCCACGGAAACTGAGCGGGCAGGAACGCCTCCAGCACAGGAGGGAGTCGTTCGGCGTTCCGAACGTATCGGGGGATTACCACGTCCAAACTACAAGGATGGACTTAGGCCGTGCCAACGACATCATCCTTAAGTGGGGGAGGATTGTAGAGTCGTAGTGTTTAAATTGCGCGGTTCGCGACTCGAGCAGAGCGACGCTCGTCACGCGAGCGATCGTCGAGATCAGGAAACAAACGAAAACTTCAGACTAGACTAGACCGAGCGACACGTGAGCATGTATCCTAAAAGGTCCGGTACGTTTGTAACACTGATAACTACGCCTGTACTATGTAATGTAGAAAGTAAGAGATTAAAAATAGTAAAACCAAAGAACTAGTGTAAAGTACATAACACAACAGGGCCATTTGGGAGTAAGGTCCCCATTATGTTTACCGTAGCCGCGCGGAAGGGGAGCTGGAAGCCAATGGTAACGTGGGCGCGCCGCGGATAGGGAAAACTGTAAGCATATACTCATATACCCTGCATCATTTATGCAGTGTGTGACCCGACTACCCTCCGCAGTAGTATAGCTATGACAGTTCTAACCCAGGTCCTCTGAGGGGAGCGCGGGGGAGTGCGGCGGAGGGAAACATGGGCGCGGGGCCTGCGGGGAGAGGAAGACAGGTTGCGCGCGCACGAGCCGCGGAGTGGGGGAAGCCGCGATCGTGGAGAGTATCACTCCGGGCCGAGCCGCCGCGGAGGCCTCTCCAGACCGGACCCAACGTCGGAAATTTCCATGGAGGGTGAGGCCCACCCTGAAATTTTTTCAGAGGGAGGGGACGACCCCTCAAATATTTTATTCCCCCCTGTTAGGTATTGTAAGAAACTCACTGTTCTCGTATGAATATACCCGACTATTACTTTATTCTAATTACACTGGTTTGATACGCTTCGTACGCAACGAGTGCCCGATGCCGACTCCCGATCTCCCTCCCCGAACCTTCTCGTTCGGCGGGCGCTCGTCTTCACGCAACATCACAGTAATCGTGACTTCCGCCCGCGCTGTTTAAATATATATATACGTATGTATCTAACACCCCCCAACACAGAGAAATTGTATAATACATTATCCAAAATTGTTTCGGACAATGTCAGGAAAGATTGGTGTTTTCACACCGCGTCTTCGAGGAGGGAAAGAGGCAGATCATTATTTTAAAACTAAAATTCTAGGGAGGGAAAGAGACAGCACTACTTGGCGGTACAATCGCATGCATTCTAAAGCTAATGAGTTTTCTAAAGCTAACAGTATTCTAAAGCGTTCCGATTTAGCATCGCAGCGTCGCGCGCGATCATGCGTAATTCGAATCCTCCGGAGCAGCCGTGCGGGATGGCATCATTTTTGCAGCGCGAAGAACGCATGAACGAAAGGAAATATTTTTTTCGGAAACGTTGAATCTTAAAATTGGAGAGAAGGGGGATGAAGGGTAAATGAAATGGTACACTGAAATACATTTAAGAATATATATTGTTACAAAATAGAATAACTAATAATAATGATAATGATAATGATAATGATAATGATAATGATAATGATAATGATAACAATGATAATAATAATGATAATAATGTTAATAATAATGATAATAATAATGATAATAATAATGATAATAATGATAATAAAAAAGAAAAAATATGTAACATAATTAAAAATAAAAAAAGAGAAAAAAGAGAAAAAGAAAAAGGACTTCCGTTTCCGGTCGCGTGGGAGATAGGTGTGCGAAAGGTGCGTGGAGTTTGGCTGAGTGGATAGAGTGGTGAAGTGAAAGAAAGGAACAGTGAGAAGTGGAGAAAGGGTGGTGTTGTTGGGGAGGAAGGGAAGAGGCTGAAGGAAGAGGGAGAGAGGTGTGGGGTGTGGAGGGGAAAAAGGGAAAGAGAAAGAGTTGGAGGTTAGGGCGGCGCGACAAGCGTGGTGAAAAGCGGGAACAGAGGCAGTAGGCAGGTGGCGTGCTCTGTGGGGGAGAACAGAAGATAGGACAAGTGACAGAAAGGAGGGAAATTTAAACGGACTGACGGTGAAGCGAAAGGAATACAGGAAAAAGGACAGGGGTTAAGAAGAAAAGGCAATAGGAGGATAGGAAAGAGGTGCAAGGGAATAAAGGAAAGTAAAGGGGTAAGAGTAAATGGCTGGTGGAAAGGAAAAGGGGGAGAGGGAAGGATGGAAAGAGGAAGGAAGGGTAGTGAAAGTAGTGTAGGGAGTGTGGGTAGTTTGGAAAGCGTGTGGGGTAAAAAGAGGAAGCATAGGGAGGAAGAAGTTTGGGGGGGGGGGATAAACAAATGAAGGAGTTTAAAAGGAGTGACAAAACGGTGAGATCACCGGTGGGAGGGAGGAAAGAAGAAAGGGTAGGAAAAGAGGAAGGGACGGGAGGGCTAGAAGGAATGATGAGGGAAATGATGCGGGAGATAAGGGAAATGAGGGAGGAAATGAGGGTGGATAGGGAGGAGAGAAAAAGGGTGGAGGAGGAAATGAGGAGGGAGAGGGAGGAGAGAAGGAGGGAACAGGAAATATGGAGAAAGGATAGAAGAAGGTGGGAGGAGGAGATGAGGGAGGAGAAGGCAAGGAGAGAGGATATGGAGAAAAGGATGGAAGAAAGGGACAGGAGGATGGTGGAGGTGATAGGGAAGGTGGACGACTGGGAAAAGGAAAAAAAGAGTGGAGGGGTTAAAGAAATGGTGGTGGAAGAGGTAGGGGAGGAATGGAGAATGAGAGTGAGAAGAATGGAGATAAAACAGGACAAAAAGGAGAGAGAGGGAAGGAGAAATAATGTGGTGATAAGGGGGATAGAAATAGAGGGATAGGAGGTGAAGGAGGAAGTAAAGAAGTTATGGGAAAGAATGGGGGTAGCGGAGGAGGGGATAAAGGAGGCTGTGAGTATAGGTAAAACAGGGAAAGAGGGGGGTGGTATGGTGTTTGTAAAACTGGGTGGGAGAGAGGAAAAGAGGAAGGAAATGGAGGCGAAGAAAAAGCTGAGGGGCAGGAGGGAAAGAATAGAGAAATGACCTAACGGAGGAGGAGAGAAAGACGAGATGGAAGATAGAAAGAGAGGCGGAAATGGAGAGGGAGAGAGGAAGGAAAGTACAAGTGGGGTATATGAAGATGTGGGTGGACGGGAGTGTAAGGACGTGGGATGAGTTGAGGGAAAAATGGAATGAGAAGTAGTGAAACGGAGGATGTGGGGAGGGGGGAATGGGGAAAGGAATAATAGGGAGGAAGGAAGGAGGGGAGGGTGGAGATATAAAGTAGCGTTTTGGAACGTGGCAGGGCTAAGGAGAAAAGATGGGGATTTTTGGAAAGGGTTGGAGGAGTGGGGTGTGTTCGTGCTGAGCGAAACGTGGCTAGAGGAGAGGGAATGGGAGTGGGTGGAGAGGAAGCTGCCCAGGGGTTTGTGTGGGAAAGGCAATGGGCCAAGACGGAGAATAAGAAGGGGAGAGCAAGGGGAGGGATGTTGATGGGGGTGAGGAAGGGGTTGAAAATGAGAGGGGAGGGCAGGGGTGAAACAGAGGGGATATTGACGAAGGAGGTGAGGATGGGGAGTGAGTGGTGGAGGATAGTAGGGGTATATATAAATAAGGATCTGGATAGGAAGCTGGGCGAGCTAAGGGAATGGACGGAGGAGAGGGAGGGGGGCATACGAAAGATAATAGGGGGAGATTTTAATGCTAGGACAGGAGAGGAAGGAGGAGAGGTAGGGGAGGGTGGAGAGGAAGGGGGAGAGAGGTGCAGGAAATCAAAGGATAAGGAGGTGAATTGGGAAGGTAGGAAGTTGTGTAAATTCCTGGAGGAAAGGGGGTGGGGGATAATGAATGGATGCGTAGAAGGGGATGAGGACGGGGAATGGACATTTACCGGGGGGAGGGGGACTTCGGTTATAGACTACGTGATAGGGAACGAGGATACTAGGGAGAGGGTGGAAAGGCTAGAGGTAGGGGATAGGGTCGACTCAGATCACCATCCGGTGGTAGAATGGAGGAGGCAGTGAACAAGATGGGGAAGGGGGAAAAGAACAGAGGATGGTGGGATGAGGAGTGTAGAGAAGAGAAGGGTAAGGTAAGGAGGGAGCTGAGGAGGTGGAAAATGGAGGGGGGTGGGAGTGTATATAGGGCAAGGAAGAGAGAATACGGGAAGCTGTGTGAGGAGAAAAAGAAAAAGGAGGTGGAGAGGTGGGAAAAAGAAGTAGAAGGGGTAAGAACGGAAGAGCAGGTATGGAAGGTGGTGAACATGGGGAGGAAGAAGAAAAGGGGGATAAACGAAAGGATAGAAATAAGGGAATGAGACGAGTATTTTAGGGGGTTATTAGGAGGAGTGGAATGGAGGGTGAGAAATGGGGGGCGGAGAGGGAGGGATGGGGACGAAGAGGGGGATTTGGGGCTAGAGGAGATAAAAAGGGTGGTGATGAAGTTAAAAGATGGGAAAGCAGGGGGGGAGATGGAATTCAAAATGAAGTTTGGAAGTATGGAGGAGAGGAAGTGATGGAGTGGTTGTGGGGGATATGCAGCAGGGTGTGGAGGGGGGGGAAGGGTGGCCAGAAGGGTGGAAAGAAGGGGTGGTGGTACCTGTGATGAAGAAAGGGGCGGGGGAAAAAGTAGAGGATTATAGGGGAATCACGCTAACGCAGACGGCGTAGAAAGTCTACGCCTCTGTGCTGGCGGAGAGATTAAGGGAGGAGGTGGAAGTGGGGGGCTTGCTGCCACCGAGTCAAACGGGGTTCAGGAGAGGGGTCGGATGTATGGACAACGTGTATGTACTGAACTGTAAATAGGCAGGTACTACGGAAGGAAAGGAAGATGTTGGTGTTGTTTATAGATCTGAAGGCCGCGTTTGACTCGGTGGACTGGGGGGTACTAATAAGGGCAATGATTAATGCAATTTATACATATTTATTCAGTTTATCAACACCAATTCGGGGAGCAGCGCCAAGTATTTTGAATAAAATATTTATTCCTATTAAATTCCTATCATTAATTTTGTAAAGCTATTAATTTACGAGAATGTTTTTAAATGGGATTCTTTTTGATGGGTTAATTAAAATGTCCGCGACATGAATAATGGAATGTATGAACACAGCCTTTTAGCTGTGTATATGTAGTTGTTTCATCTTAAGCGCAGTTGGAAAGCACCTTTATGTACTTGCAGCTCATTTTGATTTCACATATTTTTTTATATTGTATATTTTCTTCAATTTTTGTTGTTGTGATATTATTATCTTCGATTTTTTTTGGGGGGGGGGGATTGTATATTTTCATCTATTTTTTGTGATTTTATTATTATATATTTTTTGTGATATATTTGATTTTTCTTGTACTTGGCGTAATTTTTTTCCTTTTTTGAAGGTTTTTTTTGGAGGATCTCACTTCTTTTTACAAAGATAATTGGCATAGTAGGGATTGACTTCAGATTTAAATTATTACAAATGTTCATTATTGACAGCCATGAACAGTCTTATGACGGGACAGAATTAAGAATAAATTTTACGTAATAACTAAGTTTAACAACTACGAAAAGAAATCATGTGCACCTCATTGCCGATCTATATATGTATTATTACACGTACAGGGTCTCTTGCAACCCGCACTCGCGTGAACAGGTAGAAAAATGACAACAGCACCTCACGAACGTGTTCCACTACAACCATGCACCAGCCCGGTGTTCGGGGAGCTACCAGCGACCGCTGGACAGCAGTGATGCCTAATAATAATAAAAGCTTGGAAAATATTAGGATGGTCTCTTTCAAATTAACATCAGAAACACCTATTCGAAATTTCCCGGTCCAGGTAAGCGAGCCGCGCGCTACGCTTTTATGATCGGTTTATCACTTGCACCCCAGATTACTGTAATGATGGCGCATCATTCCAAAACATGACATTAACGGAGGCCGGTATAAGCGTGGCGTTAAGTAGCATCGCGGTCAACCCTGTCGTAGCTAAAATTTTTGAAATTGAGACGGGTATGAGACCAGTCGACATTGTTTTCAAACCTCATTACAGTAATCTGGGGTGCGAGTGGTAAACCGATCACCATAAAAGCGAAGCGCGCGGCTCGCTTACCTGAGCCGGGACATTCCGAATAGCCCTTTGCGACGTTAATTTGGAAAAGACCATCCTAAAATTTTCGATGCTCGGGCATCACTACTGCCCAGCGGTCGCTGGCCTCAGGGACGCATTCCACCATAACCTTTCACCGGCTCAGCGGTTAAAAATTTTAGGTTGATTTCTTTCAAACTAACGTCACAAAGAGTTATTTGAAATTTCCCGGCCCGAGTTGAAGAATTTGGGGCCTTATTCGTATAAATTTTTAACTATAAAACATATCGGAATGCAATCTGCGCTGAAAAATGAGCAAATACATTCCCTCTTAATGATGGATAATTTAACATATTTTTACGTTTACTTAATTTTTCTTTTATGAATTTTTTAACCATGATTGTTGTGAAAAGCTTTTGCAAATTGTTTATTTCAGATATTGCATTTAATGGTCTTTTTAAAATTCATGGTGTTGATATAATAAATATAGGCTAGTTGTATTTTATCACTACTTTCATAAATAGAGAAATTAAATTATTATTCAATTATGTGTTAGTTCTGCAGACCTCAGAATCTATTCTTCTGGTTTTCTTTTTTATATAATTTTATCCTTAATGCAGTGCATGCATAAATCGAACGTAAGGGGTAACTAATGGGACGTGTCTTTGATTGTAGGGGTGTTTGAAGCGCTTTTTTCTAGAATTTTTTGTCTGAATGGTTTATAACCTTTTAGCTACTCAACGCTACGCCTATACTGGTTTCCGTTAATGTAATTTTTTGGAACAA
Organism: Andrena bicolor; assembly: GCA_960531205.1. Lineage (NCBI taxonomy): Eukaryota > Metazoa > Arthropoda > Insecta > Hymenoptera > Andrenidae > Andrena > Andrena bicolor. Next base: position 26,544,583 of record OY482664.1, read on the forward strand.
TGCACCATTATTGATATAGCTTTGACACGCAGGTGGCGAAAAATCTCTCCGTATAGGGGGGTATAGCGTCGCCGTCAACCCCGTCGTAGTTAAAATTTTTGAATTTAAGACGGGTACGAACCAGTCGACATTGTTTTCAAACCTCATTACAGTAATCTGCGGTGCGAGTGGTAAACCGATCACCATAAAAGCGAACCGCGCGGCTCGCTTACCTGAGCCAGGAAATTCCGAATAGCCCTTTGCGACGTTAATTTGAAAAAGATCATCCTAAAATTTTTGAATCTCGGGCATCACTGCTGCCCAGCGGTCGCTGACCCCGAACGCCGGGCTGATGAATGGTGTAGTGAAATGCGTCCGCAAGGCGGTGTTTGCTATTTTCGTTTGTTCGCGCGCGCGTAGGTTGCAGTTTTAACGAATAACCCTGTATGTATAGTACTTTGTGTACAGTACTTACATGGTGCGCGAAGCAGCTTATGGTTCTGAACGTATTTAACATTGAACTGTAATAACAACCACAATTAACACCTTTCAAAGAAAAATATGTATGCATCTTTAGCATTTCGTGGCCAACCTTTTTTTTCTACTCGTAAATCATCAACGGATACCCACGTTGTGCCCTTACCCCTTACCATACTCGTGTAATGACCATCAGCAATACTTTTACCGTGGTGGAAAATCGCTGTCTTAAGTTTCTAACAGTGATCTCCCATTTGTATTTTAGTAGTAGGTATTCCTATGATGCAGAAATTTTCCACTTTCGTTGTTCCACTACTATCGTGATCGAACAAATGTAATTTTGCAATAAGCATTTGTTTGGAAGCAGTTATCTCGATTTTCTTCATTGTGTTTGAATTTTTATTATCACAATTATTGCAAGGATCTTTCAGATTTTTCCATCCTGTGAAATTATGTTTTATTATATCTTGAAATTCAAATGATTTCTTTTTTAACATCTTTGGCAGTTCAAGATGTACCACACAATTTGTACTGATAGTAGTACTTGTGTAATTACACTCTAAACATCTTAATACCGTTGTAATTTCGTGTTGTACTGCATTCTTAATAAGAATCTCATGATCAAAAAGAGAGGTAATAAACTCAGCTGCATCATGCAGCTGATTGTTAGCGTATTTTTCTCCTGCAAATTGCCGTAATGGTATTATGTTTGGATTTTGGTCCGATTTATATCGGTCCATGAAGACTTTTATAATATGATCAGCTTTTTCAGTCGTTTTCTCTTATGGATGAACAATATAACATACATTGGATTGTGGCATTCGCATAACAAGACACACCATCAGAATTCGGGAGACCTTTTACGTAGTATTGAGTGGTATCGACGATGTGATCATTAGTATTCTGACATTCGGATACATAATAATTAGGTACTGCCCAAACAGCATCACGAACATTACGAACGCGGCTTTTGGAAATTGAAATAGTCATAAGATCAGGTCTATATGTTTTTCGTAATCTATTGTACTCTATTATAGCCGATTCTTGTGCCTTTACGGAAGATGGATAATAATTGATAAGATGCAGTCCTTGTAATGTGGTCACCCGCGAAAGAGCAACGTAAATTTGTCCGCAAGTAAATATTGAATTACCTGCTTGTATGACAGCATTTTGCAAGCTTAGTCCTTGACTTTTGTGAATAGTAATACCATAACTTAGGCAAATCGGAAATTGTTTTCTAACAACGAACGCTCTATCCATTACTTCAAATTTAACACTTACCCGTTCTATCGTATGTTCTTGCCCCGTGGGTAGAATAATTTTCAATTTTTCAACGTCGTTATCAACACCTCGTGTAACTGAAACAAGTTTAGCAATGGTACCGTTGACAAGACCTAGTGTAACATCAATATTTCTTCTAATCATAATTTGCACTCCTACTTTAACAATTACGACTCTTGCAAGTCCCGCCGTTCGGGAGCTATCATCGTCATTATTGTTTAGTACCTTTGACACCTTCTTCTTCAAGTACGGTGCACAATTCGTTGTATCATGAGCAATCAAATGGATTTCTTCGGATGGAAATCGATTCAGCATTGCAGCATTCAAAACATCACACTGAACACATGTGGGAATTAAACACACCGTATTAGATCCCACATTAAGCATGTAATCACATAATTCCTTTAATCGGTCATTACAATTTGTCGCTTTGAAATTTAATTTCCTCGATTCTAAAAGTTTTGTATCCGAATCGGTCACTACACCGGTACGAATTCTCGACAAGATGTCTTTGTAAATATTATCACCCTGCTGTCGCATGTTTATTGTCAATTCGTCATAGCTAAACAAGGCAGACCATAAATTATAAGAACCTAATCCTCCAACATTTTTCTCCATACTTTTATTGCATAATTGTATAAAAGCGGGTGCTTCGTGAACAGGAGGAAGTTGAAGTAAGTCACCAAATAGCAGAATAGGTATTTTTCCGAACCAAGCATCATCTGAATCTGCAGTATCAAATATTTCTGTAAGTCGTACAGTACTGTCAAATATTTCTGTAAGTCGTTACTATACTGGGCGGTGTGCCCATGTTCTACGGGTAATTGGAATAATCTGTGTATGGTAAGACCTTCAATATTAAAAGCTGCGATTCCAGTAGGAGCAGTTACAGCTGTGTCTTTTCCGAGACTCTGCTTAATCCACTGTCTGATAGTTTTTATTAAAAAACTTTTCCCAGTGCCACCTTCTCCACTCACATAAAGTCTAAGAATGTTATCGTTAGACGTCAAGGAGTTTGTGACTTTATCAAATATCTGCTTCTGATCATGATTCAATTCCGAAATCATTTCTGCAAGATCACCACAGTCAAATTTAATATTTTTCGTGTCTTTAAAATCTTTCATGGCACCAACAGTTTCAACGGGGACACACTCTATTGGATAATTGCCTTGATCATCATTTTCTTCTTGTCCTACAGTATTCAACACGTTCTTTTCAATTTCTTCCTTTATATGTGTATGACTTTTATTGTGTCCCCTTGGGGATTACAATTCTCCACTCCTACATTTCCCACTAACCTCTACATCTCGCAAACTTAACCCTACTCCTTAAAAACTACTCCTTAAATCTAATTCTTAAACCTAACCGCCCGCTCGCTCGCTCTCTCTCTCGCCATCGCCGCGCCCATTCCTCTCGCTCTCTCCCCCTCCTCCGGACCTCCGCTTCCGCACGCCTTCTCTCACTCCCATTCCTTACCCATTCATTCCTCTATCTTGCACCCCCCTCCACTCTTCCACCCTCCTCATCCACCCTTCTCCCTCTCCATCATCTCCCAGCACTTCTCCCACCATCTCCTGCCAGCCCTTTTCCCCTCCCCATTCCGTACATTCCTCCCATACATGTTCCCATGTTTCCTCTCCCCACCCGCAGACCCTACATCTCCTTCTCTCCTCATCCTCCCAATATCTCCGCCCCCCCTCATCTCACTCCCCAACCTGAACCTCGCCACCCTCCTCCATCTGCTCTCCCCCCACCCCTTCTTCAGGTATCCAGGAACCCCCACCCCCTTTACCGCCCCATACCATCTACTATATCTCGCATCCCTAATCCTTTCCCACCTAATCCTCTCCTGTAGCCTCTTCTCCACAGATACTAACTCCTCTCCCCTCAAATCTCCCCTCCCCCTCCTCTCCTCCACTCCCTCCACTGTCCATCCCCTCTCCTCATAGAACCCCTTCCTCTCCTCTTCCCATCCCCCCAATGCCACCCCTCTTCTCGCCCGCCCCTTAATCTCCTCCCAACACATCCTTGCCACCTCCCCTCCCTGTCCCTCCTCCAGCTTCCTCTCATACTCCCACGCCCTCATCCCCGCCCTTCCCTTCAACATCTCCCGCTGCAGCTCCTCTCTAACCAAATACCCCGGCGTGCACCATTCCACCCCCAAGACCCATCTTAAAAACCTGTCTTGTACCCCCTCCACCCTCTCCCTACTTTTCCAACCCCAAATCTCCACCCCATAGCTCATCGTTGCCCACACCAATCTGTCAAATAACCATACCCTTTTCCCCCAGTCCTTCCCAAATCTCCTCTTTCCGATCCCCCACACCTGCCCCATCACTGCCGCCGCCTTCCTCACTCTCTCCCTCACATGCGCCTCTTGCCCTCCATTCCCCATCAAGGTATACCCCAGGTATTTAAATTGCCTTACCTCCACCAGCTCCTTTCCCTTCCATCTCCAACTCACCTTTTTCCATCTACCCTCACCCCTCCTGCACCTCATCACTTTTGACTTCTCCACATTCAACTGCAGCCCCTTCCCATCCATATACTTCTCCAACTTTCCTAACATTCCCTTCATTCCATCCTCATCCTCTGCCAACACCGCGATATCGTCTGCATACGCCAGGGTATATAACTTTTCCCCCCCCAATCTCACCCCGCCCCATCCTCCTTTTTCCAGCTCTTCGTCTATATCCGCCAACATCAGCGTGAACATACTCGGACTAAGCGGGCACCCTTGTCTCACTCCTGTAGCTGTCCAAAACACCTTCCGTTCCTCCTCCCTTACTCTCACCTTACATATCGTTTCCTTTAGCACCTCCTCACACCTTTCCACTAATCCCTCCCTTACCCCTCTTTTCCTCATCGCCTCTATTAGAACCACCCTGTCCACCGAGTCAAAGGCCGCCTTCAGGTCTATAAAGAAAACGATCATTTTCTTTCCCTTCCTGTTTACCTGCCTGTTAATCAAGTAATTCAAGGCGTACACGTTATCTATCATTCCCCTTCCCCTCCTGAAGCCGGTCTGACTCGGTGGCAGTAGCCCTTTTCCCTCCACCTCCTCCCTCAGTCTCTCCGCCAACACCGACGCATAGATTTTATATGCCGTCTGCGTCAGCGTAATGCCCCGATAGTCCTCCACTCTTTTTCCACTCCCCTTCTTCAGCACCGGCACTACCACTCCTTCCCTCCACTCCTCAACCCACCCTTCTCCCCTCCACACCCTTCTACATATATCCCACAGCCATTCTTCCACCTCTTCCCCCCCGTACCTCCACACCTCGTTGGGTATGCCGTCCCCCCCTCCCGCCTTACCCTCCTTCAGACTCCTTACCACCCTCCTCACTTCCTCAATCCTCAGCTCCTCCTCAACATCTTCCCCTCCCTTTCTTTCACCACCTTTCCTGACCCTCCACTCTACCCCTCCCAGCAAACCCTTGAAATATTCTTCCCACTCTTCCATTCTTATTCCTTCCTCCACTCTCCTCCTCTTTCTCCCTTCCCTATTTACTACTTTCCATACCTGCTCTTCCGTCCTGATCCCCTCCACCTGTTTCTCCCACCTCTCCCCCTCCCTCCTCCTCTTCTCCTCACACATTCTCCCATACTCTCTCTTTTCCTCCCTATACTCTAACCCCTCTCCTCCCTCCCTTCTCCATCTTCTCAGCTCTTTCCTTACCCTACCCTTTTTCTCCCTACATTCCTCATCCCACCATCCCCCCTTCCCTGCCCTCTCACCTCCCCTCCTCCCCTTCTCCAGCGCTCCTATTATCCTATCTCTCAGCTCTCTCCAATCCTCTTGAATTCCTCTATCCCCTCCCTCCCTCTTTCCGAACTTCCTTATAAACTTCTCCCTTCCCTCCTCTGTCCAAATTCCCCTCATCCTCCCACCCGCGCCTTTCTTCTCCGCCTTTTCCCACTCTCTCCCCTTCCCCCTCAGCCACACCACTACCGGGTGATGGTCCGACTCAACCCTGTCACCCACTTCCAACCTTTCTATCCCCTCCCTTGTGTCCTCATTCCCTACTACATAATCTATAACTGAGTTCCCTCTCCCTCCTGTGTATGTCCACTCTCCATCCCCATCCCCCTCTATATTTCCGTTCATTATTCCCCACCCCCTCTCCTCCAAGAACCTGCATAGCCTCCTTCCCTCTCCATTTACCTCACTATCTTTCGATCTCCTGTTTTCTGTTCCACTTTCCTCCCCTCCTCTTCTCCCCCCCCCCCATATCCGTCCCCCTTCCCTTCCTGTCCTCGCGTTAAAGTCCCCCCCTATTACCACCCTTACCCCCTCTTCTCTCCCCTCTACCCATTCCTCTATTTCCTCCAGCTTCCTCTGTAAATCCTTATTGACATATACTCCTACCACCCTCCACCATTCCCCCCCCCAACATAACCTTTATTACCATTATCCCTTCCTTCTCCCCTCCTTCCTGTTCCCTATATTCCAACTCCTTTCGTACCCCCATCACCATCCCCCCATCGCCCTTTCTTTTTTACTTTCTCTCTTCGCCCACTGCTTCCACCACGCGTATCCCTTTGGCAGTCTACTCCTTACGTATTCCCAATCCCGTTCCTCCACCCACGTTTCACATAGCACTACCACCTCCCATTCCTCCAGTCCTTTCCAAAACTCCCGATCCTTATTCCTTAGTCCCGCCACGTTCCAGAAAGCCACCCCACATTTTTTACCTCCCTCTCCCCCCTCTAATTTGCCCCCTGTCTTTCGCCTCCCCTCCGTTTCCCTGCTCCTCTATCCATTTCTCCCCTACCTCATCCCACTTTCTTACTTTACCATTCACCCACATCTTCATATATCCTATCTGCACTACCTTTCCCTTCTCCCTCTCACTCTGGGCCTCCCTTTCTATTTTCCACCTTCCTCTCCTCTCCTCCTCCGTTAGATCATCCTCAATCCTTTCCCTCCCACCCTTCACTTTCCTTCTCGCCTCTATGACTCTCCTCTTCTCCTCCCTTCCCGCGAGCTTCACCAGTACCATCCCGACACCATCCCCTCTTTACCTCCTCCTCCACCTTCCTTCCCTCTACCCCTATTCCCCTTATCACCACGTTGTTTCTTCTAACCTCTCTCTCCTTCTTGTCTTGTTTCACCTCCATCCTTCTAATCTTAAGTCTCCACTCCTCCACTTGTTCCTCATCCATCACATCTTTACCTACCCCTCCCATTCCCTGTTTTTCCCAATTTCCTACCTTCTCCACCACCTCTTCCATCCTCTTCCCCCTTTCCCCCAGCCTCTCCACTTTTTTTTCCAACCCCTCTCTTTTTGTCCTCTCCTCCTTCATCCACCCCTCCCACTTCCTCCTTTCCCCCCTCCATTACTCTTCCACTCTTCTCCTCTCCTCCCTCTCCTCTCTCAATTCTTCCTTCAGTTCTCTCATTTCCCCTTTCATCTCGCTTATCCCCCTTAGCAACTCCGCCATCATTCCTTCTAACCCATCTCCCCCCCTCCCCCTGCTTCCTACCCACCAACTTACCCCCTTCTGGCGATCTCGCCGTTTTTCCACTTCTTTTAAACCCGACTCTTAATCCCTCGCCCCCCCCCCCCCGCACCTTCCTCCTCCTCCCTCTTTCTCTTTTTTCCCCCGTGACTTTCCACACTCCCTATACTACTTCCTACACTGCCCGTGCTGTCCTTCCTGGCCCTTTCCTCGCTCTTTCCCTTCCCTTTCCCTTCGCCCCCCCCCGTTCCCGTCCTCTCCCCCATTCCCTCAAAATCCAGCTCTCTAGCACCCTCAGCCGCCCCTGCCCCGTAGTCTTTTCCCCTAATCATTCCACTTCCCTCACTTTCTCCTTTCAAATTTCGCGCCTTCTATCCCTTCTAGTTCCTTTCCTCTCCCACAGATGTCTCTACTTTCCTTAGCTCTCTCTTTCCCGCCAAACTTCTCTTACCTTCCACCTAACCTCCAAACCTTCCCTTATCCTTCCTATATCACCACTATTCTTAACCCCAGCCCTCTTCTCAATATCCCTTTCCCTCCAACTTCTCCCCCTCACTTTCTACACGCACACTCTCCACTCTCTCTCTCTCTCCACTTCCTCACACTTTCCTTCCACCGCTCACACCACTCACTTCCAAGCACCTTCCACACACGCGTCCGGAAACGGAAGTCTTCTTCCTTTATATGATCACGAGCTTCTTGAATATCCGTTATTCGTTGGTGATATTGAACTGCTTCTGTCAATTGCGATTCTAGCGACGAAAAAGCTTCCGCATATGTGTTAAATCCATTTTTCAATTCGTCGGTATTTCTCCAAGATTTGAATAATAATAATAATGAGAAATAATAATTCTCAGGTTGGACTTGAACATTGTACTTATAATGATTGATAAGATATCCTCTTTACCTTTTTTTTCAAAAAAAAGGTGCACGGATTTCATAAAATTCAGTTTTTTCAGACGGTCTAATTTTTGTAACGTCATACCACATAGCAAAATCGTACAGATGCATGGATTCTAATTCCTTAGGTCTGTTAGGATAGTGATCATCTATGAGGGATGGACAAAATATGTCTGTGGATTCACCTTCCAGCTTCTCAATTTCTTTGCGAGTCTTCAATTTCCTACTTCTCAGTATATTTACATCTAACCATCTAATAGTAGTACTGGCGTCAGTGCCATGCAATGATAATCCTAATAGAGTATCAGCGCATTCAGGCGCTCCACATTCTCTATGATTTAGCATGCGCATTCCAAGGTTGCACAGAATACTAGCCAATGACTTAGTAGAATTTATTGCTGCCATAGTGTCCGTAGCGTAACTTTTTTCCGGCTTTGACACGTACTTAGTACAGTAACATGTTACCAGCCCCGTCTTTTCCCCAATATATTGTATATCCATGTTACCTCTCCAAACCGTGAGAACGGGAGCATTATAATCATTGATACGGACTTCCTTTATTGAACGTGGAAGATCATAGAGTCTACCTTTTGCTTTCAATTGTTTTCTAGCACCTATAGAAACAGCCACATCCCTTACTATCAGAGTATCTGTAATTGGACGTGGAAATGAAAATCTACATACTTTACAGAAGGAATTTTTAGTTTTTTTGTTGCGTAGACAGTAACTATTGCATTTATGCATTTGATGTACAATTACACGACTATATAATTCTGGCGACACATGCGGCGATGGCAATCTGCAAGTGACGTATTTCATAATGAATCGTGCTACATCTTCCTTCGAAGATTTATCGATTATAGGAGCATCTTCAATCCAAATTAAAAGATGAAAATGTTGTGATCCCCTGCTTTGATATTCTCTGCGCCAAAAGTAATGAGTGACCTTGCCAATCGGATTGTCGGGCGAATAAATGAAATCCAGTATAGCGTGGACTGCATTATCTATAAATCGAGCAGTTGAAACGGGATCAGAAGCAATGAGTTCGTTCGGGGACATTTTAGCCACCGATGGGCCGTTTACTTCACGAAGATATTCTATTAAATCTGTCCATAGCCACTCACTTGGACTGAGCGTGAGGAACCATGTAGCTGGTCCATAATGGTGTATCATACAGTTCAAATCATTTCTCGGTTTTCGCCAATACTGTGCTGTGTTACGTAATCTGGAATATATAGTGTTCAAGTTCGTTTGTAGCTAATCTTTAGAGAGTTGCTCTAGAAAACCAGCAGCTGTGTATTTTTCACGTGGATTTACGACGTTCATTTTGTGAAAAATTCCAGCGTTCAATTGCCGCATATTCGTATCGTGTAATAAATGAAAAATATATTGCATGTTCAATCGAAATTGCGAATGTTTGGACATCAGTTTGGACTTAATAAATTCATGATCAGTCAAACGAACCAATCTTTCTTCATGCTGTCCGTTCATCCCATAAGGATATAAATCTGGGAAACATTTCACATCTAATTGTTCAGCACGATGGCCCAACGGAATGTTATGAACTTTAAGCATTTGATAGAGTGCGGTAGCAGATTCGTTAACCCTTTTGTCATACATTGGATAAATCGTAAACTGATCATAATATGAATCAGATTCTGACATTTGCGTCAATAATGCACGTTTGATGTTTTCATCAATATTAAGTGTTTCACCTTCAACGTCCTCGATAGATTCGTTATTATCAGTAGTTAGGCTATGTCGATTCTGGCTCAAGTGGAGGCGAGGGGGTGAGGCGGGGCGGGGGGAGGTACCGCGCTCTTCCGCGAGATGGGCGAGGGGGTGAGGCGGGGAGGGGTGTACCGAGTTCGTAGGTGAGGGGGATGACGTCACAGGGGAGGGGGATTCCAAGATGGCGTCGACCGAGTTCGTAGGTGAGGGGGATGACGTCACAGGGGAGGGGGATTTTCAAAATTTTCAAAATGGCGTCGCGCGCGTAGGTTGAGTTCGTGGGCGAGGGGGTTGACGTCACGGGGGAGGGGGAGGATTTTCAAAATTTCAAAATGGCATCGCGCGCATTTCGTGTTGGCGCCACCTACTGGACGTTTAAGGTACTTTGGGCCCGCGTCGGTATTTGGGCCCGTCTTGGTAAATTTTCCAGGTTTTTCATACATTTCGGGTTGGCGCCACCTACTGGACGTTTAAGGTACTTTGGGCCCGCGTCGGTATTTGGGCCCGTCTTGGTAAATTTTCCATGTTTTTCATACATTTCGGGTTGGCGCCACCTATTGTACGTTTAAGGTACTTTGGGTCCGCCATGGTAAATTTTCCAAGGTTTTCATACGTTTCGTGCTGACGTCACCTGTTGCATGTCTAAGGTATGTTTGGGCACGCGTCGCCGCCGCGCAATCTCCGTACGTGTGCGGGGATCGGTGCGCAGGCGCGACCGCGACCGATTCGTGGAAATTCAAATCGCGTTTTCGATGATGATTTCTGAGAAAGAGGGTGGACCATGATTTCTGAGAAAAGATAAGGAAATATTTGAATCGTGGGACCGATACAGCACACGTGCAATGATATAAACATAGAGCGATAATTATTATAAATCAATCATCGTGATAGCCCATGGAATAAACATTGCACCGCGACATGCAGTGTGTTTACATCTGAACAGGATCGAACACGTTTCGGGCGCCTAAGGTAAAAGTACCTATTATGGAACATTGTCCCTTTCATGGAACAGTTTCATCATTAGGGTAGGGTGGGGCTAATAGTCCCGTTTTTCGTATAATCTTATGTAAAATTTAGTACTAACAATCTAGAGATATCTGGTGTTATTTTGTTAAAACTATAACTATTGGGCTTTACGTTTGCGAAGTTCATTCGGTGATATTGTTATTTTTTGTTGAGTTATACCACAAAATGTTCGTCAATTCCAAATGGACTTATTGCCCCACGCGCGGGGCAAAAAGTCCATTGCTTGGGGTAAAAAGTCCCTAATATCTTCTAATCAACATTTCATGTAATATAAAACTAAATAAGTAAGAAACTCTTCTTAAATCAACAAATATTTATTGAACCAATTCTTTTCGGCATACAAAATGAAAGGAAAGCATTATTTGCTTAACAAAAAATAAAAATATAAGTCAGAGACTTACTTTGAACTAAAAACTATCAAAAATCTTCCCTCAACTAAAACAAAAACACTATTTAAAGGCTTTGGCATCGTTTCTTTATGCTTTGGCCATCTTATTATGAAAGCAAATAATAAAAAATATAATTTCATTTCAAACTGTACCTTGCTTATATAAAACAAAAATCATTTTCTTAGTATTATTTGATTATGAAATCAAATACTACCTTGTTTTATAATGGCGCATTCTAAAAAATAATAATAAATATAAATAGTTCTCTAATTTCAAGTGAAGAGGCCATAAGTTCTCATGCGAGGTAACAGTCCCAATAAGGGACTTTTTGCCCCAATGGTACTTCTACAGTTTATGCGATATTTACGGTAGAAAATATTATCATTTCCAAATAAACAATATCATGTACAGATTACTAAAGAAACATAGAATCTTAATGTACTTAGCTGATGCGCTGATAAACTTCGGTTTACTTCGTACAAAACAATAAAGGCGACGTATTTATTTCACTTTTTAACGCGTATAATACCAAAGACGTCGTGTAATCCGAACGAACGACCAAAAACGACTGGCGACTCTGTGGTTACCTCCGTTTCTTCTCGCCTTTTATGTAGTATACTGCGAAACTCGATATTTTGTTTAGGAACAGAGATTTTGCATTCGGGACTTTTTACCCGCCGGACTTTTAGCCCCACCCTACCCTACTGTAATTTTAATATAGTTTTAGGGATTATTAGGAATTAAAAAATTGTTTTCAATACATACGAATATTTAATTTTGTAGATAAATAAGAGTAAATATCATTCTCTCATGTAAAATATTAGAAAGAAATTAAAATATTAAACACGGTGCCAGCTCTGAGAAATTTGGCTAGTGGCCGAGTTCATACCGATAGGATTCGACGATTTATTTTTTAATTGTTTTTTTTAATTTAAATCTTTATATAGCATTTGTAATAGATTATAGGATAGCTTATAGGTTGTAGAATGAATAATTCTACTCAGTTTCCGAATTTGAATAGAATTTTATTTATAAAATAGGGTTATTTATAAATTGCGTACATAATATTTGTTCGCATGCCGTATTTATGGAACAGAAGAAAAGCGTGTTTCATAATTGGTACCCCTGTCACTCTAGCTGGTACATGTTTATGAAACACATGCGCGAATTGCGTTCAACGTAGTACGTTACTTATATGTTCGCGAAACACGTGCATTCCTTTTTATAAGTTGTTTATACTTACATAAATAAGTAATTAAACACAATAAGTAAGTATTACTATTTTATAAAAAAGTCAAAACATAACCTCTAATCTGTAGTATGTAAAAATATAATCAATTTAATTTCATAATTAATACTTATTTACTGCAGAATTTTTTATTTACAAGTAAAGAACTGACTTAAAATGGAAAGTGAAAAGGAAAGGAAACATTTAAAGAAAAATGTAAAAAAAGGAAAAGTGCAGAAGAAAAAGAAAAACGTTAAGAAAAACATACAAAAAAAGAAAGTTTCAAGAAAGAATTATTCTTCGAAATCTCTGCAGCAAGCTTTGGAAGCCGTCAAAAGAGGATCTACATATAGAAAAGCGGCAGACACTTACGGGGTACCGTTAGCAACAATATACAGATTAAATAAAAATCCAGAAAATATAAATATTAAAAGTGGACCTCCCACTATTCTATGTAATTATGAAGAAGAAGAAATTGTTAATTGGGTAAAATACCGTGCAGAAAGAGGGTACCCTGTCACTAAGTCTCAATTGCTTGATAGTGTGCAACTGTACGTGACCGATTTAAAAAGAAAGACTCCATTTAAAGGGAATCGACCAGGTAGGCACTGGTATGAAGGGTTTCTTAAGCGGCATAATAATCTATCCATAAGAACAGCCCAGCACTTAAATATTGATCGCGCTTCTGTTACAAGAGAAGATCTACTTATATGGTTCAATGAAATAGAGACATATTTAAATAGTAAAAATCTGATAAATATTCAGGCCTCAAGAATATTCAACTGCGACGAAACGAACATTCAATTATGCCCCAAGCCAGATAAAGTTTTAACAGAAAAAGGTGCCAAGTCAGTATATAAAGTGGTTGATGCCAGTGAAAAAGAAAGCATGACAGTACTTTTCATGTACAGTGCCAATGGAACTAGAGCACCTCCTATGCTCATGTATCCATATAAGGACAGAGTCCCGAAAAGAATTATTCAGAATGTTCCAAGTGGTTGGGGTATAGGGATATCAGAAAATGGTTGGATGACCACTGAAACTTTCTATGAATACATTGTCAACGTCTTTTACCCATGGCTATTGGAACACAGTGTGGAATTCCCAGTCATATTATACTTGGATGGACACTCATCGCACGTTACAGTGCCATTAGTTTCATTCTGTAGAGAACATAATTTAGAATTGATTGCACTCTTTCCAAATTCCACCCACATACTCCAACCACTTGACATTGCATTATTTCATCCCTTTAAGCAGATATGGAATAAAACAGTTCAAAAATGGAAAATTGAAAATGATGAAATCAGATTTAAAAAGGAACACTTTGCTATGTAACGTCCTACGATTTTTCGCGCGTTTCTTATTCCATAAACCTCAAAATCACACCACCAAAGTCTATCGAACTCAACTCCTACACCATCTCCTCAATAGCCGATCACCTTGATGTTGCACCTTAGCGGTCAACAACACAAGATGATCAACACAAACCTCCACCTCGCTGATGTACCTTAGCGGTCCCCATCACGAGATGGTCGTTTCAAAACCCTCTTCGCCTATTCGTCCTGCAAGGCACGAATCATTCCCTCTAAAAACGAATTCAAACAAGTCCCTCATTATAAATCCCTCTTAAATCGAGACCACGTCTCAATCCCCTCTCTACGTCACAACAGAGTCCAAACACTCTAACCCCTTTCCTATTAAACACCTAAAATCCAATCCAAGAGTTGAGTATCTCCAATACCGTTCATAAAAACCCCACAAACCTAATTACGACGCATTTGGCGTACGTGACACAAAATATGGTTATTAATAGCCATACCGTTTATAAAAACCCCGGAAGTCATACTGCGTCTTATTCCGAAATGTGTCAAGGTCTTTACCGCGCGTACCCCCGCAATACTCCTGTAGAAATACATAAATACGAGGTCCTGCGAGGCCTCGTCCTCTTTCATCGCTCCTCTTTCATCGCAGAATCTGTGACAAAGTGTCATCAAAAGTATTCGTTAACGGTGTCAAAGATTTATATTGTTCAATTCAGTGCTACGACAACCATTGTAAGTCATTTTAATTACCATTATTAAGGAATATCACCCTCATTATATTTCTCTATATAAATAACGCTTATTACTTTTCTATATTATAAATTTTACTTATTACTTTATATATAATAACATTTATGTCATTCTAAAGCTTATTGCTATTCATTTATTATTCTGTATTATCATCTTAATGCTTATTTTGTTTATATTTGTCTTATAATCGCTTATTACACATATCATTTTCTTGAGTTAACGCTTATTGCATTTCATATATTATACTTTACTAAAGCTTATTATATTTCATATATTATCATCGATCTATTCTCATGTATTTCATGTTCATATGCTCGTATTGTTAATAACTGCCTTTTATATAAATGTTATCCGTTAATACTAAGAATATCAAACATTATCATTAACAAACGTTTCGATAAAACAATTAAACCTATTTGTTTTCAACTACGTCTCGAATTATTGTGTGTGCTCGAGTCATAAACCTTCCCAACGAAACCAAGCTGCCGCAACAGCTGATTCGCGAGAGCGCTCCCAGTGTTTATAAACACACCGCTGCATGAGCCGTGCAATATACAAAAGAACTGAACGTGGTTTCTTTTACACTAATGCAACAGTAAATCCTGTTTCGTAAACCAAAACAAATACGAAGTCCCCTAACGGGTGTTCTCTAAATACACGTTTACCTTCCCTGGTCGATTAGAGTGACGGATTAAATATTCGCGCCTAAGTTCCTCTCAAAAATCTCAGTGTGACGGATTTAATATTCGCGCCTGAGTCCCTCTCAAAACCCCTCAGTGTGACGGATTTAATATTCGCGCCTGAGTCCCTCAAATCCTAGTGTGACGGATTCAATATTCGCGCCTAAGTTCCTCTCAAAAATCTCAGTGTGACGGATTTAATATTCGCGCCTGAGTCCCTCTCAAAACCCCTCAGTGTGACGGATTTAATATTCGCGCCTGAGTCCCTCAAAACCACAAGGTGCTGGATTCCAGATTCGCGCCTGTATTCTTCCTTCCCCATTGTCCACGTCCCCAAAGACCTCACCCGGGACGTGACATATTTTTGGTGACAGCGGTGGGATCTTCGTATACCGTTGATAGGAAATAGATTCTCAGACGCGGTACCCACAAGGTCCCAATATTTAAAAAATGTGCATTGAACACCCTAGTCGGTGTCAACCATCCTACCGGAGCCGCAGATTACAAAGTTTGACGGCATATTTAAATGAGCTAACCTGCATTTCGGGAGGCGTAGCTACAACTATTGACGGCAGCGAGATATGCTTAAAATGCTCTAGCCTAGCGCCCGCAGATACCGTAGAGATGTATTGGACTCATTATTATTTTACGTATAGAACCCCAGTCTACTGCCCTCGATGCAGAAACTCGCTAATTCCAGAACGCCCAATAAGAAACTGCATCGAGTGCTTTGAAAGTTATTTGCTCTCGAATAAGAGCTATAGAAGGTTTGATAATTATCAACACTAAGTAATTTTCGACCGGACGCCGAAAATAATAAATTTTAAAATAAACATGTCCTTGTACGGCGATACCGAGAACTCTCGCATAATGAATCGAGACGCGGGCCGTTCCACTGACGCTATAGAAATCGCAACCGCCGAAATAATGGAACGGGTGCAATTATTACGGCAAAACCGAGCTGAAATAGAAAGCTTGCACGCGAAAATCGTTGTAAATAAAGAACCCAATACGCATTCGGGCGTAGACACCGGATCATTCGACCCCACGTTTAAAGGTCTTTTTGATAAAATAAAAAATATCGAAGCAACGATGGAAAAACTTCTTTCACCCCCGCCTTCTGCGAATAATTTTGCTACTCCAGGTTCCTCCAGTTTCGATAGGAAACAAATATTTAATCATAATAATGTTCCGGACCAGAATCCATCGCCCCAGATCAAATTAAAGGACGCTATAGAAACAGTCCCAAATTTTAACGGTTACAACATATCCGTTTTGCAATTCGCGAGAGCCTGCAATAGGGCTAAGGCTCTGATTCCCTCGCAAGCCGAACCCCAGCTAGCGAGGTTGTTGACAAATAAACTGCAAGACCATGCGTACTTGGCCGTTGAGGATAGGGTTTTTGACTCCGTAAGTGATTTAATAAAACAACTCAAACGAACATTCTCCCCCGCGAAAACATCAAATCACTATCGAGGAGAACTTGCAAACATTATCAAAGGATCCAACGAGCACATATTGGACTACATTTCGCGCGTCAAAGATCTCCGGTCCACCATTTTAGAAGAAGATAGTGAATATTACCGCGACTCCGCGCGAAATCACCCTCAGGATCTGGATCGCCTAGCCCTAGATTCATTTGTCGATGGTCTTCCACCCTACATTAGGATGAGATTATTACAACGCAACTTCGGAACGCTCGACGAAGCGTTCGATCAGGCAATTCTCGTGGACAACGAGATTGACAGGGACCGTCTCCGATTCCCCGAACAAAAATCTCCTACATTAGTATGCCAACTTTGCAATAAGACAGGACACGATGCAAGGTCCTGTTGGAACAATCAAAATTCAGCCTCCCAACTTTCCGAAGGACACCCTCTAAACCGCGTTGCGGAATATGGGTACCAAACACCCAAACCCCAAGTTTCCTACTGGGACAAAAACCGACCTACCCCTTCGAGACCTACAAAGCTCCGAATCTGCGATTATTGCAAGAAACCCGGACACGTAACTTCAGAATGCAGAAAACGCATCATGCTCGTCCACAAGGACCCTAGAACTTTGTGGGAAATAGAGTCAAGAAATACCCCGTCGGGCACCGACGGATACGAACAGTGGAGTAGGCCAAACAGGAGCGTACCCACTTACGAAAAAGCCGAAAATACTAGCAATACCGTAAGAACCGGTAGCATTCAAATAAACACGGTTGGTCAGGCCCCGTCTGTGAGAATTCATTCATCAGAATTTCGGAAAACACCCGAATTCATAATCAATACCAGTACCGACGTAAATGTGCCAAAATTTCAGGACATCAATCCGACGCAAGTGCTATTAAGTGGCACCTCTCTGGACCCAGTTTCCACCCTTGGAACAATAAGGGTACTGCCAAAAGAGATTAAGACGTCTAAATGCGTCACTCCTATCCCAGTCCCAACAAAAAACAAGTCCCTCTTGCCCCAGGATCCGTCGATCCGATATCTCGAGGCACCCGAGAAGGTGTACTCACTCTCACCCCCTGCGCACGACGCAAAATTAACCCTTCCCATAACCTCCCATGAGTCTCTCGCGGTTACACTAAAACCAGATCGACAGAAAGTCCAAACCGTCCTGAACTACTCAGCACCTTGTACACCCAAAAAGGTTACAAATTACCTCGAACTGACCGGATATTACATAACGTTTATCCCGGAATTCTCTAAAACGGCTCGGCCTTTGACCTCAATACAGAAAAAGGACACTCCATTTGACTGGAGATCGTCCCAAAAAACCGCTCCTGACCACTTAAAGTCGGCATTGCAGAAGGAACCAATCCTGCAATATCCGAACTTTGAGCTGGAATATCGGGCCTCTGAAAATGCTATAGGAGGGATATTAAGCCAGGCAGTTGTTAAAAAGAACCTGCCAATCGCTTACACTCCCTGTATCCCGAATAACGAGAGAATTTTACAAAAATCAATCTCCGAAAATCACCCGAATCCCGGGCAAAGCGATAAAGTCGCTGAAGATTCTCCAAGTAAACCCCCTGCAAGCGGAAAATGCTCCAAGCGACCGCGTGAAGAATCTGACGATGACTTGGAAGACAAGTCCAAACATAAGCCGAGCAGCTCCAAAAGACCTCGGTTCTCCAGTTCTCCGATCCATGTGGCGACGAGTGGAAGCAACACCGTCGACCCTGCAATTCCCACATCCAACGCTCACTTAGGAGGAAAGTGCAAAAAGATTCAACAACACAGAAAGATGCGCCGGAAAAGATCACTTCTAGAAATTCCACTACAAATCTCCCCAGAAAACATACGTAAACCACTACCTAATACAAAAGCAGACAATACGTATAAATTACCCATCCAGAACTTATTCATAAAATATTTTGTGTGCGTGCTTCTCAGCCTATTAACATTAATCAAAACCGTTGACGTATTCATTAAAAATTCCATTTATCACTTCGGAACTCTTGGAGCCGTTCTCAACGACCAAGTGGCAAATACTCGAAATTTCGCGAAAGCAGTACCACGGGAATGTAAAATGCAACAATTCCGAACCAAAGACTTTCACCCACAGACTAACGGCTCTTTAGAAAAATTGCATCTCGTTGTGACCGAATGCTTAAAATTGTTAATCGGTAAATATAGTGACTGGTACGAATGGATTTACTTGTCTGCGTTCTCGTATAATACCAGTGTCCACAAAGGCGCTGGATACACAAAGCATGAACTATTTTTCGCGAAATTTGCAATACCCAGCCGGACCCCGGTTCTTGAAAATAATGAAAACGAATCATATCTTGGTTGCCTATCGAAACTGAGTAGGAAACTGCGGCACAAAAGACATTATGATTGTCCTGCCCCCGTGCGCGAGAGTCCCGGTTGACCCCAAGTCAACAAACAAGTAAAATACTTTAACCATTTTTCTATCATAGATAGTTGCTACTGCAACATTTATTGTAATCACCATTCAAAAAGAGGAAAGGAAGGAAAATCACAACCCTTCTACCTAAAGTCATCTCAATCATCATTACCACAGGAAGCGCCTCCGGAGACAGTCATCAACAAACATGACTGCCCCGCTCCGACATCAGTCAACTGAGAGCAGCTCCAGGATGCCACTGCCCCTTCGCCCCGTATAGACCCCTTTTACAACTTAAATAATTCCACACCCTAACCCAATGTTAAGAAATGCTACGCATTTCTTCATATAAGGGGGGAGGTGTAACGTCCTACGATTTTTCGCGCGTTTCTTATTCCATAAACCTCAAAATCACACCACCAAAGTCTATCGAACTCAACTCCTACACCATCTCCTCAATAGCCGATCACCTTGATGTTGCACCTTAGCGGTCAACAACACAAGATGATCAACACAAACCTCCACCTCGCTGATGTACCTTAGCGGTCCCCATCACGAGATGGTCGTTTCAAAACCCTCTTCGCCTATTCGTCCTGCAAGGCACGAATCATTCCCTCTAAAAACGAATTCAAACAAGTCCCTCATTATAAATCCCTCTTAAATCGAGACCACGTCTCAATCCCCTCTCTACGTCACAACAGAGTCCAAACACTCTAACCCCTTTCCTATTAAACACCTAAAATCCAATCCAAGAGTTGAGTATCTCCAATACCGTTCATAAAAACCCCACAAACCTAATTACGACGCATTTGGCGTACGTGACACAAAATATGGTTATTAATAGCCATACCGTTTATAAAAACCCCGGAAGTCATACTGCGTCTTATTCCGAAATGTGTCAAGGTCTTTACCGCGCGTACCCCCGCAATACTCCTGTAGAAATACATAAATACGAGGTCCTGCGAGGCCTCGTCCTCTTTCATCGCTCCTCTTTCATCGCAGAATCTGTGACAAAGTGTCATCAAAAGTATTCGTTAACGGTGTCAAAGATTTATATTGTTCAATTCAGTGCTACGACAACCATTGTAAGTCATTTTAATTACCATTATTAAGGAATATCACCCTCATTATATTTCTCTATATAAATAACGCTTATTACTTTTCTATATTATAAATTTTACTTATTACTTTATATATAATAACATTTATGTCATTCTAAAGCTTATTGCTATTCATTTATTATTCTGTATTATCATCTTAATGCTTATTTTGTTTATATTTGTCTTATAATCGCTTATTACACATATCATTTTCTTGAGTTAACGCTTATTGCATTTCATATATTATACTTTACTAAAGCTTATTATATTTCATATATTATCATCGATCTATTCTCATGTATTTCATGTTCATATGCTCGTATTGTTAATAACTGCCTTTTATATAAATGTTATCCGTTAATACTAAGAATATCAAACATTATCATTAACAAACGTTTCGATAAAACAATTAAACCTATTTGTTTTCAACTACGTCTCGAATTATTGTGTGTGCTCGAGTCATAAACCTTCCCAACGAAACCAAGCTGCCGCAACAGCTGATTCGCGAGAGCGCTCCCAGTGTTTATAAACACACCGCTGCATGAGCCGTGCAATATACAAAAGAACTGAACGTGGTTTCTTTTACACTAATGCAACAGTAAATCCTGTTTCGTAAACCAAAACAAATACGAAGTCCCCTAACGGGTGTTCTCTAAATACACGTTTACCTTCCCTGGTCGATTAGAGTGACGGATTAAATATTCGCGCCTAAGTTCCTCTCAAAAATCTCAGTGTGACGGATTTAATATTCGCGCCTGAGTCCCTCTCAAAACCCCTCAGTGTGACGGATTTAATATTCGCGCCTGAGTCCCTCAAATCCTAGTGTGACGGATTCAATATTCGCGCCTAAGTTCCTCTCAAAAATCTCAGTGTGACGGATTTAATATTCGCGCCTGAGTCCCTCTCAAAACCCCTCAGTGTGACGGATTTAATATTCGCGCCTGAGTCCCTCAAAACCACAAGGTGCTGGATTCCAGATTCGCGCCTGTATTCTTCCTTCCCCATTGTCCACGTCCCCAAAGACCTCACCCGGGACGTGACAGCTACAGTTTTGAAAATTACATTAGATTCTTTTACACAAGACAGTAAAATAATACAGAATGGATTTAGAGCTTCTGGTTTGATGCCGTTTAATCCTCAGGCTGTAGATTACAATGTTCTACAGAAAAAAAGAAGAACAGATCTTCAATAGCAAATGAACAGTTTCAGTCAAATATAGATACAATTAAAGAGAATAAAGGACACTTAAATAACTTAGAAATGAATTTATCTCTAACATTATTAGAAGAGTTCAGAATATCTGAAGCCAGCGAATTTTGGACTGGTGATGTGGAGAAGAAAGGTTTATTTGAGTACTGGCTAAAAATAAAAAAAGCTGCAGGTAGCCATCTTTTTTAATTTTTTTATCTATTTTACAGAAGTTATATTTTTAATTTTAATGTTTGTATTCTTCGTCTAGGAAACAATGCAATAAATAAGCCTATAATTAAAAGCATAGAACAATTAACGAATCACAAAGTAATTGTATCAGAAGAGTGTATAAAAAATGATGTAACAGTTGAATCTATAAATGAAAATATTTTACCAATTAGTGATAGTGTGATACTAGAAACTAGTTTTCAACCAGATGAGATATTAGTCGATTTAAGTATTGAATCAATAAATGAGACAGTTAGCTGTACTAATGAATGTGTCTTGCCAGTGAGTGATACTCAAATATTATTAGAGGCTAATTTTGAAGAAACTATATCCGCAGCTGTTAATGTAAATATTACTCCGTTAAAAAATGAAACAGTGATATTAGAAAATTATATAATTAGTAATGAATCATCAGATTCAATTACCTTACCCTGATAACCAGATGTCTGCAATCTGACGTCAGATTGGCAACAGGGTCTGCCGTGAGAGCGCAGAGCCTGACGTCAGATCCGTAGTCATCTGTGTCCGCATTAGGCTGCGGTCTGAGGTACAGAGCCTGATATCAGGGCCTGACGTCAGATTGGCAGCAGATTGACAGCAGATCCTGATGTCAGATCGGCAGCAGATCGACAGCAGATCCTGATGTCAGATCGGCAGCAGATGGACAGCAGATTCTGCCGTCTGCTTGGCACAGCTAACAGCGCCATCTGAGGGTCAGAATTAGCAAACTAACGTGTGGTAAGAAAAAAAAATACAAACGTTGGTATTCACAAGCGGTCACCCATCCAAGTACTAACCGCACCCAATACCGCTTTAACTTCAGTGATCGGACGAGAACTTGTATTTTTTCTAGCACAGAATGATCGTTGGTAAAAATTTGGCTCTTATTAATACTTCTTGTGTAAAAATCTTCATACTATTATATTCTAAGAACTTATCATATAACGTTTAAGTCGAATAGAGTCGTTGTTCTGTGGTATAAGTACCTGTTTAAATTACAAATGATATCAATATTAAATAACTTACCTAACGCAATTCTTTTTACCTGTTGTATTTAATTTTTATACATTTTCTGTGTACTTTACTGACATGGTAGTAGAATTGGACAGAGTTTAAATGTATTCTACAGGAATTAAAGGTTAATGTTATGAATTTATTATATAAATTAACTTATTTTCACAATTATATAATAAATTAACTTATTTTCACAATTTAACCTTTAATTCCTGTAGAATACATTTAAACTGTGTCCAATTCTACTACCACGTCAGTAAAGTACACAGAAAATGTAAAATTGTAGTTTAAATAGGTACTTATGCCACAGAACAACGACTCTTTTCGACTTAAACGTTATAGGGTAAACCAACCAGTAATTGACCGCATACCAGTGAATGACCATTAAGGCAAAGAAATGTCAATTATAAATTTAAAAATTAATATTTGTTTATAAATAGAGTATAGTTGCACTTTTAATATCCCATATTTTTGGTTTTGCGTATTAAACAAACATTAATAAGTACAATTCTTAATAAAAGTATGCGGTCATTTACTGGGCCTCTCATTCAACAATTCGGTCATTTACTGGTTTGTTTACCCTATAATAAGTTCTTAGAATATAATAGTATGAAGATTTTTACACAAGAAGTATTAATAAGAGCCAAATTTTTACCAACGATCATTCTGTGCTAGAAAAAATACAAGTTCTCGTCCGATCACTGAAGTTAAAGCGGTATTGGGCGCGGTTAGTACTTGGATGGGTGACCGCTTGTGAATACCAACGTTTGTATTTTTTTTTCTTACCACACGTTAGTTTGCTAATTCTGACCCTCAGATGGCGCTGTTAGCTGTGTCAAGCAGACGGCAGAATCTGCTGTCCATCTGCTGCCGATCTGACATCAGGATCTGCTGTCGATCTGCTGCCGATCTGACATCAGGATCTGCTGTCGATCTGCTGCCGATCTGACATCAGGATCTGCTGTCAATCTGCTGCCAATCTGACGTCAGGCCCTGATGTCAGGCTCTGTACCTCAGACCGCAGCCTAATGCGGACACAGATGACTACGGATCTGACGTCAGGCTCTGCGCTTCAGATCTGGTTATCAGGGTAGATAATATTGAAAGTTCTGTGATTGTTAATGAAGAAGCACCTATGGATTTATCAAATAATACTTGGAATATTAATAGCAGCAACGCAGGTATATAAAATAATTCTTGAATTTTACACTATAATTTAATATTAATTTTCATACAATTCTCTTTTTAAGAAAATACATTGAGAGCCATCGTCAAAGGGACCAATAATGAACAAAATAACAATTATCAAGTGTTAAGGGAAAATGTTTTGCAAAAACATACTAGCAAACCGAATAAAGAAGAACATATTAATCAAGAAGGTTAATTAATTTTGTACCTATCGTGTATTACAATGTCATGCAAATAATAACATATAATATTCTTTTAACAGTTAATGAAAACCTTCTACAAACTTCTGCAAGTTTTGCAAAGGCTTTTACCTTGCCGGTTAAATATTTGCCACGCAAAAAAAGAGTCAAGATAGAAGCTAAAGGCAAACCAAAACTGCCATCAGTGGGAACTTCAGAGAAATGGTGGCAAGCTCAGCTTGAGAAGGAAAAACAGCAACAATTAAAAGAAGATAAAGCTTTAAGGAAAAGAAAGTTACTTGAAGAAAAAAGCAATTAGCAGAAGAGAAAAAAAAACTTCAAGAAAAAATGAATGCAATTCAAAAAAAAATAAAATCAGAAGTAGCATAATTTTTCAATATAACTAATTCAGTTCCCTATTTTATTTAAAATAAATAAAACACTTACAATTGCCTCTACAGTGTCCTGATTATTGTAAGTGCCCAATGTTACACCGTGTCCAAACTACATATCCCCGGTTTCCCAATCAATTTTTAAAAATTTAAAATTAAAATAATTGTCATAAATTTATACGTAATTTTTTAATTATTTGGTGCATGTTATAAATTAATTTCACTTTGTTCCTTTCATCTTTATATAATTAAAAACCTTAAAAACCAGAATCGAATAACAAAATAAATTTAAAGCAATAGATTTTCTTCTGTTTCATAATAGGGACATAATTTATGGAACAGCGGTACAGGTGCGGAAATACCGTTTCATAATAGGTACATACGAGTGCTATTAGTTTTTTGTTAATAAAATTAATTTTATACATTAGATTAAGTTATAAAAAGTCATTTTTATTTCTGAAAGAACTAGCCCTTTGTATAGTTAAAAGATTTTTAACATTTTGTAAATTTATTAACTCGAATTTGATGAAAATTCTAACCTTTACGAAATTTCGTTCCATAATGGGTACTTTTACCTTACACTGTATACACTCGAAAGCGTATCCTCACTCATTTGGAGACACTCTTAGTGAAAATTTGGCAACGCAACGGAATTTCTTCCACACTCGAAGCGCGTGACGAGGCTGGTCAAAAGCCGTCGGGCATCCCAGCGTGGGCCCTTCGGAAACTCAGCGTTTATGATACCCTCAATTGCCAGTGGGGCCGTAAACGAATGTTTCGAAGGGTAAAAACATGCCTTGTTCGAAATTAAAGTAGGAAGCGAACGGAAAGCGCCTTTCTCAAAAATAGCTTCTCTGCGGCGCGTGTCATAAATTGTGCTGACCATTTACACGCCAAATGTTCGTATTTGGTACTGCCGTTTAGAGTTGCCACCCGTACTTTAAAATAAAGTATCTTACGTTATTATAGGTAAATGTACTCTATACTTTTGTATAACAATAAATTATGCGAAAATACTTTATTTCACAATTAATGATAATATGGGGAAACGTAACGCAATATTAGTATATTTTATCTGTTCCCGCCACTTCAGCATTTACTGCGAGAGTTTTCTCTGTCATAAATGTGAAGTGGCGCTATGAAAGAAACAAGGCCTCTCTCAATCTAATAAAAAACTAATTATTTATATTTTTCAATATGAATATTGAGTGCAATGATTCCATTGAGACATTTTAAAATAATAAAAATTTACTTTGTAATGCTAAAAACAATAGAAAATATTGTTACGTTTTGGGTAAGGCATATCGCGTATTTACTGAACAACAACGACAACAGAACATAAACAAGGGTAACACAAGAACGGGTAACGAATACAATCAGTGAGCGCAAAGAGATATCGTGACGTCTGCAAGCAATGGCGGCTGACTCTCGAATGACAGCTTGACAGGCGATCGATCCGATCGCCTTCTTCTCGCTGTCTCTTGTCCCGCTCGCGAGCTCCAGTGGGCCTTGGATTCCCATCCAAGGGGTGTTCGCAACACTGCTCCCCCCTCCGAGAAAGCGGTCGTCCCGGCCGCTGCAGTCTCCGCAACTCCTGCAGCCGTACCCTGGTCCGGAAGGGTGGAAAAGACGCCGTGTGGCCCCTTCCGTCCGCTGCCTCGGCATTCGCCTTCCCGCCCAGGGGAAAACCACTCCAAAAACCCTGGGCAAGGCGTGGGTACGTGAGTCTTCGCGCCTCTGCCCTCCACTTGCGTCTTCAAACTTGCGGGCTTCTTTCTTGCGCGGCCTTCCTCTTCTCCGACGGCGCATCTTCTTCTTGGGCAGAGACAGGTGGGGCTTCCTGCTCTTCCGAAGACCGGGACTCCTCGTTCCTTCAGCCGCCGGGAGACACGGCGTATCCCATGCGACGGCTCGTCAGTCCAAGTTTCCCAGGTTTCCCTCGGCGGCAGCTCCTCCGGGCTCCAACGACGAAATCCCGCGACGCTCCGGATCATCCCTGGGCGGCCCCGCTCCGTCCGTCGCCCCTCAGCGATCCGGCCGCTCCTGCGCCGCGACCTGGCTCGACCTCGACTGCATCCTGGTCCGTCCTCGACGTACTTCCAACAGTCCTGCGCGACCCCTTGTACTTCAAGGTTCCCTTGCAAAGAAAACGTTTCCCTCATTAGCCCGAGACCGAAGACAACCCGTTGGGGCTGCACGAGCTGGAAAACCAGAAAGAAGGACCGAGCGCGCAAGCAGAGGGTCGCAGCTAGTCGCAAGCATGCAAGCGGCCCAGCCCCCAGTCCGGTCACCCGTCTCGTCAACCCTGGCCGTCTTCTCTCTTCCTTCCTGCTCGACGGCCCCATTCCTCTTCTTGGCCTCAGGTGCTGAACCGGGGGACCGTCCTGTGCGTCCTGCCAGCGCTCCCGTCTTCGCGACACCCCCTCCAGCCGATCCAAGCAACGCTTGTCCGCCTGGTGGTTGGGGATGCCATTTCCCTCCTGCTGTCCACCCTCCTCTCCTACTTTTTCCTGGGTACCCCGCGAGAACCACCATCCCGGCCGCGCCGGGGGCTCGTAGGGTCTCCTCCAGGGGGCTAGCGGGGCGCTTTCACGTATGTCCGCACCCCGCTGCGGACTGCCACGCTATTATGGCACATTCGGGGAATTCGGGAGCGCGTGGCCAGGCTGCGGCGGCAGTCCCCCGACACCTTGTCCCTCGTCGTGGGGTCTCGTGAACCTGAAACAGAACCAAAGGAAAAGGGGCCGAGCCACGGAGGCAGCCTCCGCAACCCGGTCCACCGGATTAGCTTAATCTAATCTTCTTCCTCGGGTCCGGTCCTGCGTCGTCTTCACTCTTCCTGCAGTGGTCCCTCGTACTTCGCAAGGCGGCGCACGTGGACCACCTTCCACTTCTTCCTGCGTGACCGTTGGATCCTGTAGACGACGTCGTTGATCCTGTCCACCACTGTGTAAGGGCCTTCCCAATCCGCTTGCAGTTTCGGGCACTTCCCCTTCACTCTTCGTGGTTGGAACAACCACACTCGTTCTCCTGGCTGGAACTCCACCGCGTGAACCCGGTTGTCGTACCACGACTTCATCTTTGAACTGTAGACGTCCAGACGGCGTCGAACGAACTCGTGGATCTTCGTCATCTTCCCTCGAATCCATTCGGAGTATCCTTGTTCGACGTCCTCTTCCTGTTCAACTTCCGGGGGCAGTCCTCTCCATAACTGCAGGGGTAGACGTAGTTCCTGGCCGTACAGGATCATCGCTGGGGTCAGTTGTGTAGCCTCATGCCGTGCTGACCGGTAGGCGAGGAGGAACATGGGGATCCATTCGTCCCAGTCCCGCTGGTGCTCCGAAACGAACATTGCAAGATATTGGAGCAATGTCCTGTTCAAGCGTTCTACCAGCCCGTCGGATTGAGGGTGCAGGGGAGTTGTTCGTGTCTTCTTGACTCCAAGCAGCCTCAGCAGTTCCTTGAAAACGGAGGACTCAAAGTTCCTTCCTTGATCGGTGTGTATCTCCAAAGGTACACCGTGACGACACACCACGTTGTGCAGAAGAGCTCTTGCCACTGTGACAGCTCGCTGGTCTGGCATCGCGATTACTTCCGGCCACCGGGTAAAGTAGTCCGCCACGACCAACATGTACCTGTTCCCGGCCTGGGACCTCGGGAGCGGACCGACAACGTCCAGGGCAAGCCTCTCAAACGGAGCTCCCACGTTGTACACTCTCAGGTTCCCTGCTCCCCGTTGACGTGGTCCCTTCTTCGCCGCACAGGTGTCACACCGCCGGCACCACTCTTGAACGTCTTGTCGACACGTCGACCAGAAGAACTGTTGGCGGATCTTCGCCAAGGTCTTATTCACTCCGAAATGTCCAGCTGCTGGCGCATCATGAAACTCCTTCAGAACCTCTGCAACCCTCTCGCGCGGCACCACCAAAAGCCACTGGGCCGTTGTGCCGTTGTGGGACTCCCATTTCCTAAAAAGCAAACCTTCGTGAACCTCCAGCGAATCCCAAATTGTCCAGTAATATTTCAACTGCGGGGAAAAACGAGCAATGTCCTCCCAGCCCGGCTTCTCCCCTTCCCCCTTCTTTTTAAGGATGAAACCAATCGCTTCATCCTTCTCCTGGCTTCGTTTCCACTCGTTCCGGTTGTCCACGCAGAAGATCCTGTGAATTTTCTTCGTGGAAACTTCCACTCCAGCTTCTTTCTTCTCCAGTCGTTCGCAGTTCCTGCAGTCTTCCTCGATGCACGGTCTTCGCGACAGTCCGTCGGCATTCCCGTGAGCTCTTCCTGCGCGGTGACGAATCTCGAAATCGTACTCCTGGAGTCGCTCGATCCAGCGGGCGACCTGTCCTTCGGGGCACTTGAAGGTCAGCAGCCAACGGAGAGCTGCGTGATCCGTCCTTATCAGGAACCTTCGACCATAGAGGTAGTGGTGGAAATGCTCTACAGATTTCACCACCGCCAACAGCTCTCTCCGAGTGACACAGTAGTTCCTCTCTGCTTTTCCCAAGGTTTTGGAAAAATAGGCTACGACCTTTTCCTGCCCTTCGTGCTCCTGTGAAAGGACGCCGCCTATAGCGAAGTTAGAGGCGTCCGTGTCCAGAATGAAGTCCTTGTCCGTCTCCGGGTAGGCAAGTATCGGTGCTCCGGTGAGTTTCTCCTTCAGTTCCTGGAAAACTCCTTGGCATTCCTCGGTCCATACGTAGTTTTGTTTGGTCTCGGTGAGGCGATGCAGGGGCTTGGCGATTCTGGAGAAATCCTTTACAAATTTCCGGTAATATGTGCATAATCCTAGGAAGCTCCTCAATTCCGTGACGTTCTTCGGCTGCGGCCATTCCGAGATGGCTTTAATCTTCTCCGGGTCCGTCCTGACTCCGCTCTCCGTGACGATGTGGCCCAGATACTTTACTTCTCGGCAGAAGAAAGAACACTTCTTGGGGCTCATCAGCAGTCCAGCTTGACGTAAGCGCGAAAACACCGTCCGTAGGCGTTCGAGCTCCTGCCCGAAATCCTTCCCGTAGATAATGATGTCGTCCAGGTACACCAAGCAGATCTTCCACGTCAGGTCTTGAAGCACGTCCTCCATCAGTCACTCGAAAGTCGCAGGGGCGTTGCAGAGTCCAAAGGGCATAACCTTGAACTGCCACAGTCCCGTCCCCACGGAAAACGCGGTCTTCTCTCGGTCCTTCTCGTCCATGGAAAGCTGCCAGTAACCGCTCTGCAGGTCCACGGTTGAAAACCAGGCAGATCCAGAGAGGGCGTCCAGTGTATCCTCTATACGGGGCAGAGGATACGAGTCCTTCTTCGTGACTTCGTTCAGGCGACGGAAATCCACGCAGAAGCGAATGGTCCCGTCCTTCTTCTTCACGAGGACAATCGGGGAGGACCACGGGCTCCGCGATTCCTCAATCACGCCCTGAGCCAACATCTTCCTGAGTAGCTCTTCCACCTCCGCTCGTCGGTGCAGCGGCAGCCTCCTTGGTGCCTGTTTAATGGGCTCGCAATCTCCGGTGTCGATAGTGTGCTTGACCCGGTCGCAATTCCCAATCTGAGTCGCGTCCTTGGCGAAAACGTCCTGAAATTCACGAAGTAACCCAGCAAAAAGTTCCTTTTCCGTTTCTGTCAAACCTGACGAACAGCGTGTGAACAGCTCTTCCAAATGCTGTGGGACGCCCGTTCCCCCTTCTTCTGCTGGTTCCTTCTCCTCGGGGGTCGGCTCCCCGAAGCGAATGTCCGATTTGCCGGGAAGGCTCAGCACCCCCCGAGCCAAATCCAAGCTACAGCGGTGCTTCTTCAAGAACGCCGCTCCTAGGATACACTTCTCCACCATCTCAACGACGTAGAAATCTTCTGCGCTCGAGAGTCCTCCGACGCTGACCTCCAGGCTCTTCTTGCCGAACACCTTCATTTTCTCCCCCGTCGTGGAGCGGATATCGAGCCTCGCTCGAGCGATGCCCTTCGCCGCACACAGCTCCTTGTCCAGCAAGTTGATAGGCGAACCTGTATCGAGGATAATTTTACAAGGCTTTCCGCCGATTTTTCCACATACGTATATCTCGTCGGTAGGATTCCATTGCCGCCCAGTCGCCTCCCGCATCGCCACACTCTTGACGACCGGGGGACTGTTCTTCTCGGTCCGGCGTCTCCCCCTTACGCCGTCCTCTTCGAGTTTCCCTGGGGGGGTCTCCTCGGTGGAGCAGCTCCTGTCTGACCGTTCTTAGCCTGGAAGCAATCCTTCTGCAGGTGTCCAGTCTTGCCGCAAAGCCAGCAAGTCCTCGTCGGACCCGTACGCTCCTCCGGTTTGGCGGGCCTCCTCCTCTTCTCGGGACACCTCGAATTTTCCGTGTGCTTAGCTTTCCGCTTTTCTACGTCCCTACTTCGCGATTCGGGCGCGGAGCCGCGAGACATCGCCTCCACGGCCTCAATTTCCAGCGCCCTGGTCACTGCGGCTCTTAGGGTTGTGAACCCGCCGAGACGCAGTTCCCGTTGCATAACAGAGCTCGACAACGCTGTTACGAACTGGGACGCGGCGAGTTTGTCGCGGATCTCTACCGGACAATCGGCAAACGCGGACTGCGCTAAGCGCTCAATTTTGGTGGCGAGCGAAGAGATGCTTTCATCCCTTCGCTGCCGATGGCTCTGGAAAAGTACGTAGTTCAGATTCGAAAGATTCTTCGCCCCGTAGCGGAATTCAAGCGCGGAAACCAACTCCGAAAAACTCTCACATTGTGCGGCGGTGAGCGTCGTCAGGACGCTCCTCGCCGCGCCCCCAAGGGAAGCGACCAGGGCCGTGGCCTTCTTCTGGTCGTTCCAACCATTCGCACGCGCAATCGTTTCGAACTGCACCTTGTACTCCTCCCACGAATTTTTCCCGTCGAATAACGTCGGCTTCACGGCGTACCCTAAGCTAAGGACGCTCAAACCCGATGAAGGGGCAGCGGCGGGCGCACTAGCGGGCGTGGGGACATGCGCTGGGGGTACACTATTGGCAACACTATCCTCACTGATTTCACTTGACACTACGTCCCCACCCCGAGGGCCCGCGCCGCTACCACCTGAGCCCTGGCTATTCTGTAATGAAGCGGTTACGACCTGAACCCGCTCCTCCAACTCCGCCATCCGCGCCTCAAAAGCCGCCTGCGCCTGTCGATCGGCAGCCTCCCTGCGTTGATCTTCCCTCAGCCGGCGGGCTGCGTCGTCCCTCCGCTGTTCCTGCATCTGCTCGACGATGCTGAGCTGGAGGGTGGTGAAAAGCTCCCGCAGGGACGGATCGCCCGATGCTCCGGAAGAAGGAACCGCAGGGGCCGCGGGAACCGCGGAAGCCGCGGAGGCCGCGGAAGCGCGAGTGGGCATGCCGCTCCGGGCGGGCATCCCACTTCTGACACCAATGTTACGTTTTGGGTAAGGCATATCGCGTATTTACTGAACAACAACGACAACAGAACATAAACAAGGGTAACACAAGAACGGGTAACGAATACAATCAGTGAGCGCAAAGAGATATCGTGACGTCTGCAAGCAATGGCGGCTGACTCTCGAATGACAGCTTGACAGGCGATCGATCCGATCGCCTTCTTCTCGCTGTCTCTTGTCCCGCTCGCGAGCTCCAGTGGGCCTTGGATTCCCATTCAAGGGGTGTTCGCAACAATATGTTTGAAAGAAATAAAAACTAATAAGATTAAAATGTACTTTTAATTTGTTGAGCGTACTTTTTTGTATACGTCACGAAAGCAAATGTACGTTATTTTTCTGTAAAAAAGGTGGCATCCCTACGTGCCGTTGGCCGCTACAGTTTAAAGAATTTTCATGTTTTATGAAGATGAAGCGCAGGAATGCAAATTTCCACGCGCAGTCAGCGGACTTCCCGTTTCGATCCTTTGTACCTCCGCGAGGTATCTTGAATGCATCTTGCTACCAGCGAGTATTGGGAGAAGGAAATTGGCAGAAATATTACAACGAAAGTACGCCTGACGTTGGTTGAAATTCTTTTTCCAACGAAAGGTCGTGCTTAATAGCTTCGGCGAAAAAAAATACAAGACACGTACAATTCAGCGGAGGTCCTTAAGGGAAGAGGTCACTGAAAAAATCGCGATTTCGACCATTTTTAAGAATTTTTTTTTTTTGCATTTTTGGCAAGTCTGAACCCTTGTTCAACCGTACACAACGTGGTTTGACATTCAGTGTTGCCTTTCTACCAGAAAAACCTATTTTTCTAAAACCTTGCGAAAGAGCTGAAAACCAAAACCTTCGTTTTTCGGTATATTTCTCTATTATTTATCTCTTTGAGTATGTTCAATCGCTGACTAGTGTTTCGGGAAATCTAAATTAACTGCGTGGCCTTGACATTGTTTATTTTCACCAATGGCCAAAATGCGTTTCACAATTCTAAAACGCACGCGTGCTCTGTAACAGAATCCATTGGACTCCGCCTACTAAACTACGAACGCTTTCTTACAAAGTACAGTATGTGATTGAGTTCGTGGTCAGGCTGCATATCCCTCAGCCATCTGTAACGCGGCCAATAACTCCGCCATGTACAGTAGGTAAATCTCTAAGCGGGCCCAAAAGGGTCAGTGGCTGCCGACAGAGGTCAGTCTCTCTGGGCGCTAGACACCATATTTTTTTAAATCTTTCAAAACTTCGGTTTACGTGAGAATACAGAGTGAGATTTTATGGTGCAGTGAAATTAGCTGGTATAAAACGAGTGAAATGGACCTCATTAGCCGAAAATATCGCAAAAGTAAGAGTAGAGTGAAGCGTGCTATTATTATAGGTTATAAAGTGATTGCAGAAAACATATGTATATTTTATCAATTTGATATTTTCTGTCGGGTTGCAAAATTTACTTCTAGTGTTACAGAAATGCTATTGTAAAAAATATGCCAAATGTAAAGGCCATGGAAGATGCTGTGATGGCTACTTTAGATCACTGTAGCTCTGTAGACAGCAATCCTAACCATGCCAGATGTCCTAAGGGCAAGCAACCAAAGTGAAACCCTGATACGAAACACTGTCAAATGAAAATTTGATGGCAAGGTGCTGTAAGGGAGGCACTCAAAATGCAAATTAATCTCTCCATGCAAAAGTGTGCAGATTCTGCCCGAAGACAACATTTGTATCGGAGGCAAGACTTGAAGTAGCTGTGGCATGTGCTGTTTCAGAATTTGATATGGGTTATGTACGCTCATTGACAGTGAGGAAACAAACAGCTGGGCAAGTTGTTCTAAAACAGCTATAAGTATAGCAAGAGACAGAGACAACAGAAGAGAAACCTGCAGTACATAACAGCAATCCAGTACAAGAAAGCGCTTTAAGAAGAAACAAAACATAAAGAGACGCAAGATTGATGAGGATGTGTATCAACCAGGTGGATTTTAGACTATACAAAAAGGGAAGTGGTCTGGAATTTACTCTTTAGATTTAAAATGCAATTATCTCAAAACTTACTTTTTTAATATATTTAATGTTCCTTGCGCAAAACTGTTGGTCCGATTCTCTTACAGCTTGGCGTGCTTCAAGAGTAACATGAAAGCAAAAAGATTGTGTATCGGCATGAAGAAATCTGCAAAACTCTTTGCGCTGTGCTTGCTTTTCCTCAAAATTTTGATGAAACTTTGCATTTTTTACGTTTAATAAATTCAATCATTTTTAGCTTAAAAAGTATGAGACGTAGAAACTTCTCGATACACAATTTTTTACTTTACTATGGACCCTTCTTCGCTGTAAAACCTGGAGGTTGTGGCATCACACACTTTGCGCAAGAAGGTTTTTGAAGTTATGCTTGATTTTTGTAACGTAATGTAAATTCTATGAAAACCAGTGATTAAAACTGTGTCAAAATTGGCATAAGGGCTTTACTTCAAACCTACTTCCTTCCCTTAAGAGGAATTCCGCATGTCTCAAATATTTTCGGATTTCAAAATTTCAGTGACTTCTTCCCTTAAGAAATAATCCTGGCAAGTCATTTAACTTTGCTAGGATCGGTTCGAAACGTTTTATTACTTTATTGGTAATAGCACAGGTATATCCGCATAGGTCCTAAGCCGTAGGGGCGAAAGACGATTAAAGGGTCCCACAGCCTGGGGGAACCTTTAACCTGCAGTTAAATCCGCGCGGACAAGGTGACGCGGAAAGTAACAAGACAATTAGAGGACAACCCAATTATAAAAGCGAAAATATGAGATTGGTGTTAGTCATGTACTAATGTAAATACCAAGCCCGTGCATACGTTCAAATTAGGCACAAAATGTTGAAATTTTGTCTTTTGCGGTTCATCTTGATAAAACAGCCATTTGAAAATGATCAAATTATTCTGGAAATTATAGTGCTCCCTGAATTTTTACCAGCAGTGTATTTTACCTGAAACGGGGCGCGCCGCTGTCCTTAACAGCTTCCTAAGTTCCTACGACGTTCAATATGTAAATTATCAACAAGAGACAGGCTTATTTTATACACAATTTTCCACCGAATGTGGTAGTATTTTTTCGGATTTATAAAATCGCGACCTTCAGCCTAAATTCGTTAAATAAATCTTTCTTTATAATTGTCATTATTGTAAAAACGATTTTTTAACCTTAAACTTATTCTTTATTTCGCCACTCTTCATTTTTGTCTTATTGTCGCCTGTAGAATCACCCCCTAGAATATCCTTGATTATCAGTAAAGTAATACCCTGTATATGTAGGTATGTATTAATACGTATGGCCAAAGTTTCATAACTTCTTTAATTATCGATATCTTGCCTTGTGTAAGACAATTCGACGCTGTGCGGAGAAGGCTGGTCGTTGCATGGTGGGTCTGTTTAGTGTTTATTTACGGTGGAACGGCTATGGCGATGAATGCAAGCGGCCGTTCCAATGTGCGGCCGGCGACGGTCCCACTAGTACAAGGGAGAAACAGATGCATACTTCTCCCTTGCACTAGTGGGACCGCCGCCAGCCGTTGTCGCCGGCCGCGCATTGGAACGGCAGCTTTGCTATGACCCCGTTAAGGAGGGTCATCCGATGCAAGGATACCTTTGCCGATCCTAAAGTGTTTCAAGGGTCGAGGGGTGTGGAAAACCCGACTGGGCCCGTGACTTCGGCACGCGGGCGATCCCTGCAGAGTTTTCCAAACGAACGGACGTCTGGGGTACAGATGCAAATTTCACGTAATTTCAAAATGTAATTGTGTAATAGATTACAAATTATTTTTTGTAATCGTAAATTTAGGTAGTTGACAAAATTGGCGTCAACTACGTAAATTTGCGAGAGAGTCCGATCGTCAGCGTTCTTTTCATTCGATTCAATCTCAAAAACCATACGATCACCTGTTGCTTTGTATGATACTCGTCCGTGTGCGATATTATGTTTTTCTGATCGAATTGAAAGAATGCCGACGGTCCGACTCTCCCGCTCGCATGGCCTACTCAGTGGCCGCTCGGAGTGAGAGCGAATCATGGTGGGCAATAATTTGTCACGACGGTGCCGTCGATGATCAGTCGAAAGACGATACATTGTTGCGTCTGGGGACGCAACGAAAACGATGGGTCACGGCGCCACAGTGGGACAAACTGCTCCTTTTTGTGTCAAAATCGTAGAACTCTTGATAGGAATAAGGTAGAGGGATGAAACTTTTTGGAGGTTAAAGCTAAGATGTTGCAGATTAAGGGAAAAATGTTTAGAATGTATCAAAAACAAATTTTGACCTTGAAAACCTAAGTTGAAGTTGATATTTTCGACGAAAATTTCGGTTTTTCCGTTATAATTTGTGGTTGAAGTTTTTCCTTTACTTGTTATACATCATTTCCTATAGATTTTGACGAGTGAATACGTACGTTATTTACTGCAAATATGAATGTGTAATTATAAAGAAATTTACATTTACTTTAAAATACTTTTCTGCCAGTTTAACGAAGAAAGCGGATATGACAGCGATGTGTTAAACCACCAAACCTTGACCATTTTTCTTGTCACCGTTTAGGCATGGCTGTAATTTAAAGGCGGTTTATTGCGGGTAATTTGTAACGGCTCTAGGCTTATGTAAGCCAGATGCCGCGGCCCGAGCCTAGACCCCGAAATGTTTGGGTGCTTCGAATGATGTCGCGAAGTTGAGATTTGCCAGACCCGCGATTCGGGGGTGAGAACAGCTTTCCCTTAGATAAAGACATCTTCCCACCATTGCCATATTCTGCACGCCTATTTTTGTATCCAGCCAAGGACAAGGCTTAGCGTTTTCCTTAGCGTCACTGAGTCCGGCATAACCCTTTCTGTAACCCTCAATTTTTGCAACTTTCTTATTTAATTATATAGTGATTATTAAGTTATCCACGAATATATTCATTTTCTTTTCTTAAATATCTCCTACCAAGTTAATTTGGCGCGATTTCCTAGCAGCGATCGGCCGCGGCTATCCCACCAGCGCAAGGGAGAAGTACTTATGTATGCATCTGTGTCTCTGTTGCGCTGGTGGGACCGCCGCGGCCGATCGCGGCTAGGAAATCCCGTCTTTAGATCTCATTATTTCTCTACGCGGACCGTAAATCTAAAATTGTAGCTTCGGGTACTTATTATTTTTTTCGCGTAGCGGCCGCGCGTCCTCCACACGAATCTAGCCCCAATCAATACTAATACACGGCACACGCCGTTTTGAAGAATGTGAGAGGACTCCAAATGTAAAATTTTAGCTTCGGAAATTCACCCCATTGAAAGATGCAGTTAATTTAGGGAGAGATAGAGCGAGAGCGAGAATGTTTTGTCTCGCTCCGTTGTTTCGGACGCCGTGACACTCCGTCTTTTACGTGCGCGATGGTCGCAAGCGCTTACGGTGAGCACGGGGACGCGAACGCCCGCCGCACAAGCAAAGCGTTCCAACACTGTATTCTGGAATTTGTTATACACATTGGCCTCAACATTTTCTGCCAGATTTCGTTAAAAAATCGCTCGTCCACCCTTCGTAAGAGTGAATTGCAACGGCGCATGGCTCGGTTCGCGGCATGGCTCGGTTCGCGGCAAGGCTCGGCTCGGGTCGAGTTGGCTCGGCTCGGCTCGGCTCGGCTCGAGCGGCAACAATGAACTTCTTTGTCGCCTGGCTGAACCGCGCTCGCCAACCCTGATACAAGACCTGGCCAGTTCGAAGTTAACTCTCGAAGAACAAGCAGCTCTCGTTTTCAAAACATTTATCGCGCTATTTTCTTTTAATATATATTCCCTTTTTTTATTCTTTTCCTAGTTATCGTGTGCTTTTTAAATTATATTTTCAATATTTCTTATTCTTTTTATTATTATAATTATATAGTGTGTTAAGTGTGCTTTTTAAATTATATTTTCAATATTTCTTATTCTTTTTATTATTATAATTATATAGTGTGTTAAGTGTGTTTTTTAAATTATATTTTCAATTTTTCTATTCTTTTTATTATTATACTTATATAGTGTGTTAAGTGTGTTTTTTAATATTTTATTATATATAATTACATTTTTCTTAGTTTTGTTATACTTATAGTGTTTATTTTTTTTTTAATATATTTTAGTTACTTTATTCGTTTTATACTTCGCGTGCGTGTTTTTTTTTAAATTTTTTAGTTGCTTTTTTCGAAGTTAACCTTGGAAAGAATTTTCGAAGGGCTCGAGTCATCGTCGGTAAGTACAAGTAACATCATGATTAACACAAACCTATAATACGGCAATATTTCATAAGTATTCTAATATAATGTAGTGTCAATTTTGTAATAAATTCTCATAATTATTTTTTAGTACAACCCTCAACAATGTTGAAGAAATACAGTATTGTTGAATTTTCCGATGGCGTGCAAATAATTCCCTCGTGCTGGATTAATGAGGAGAAAACTGACAGTGTATGGCCGAGCCACATTAAAAACGATTATACCCTCAATAGAGTAATTATGAAGGCAGAGCCTCCACGGGAAGGTGACAATTGGGACAGCTGTAACATTATTAAGTGGTTTTGCTCAACTGGTATGTTTTTTCAATGAAATCCTTATTTATATCAATTCTTCCTGAATATGCATATAACTTAATGTGTTACGTATTAATGAATTATCTGTGTCAGATAATTATAATCGAGCCCTTGAAATGAGGGGCGATGCCATGGATACTTCTAACGTAGAGGAGTCAGATGGGATGTACGAGGGAATATATAATAGGAGAACACCACAAGAGCGGAAAAGAAGCAACCACGTTTTTGCAGTGTCGAGCGAGGAAGAGGCCAGTCATTATGAACCACCCAAAAAGAATCCTAATAAAAAAACCAAAACTGGATTACCTGTCCCACCTCTGCGGAAATTACTGGAGCAAGGTATTTTTATATTAATCATTTATTACATATTATGAAAATAAATGTAACGTAATATACAGTGCGTCTCAAAATTGCGTGACTTCGCGGAACATGTAATATTCCGATGTAAAAACACATCGAAAAGTCCTTTACCGTACGCTGCTGCGCGTTCACTTCACACGATCTTAAACTGCGTGGGTCGGAAGCCTCGCATTCGAAAACTGTTTCGATTTTTTTTTCATCGGTATATTGCATCATCCGAGAAGTCTCGCCATTTTGAGACTCCCACATGAACATTGATCGGAGGATGTTAACAATTATCACTGTACAACACGATTTTTGGTCCGCAATATCCGCTGGGTGATTCTTGTAGAGTTTTTCGCCTTGAACACAAATCCGTAAGCAGAATTGCTGTATCACCCTCAGCTTTTGAAAAACATGATTTTTTGTAAAAACACGCGATTTTGGGCAAAAGTGATGAGTAGTTAGGCTATGCGGATTCTGGACCAAGTGTAGGCGAGGGGTGAGGCGGGGCGGGGGGGGTAAACCGAGTTCGTGGGTGAGGGGGATGACGTCACAGGGGAGGGGGATTCCAAGATGGCGTCGACCGAGTTCGTAGATGAGGGGGATGACGTCACAGGGAAGGGGAGGGGGATTTTCAAAATTTTCAAAATGGCGTCGCGCGCGCAGGTCGAGTTCGTGGGCGAGGGGGTTGACGTCACGGGGGAGGGGGAGGATTTTCAAATTTTCAAAATGGCGTCGCGCGCATTTCGTGTTGGCGCCACCTACTGGACGTTTAAGGTACTTTGGGCCCGCGTCGGTATTTGGGCCCGCCTTGGTACATTTTCCAGGTTTTTCATACATTTTCTATTGACGCCATCTACTGCATGTTTAAGGTACTTGGGCCCGCGTCGGTATTTGGGCCCGTCTTGGTAAATTTTCCAGGTTTTTCATACATTTCGGGTTGGCGCCACCTATTGTACGTTTAAGGTACTTTGGGCTCGCCATGGTAAATTTTCCAAGGTTTTTTCATACGTTTCGTGCTGACGTCACCTGTTGCATGTCTCTAAGGTATATTTGGGCACGCGTCGCCGCCGCCGCGCAATCTCCGTACGTGTGCGGGGATCG
This sequence comes from Andrena bicolor, assembly GCA_960531205.1. Classification (NCBI taxonomy): domain Eukaryota; kingdom Metazoa; phylum Arthropoda; class Insecta; order Hymenoptera; family Andrenidae; genus Andrena; species Andrena bicolor. Next base: position 26,584,346 of record OY482664.1, read on the forward strand.
GTGCGCAGGCGCGACCGCGACCGATTCGTGGAAATTCAAATCGCGTTTTCGATGATGATTTCTGAGAAAGAGGGTGGACCATGATTTCTGAGAAAAGATAAGGAAATATTTGAATCGTGGGACCGATACAGCGCACGTGCAATGATATAAACATAGAGCAATAATTATTATAAATCAATCATCGCGATAGCCCATGGAATAAACATTGCACCGCGACATGCAGTGTGTTTACATCTGAACAGGATCGAACGCGTTTTTGGCGCCTACGTGCACGCGCTTCGTGCCGTGTGTTTATGTTTGAATCGTGGGACCGATGCAGCGCACGTGCAATGATGTAAACATAGAGCGATAATTATTGTAAATCAATCGGTGCGATAGCCCTTGGAATAAACACGACATTGCATTCCATGATAAGTTCTGAGAAAGAGGGTGTGTTGATGTATATATATCTGAGCATTGACTTTTCACAAGACTAGGACCTCTAAGAAGTACCCTCGAGAAAACGCAATGTCCCCGAAACAATAAATTAGGCGTTCCTTTCACGCGACCAGCTAAGCGATAATTATTCGGGGTAGAGTTCCAAGTATTTTCACGATCGAGAACACGGCGACGTCTCAAGCACCCTTCTCGAGGGTCTGCGAGTCAAGCGTCGTGGGAGCGTGTAAGGGCGAAAAGAATTCGTACATAGACTTTCACACCGAAGTCTATAGAGTAAACATAACATTGCACCGCGCGATACCGCGTGTTTATATCTGATTCGTGGGAGTAGTATACAGCGATCGTCTAAGGGTGGGGAAAAATTTGAGGATACGTTCGAACTGCATCTGACGTCAACATAGTTCGATGGCGTTTTGAGAATCACGGTAGGGATAGGTGCCTAGTATATTAAATCCTGCAGTCGCTCGATGAAAATCGTGAAGTATGTTACGCGTGCATAATATGGACCTTTTCGTGAATTCGTACAAGTTGTTACAGGACGCGATAAAACAGTTGCGTACCGAAGAAGAGTTCAGTGAGTGGTTTATATCGTGTAACGAGTGCATACACAATATCAACGAATATCTTAAGACTCAAGAAGTATCAGAATCTAATCGTCGACGTTTGAAAACACTTAAGATTGATATTGAAACATTGCGAATACGAGTCCGAAGCAAAATAGCATGCATACTCGATGAAGAGGACGCGCGTGATGCATTGCTAGCGTCTTCCGACGATGACGATGATTATTGGATAAGTCCTTTATCGACGATTCCGCAGTTGGATGACGAAACACTGACGATCGAGAGGCATAAGATTCGCGACGTATTAAGCACTCCATCATTATTCGAGACGTTATGGATCAACATCTTCCGACAGGGATTTATGCAATTACCGCGTGAACATCGTCAACTGTTACGTCATACCGCGCGATATAGTGCTGCGAGCAAATGCACATTATATTGCATCGTTGCTGATACGGATCTGTGTCGCAAGCGACCGAAGTACACTACCGCGATCGCGTGTACACCGTTAACGCTTCTACACGACATCGAAAACGGCTCGGTCCAAGTACGAGAAGTATTGAGTCCCGAAACAGTGAAAATCACAGTACGCGAGTTTTTGTCTCGGGAATTATCTAAATTTTTGGATAATTGCATGAGTCTACCGCGGAACTCGAATCGTACACTTATACCGCTGAGTTTTCGATGGCCTGCTGAGGACCATGAACACATCACCTGGAAGATGCGCATAAAGAAGATGAATCAAGTCGTACGTCTGTGGGAGGTTAACTATTTGTGAAAATCGAATTATATGTGAAGTAGTGAACATGGATATGATCATGGACATGTACAGGGTTTTGACCCAGAGATCGAAGCTTGTACAGTCTGTTGAGGAATTCCTAGACTGGTCGAATCAGTGCGACTCGTGTATACGACGCATCGTTGAATATCAGAGCAGCGGAGGAGTGTCCGTGTACGCGAAACAACGCCTAGTATCGTTGAACGCGCAAATAACAACGTTGCGTGCGGACGTGCGGGAGAACAACTTTTCGCGAGTGGGATACGGGGTTTCGGCTCATTCGACGACACCCAAAGTCGTATGGGAAGACGTGGAAACTGCGTTTATAAGCCGTATTTCAACCGGCGCGGTCATCAACGTGGGATACGTCGATCCACGTAAATTTTTGGAGGGTGCTCGACAGATAGTAATGTCACGCGTCGCGAATGCTATCACGGTACATAATGGAGTGTCTGTGAATACCGTCTTAAACGCGGAGTTTTCGTTAAACGCGGAGTTTACGTTAGATGCGAATATTGACGTGAAAAGTTTCAATACGCGAAATCACGTACTGTTATTAGATTCGAACGTGCGCGAGTGGTACTCGAAGTGCGTGATCGCACCCACGTTAGTGGCGATCGAGGAGTTTCAAGATCGCGACAGTGGATGGACCCTAAGGACTGTGCTAAATATGCTAGTGAATATTAATAAGCATAATCCACTTCGAGTCGGTTGCAACATCCCGCTGCCGCGCGCCGTCGTCCTGAAGAAAGCGGTGCTGAACATAAAGAACAGAGACAATGCGTGCTTCATGTGGGCAGTCGTCGCAAGTTTGTACCCTGCTGCTACGCATGTGGATAGGGTCGCGTCGTATCAACACTACACAGATTTGCTTCGCACGGACGACATGACTCTTCCCATGACGTTGGATCAGCTGACGAAGTTCGAGAGGATGAACGACGTGTCGGTGAATGTGTACGCGTGGTCCGACGGAAGCTGCGTTCCTATGCGTTTAACCAAGGGCAAGCGAGAGAGACACGCGAACCTGCTGCTGGTACAGGATCCCAACGAGCCCCAACGATTTCACTTCGCGTGCATTCGAAGCATGTCGAGACTGATTTCGAAGCAGGTCGGCAATCACAAGAGTCAAGTATTCGTTTGCGACAGGTTAGTAAAATATGGTATATTCCGATTGATGTATCATTGATTATTATGTTTTATTATTGATATCGTTATCGTTGTAGATGCCTGAATTACTTCTACTCGATGGAGCGATTACGTAAACACGACGTGGACTGCCAACACCTGAACGAGTGTGCCGTCGAATTGCCGTCCGCGGAGGATAAATGGTTGCACTTCAAAAATTTCAAAAATAAGGAGCGAGCGCCGTTCATCATTTACGCAGACTTCGAATGCATGCTGGAGGACGTCGAGCCTGCGGAGCGGAGTCGGACGTACACGTACCAGCAGCATAGAGCATACAGCGTGGGATATTACATCCACTGTTCCACCGACGCGTCCCTGTGTCGTTATCGCGCGTATCGTCACGAATCCGAGTGCGTGAAGTGGTTCGTACAAGAACTTCGTGACTTTGCCGACACTGCGTATTCGTGGTTGCGGAACGCGAAACCAATGAAAACGCTAACGAGACAACAGATGCGTAGTCATGACAGTGCGATCGTATGCCACGTGTGCGAACAATCATTCGTCGACACGGACATAAAAGTGCGCGACCATTGTCACTCGACGGGCGAGTACCGAGGCGCGGCCCACGTGGCTTGTAACTTACAATTTCAACGATCGTACACGATACCGGTAGTGTTCCATAATTTATCAGGCTACGACGCGCATTTCGTGATCAATGAGTTGGCGTCCGCGTTCGAGGGACAGATCGACCTACTGCCGCTGACGAAGGAGCGCTACATATCGTTCACGAAACACGTTAAGGGAATCGACACCGAGAACAATGATTGGAAGAGGGGGCTGAAGTTTCGCTTCATCGATTCGCTGAAGTTTTTGGCAGCGGGTCTGGAGAAACTCGCTTCGGACCTTGGCAGGGAACGGCTTGTTATTCTACGACACGAGTTTAAAGACATGCCGGACTATCAATTCAATCTCCTGACCAGGAAGGGTGTCTTCCCGTATGACTACGTGACGTCATACGCCAAGCTGAACGAAACGCGTTTACCGTCCCGCGAAGCTTTCTATAACCGGTTGAACGATAGTACCGCGTCGGAGCCTGATTACGCGCACGCCGTGAACGTGTGGAATACTTTTCCCATAAAGACATTAGGTGAGTACAGTGATTTGTACTTGAAAACAGATGTGCTGTTACTCGCCGACGTATTCGAGGGTTTCCGCACTGACTGTATCGCGAGTTACGATCTCGACCCTGCGCATTATTTTACGCTACCGAGTTTCACGTGGGACGCGATGCTCAAGTACACCGGCGTACGATTAGAGCTTCTGACAGACGTGGACATGTTACTGTTCGTAGAGCGTGGCATACGTGGTGGTCTGAGCCAGTGCTCGCACTGGTACGCGCGTGCCAACAACAAGCACCTGCCTGCAGGGATGTACGACGAATCGAAGGCGTCGACGTATCTGATGTACTTCGACGTCAACAACTTGTACGGGTGGGCGATGTCGCAGGCTATGCCGAAAGGTGGGTTTCAATGGCTGGACGATGCGACGGTGGCCGCGCTCGACGTATCATCCCTACCCGACGGCGAGGACTCCGAGGAATCCGAGGGATACCTGTTGGAGGTTGACATCGAATACCCCAAGGAGATACACGACGCCCATGCCGACCTTCCATTCTGCCCGGTGCGCGGGCACGCCCCAGAAGGAAAACAGGCCAAGCTGCTTGCCACGCTCGACGATAAGGAACGATACATCATCCATTATCGTTACCTGAAACAGTGCGTGCGACACGGTTTACGCGTAACGCGAATTCATCGGGTGTTGCGATTCGATCAGTCGCACTGGTTGCGCGACTACATCCGATTGAATACCGATTTGAGGACGCGAGCTACTAGCGAATTTCAGAAGACTCTATTTAAATTAATGAACAATGCGGTGTACGGTAAAACAATGGAGAATGTGCGGAATCGCGTAGACGTGCGACTGGTGACGCGGTGGGACGGTCGTTACGGCGCGGAAGCGCTGATCGCGAAACCGAACTTTCACAGTCGGACGATCTTCTCCGAGCAGTTGGTGGCCGTCGAAATGCGAAAACTTAAAGTGAAGTTCGACAAGCCGATATACGTGGGGATGAGTGTACTAGACGTATCAAAAGAATGCTTGTACGAATTTCATTATTCATATATGCGTGCGGAGTTCGGTGATCGGTGTAAGGTTCTGTACACTGACACCGACAGTTTAATGTATAGTGTGGAATGCGAGGATGTGTATAAAACGATTAAGTGTGACATTGCGCGGTTCGACACGAGTGATTACGCGGTGGACAATCCGTACGGTATGCCGCGCGTAAATAAAAAGGTGCCGGGACTCATGAAAGATGAGAACAACGGCGCCTTGATGACCGAGTTCGTCGGACTACGTTCGAAGATGTACGCGACTAGAACGTTTAACGCTGCAGTGGGGTCTACGAGCGAGATTAAAAAGGTGAAGGGTGTGCGGAGACACATAGTCGCGAATGTAATACAATTTGGTGATTACATTCAATGTCTTTATAATCTAACCGAGAAGTCGGTTCGACAGAATAATATACGCTCTAAGAAGCATGATGTGTATTCCGTGAGTGAGGAAAAGAACGCTCTGAGTCCGTTCGACGACAAGCGGTGTATCTTAGCCGATCGGATACGCACCCTTCCGTGGGGTCATTATCGAATCCCCGAGCTCCAGACCCACGAGTTACTCGAACGTGCGCCCGACGAGTTCCTCGAGAACCCCATTGTATAGTACGTTTGCATGTTCAGTATGTTTGCATGTTTAGTATGTTTGCATGTTTAGTATGTTTAGTATGTTTGCATGTTTAGTATGTTTACATGTTTTGTATGTTTGCATGCACATATGTATATAACTAAAATTGTATTTTATACGCGTCGGTATATATGTATATATTTTTCATACTTTTAAGATTAATTGTACGCATATACGAGAATGTGGAAAATTGAATAAACGGACACTGTTTATGTATTTATATGTATGTATTTATTTTTCATTCATTTATTTTAGTAACATCGAGTGCGTTCGTGATCGGGAATCATAGAATATCCTTGTTGCTTATCCACGAGTTCCGCGACGAATCGAATCCGAGCCACTTAACGTACACCTGGTTTCCTTTACGACGAATAATCTTCTCGACCAGATAGACGTCCGGATTCGCGACCGAATGTAGTTCGTACTCGTAGAATCCACCCGAGATCGGTTCTCCCGCGGAATCACGCAGAATGTACGTCACCGGGAACGTTCGTTGTACGGTTACGATTTCGAACACCTCGGTCGACCAGTTCGGAGTGTATCCCTTCTCGAAGAGGGTCTTGAACTTGCTCACGCGCACCTTATCCCCGACTTTGAATTTCGCGCGTCGTCGAATACCTTTAGTTACAGAGGGTGAGAGGGGTTCATTCACGGCGAATGACAAACGCGTCGTGGGGGTCACGTCGACGGGTCGGGCGTTGATCGTTCGATGCTTGCGATGATTGTAGGTGTGTACGAGCGCGGGTAACAGGTCGACCCAACGATAGGACGCGTTCAAGGAGAATTTTTTCCACATGAGGTTTTTCAGCGTGCGATTGAAACGTTCAACGATCGACGCTTTCATCACGCTGTACGTGGAGTAGTGGTTGATTCCGCGAGTCTTCACACATCGTTGAAACTCCGCGTTGTAAAACTCCTTACCCATGTCGGTTTGTAAATTTCGCGGACATCTATCGCTCTGCTGCAACACGATCGTGAACGCCGCGGTTACGTCGCGTCCACTTTTTGTTTTCACGGGTACGGCCCACGCGTACTTGCTGAACGCATCGATGATCGTTAGTATATAATGATATCCACGATTTTGCTTCGCGTACGGACGCATCTCCACCAAATCGGCCTGCCACAAATCATCGTAACCGCGAATCACGACGCTACGCCGTGGGAAATTTCGTCTCGCGGGGGCGTGTAATTCGTTCACTATCGACGACGCGCGAAATTCAAAGTCGGGGATAAGGTGCGCGTGAGCAAGTTCAAGACCCTCTTCGAGAAGGGATACACTCCGAACTGGTCGACCGAGGTGTTCGAAATCGTAACCGTACAACGAACGTTCCCGGTGACGTACATTCTGCGTGATTCCGCGGGAGAACCGATCTCGGGTGGATTCTACGAGTACGAACTACATTCGGTCGCGAATCCGGACGTCTATCTGGTCGAGAAGATTATTCGTCGTAAAGGAAACCAGGTGTACGTTAAGTGGCTCGGATTCGATTCGTCGCGGAACTCGTGGATAAGCAACAAGGATATTCTATGATTCCCGATCACGAACGCACTCGATGTTACTAAAATAAATGAATGAAAAATAAATACATACATATAAATACATAAACAGTGTCCGTTTATTCAATTTTCCACATTCTCGTATATGCGTACAATTAATCTTAAAAGTATGAAAAATATATACATATATACCGACGCGTATAAAATACAATTTTAGTTATATACATATGTGCATGCAAACATACAAAACATGTAAACATACTAAACATGCAAACATACTAAACATACTAAACATGCAAACATACTAAACATGCAAACATACTGAACATGCAAACGTACTATACAATGGGGTTCTCGAGGAACTCGTCGGGCGCACGTTCGAGTAACTCGTGGGTCTGGAGCTCGGGGATTCGATAATGACCCCACGGAAGGGTGCGTATCCGATCGGCTAAGATACACCGCTTGTCGTCGAACGGACTCAGAGCGTTCTTTTCCTCACTCACGGAATACACATCATGCTTCTTAGAGCGTATATTATTCTGTCGAACCGACTTCTCGGTTAGATTATAAAGACATTGAATGTAATCACCAAATTGTATTACATTCGCGACTATGTGTCTCCGCACACCCTTCACCTTTTTAATCTCGCTCGTAGACCCCACTGCAGCGTTAAACGTTCTAGTCGCGTACATCTTCGAACGTAGTCCGACGAACTCGGTCATCAAGGCGCCGTTGTTCTCATCTTTCATGAGTCCCGGCACCTTTTTATTTACGCGCGGCATACCGTACGGATTGTCCACCGCGTAATCACTCGTGTCGAACCGCGCAATGTCACACTTAATCGTTTTATACACATCCTCGCATTCCACACTATACATTAAACTGTCGGTGTCAGTGTACAGAACCTTACACCGATCACCGAACTCCGCACGCATATATGAATAATGAAATTCGTACAAGCATTCTTTTGATACGTCTAGTACACTCATCCCCACGTATATCGGCTTGTCGAACTTCACTTTAAGTTTTCGCATTTCGACGGCCACCAACTGCTCGGAGAAGATCGTCCGACTGTGAAAGTTCGGTTTCGCGATCAGCGCTTCCGCGCCGTAACGACCGTCCCACCGCGTCACCAGTCGCACGTCTACGCGATTCCGCACATTCTCCATTGTTTTACCGTACACCGCATTGTTCATTAATTTAAATAGAGTCTTCTGAAATTCGCTAGTAGCTCGCGTCCTCAAATCGGTATTCAATCGGATGTAGTCGCGCAACCAGTGCGACTGATCGAATCGCAACACCCGATGAATTCGCGTTACGCGTAAACCGTGTCGCACGCACTGTTTCAGGTAACGATAATGGATGATGTATCGTTCCTTATCGTCGAGCGTGGCAAGCAGCTTGGCCTGTTTTCCTTCTGGGGCGTGCCCGCGCACCGGGCAGAATGGAAGGTCGGCATGGGCGTCGTGTATCTCCTTGGGGTATTCGATGTCAACCTCCAACAGGTATCCCTCGGATTCCTCGGAGTCCTCGCCGTCGGGTAGGGATGATACGTCGAGCGCGGCCACCGTCGCATCGTCCAGCCATTGAAACCCACCTTTCGGCATAGCCTGCGACATCGCCCACCCGTACAAGTTGTTGACGTCGAAGTACATCAGATACGTCGACGCCTTCGATTCGTCGTACATCCCTGCAGGCAGGTGCTTGTTGTTGGCACGCGCGTACCTGTGCGAGCACTGGCTCAGACCACCACGTATGCCACGCTCTACGAACAGTAACATGTCCACGTCTGTCAGAAGCTCTAATCGTACGCCGGTGTACTTGAGCATCGCGTCCCACGTGAAACTCGGTAGCGTAAAATAATGCGCAGGGTCGAGATCGTAACTCGCGATACAGTCAGTGCGGAAACCCTCGAATACGTCGGCGAGTAACAGCACATCTGTTTTCAAGTACAAATCACTGTACTCACCTAATGTCTTTATGGGAAAAGTATTCCACACGTTCACGGCGTGCGCGTAATCAGGCTCCGACGCGGTACTATCGTTCAACCGGTTATAGAAAGCTTCGCGGGACGGTAAACGCGTTTCGTTCAGCTTGGCGTATGACGTCACGTAGTCATACGGGAAGACACCCTTCCTGGTCAGGAGATTGAATTGATAGTCCGGCATGTCTTTAAACTCGTGTCGTAGAATAACAAGCCGTTCCCTGCCAAGGTCCGAAGCGAGTTTCTCCAGACCCGCTGCCAAAAACTTCAGCGAATCGATGAAGCGAAACTTCAGCCCCCTCTTCCAATCATTGTTCTCGGTGTCGATTCCCTTAACGTGTTTCGTGAACGATATGTAGCGCTCCTTCGTCAGCGGCAGTAGGTCGATCTGTCCCTCGAACGCGGACGCCAACTCATTGATCACGAAATGCGCGTCGTAGCCTGATAAATTATGGAACACTACCGGTATCGTGTACGATCGTTGAAATTGTAAGTTACAAGCCACGTGGGCCGCGCCTCGGTACTCGCCCGTCGAGTGACAATGGTCGCGCACTTTTATGTCCGTGTCGACGAATGATTGTTCGCACACGTGGCATACGATCGCACTGTCATGACTACGCATCTGTTGTCTCGTTAGCGTTTTCATTGGTTTCGCGTTCCGCAACCACGAATACGCAGTGTCGGCAAAGTCACGAAGTTCTTGTACGAACCACTTCACGCACTCGGATTCGTGACGATACGCGCGATAACGACACAGGGACGCGTCGGTGGAACAGTGGATGTAATATCCCACGCTGTATGCTCTATGCTGCTGGTACGTGTACGTCCGACTCCGCTCCGCAGGCTCGACGTCCTCCAGCATGCATTCGAAGTCTGCGTAAATGATGAACGGCGCTCGCTCCTTATTTTTGAAATTTTTGAAGTGCAACCATTTATCCTCCGCGGACGGCAATTCGACGGCACACTCGTTCAGGTGTTGGCAGTCCACGTCGTGTTTACGTAATCGCTCCATCGAGTAGAAGTAATTCAGGCATCTACAACGATAACGATATCAATAATAAAACATAATAATCAATGATACATCAATCGGAATATACCATATTTTACTAACCTGTCGCAAACGAATACTTGACTCTTGTGATTGCCGACCTGCTTCGAAATCAGTCTCGACATGCTTCGAATGCACGTGAAGTGAAATCGTTGGGGCTCGTTGGGATCCTGTACCAGCAGCAGGTTCGCGTGTCTCTCTCGCTTGCCCTTGGTTAAACGCATAGGAACGCAGCTTCCGTCGGACCACGCGTACACATTCACCGACACGTCGTTCATCCTCTCGAACTTCGTCAGCTGATCCAACGTCATGGGAAGAGTCATGTCGTCCGTGCGAAGCAAATCTGTGTAGTGTTGATACGACGCGACCCTATCCACATGCGTAGCAGCAGGGTACAAACTTGCGACGACTGCCCACATGAAGCACGCATTGTCTCTGTTCTTTATGTTCAGCACCGCTTTCTTCAGGACGACGGCGCGCGGCAGCGGGATGTTGCAACCGACTCGAAGTGGATTATGCTTATTAATATTCACTAGCATATTTAGCACAGTCCTTAGGGTCCATCCACTGTCGCGATCTTGAAACTCCTCGATCGCCACTAACGTGGGTGCGATCACGCACTTCGAGTACCACTCGCGCACGTTCGAATCTAATAACAGTACGTGATTTCGCGTATTGAAACTTTTCACGTCAATATTCGCATCTAACGTAAACTCCGCGTTTAACGAAAACTCCGCGTTTAAGACGGTATTCACAGACACTCCATTATGTACCGTGATAGCATTCGCGACGCGTGACATTACTATCTGTCGAGCACCCTCCAAAAATTTACGTGGATCGACGTATCCCACGTTGATGACCGCGCCGGTTGAAATACGGCTTATAAACGCAGTTTCCACGTCTTCCCATACGACTTTGGGTGTCGTCGAATGAGCCGAAACCCCGTATCCCACTCGCGAAAAGTTGTTCTCCCGCACGTCCGCACGCAACGTTGTTATTTGCGCGTTCAACGATACTAGGCGTTGTTTCGCGTACACGGACACTCCTCCGCTGCTCTGATATTCAACGATGCGTCGTATACACGAGTCGCACTGATTCGACCAGTCTAGGAATTCCTCAACAGACTGTACAAGCTTCGATCTCTGGGTCAAAACCCTGTACATGTCCATGATCATATCCATGTTCACTACTTCACATATAATTCGATTTTCACAAATAGTTAACCTCCCACAGACGTACGACTTGATTCATCTTCTTTATGCGCATCTTCCAGGTGATGTGTTCATGGTCCTCAGCAGGCCATCGAAAACTCAGCGGTATAAGTGTACGATTCGAGTTCCGCGGTAGACTCATGCAATTATCCAAAAATTTAGATAATTCCCGAGACAAAAACTCGCGTACTGTGATTTTCACTGTTTCGGGACTCAATACTTCTCGTACTTGGACCGAGCCGTTTTCGATGTCGTGTAGAAGCGTTAACGGTGTACACGCGATCGCGGTAGTGTACTTCGGTCGCTTGCGACACAGATCCGTATCAGCAACGATGCAATATAATGTGCATTTGCTCGCAGCACTATATCGCGCGGTATGACGTAACAGTTGACGATGTTCACGCGGTAATTGCATAAATCCCTGTCGGAAGATGTTGATCCATAACGTCTCGAATAATGATGGAGTGCTTAATACGTCGCGAATCTTATGCCTCTCGATCGTCAGTGTTTCGTCATCCAACTGCGGAATCGTCGATAAAGGACTTATCCAATAATCATCGTCATCGTCGGAAGACGCTAGCAATGCATCACGCGCGTCCTCTTCATCGAGTATGCATGCTATTTTGCTTCGGACTCGTATTCGCAATGTTTCAATATCAATCTTAAGTGTTTTCAAACGTCGACGATTAGATTCTGATACTTCTTGAGTCTTAAGATATTCGTTGATATTGTGTATGCACTCGTTACACGATATAAACCACTCACTGAACTCTTCTTCGGTACGCAACTGTTTTATCGCGTCCTGTAACAACTTGTACGAATTCACGAAAAGGTCCATATTATGCACGCGTAACATACTTCACGATTTTCATCGAGCGACTGCAGGATTTAATATACTAGGCACCTATCCCTACCGTGATTCTCAAAACGCCATCGAACTATGTTGACGTCAGATGCAGTTCGAACGTATCCTCAAATTTTTCCCCACCCTTAGACGATCGCTGTATACTACTCCCACGAATCAGATATAAACACGCGGTATCGCGCGGTGCAATGTTATGTTTACTCTATAGACTTCGGTGTGAAAGTCTATGTACGAATTCTTTTCGCCCTTACACGCTCCCACGACGCTTGACTCGCAGACCCTCGAGAAGGGTGCTTGAGACGTCGCCGTGTTCTCGATCGTGAAAATACTTGGAACTCTACCCCGAATAATTATCGCTTAGCTGGTCGCGTGAAAGGAACGCCTAATTTATTGTTTCGGGGACATTGCGTTTTCTCGAGGGTACTTCTTAGAGGTCCTAGTCTTGTGAAAAGTCAATGCTCAGATATATATACATCAACACACCCTCTTTCTCAGAACTTATCATGGAATGCAATGTCGTGTTTATTCCAAGGGCTATCGCACCGATTGATTTACAATAATTATCGCTCTATGTTTACATCATTGCACGTGCGCTGCATCGGTCCCACGATTCAAACATAAACACACGGCACGAAGCGCGTGCACGTAGGCGCCAAAAACGCGTTCGATCCTGTTCAGATGTAAACACACTGCATGTCGCGGTGCAATGTTTATTCCATGGGCTATCGCGATGATTGATTTATAATAATTATTGCTCTATGTTTATATCATTGCACGTGCGCTGTATCGGTCCCACGATTCAAATATTTCCTTATCTTTTCTCAGAAATCATGGTCCACCCTCTTTCTCAGAAATCATCATCGAAAACGCGATTTGAATTTCCACGAATCGGTCGCGGTCGCGCCTGCGCACCGATCCCCGCACACGTACGGAGATTGCGCGGCGGCGGCGACGCGTGCCCAAATATACCTTAGAGACATGCAACAGGTGACGTCAGCACGAAACGTATGAAAAAACCTTGGAAAATTTACCATGGCGAGCCCAAAGTACCTTAAACGTACAATAGGTGGCGCCAACCCGAAATGTATGAAAAACCTGGAAAATTTACCAAGACGGGCCCAAATACCGACGCGGGCCCAAGTACCTTAAACATGCAGTAGATGGCGTCAATAGAAAATGTATGAAAAACCTGGAAAATGTACCAAGGCGGGCCCAAATACCGACGCGGGCCCAAAGTACCTTAAACGTCCAGTAGGTGGCGCCAACACGAAATGCGCGCGACGCCATTTTGAAAATTTGAAAATCCTCCCCCTCCCCCGTGACGTCAACCCCCTCGCCCACGAACTCGACCTGCGCGCGCGACGCCATTTTGAAAATTTTGAAAATCCCCCTCCCCTTCCCTGTGACGTCATCCCCCTCATCTACGAACTCGGTCGACGCCATCTTGGAATCCCCCTCCCCTGTGACGTCATCCCCCTCACCCACGAACTCGGTTTACCCCCCCCCGCCCCGCCTCACCCCTCGCCTACACTTGGTCCAGAATCCGCATAGCCTAACTACTGTGATGTATTACGTGAAAACTAAGAACGCTAAAAAGTTCGACTTACTCTCAGAAGATAGAAGAGAGTTGTCCGAATATATCAGTGTATATAGTTAGTAAATTTGAATGTTCTCAATGGTTGTAAATGACCATCAAACTTTGAAAAAGTGCCGATGCGCATGGTTTCCACGCAATATTTTTGCCTTTTTATGAAAATTTTTTTATCTAGCCCGAAAACGTTACCCAGCATCGGATTGTGTAGACGTTTCTGAAGAAGAAACCTTGCAGGAAAAGTGTCGAAACGATTTCTAATTCGAACTGATAGAGAAAATATCCATCGGCAACGCGTTCACGGTGTTTTGCCGGCTGACGGCCATTGCTCGCCTGACGCGACCCGTCAGGGCTGTCGCTACGCGTAATCGACGCCGATGGTACCGTGCCGAGTGGGCACCGACATTCTATATGGATCATTCTTAGTTTTTTTCATGTATTCATAGATACTATTCTCGGATTTAAACAAACTTTTCCCGATCAGTCTCTGTTTTAATCAATTTTGATCTTCAATCTATGAATACCTACGTATGACTTGTTAATATGGAACCGTATAGAAACAAACACAATTCTTTATGAATTTACAACATTTTTATTATTATGGTTTGATCAGATTTAGAACACTTTTCCAAATATGGTAATAGTTGAAACTCATTGAACAGTACTTGAAGTCAACGCGAATTCTATTTAAGTATCATTTAATTTATCCTTTATCCCTAACGCGCGATACAATCAGAGAAATAATAAATATCTTGAAATGCTCTGCTTTCCTATACATCGTCTTAGTGAGATCTCAGTTTTGTATTCAAAATCATTCGAGTCAGTCGTGCTAAGCAGTCTAGAAAGTCTTTCTTTGCATCGAATAAAACTTGTGCTGCGACAAGCTGAAAATTACAGTTTATCCATGAATACATGAAAAAAAATAAGGATGATACATATAGAAAGTCGATGTCCACTGAACGGTACATCGGCGTCGATTACGCGTAACGACGGCCCTGATGAATCGCGCCAGGCGGCAAAACACCGTAAACGCGTTGCCGATGGATATTTTCTCTATCAGTTCGAGTTAAAAACCGTTCCGACACTTTTCCTGGATGTTTTTTTCTTCAGAAACGTCTACAGAATCCGATGCTGGGTAACGTTTTCGGGCTAGATAAAAAAATTTTCATAAAAAGGCAAAAATATTGCGTGGAAACCATGCGCATCGGCACTTTTTCAAAGTTTGATGGTCATTTACAACCATTGAGAACATTCAAATTTACTAACTATATACACTGATATATTCGGACAACTGTCTTCTATCTTCTGAGAGTAAGTCGAACTTTTTAGCGTTCTTAGTTTTCACGTAATACATCACTTTTGCCCAAAATCGTGTGTTTTTACAAAAAATCATCTTTTTCAAAAGCTGAGGGTGATACAGTAATTCTGCTTACGGATTCGTGTTCAAGGCGAAAAACTGTACAAGAATTACCCGGTGGATATTGCGGAACAGAAAAAAAATTTCATTTTGTTGGACTGTGTTACATGATGAATTGCGGGTTTCAATGCAGATTTTACAAACACGCCAAGGGACGACTATTTTGAAATGGCCAGTACAGTGGATGTAGGGGATAGGTGCTATAAAGGGGACACGTCTTAAAAGGGACAAATCGAATTTCCAAAATTCTAAACGCATTACACGTGCAACTTATTTTCCTGTTTATTACAACACTAGTGCCTAGTCGTTTGACGTAAACTTCGCTACGGTCTCACTTGCAACAGAGTAGTAATCCACGGTTGATGTTTTTCGGCAGTAAAAATGAAATTTTTCATTGGTTTTCTGTGTCGTTTTCTGAGTTCAAGGTCTATATAAAGTGTTAAAGTGTTATATCATTAAAATAGCCTGTATTCAACTGAAATGAAATCGCTTAACAGGTAAGCTTAATTAATTTTTTTCTTTGTTTTGCGGTTATTTTATATTAAACTCACGTATAGTCGTAAAAGGGACAGCATAATAAGTCTTAAATGGGACAACCGTTTCATGGCTGTCCCTCTCATACACATGTACTGCTGATGTTTCCATGACGATGGAAGTCTATTATTTCAAACAAATCCGGGATTTTTTCTATTCCATGTGTCATTAATAATAAAATATTGATGATTTATACTACCAAGAGTTAATTTTTTCGTAGATTTCGTTATTTTGTATCATTCAGATTTAGATTTATAATTGTAATACTTAATAAATTTATTTTTATTAACGTGTCCCTTTCATGACTTATACTGTCCCATTTAAAACCACCTAGTCGTAAAAGGGACATTTCCCACTTTTTTGTAAATCGAAGATTTTGTTATTTTCTATTACAATTGATGAGTTTGCAATATACTTTTATTGAAGGGAAATAAACGCGCTTTCTTGTGGTGTAGTTGTTTTTTAAATACCTATAACGACATTGTCAGAAATGGACGCTAAACAAAAGTGTCCCTTTTATAGCACCTCTCCCCTACTGACACACGCAATACCCGCGTCTCTCGATCATATTCAACCACCATCACCACCAACAGTACCATCATCAGGACTACCAACAACAGTACTATCACCAGGACCAGTACCAACAGCAGCAACACCAGGACCATCATCAATAGTACCACAAACACGACCACTACCACGAACGAAATCGTTATCATCATCATCATCATTATCATCATTATCAGTATCATCACGTACGTTTCCGCAGCTACAAACTCATATCAAATCCAATGGGTTTCTACACATTGATTATAATCCTAAATGTGATTTTTGTTTAAAAAATTACATATGTTAAATTAACTTCTCTTATCTTTATTCAGAGTTCGAAACATTTATGAGGAAGAGCGTTGCAGCGATTTATCTAAGATTAGACGATATCCAGAAGCAATTAAACAAAATTGAAAGAAGAGGGGCTACTAATTCTGAGGACAGAAACGCAATAATTAATATTCACACGGACTTTTCTACAATGCACAATCTGCCCGTTAATGATGAAGAGGGATTACGAAATTTAAATAATAAATTACGAGACGCGGCTGTATTCGATAATATGGTAAGTGACATAAGAGTAATAAAGAGTAAAAAATATAAATTAACTTTATAGTATAATTACTTTTATATTCAACAGCTACTTTATGTTGCTGCATTGCAGTCATGCAAAGGATAATTACTTGAGTATTGTTATTTATTATAATTTCTAAATAGTAGCAACATACACGCAATTTGTAAAATGCACTGCACTTCATATACTATTGCACAACGATGAGATTTTCTTGCATGTACAGGGTGTCCCATAAAACTAAGGAACATGAATATTGCGGACTTTTCGGAACATGTTCCGTCCTGATGCAAAAAGGCGCAATTTTAGTCCCGTAATTTTATGGGACACCTTGTATTTCGGTGCTGGCTGCGCGACAAGCTTTTACTTTTCATACAGTTTCCTTGTAAATATCCATTAACTCTTTTATACCTATTATTTAAACTAATGATGATTGTTATTTTTCATGTTGTTATGCTTCAATGCACCCCGTGATTGGCGTTACACAAATGCTGTTTTTATTGAAGCCATGTTTCATGACAGATAATAATTTATTAATGACTTTTTGTAGGTTGATGTACTGAAAAAAATAGGTGGGACGAACCTGTCGATAATAACGGCGATGGTCTTCGAAAAATTAATTAACGACACAGTAGCTGCGAAATACAGTTGGTGTGGGAGAAATAAAAAGAAAGCACTGAAATTGTATAGAAATTTATTCAAATTAGTATTGGGTAAGTAAATTTATTATTTATCTCATTTCAGCAATTTAAATTGTAAAATAAATACATGTATTATTCCAGCTTCAGTACACGCTGCATGCAGCGAGAGGGGGTTGTCGGCAACGGATGTGGAAATTATCAACGCTTCCGGAAAGTGGTTAACTCAAACCAAAAGGCGGATGGCGCGGGCAGAATATAGAAGCAATAAGGACCAGGACAGAACCGCTGTGGACGAGACGGACGAACAATCCTTGGAGCACGTACTATTGCCCGATGAGAAGATGAGCTACTACCCACAAGCTGAAATGTCACAGGGGCAAGGGGAATCGTCCACTCGCGTCAACCTATCCCCTCCAACACAGTTCGTCCCGTGACGAAGAACTCGAACGCAACTAATCGCGACAATCCGCGGATACGGCTAGCCGCTAAGAACCGAAAACTAGGACTTCTTGGAGGGGATAGGGTGGAGCGAACAGGCGATTCCCCTTGCCCCTGTGACATTTCAGCTTGTGGGTAGTAGCTCATCTTCTCATCGGGCAATAGTACATGGCGGAGAGTGATCCCTGAAGTGACAAGGGGAAGCAGCAACCCTGATAACCAGGTCTGCCGGCAGATCCTGACAAGGCAGGGACTGCCGTTCGTCTGCCGTTCGTCTGCCGGTAGATGAACGGCAGATCCGCAGCAGATCCTGCTATCTGACGCCATCTAGTTGAAGGCAGGGTCTGCTGCGGATCTGCCGGCAGACTCTGCCTTGTCAGACCCTGCTGTCCATCTGCTGGCAGACTGCAGCACAGTGGGGCATTTCGGGTCGAAACGCGGCACTAAGTCCTTTTACAAAAATATTGCCAAACTGCAAATTTTTATTTACAGGTAGTTGATTGTGTATTTGGGTGATAATGTAACATGATTATTTTTCACATTCATTAATTTTTAAGGCGACTACACGGTTTTGAAAAGGACAACCACGAAACTCTTCAGAACTTGTATTGTTATTTACAGTTTTGTTATTTGTTTAATGCAAGTAATTTTTGGTGGGATTAAGTGCTGAGATATGTATTTGAAGTGTGCCAAATTTTATTTTGATATCTCTGATATTTTTGGAATTATACCTTACTGAATTTTTCAATTTTCATTGTTTATTTTGAACGGGAGTTCAGTGGAGTTCAGTGTTCTTACTTGTCACATTGGAAAGGGCGAAGCCTTACCTTTATCGTACAGAAAAAATTGGCTGCTACTAACTGCTACTGGGGTAGTGAGAAGGGCGAGAAGGTGACCAGCACCAGTTTTTTTGCACAATGACTACAGTTCAGAACAGAGTATTGTTGTTTACAGTGGATTAAAAGAAGATTAGAAGATTATATAACTATTAAATATTATATGATTTAAATGTTCCCCAAAAGTTTATTTAGAAATACAGTTAAGGGGGCATAGTACTTTTTTGCCCGAGAATTAACCAATCTTTGTGAATTTTTTTCTATTTGAAATTGAAAAGCTAGAAAGATGGTGTTTGTTGCAAATGAAAGATCACTGATTGAAAGTATTAAAAAAATTCTATTAAAAAAGGCACCATCCCTCCCCTCGCTATAAGCTCTCAAAGGTCGCTCGCGGAATGAGTAAAATTGCGGTGCCATAAATTCCGCCTTCTATGCTTATCTGAAACATAAAAACAAATCAAGACATTAAACTTTATTACATTTTGTTTTGTTGACCGAGCCGATTCTTAAATTTCGCATTTAAAACAAAATGGCGGACTGTCACAACTGTAGGTGTCGATTTTCGGCACTGAAAGTATGTTTGACAGTCCGCAATGGCGCGCCATTTTATTTTAAATGCGAAAGTAGGTAGGTAGGGCCGATTCTGGACCAAGTGTGGGCGAGGGGGTGAGGCGGGGCGGGGGGTACCGCGCTCTTCCGCGAGATGGACGAGGGGGTGAGGCGGGGTGGGGGGTACCGCGCTCTTCCGCGAGATGCGCGAGGGGGTGAGGCGGGGTGGGGGGTACCGCACTCTTCCGCGAGATGGACGAGGGGGTGAGACGGGGCGGGGGGTACCGCGCTCGTAGGTGAGGGGGACGACGTCACAGGAGGGGATTTTCAAAATTTTCAAAATTTTCAAAATGGCGTCCGCCGCCGCGCAATCTCCGAACACGTGCGGAGATCGGTGCGCAGGCGCGAAAGATAAGGCGCGAAACAATGTACCGCGGATGCTGTAATTCGACACCGATACCTATTCGAGATTACTTAACCTAAATAGCGCATCCGTCTCGTGAAAGAATGCAACGTCGCCCTCGTATAAACATCCGCCGACGAATTCTGTATTTCGACAACCTCTGACACAGCGCGCAGCGATAACTATTCAAGATTTATTAATTAAATAGCGCAGCTGCCCCATGATCATCATAAAAGAATGTGGCGTTGGATTCGCGTAAACATCCGCCTACGAAAACATAGAGCAATAATTATTCGCGGCCGGGAGAATCCGATACACGTGGTAACGCAACGAGCAAGTTCGTGAGAGAAAGAGAGAGAGAGAAGTCGATGATCATCACCACCACTGCTGCAATATAAATTCACACATTGACGTGTACGTGAATCGACATAAAAGCGACGTTGGTCAGTTCTGCGGACTTCATTACACCACGTACGCTCGAGCGCTAACAGTATCGTTCGTGTCATTTTTTTTTTCGTTAACCAGTATAATCCAAGTATCGCTCTTCGTCGATCGGTATATCCGTATATAGTGCAGATCAAAATGTACAAACGCAGCTTCATCGACTCATCCTGCGCGTCCGGTAACGATGGCGGTTTCCCCAATAAATATCAACAACAATATCAACAACAGACCAATATGAGGTACGTACGCGTTACAATACACTTTTCACTTATTTTATTCGTATACTTCATTCACTGTAAACGTAAACGATCAAAGTATTAATTCGCGTATACGTTTCTTACAGTTCTGGATCCGCAACGTCAAAAATAGCGAAAATGTCAAAATCATCGATCATACGGATCCTGGGACGTGATTACCCGTTGACTACAACAGCTTATAAACGTTTAATTATTGGAATTCGCATTGGCATGGATTCGTGCCACGTCGAGATCGCCATAGCCGACAACAAAGGCTGCGAGGTGTGCTTTTCAATGTCGACGTGGAAGCTCCTACTGCAAAACGAGGTGGACATACTCGAACGATTACGTAGCAACGCAACATCGCCCCAAACCCACATCGTAATTGATCATTTGCGACTCGAATTCACGCGTATGCATGATGATCAACTTATTAAAATCACCGATAATCGCGCTGTCATATATATGACTGAAGCCACGATGCGTAAACTATTCGCGTACGAACATTGCATCGATCATATGTTCACTTGGTTGACTGAAAATATGTACTCGGTAAGCAGTAAATATACCGCCTTCGTGGAAGTTCTACGTACCGCTTCCTCACCAACGAATTATACGAAATTAATTTCCGAAAGCGAGCACTTCGAAAAGCATTCATTGATCGATTGCGAATTGATAGCGTTAGGATTACAATCCATGCTGCGCGATGTAAACCTCGCCATATAATAAAGGTTAACAATTTTTAAATAAATATATTTTTTTTTTATTCAAAACAGTGTGTATGTTTATTCATATACATCCATGCATGCGTACTTGAATTATAAATCAATATTTGTGTAAACGTTATTCGTATGGGGCGGGATATTCTTGCTTGCGGTGAATGAATCATGTGTAGTCGTCGCCATGATTCTCATCGCTATAGAAACAAAATAAAATAATTCATACATATTTATTCTTGAATAGCAATGCGCGTATAGGATTTACATTAGGTAACGCTACGTATATAATTCCATATTTTATGAACGTTCTCCAGCGCGCAAACGCCATCGTTGTTGTGAAACGCGCATCGCGGGGCATTCGTTGAAGACATAGACTTCAGGTTAGGAACGTCAGGCATGATCCCGCAATAATCATCGTCAACGTCGTAGCCGCCGTCGTCTTCGACAGTTCGACCGTTGTTGTTGATCTTTCGCTCCTTCAGTTCGTACAAATTGCATACATCCTCGACGATTATGTCCGGTAGTAGTTGCAGCATCCAGGTTTTCTTTTCCGCACCTTTCACGATGGCGAAGTCAATGTTAGCGAGTGCGCTGGCGAGCAGTCCTGGAAGTTTCCAGTATGGAACGCAGCCATCAGACCAGCGGAGACCGTGATGATGCTTCGCGAGCCAGGACGCTTGACATTTCTCGAACGAATTCAGATGATTCCAGAAGTATGGCGGCTCGAAGATCCAGTGGCTGATCGTCAGTGTTTCATCGGTATTGCTGCTGCTATCGTTGTTGCTGTTTGTGCGAATCGCGATCTCTTTCACGACGAAGTCGCGTTCGGTTTTGAAACCTTGCATGTCGACAATGGCGAACATCATTACTCTATTAGCGTCAGTAACGAAACAGTAACTGAGGACTTTGACATCGACATCATCGTTTTAAAAACAGTAGGAGTATCCGTAGTAGTAATAGTAGTATTAGTATTAGTAGAAGTAGTAATCGTTGACACACGTACGCTATATTAGTTTGCGTACCATGTTGGTTAAAGGGCCGTATTCGACTATACGATCGTGTATGAACAAACAGACGGCGGAAGTATTAGCGGGGACATTTTCTTTGCATTCGAAATCTATTCGCACGTCCACGGTAGCGCTCTTCAACGATTCGTTTTGCCTAGAACAATCTATGACCACGATAGGCGCGTATTTAAGGAATTCGTTCGCGCTCAGCAACGGTTCTCCGTGACCGTAGTACGATCGGATGAAATTCGCATACATATTGTACATGATTGCGAATTTATACTTTGGAAAATCTATTTGCATGTCGTCGTACGGATACGTCTCGGAATTTAGGTAGAGTCGAAAGTTTGTGAGATTATTCGGGTCGAATATCCACGCGGGTTTATTTGGACGATTCTTTCGATCCGTTTGCATGCCGAATAACACGTATCGAGGTTTCTCGATTTGCGACGTAGTTTTCACGGTCCACGTGTGTTTCGTTGTTGCTTGCAGTAATGGATACTCGTGCACGCTCCACGATCGGAAACTCATTGCGATCGGTCGTCCGCTTTCCAAGATACGCAGCATCGATAGTTTATTCACTTCCTCCAAAACGACGTGAGGCATACGCCACTGCACCTTGCGTATCTCAAGTTTCGGGACCGCAGTGTCGGAGGTACTTACAATGCATTACGTTCGAATCGTCTCGCGCTCGTATAAGAATCAGCTCGTGCCGCGCGTTCATCACGATGCGTTTGTAATCCTCGCAGAATCCTAATAACACGTTCAGGGGTACGCAGAAATTGAAAGCGCCCGAATGAAAAGTATCATTATCGTAATCGATGTCATAATTCCAACCGGCATTCGCAAGCGCTTTGCTTCTCTCGGCTGACAACGAAACGAAATTTTTCAACGTGGTAGTGATTCCTGGATTTCGACAACGATCGATCTCGACACCGTTCAATTCGTATCGAATCTCATCGAACATGAACGCGACGCAATTATTGTCGAGAACAGCGGTCGCGGACGTTGGCGGACCTTTCGCGTCTTGCGCTGTCAACGTGCCACGACCTTCGATGTAGAGAAAACTTTCGCATGGAAGCGTGTACAGATCTTGCTGCTGTATGGGGATTCTTATCTCGTCGCTATTGTCGAACGTCGTGTTGGCGTACGGATTATACGTGTGTAACTCGATCTTCGTGATACGATTGTCGAAGGTTGGCGTATTCGCCACATCCAAAATAATCGACATCGTGGTTACGTGTCTAATAGGCGACGATGAAACCTAACGATCGTAGGAAACGTGCGTTTCGACGAGTCAATGGCTTTCTTATGCTTCTTACCGGTTCTCTTCTTATCGCTCCTCCCGTCTTTATTCTTCTTCTACTTTCGTCTGTAGATAAAGGGTCGCGCAGATGACGCGAGGTAGAGACGGTAGGAGTATCAGCGGCGATTGATGATTCGTACGTGCGATCTAACACTAACATACTACACACGCGTGCATACACGTACGGTTGCGCTACCTATCGCGCGGACGTCGTTGAACGTGCAAACGAATCGTTATTTCTTCTCCACGGAAATCTATAGGACGATCGTGTTGATCGACGATACACAACGTTAGATCGTGTATTGCTCGTGCGACGATCGGCAGGTAAATGACATGTCGCGGAGTTTCCGATATCTTATATCCCGGCGGCACGCGAGGCGCAAATTCATGGATCGTATGTACCGGTTTATCGTTGCTGTACGCGCCGGTAGTGACGTTGCACGTTACTCTGATCACGTTAACGTTTATAATATTCACGGGAACGTCGGACTCGTGCCAGATTCTCGGTAATAAGACGCGATTCGAGGAAAATCCTAGCAACGAACCCACATTGTTCGGTTTCGTAAAGTCCACAAAGAACGAACAGTACAGTTCACTTTTCATGGTGTTGTTGTTAGCTCGTAGCATTAGAGGGTACTTGTCGTCATCGTCGTTCTCGTTGTTACCGCGTCTTCGAGGATATCGATCGAGTATTCGTTGCTTCAGATACTCGGCGATAGCGTCTAATTCGTAGGAGCCGTGGGGGATCGTAATACATTCACTAGCGATGTCCGCGATGGAGTTGTTTTCGGTGTCATAGTTCACGACGAAATAGAATTTATCGTTGCTCGAATCGATGTTCGGTATCGTGTGAAACGTCTCCAAGTCCGCGAGTCCTAATTCGTATTGACCATCACTCAAATCTATCGGTGGAAAATAGTTTACCGTGAGCGCGCTGCTGCGACCCGTTAACGTGAGCGTGAACGACATATCATAGATTACACTCGCGAGACTGAGAGAGGGGAAGTGACGCGCGCGTACGAATACTCGGCAATTTATCGATATTATGAGTCTTTATTATAGAAGATGTGAATCGCCATTACGCATGGATACATTGTAACATAATCTTAGTACATACCGTTATTATTATTATTATTATTAGGCCATAATTCCATAGACTTTTGCTGTAAAAATTGCATGCATAAGCGACCACAATTCATCTCGTCGAAACGTTGAAAACGATTGTGATTGTACGTGATCGTTGTACCGCGTCCGAAATAGTAGATCATTTCCGTGGGAGGTCGCAGATTCCCAAAACTATCAAAATACTGTACTCGCGGTCCGCGTTTCGCGTACGCGACCCAGTGCGTACCGACACCTCGATTCTCGTCAAGATTCGCGATACCGCATTCGTTGGTTCGTACGCGCGTGGGAAGCGTATCGCGCATAAACACGCCTCGAAAGAATGGTACGTTTGCGCACTCGCGCTCTAATTGTAGGTTCGTCATAGGTTGTTGAATTATCGCCGCCACCGTCTCCACGCGCCTATGTGATCGGCGTTTTTTTTTTCCTTCGTCTGCACTCGTCGTTGGCGCCGCCGTCTCGGGTTCAAGCCCGCGCCTCGCTTGTACGGTGTCAGATGCATCCCTCGCCCTTCCATCGCCCGATGATGACGCAACGTCTCTTCCAGCTGTTTTCGGGACGCCTTCGCATCATTGACCGCTTTGGTTATACCAGCTGCTCCACCGGCCAATGCCCCGATAGCTGATAAAGCGGGCAGCACGAACGGAAGAAATTGAAGAAAGCCACCGCGTTTCGCTACTCGTAGATTACGATGTCGTTGTCGCCGTTGCGGTTGTTTCCTTCCAGACTTTCGCTGTTCACGTTTCGTCTTTCTCATACCCATACCGAGTTTAGTCTTAGCCTTCATCGTTGCCCACACTCCAGTCGCTGCGGCTTTTTCGCCAAAGGTCGCGTCGTTCGCGAACACTCGTTCTCGCGCTCGTTCGGCTAACGCACGATCAGCCTCGTGTCTTCCCTCTAAATCCTTGCGACTAGAGTATGCGATATCGTGGTCGCGGCACGCTGCGTCCAGGGGATTCACACCTTCGTCGCCACGAGCCAATCGCTTTAGCAAACGCGTTCCTGGTCCGCAGAACTGATAACCCGGAACGTGCAGTTCGAACGGCAGACGGTTTATGATACCGTTCACGAGACCCGATCCAGTCTTCTTCTTCTTAGTCTGCTTCAGATTATTCTTCTTCCTCTTCTGATTCTTCCCTAGTCCGTGAGACGTCGCAGTCGTTGATGCCACCATATATACGCTGGAATAGTCGCGATAGCTACTACAATTATAAACGCGTACGCACGCTTCACCGATCAGAGTGATAGTGACCTGCGCGACGCGTGCCACGAATATAAATAGTCGTCACTCGTCGTAGACGTGCGCGCGAATATGCGATTCGCGAAACAGTCGGACGTTATTCGCGTGACCGCGAACAGAATGCTCGAGGATGATAGGGATCCGAGTCGATCGAATAGACACGGCCCGTTGTTGCCGAACAGCGTGCGAGGCGTGATTTGTGGACCGTCCGGATGTGGAAAAACTAACGTGCTTCTAAGTATGCTAGAGAGTCCGAACGGTTTGCGTTTCGAGAACGTGTACGTGTAGGGTAGGGTGGGGCTAATAGTCCCGTTTTTCGTATAATCTTATGTAAAATTTAGTACTAACAATCTAGAGATATCTGGTGTTATTTTGTTAAAACTATAACTATTGGGCTTTACGTTTGCGAAGTTCATTCGGTGATATTGTTATTTTTTGTTGAGTTATACCACAAAATGTTCGTCAATTCCAAATGGACTTATTGCCCCACGCGCGGGGCAAAAAGTCCATTGCTTGGGGTAAAAAGTCCCTAATATCTTCTAATCAACATTTCATGTAATATAAAACTAAATAAGTAAGAAACTCTTCTTAAATCAACAAATATTTATTGAACCAATTCTTTTCGGCATACAAAATGAAAGGAAAGCATTATTTGCTTAACAAAAAATAAAAATATAAGTCAGAGACTTACTTTGAACTAAAAACTATCAAAAATCTTCCCTCAACTAAAACAAAAACACTATTTAAAGGCTTTGGCATCGTTTCTTTATGCTTTGGCCATCTTATTATGAAAGCAAATAATAAAAAATATAATTTCATTTCAAACTGTACCTTGCTTATATAAAACAAAAATCATTTTCTTAGTATTATTTGATTATGAAATCAAATACTACCTTGTTTTATAATGGCGCATTCTAAAAAATAATAATAAATTTAAATAGTTCTCTAATTTCAAGTGAAGAGGCCATAAGTTCTCATGCGAGGTAACAGTCCCAATAAGGGACTTTTTGCCCCAATGGTACTTCTACAGTTTATGCGATATTTACGGTAGAAAATATTATCATTTCCAAATAAACAATATCATGTACAGATTACTAAAGAAACATAGAATCTTAATGTACTTAGCTGATGCGCTGATAAACTTCGGTTTACTTCGTACAAAACAATAAAGGCGACGTATTTATTTCACTTTTTAACGCGTATAATACCAAAGACGTCGTGTAATCCGAACGAACGACCAAAAACGACTGGCGACTCTGTGGTTACCTCCGTTTCTTCTCGCCTTTTATGTAGTATACTGCGAAACTCGATATTTTGTTTAGGAACAGAGATTTTGCATTCGGGACTTTTTACCCGCCGGACTTTTAGCCCCACCCTACCCTACTCGAAATCGTTGCATCAGCCAAAGTATCGATATCTCGAACAGGTGTTGTCGCTCGTCGATGGAATCGAATACTTTCCCTACTCTAA
The DNA here is from genome assembly GCA_960531205.1 of Andrena bicolor. Classification (NCBI taxonomy): domain Eukaryota; kingdom Metazoa; phylum Arthropoda; class Insecta; order Hymenoptera; family Andrenidae; genus Andrena; species Andrena bicolor. The sequence continues at coordinate 26,611,724 of OY482664.1, forward strand.
CAACGCTGAGATCGTTCCACCGAGAGACGCTCGACCCGGTTCGATTTTCGTGTTCGATGACGTGGCGTGCGACGAACAGAACGCGATACGCGAATACTTCTCCATGGGTCGCCACGCGAACGTGGATTGTTTTTATTTGTGTCAGTCGTACGCTAGAATACCTAAACATTTGATCAGGGACAACGTGAATTTTCTCATGCTATTTAAACAAGATGGTACGAATTTGCGTCGCGTGTACAACGATCACGTGAACACAGACATGACGTTCGAGTCGTTCAACGACTTGTGCGCGAGATGTTGGCGTCGACGATACGATTTCGTGGTGATCAATAAGGATAGTTCCATGTACGAAGGTCGATATCGAAGAGGATTTAACGAGTTTGTCGTAGCTCGTTGACATCAGTAAACCACGAGTCGTCAATCGAGTAACACGAAATGTCTAACGAACCGACGGCGACTACGATAACCTCGAGCAACGTCGACGCGAAGCATTCGCAAAAACATCGTCGACGTCATCGGCAAAAAGGAACGACAAATCAAAAAGGAACGAAACATCAAAAAAGGACGAGACGTCGGGGCGTGGACGCGAAGGTGGAAATCGCCAAAGTCAGCGACGTTATACGTAAAAAGTGCTTGGCCTTGAAAATTGGTAAAGTGGCTACGGAAGAGGCTGTGGAGGCGAGTACACGTCCCATCGTCGAACCGCTGAAACGATTGATCGAGAACTCGTCCGCATTGAAAACGCGCTCAACGCCTCGATCGCGATCAGTGAAGAGGAAACACGAATACGAGCAACAACAATCATCGAAGAAACTTCGACCCGTTACTCCGTCGATAACCAAGGAAAGTCCGAATAACCTTGCAGATTCTAGCGACTATGACGACGACGATGACATCGGCAACGACAACGATAACGACAATGACAACGACAACGACAACACCAACGACGATAACAATGATGTTGACGATGATGTTGTTCATGATGTTGTTGATGATGTCGATGACAAAGACGATGAAAAAATTCAGGATGATGAGTCGTCAGCAAAGGTTCATGATTTGGATTCGCTGCGTAACACCGTCGATGATATCGAAGTGTATATACGGAACGCCAAAGGACCCTTGTCGCGAGAATACCTGCGACTGTTCTTCACCGATACCAAGAAACGAATCGACAACGTGTACGGCGTATACTTAGGGTCCCTCGATGACCTAATGATTGGCGATTCCGTACTCACCATCGACGAGGACGGCGACGATGTTCTCGTCAACGGCACGCGATACGTGGGAACTCGGGGTTTGTACGAACTGCTGTTCATGCGAATACCCAACGATCGTACGTACACGGACGCGGATCTTCACTCGTACCGACGCATCTTGCTATCAACGAATGCGCATAAGCGAAACCATTCACCGACCAAGAGCACGCTGGGTAACAAGGGGCACAAGTATAAGAAAATCATATCGACGATAATCGGTGGGGTGCGAACATCGAGTATCAGACGCGTTAGAGGTACGGGTAGCGGCGCGGGCGATGTGGATGGTGGGGGCGCGCGACAAGGTCGAGGATTGCCTATCGACGAATCGATGACGGTCACCGATAACGCGATCGATTACGTGTATTGGGACGATGTGAACGAATTGGTCGATAGACTTCGATTGCTCATGGCATCGCGTGCGGCAGGTCACACGAGTCACGATAACGAAATCGCATCCATCCTGGAGGAACTTCGCGAGGATGGATGCATCTTAAATTGAACGATTCGGTGATCATCGCGTCAGTAGTGTTCGCGCACACGCATAGTTATGTCGGTGAACAAGTTTGGCACCTCGTTACGCAACAACAACAACAATAACAACAACAACAGCGACGAAGTGAGAATGACAATGACGAGAGTATTATCCTCGGTGGACGAACGCTTTACCCAAAGAATCGAAACGGCTGTCGCGACCGCGCGACTCGATGCCGAATATCAACGATCTCAATTCGAGACGCGAGTACAACGAACGACGTTGGATATCGTTAACGCGCAATTGTCACGACTAGAGGATGATTTAAATAACGCGATGGAACGACGCTTCGATCATTTAAAGGACAGACTCGAAGAGTTCACGACGTCGACAACGACACCGATTGCGATAACGACCACGGATCTGTACAAACGAAAGGAGCCGCGAAAAGCGAACGAGGGTCTACGACGACGACGACGATGATCAATGACTGTCTCAATAGCGGCTACGGCTCCGAAACGTCTAATAATAACGAACGATCGCGAAATACGTGCATCGATTGCGTTTTGCGAGCACTCGAGGAACTAATACTAATTCTAACGTCTTTGGAACGTCGCGACCATCCCCACCCACCTGCGAAGCATGAACAAGGAGCGAGTACAATTAGTGAACGAATTACACGCACCCGCGAGACGAAATTTCCCACGGCGTAGCGTCGTGATTCGCGGCTACGATGATTTGTGGCAGGCCGATTTGGTGGAGATGCGTCCGTACGCGAAGCAAAATCGAGGATATCACTACGTACTAACGATCATCGACGCGTTCAGTAAATATGCGTGGGCCGTACCCGTGAAAACGAAAAGTGGACGTGACGTGACCGCTGCGTTCACGACCGTATTGCGGCAGAGCGATAGATGCCCCCGAAATTTACAAACCGATATGGGTAAGGAGTTTTACAACGCGGAGTTTCAACGATGCTTGAAGACACGCGGGATCAACCACTACTCCACGTACAGCGTGATGAAAGCGTCGATCGTCGAACGTTTCAATCGCACGCTGAAAAACCTCATGTGGAAACAATTCTCCTTGAACGCGTCCTATCGCTGGGTCAACCTGTTACCTGCGCTCGTGCGCATCTACAATCATCGTAAGCATAGAACGATCAACGCCCGACCCGTTGACGTGACCCCCGCGACGCGTTTATCGTTCGCTGCGAATGAACCCCTTTCACCCTCCGCATCGGAAGGAGTTAGACGACGCGTGAAATTCAAAGTTGGTGACAAGGTACGCGTGAGCAAATTCAAGACCCTCTTCGAGAAGGGGTACACTCCGAACTGGTCGACCGAGGTGTTTGAAATCATAACCGTACAGCGAACGTGTCCGGTGACGTACATTCTACGCGATTCCGCGGGAGAGCCGATCTCGGGTGGATTTTACGAGTACGAACTACATTCGGTCGCGAATCCGGACGTTTATCTGGTCGAGAAGATTATTCGTCGCAAAGGAAACCAGGTGTACGTTAAGTGGCTTGGATTCGATTCGTCCAAGAACTCGTGGATACGTGATAAGGATATTCTCTAAATCATTAGCGTGCTGGATGTTACTGGAATAAATAAATGTATGAATAAATACATATAAATATACATTGTACGTTTATTCACATTCTCCTCCTGATTCTCATTCTACTTCGATATAGATATATACATAGAATTAATGTTAATAAAGAAAGAAAAAGAATATTACATATTATACATATTATACATATTATACATATATTACATATATTACATATATTACATATTATACATATATTACATATATTACATATATTACATATTATACATATATTACATATTCGTAAAATGATATAACCAAAGTACATGCGAACATACAACATGCGAACATACTATGCAACGAGATTCTCGTGGGGCTCGTCGGCCTCAAGCTCGGGGATTTGATAATGCCCCCACGGAAGGGTGCCGACCCGATCGGTTAAAATATACCGCTTGTCGTCGAACGGACTGAGAGCGTTCTTTTCCCCACTCACGGAATACACCTCGTGTTGGCTAGAGCGGATATTGTTCTGTCGAATCACTTTCTCAGTCAGATCGCGAAGACAATGAATGTAATCTTCGAATTGAATATCGTTCGCGACCACGTGTCTCCGCACACCCTTCACTTTTTTGCACTCATTCGAAGACCCCACTGCCGCGTTAAATGTTCTAGTGGCGTACATCTTGGCCCTCAATCCGACGAACTCGGTCATTAAGGTGCCATTATTCTCATCTTTCATAAGTCCTGGCACCTTTTTGTTTACGCGCGGCATACCATACGGATTGTCCACCGCGTAATCACTCGTGTCGAATCGGCTAACGTCACCCTTCATCGTTGCATACATATCATCACATTCCACGCTATACATTAAACTGTCGGTGTCGGTATACAAAACCTTACATTTATCACCGAACTTCGCACGCATATACGCGTAATGGAATTCATACAGGCATTCTTTTGATACGTCCAGTACACTCATTCCCACGTATATAGGTTTATCAAACTTCACTTTTAATTTTCGCATTTCGATGGCGACTAACTGGTCGGAAAAGATCGTGCGACTATGAAAGTTCGGCTTCGCGATCAGCGCTTCCGCACCGTAACGACCGTCCCACCGCGTCACCAGTCGCACGTCTACGCGATTCCGCACATTCTCCATCGTTTTTCCGTACACTGCATTGTTCATTAATTTATATAGAGTCTTTTGGAATTCACTGGTTGCCCGCGTCCTCAAATCAGTGTTCAATCGAATGTAGTCGCGCAACCAATGCGATTGATCGAATCGCAACACTCGATGAATTCGCGTCACGCGTAAACCATGTCGCACGCACTGTTTCAGGTAGCGATAGTGGATGACGTATCGCTCCTTATCGTCGAGCGTGGCAAGCAGCTTGGTCTGTTTACCGTGGGGCGCGTGCTCGCGTACCGGGCAGAATGGAAGGTCGGCGTGGGCGTCGTGAATATCCTTGGGATATTCGATGTCGACCTCCAACAGGTATCCCTCGGTTTCCTTGTCTTCGGGTCCCTCACCGTCGGGTAGGGATGATACGTCGAGCGCGGCCATTGCCTCATCGTCCAACCATTGAAACCCTCCTTTCGGCATAGCCTGAGACATCGCCCAACCGTACAAGTTGTTGACGTCGAAGTACATCAGGTACGGTGACGTCTTCGACTCGTCGTACATCTCTGCAGGCAGGTACTTATTGTTGGCGTGCGCGTACCTGTGCGAGCACTGGCTCAGACCGCCACGTATACCACGCTCCACGAACAGTAACATGTCCACGTCCGTCAAAAGCTCTAATCGCACACCGGTGTATTTGAGCATCGCGTCCCACGTAAAACTTGGGAGTGTGAAATAATGCGCGGGATCCAAATCGTAACTCGCGATACAGTCTGTGCGGAAACTCTCGAATACGTCGGCGAGTAACAGCACATCCGTTTTCAAATACAAATCACTGTACTCGCCCAATGTCTGTACGCGAAAAGTGTTCCACACGTTCACGGCGTGCGCGTAATCAGACTCCGACGCGACACTATCGTTCAACCGATTGAAGAATGCTTCGCGGGACGGTAAACGCGTATCGTTGAGTTTAATGTACGACGTCACGTAGTCGTATGGGAAGACGCCCTTCCTGGTCAGGAGACTAAACTGAGTGTCAGGCAGGGATTGAAACTCGCGCCGTAGAATCGCGAGTCGTTCTTTGCCGAGATCCGAAGCGAGTTTCTCCAGACTAGCGGCTAAGAACTTCAGCGAATCGACGAATCGAAACTTCAACCCCCTCTGCCAATCGTTGCTCTCGGCGTCGATTCCCTTGACATGTTTTGTGAATGATATGTACCGTTCCTTCGTTACCGGTAGCAGGTCGATCTGTCCCTCGAACGCGGACGCCAACTCCTTAATTATGAAATGCGCGTCGTATCCGGACAGATTATGGAAAACTACCGGTATCGTGTACGATCGTTGGAATCAAGAGACACGGTAGTGTCTCGCGCCAAGTATATAATATATATATATATGCGCAGCGCGAACACGGAGTGTATCTATTACGCCACGACTCGCTATCAAGAACCCTGAGATTTCCGAATCTCAATAACGGCTGATCCGATTAAGTTTTGAATGGTCTTAATGGACAGCTTGGGTTTGATTTACATAAGAAAAGTGTCTTCGTTTTGTTCCTACGGGCTTTATGAGCTGAGATATTTCGATGTAAAGTTGCAATTTGCTGAATTTTATGTTATTAAAATTCAGCATCGTCCCCGTCATCGTCGTCGTCCTACACTTCTAGGCAAGAGGGGAGTATGAAAGGGTGAGGAAATGTCCCTCAGGCACGTCGTTCATTGGATGCGGGTTTCGGCCAATCGCGTAACAAACTATTATCATGTGACAGCTAGCAGACAGAGAATAGATCTGTCGAGGTAGTGTCAAAACAATTATAACCTGCAAGTGTTAAATGAGAAGGCCTGTCAAAATGTTTGAAATATCACGAGGTTTTACAACATATAGGACACTGAATTATTGTCTCAATTAACAAGGTAAGTTACCAAAATTTTTTAATAGATTATTTATATAGAGCTTATTGAAACGAAGGGAACACACAGACTTGGAAGGTGTCTGGAGAAGGTTCTACAGTGAAGCATCTTCTTTCGCACAAGTTTCTACAAAATAATATATTGTTTTTATACCAGCAAACTATTTTTACATTAGAGTTTTTATGTAAAGCTTATAGGAATGAAGGAGACACGTGGGTTTGGATAGAAATGAAGGGGGCGCACAGGCTTGGATAGAAATCAAGGTGATGCACAGGTTTGGAGGTTGTCCGGAGAAGGTTATAGATACACAGAGGAACATCTTGTTTCGCACAAGTTTCTGAAAATTTGTTAAATAAGGTAAATCGACAAAATTTGTCAAATTAGCTTAGCATTGAGAATTAAAAAAATTATAGCATACTACTTACAACATAGATCAAGTCACTTTATTGAAGAAAGTACGCTGAACACACATCACCCTTGATACTTTTCAATCTTTTGTGAAAGATATTCCTAATACTTTATTAAAATCCACAGTAGTTCCCTCGCTATTCATTAATTTTATTAGTTTCCCATTAACAATATTCCAATTCACCAATAAAGATAATACATTAATTTTATTCCAACACCAATAAATTGTGCGTTAAAAATATTGGATTTCTTTGTTCATTTTCAATAAATTACCATTCGCATTTAAATTTCCTCCAACCAGACTTTCTGCCATACGCTCTCACCTCCTTCGGACACATTATGTAGTCTCTACACTTACTATAGGAAAAGTCCACCCTTCTTCTATAAGTTCTAAGTTATGTTGTAACTAAAATGTGGATTTTATATATTTACAGATAATCGATGCACAAGATGGTGCAGTGTGATCTACGTCAGAGAAAAAAATTTATTGTGATATAGTATTATATTAATTAAACTTTAATTAAACTTTTATTCAGCTTTGATCCTCTGTGTGCTTCTTGTATGTTTGTTTCATATCTGAAAACTCAAATTTAAACCAATTCCACTAATCCAATTGTATTGTAGCTTTGCAGGTGTGCGTAGTTTGGATGACAATATAACATATTGTTGATTAAAAAAATAACCCCGAGGGGGTGAAAAATTTATCCAGTCACTAATAAACACTACAAAATGTGTGAAATCCCCACAAAATTACCTTTTTTAAAAAAGGTACAAAAAAGAGCGCCAACTATATAATCCCATCAAAAAAGATCCCATTTAAAAACATTGTCATAAATTAATACCCATCAAAAAGACTCCCATTTAAAAACATTGTCGTAAATTAATAGCTTTACAAAACTAATGATATACACAAATTGCGCCAATTATCACAATGACTATTTATACAAAGAAAAAAAGTATTAAATAATATTAAGCAGATATATTTTTATACAAATAAATATTTTATTCAAAATACTTGGCGCTGCTCTCTGAAAAAAATGTTAATTGGCTTGGTTAATACATAAGACAAGACCAGACACCATTAAAACAAGAAAGAATGGAAAAGATTTTAATGCAATTTATACATATTTATTCAGTTTAGAAACATCAATTCGGAGAGCAGCGCCAAGTATTTTGAATAAAATATTTATTTGTATAAAAATATATCTGCTTAATATTATTTAATACTTTTTTTCTTTGTATAAATAGTCATTGTGATAATTGGCGCAATTTGTGTATATCATTAGTTTTGTAAAGCTATTAATTTACGACAATGTTTTTAAATGGGAGTCTTTTTGATGGGTATTAATTTATGACAATGTTTTTAAATGGGATCTTTTTTGATGGGATTATATAGTTGGCGCTCTTTTTTGTACCTTTTTTAAAAAAGGTAATTTTGTGGGGTTGTAAATTACACGATACGTGAGCCGCGCCTCGATACTCGCCCGTCGAGTGGCAATGGTCGCGCACTTTTTTGTCCGTATCCATGAAAAGTTGTCCGCACACGTGACACACGCTCGCGTCGTTAAAACTTCGCCACTGTTGATTCGTCAATGGAATCATCGGTTTCGCGTTCCGCAACCATGAGTACGCAGTGTCAGCAAAGTCTCGGAGTTCTTGCACGAACCATTTCACGCACTCGGTTTCGTGACGACGCGCGCGATAACGGCACAGGGACGCATCGGTGGCACAATGAATGTAATAACCCACGCTGTACGCCCTGTGGTGCTGGTACGTGTACGTACGACTCCGCGTCGCAGGCTCGACCTCCTCCAGCATGCATTCGAAGTCCGCGTAAATGATGAATGGCGCTCGTTCCTTATTTTTGAAGTTCTTGAACTGCAGCCATTTATCTTTCGCGGACGGCAATTCGATGGCACACTCGTTCATGCGTTGACAGTCCACGTTATGCTTGGTCAATCGCTCGGACGAATGGAAGAAGCTGAGGCATCTGCAACGATAATAGCATTAATAATACGAATAAAACATGAGAATAAATAAATACATCGATCGAAATATTCCATATTTTACTCACCTATCGCAAACGAATACTTGATGTCCGTGATTGCCGAGTTGCTTCGATACGAGCCTCGACATGCTTCGAATGCACGCGAAATGGTATCGTTGGGGCTCATTGGGATCCTGCACCAGTAGCAGGTTCGCGTGCCTCTCACGTTTATCATCGGTCAGTCGCAGAGGCATGCAGCTTTTGTCGGTCCAGGTGTACACATTCACCGAAATGTCGTTAATCCTCTCGAACTTCGTCAGTTGATTTAACGTCACGGGAAGAGTTATATCGTCTGTACACAGTACCGTTGAGTAGTGATAGTACGACGCGACCCTATCCGCATGCGTAGCAACAGGGAACAAACTGGCGACGACGGCCCACAAGAAACACGCATTGTCTCTGTTCCTTACGTTCACCACTGCCTTTTTCAGAACGACGGCGCGCGGAAGCGGCACTTCGCAGCCGGCGCGAAGAGGGTTGTGCTTATTAATGTTTATTATAAGATTTAGCACAGCCCTCAGGGTCCATCCACTATCACGATCTTGGAACTCCTCGATCGCCACTAACGTGGGAGCAACCACGCAACTTGAATACCACTCGCGCACGCTCGATGTCCTGAACAGTACACGATTTCGCGTCCCGAAACTTTTCATGTCTGTATTCTCGTTTAACATAAAGTCCGCGTTCAGGATCGCATTCACGGACACACCAGAATGTTCCCTGATAGCGTCTATCACGCGTGATAGCACCATTCGTCGGGCCCCCTCCAAAAATTGACGCGGATCGATGTAACCCACGTTAATTACAATACCAGTCGAAATACGATTCCGAAACGCGCTTTCCACATCCTCCCATACGACTTTAGGTGTCGTCAATCGACCCGAAACACCGAGCCCTACTCGCGAAAACCGTGCCCGCACGATCGTACGTAATGTTTTCGTACGCGCGATTAACGATGCCAGACGCTGCTTCGATGCCATAGACACTCCTTCGCCGCCCTGATATTCGACGATGAGTTGCAAGCAGGCGTCGCACCGATCCGTCCAGTCCCTGAATTCCGCAATGGTGCGTAAAAGCGCTGCCATTTGGGATAGAACCTTGAACGTGTTCATGAATACCTCCATGTTTACTTCTTCTGCTTCAATATTCAATTAAAAGGCACGTACGATCAGGCACGAGTGGTTGATGCGACTCTTCCACGTGATGCGGTTCTGATCCGGATATCGAAACTCAGGGGAAGAATGAGGTGTAACAATTGTTGTCGCGAAGATCTTTACCGAACGACTGCGCGACTCTGATTGAATATACTAACCACCTACCCTAGCCGAGATTCATTAGTCATTATCGCTCCAAATTCTTTTCTTCGCACTCTCTCTAGTACTCTTTCTCCCTTTCTCACCCTCAACGCCTCAATCATGTGACGTGATGTCACGCTTGCTCGATGTCTTACCACATGTATCGAATTCACGCGCCCGTGATAAGGGTGTTTACACCCGTCACGGTGGTCTCGATCTTCAAAATACGCTGGGCGATGCTCGAATAATTATCGCTCTATACTTCCGTAAGCGTATCGGTGTCGAATTACAGCATCCGCGGTACATTCTTTCGCGCCTTATCTTTCGCGCCTGCGCACCGATCGCCGCACGTGTTCGGAGATTGCGCGGCGGCGGACGCCATTTTGAAAATTTTGAAAATTTTGAAAATCCCCTCCTGTGACGTCGTCCCCCTCACCTACGAGCGCGGTACCCCCCGCCCCGTCTCACCCCCTCGTCCATCTCGCGGAAGAGCGCGGTACCCCCCACCCCGCCTCACCCCCTCGCCCATCTCGCGGAAGAGCGCGGTACCCCCCACCCCGCCTCACCCCCTCGTCCATCTCGCGGAAGAGCGCGGTACCCCCCACCACGCCTCACCCCCTCGCCCATCTCGCGGAAGAGTGCGGTACCCCCCGCCCCGCCTCACCCCCTCGCCCACACTTGGTCCAGAATCGGCCCTACCTACCTACTCTTCGCCACCTGGTGGTAACATCGCGGTACTGCTACGGGCGAGGTATCGCGCGGGCTGAATATGCGCATGCGCGCGCAAGTAGACTGTCGTATATAGGGGTCACGTGGTCGGCCAAACAGTCGTACACGTGAAATCTTTGCATATAAATTACATGTTAATGACGCGTTTCTGAGACATGCTACATAGCCTATGTCCGTCCTAGAGTATGCAGGAATAACGTGTCAAAATTTGAGGAAGATCGGTTCAATAGGTCTTGAGTTTTGCGCGAACATAAAAATCGGCTCTCTCTTTATAAATAGTAAAGATTACAAATCGATTCGTACAAATTTCTCAATACCAGTCTCGACAAATTAGCATCTTTTCTGACCACAGATCAATTAAAAATTTCACGATCCAAATTTGAAAAATTATCCACCGAAGATTTCAATTTATTGACGCGAAAAGGTGTATTTCCGTACGAATACCTTGATTGCGCGAACAAGCTGCAGGATCCATGCTTACCACCGCGCGAGTAATTCTACAGTTCGTTAACGGGTAAGACTGTATCAGAAACCGATTATCGAACGGCTTTGAACGGGTATCCAACGGTTTTGAACGCGAATCGAACGAGTATTGAACGGGTATTGAACGGTTTTGAACGGCTTTGAACGCGAATCGAACGGCTTTGAACGGGTATCGAACGGCTTTGAATGCGAATCGAACGGGTATTGAACGGCTTTGAACGCGAATCGAACGGGTATTAGACGAGTTTGAAAACATTTATGTATTAAAAATTGATTATATTTTATTTAAGCATTTCTCTCTGGCGTTTAGACCACCAGTTGAATATTTTAAATACATTTTGCAAGGCACAGTGCTTTGCGTGTCTGTCGCATCGTAGAGTATCAACTACATTTAGCTTATTTAGAGATTTGATATCCTCGTATTCGTCCCGAGCGTCCGCTCTGGTATTTTCATCGAGGAAATCCGCAAGCCAGTCGCGTTTCTGCAGCCCTTTAACGTATACTATATGGGATGTGTCATCTTCTTCGTCGATCGCATCAGCTACAGCTTTCGTAATTAGCTGTTTAGCCATACTGTACGGAACGTCTCCATCGTCCCACCGTAGTCCATGATGTTTTGCCACCAGCCATCGAATGCTTGATTTGTCGGATTTCGTAAGAAGAAATTGTGGCATAGGACTCCCAAAAATATAGTGTGAGAGAATTGTCCCCTTGCGTAGGACAGCCACTTCCTTCGCGATAAATCTTCCATCGACGATGAACCCTTGCAGGTCAACGAATGTTGGTACAGCCATTATCGGTACAATTTAGAGGTGCGTTCGCTTCCGAGACAGACGAGAGAATGCAGTCATTCTCGTAAAGCATCTCAATTTTCACGAAGGTGTGAATTTGACACAGAAGAGGGCGGACAAGTAGCGTAGAAATTTAATTCATTTTGCGCACCACGTTTGTCAGTGGATTGTATTCAACCACCCGATCGTGCAGAATCAGACAGTAGGCTGTAGTATTTGCTGGCACATTCTCTTTACACTCGAATTCTATGCGCACGTCCACGGTGCCATTCTTGATGGACTCATTTTGTCACGAGCAATCAATCACCACGATGGGGCCAAATTGTAAAAATTCAGTCACGGTGAATAATGCCTTGTTGCAATTATGTCCGTAATATGATTTACCGAATTGCGTATACATGTGGTACAAGATGGCATGCTTATTCTTGTCAAAGTCCAAGTTCATGCCATCGTATGGGTAAAATTCCGAGTTGAGAAAAAGTTTTACATTGGTCAATTTACAGTTGTTAAACTTAGTAACGTCTTCGCTCATAACATTCCTTCGACCAGTCTGTAGAGCAAGGATCACGCATCGCGGCTTCTCCAGCTGTGCGGATGCCTTCACGGCCCACGAATGCTTGGTTGTGCTCTGTAAGAGAGGATACTCGTACAGATCCCACGATTGTTTTCAGAGTGAGGGGACAACCCCCCAAATATTTTTCCAAACCATTATGCGATGGAATTGTTTAATAATTGTTTCGGACAATGTCGGGAAAGACCGGCGTTTTCACACCGCGTCTTCGGGGAGGGAAAGAGACAGAGCATTACTTTAAAGCTAAAATTTTGGAAGAGGGAAAGAAACAGCACTACTTGGTGGTACAATCGCTTTCGTTCTAAAGCTAACAGTATTCTAAAGCGTTCCGATTTAACGTCGCAGCGTCTCGCGCGATCGCATGTAACTTGAATCCTCTGGAGCAGTCGTGCAGGATGACGTCATTTTCACGGCGCACAGTGGTTCCAAATCCCAAAAAGCTGGCCAAAAGTCCAAAAATGAAGTTTCTATATAAGGAACTTTCAGTATTGGGTTCGCTAGTAAATCGCTTTGGGAATTTATTTTGGAAGCTGCTATGTAACGAGCGTTATTATTTTGTTTTAAAATTAATGTCGAATGTATCTCTCGCACGCGTCCCATCGAGCGTTCGGAAAAGGCGAAAAATAATATTGTATTTCGCAGTGCACTGTGAGTCGTGTAGTATATCAATTTTAATTTGGTAAAATGGATTTATCTACTGAAGATATGTACAATTAAAATATGTAAACCAAAGTTTAAAATAGTAACGTACTTAGTAACAAATTAGCAAGAAATTCTTTGAAAATGATTGAAGTCGCGAAAAGGAGAATTACATTCAAACAGAGAAACAGTTTGTTGTTCTTCATTGTTCTGTCACGAGACCTATTAAACGTTATTATATGAACATTTTACTATAAAACTACGCAAAAATTGGCTGCGGATAGCTGCGGATGCGGATTCTGGGCAACTTTTTATTCAACGTTGTAGAAATCTGCCAAAAGGAATCAATGAAGTTATATAGCCAAATTTATTTATGCAGCAATGTTTGTTACTTCAATAAATGCATCATTGTATTTTTTAGGGCATTTTATACACAGAGTATAAACATTTTGCGAGTACAACTAACAATTTCTCTGTATACTTGTCCGCCATATTGGATTCGCCATTTTTTTTACTTTTAAGTTCAGAATCGTAGCCAGCGAACCCAAAAACATAAAAATACCAGTTTTCATGCAAATCGAACGAAGTTATGAGTTTTGGCCACGTTTTCGGGATTTGGGACCACTGTGCGGCGCGAAGAACGCTCGAGAGAAATAGAATTATGCAGCGTCGGCAGAATGTTTTTTTTTCCCCAACGCAGACAAATAGTAATTTTTTGAAACGTCGAATCTTAAAATTAGGTGGCGAGGAGGAAGACGGGTGAATAAAATTGACAAATAATATGTTTTTAAGCAATTTTATTTAAAATTAAGAGAATAGAATTTTAACATTTTTTCCTACGAGCATCAGCTAGAATATCATTGATGGCACATGCTACCAGTTCGCAATCTACATGATACTCCTCGTCAAAGTGTTCGCTATCGCATATGATTTTAGCAGCACGACACGCATCTAATGTTTCGCAGGCAACACCGCTCTGCTGTAGCACGTTAACAAAAGTTTTAAATTTTACTCTCACATCTTCCGCAGTTTGATACATCCACGGATACATATATTCTATACATGGCTGAAGATTTAATAAAAATGATATTGTGTCCAGTGTGTAATATAGCACGTCATCACATTGTGTAATCTTTATAATTGGTGTATCAATAATCCGAAAAAAATCCACCGCTAAACTATCAATCGACATCGAAGGTGATCCAGGTAATCGTGCATGTTCTTCCATGGTTTCACAGTGATCGAATAGCAAACCCCATGTATGCCATGATAAAATGAGATGATTTCCATGATTGTCGCCGAGAAGCACTTCTACATCAATCGTAGGCCGTATGCGGATTCCAATTTCCAAATGTTTGATACCCATGGATATTAATGCGTATCTTTTAACCATAGGTTATAGGATGATGGCGAAAGGCATATAATGAAAATATGATTTTCGGAAGATTCATGTCTCTGTGAATCCAATCATATCCAGTTGTTATACGAATTCCCCGAATGTAGTGAAGAATTATGTACCTTTCTTTGCTATCACATATCGACGTCGCTTGCAGCAAAATGTTAAATAAATTATTATTGTATAATATAAAATTGTTCACCCGTGCATATGTATCATTGTATTTATTAACTCATTCATATAAATAGCGGAATTAATGTGTAAAAATAAAACATTGTTCCCATATATATGTATCATTGTATTTATTGAGCCATATATTATTATTTTACAATACATTATTTTTATTTATCCAAGAATTGTGTGATTTATCAAACCCCAGCCACTTGACGCACACCTTATACCCCTTTCTACGCAACGCGTCACCGATCCTGATGTGTATCTAGTGGAAAAAGTGTTGCGTCTTCGACCCATTGAAATTTAGCATATGGTAGGGGCTGACACATTGCCCACCCATACAAATTATTCACGTCAAAGTACATCAAGTACGATGACTCTTCCGATGCGTTGTAAGATGACATGTACTTGTTATTGGCATGTGCATATCTTCCGGAACTATATGCTGCGACGTTAAGATTGAAACACATTATGGAAAAATTGATAGTTTTAAAATAAAATGTGGTGGTGGG
This sequence comes from Andrena bicolor, assembly GCA_960531205.1. Classification (NCBI taxonomy): domain Eukaryota; kingdom Metazoa; phylum Arthropoda; class Insecta; order Hymenoptera; family Andrenidae; genus Andrena; species Andrena bicolor. The sequence goes on from OY482664.1 coordinate 26,627,081, forward strand.
GGAAGCAATTGCACCTCTATTTAACCCATTTGCATCATCGCTCTACTTAAGTTGCCACGTTGAAACATCAGCGACGTTCAACTGACGACTGACTCGTATCACCGCGCGCGCGGTCGATCGTATGTGCAGTAACGGGCAACTCGCGGATAATTCCGCGCGCGGTGATAGCTGACAGTCGCGGCTCGCGGATTATTCCGCGCGCGGTGATAGCAGACAGTCGCGGCTCGCGGATTATTCCGCGCTTAGATGCAAATGGGTTAAGCCAGTCTCCCGGGCGCTATTCAATCAATCACTCGGTAGCCTCAGTGACTTTCGACGGAACAAATAGTGCTCTGAAAACAAAATGTGCAGTACCAGTGTCGAAGGAAACGTTGAACACATGAATTATTACGTTCCGATCGTGCGAGATGATGGTGTGGCTCAATGCGGGGAGGATACAGTTGTTTGGTAAGGCTTAATTTTCACATCTCAAAATTTTTTATGTTTATTCCTAATACGAGCGGGCAATTTCATAGCTTCGATTGTTCTCTTAGCCCGCGTCGAACATCGCGTGTCATGGTCAGACGATACGCACTAACATCCATGGGCAGCAAATACTTGGAAATTGGAATCCGCGTACGGCCTACGATTGATGTAGAAATGGTTCTCGGCGACAATCGTGGGATGTTTCTCACATTACCATGGGGTACATGGGGTTCGCTATGCGGCAGTCGTACGACAATTGAAGAACGTGCACGATTACCTGGATCACCTTCGATGCAAATGGGCCAATTAACGGTGGATTTTTGTGAAATCTATAATTCTCCGATTGTAAGGATGACACTACATAATAAGCCGCTGTATTTCAAACCGGATACAGTAACATTTTTATTAAATCTTGAACCATGTTTAGACTATGTGTATCTGCGGCTGTATCAAAATGTGTTTGAACCACGAACGTGAAGCTTCGAGCGTTCGCGATTTAGATTTAGGTTTAGGCTTAATTTAGTGTATAAGATGGTCGATAAGAATAGTCTTTAAGTGTAGCCGTTAGAATTGAAAGTAAGGTCACGGTCACAGTATATTTACAACACGTAGCACAATGTTTTACACGTTTGTCTAATTAAACTAGCCACGAGTAACATACAAAGTACTTATTATAAAGTCAGAGTACGCGCGAAGTCGCGGTTGTACCGAGTAGTTCGGTAGCCGAAGTCTGGAACGTTCCAGTATAGTGATCGCACACGAGATGATAGAAGTGTACTTCTAGACGATTCTTGGAAGAGAGAGCGATCGCGGTGATGGATCGGGCCGTTTCGCCGAAATCTGTGACGTCAGCACCCCACCCAACAGCTGTTCGTCCTAAGCAAGACAAGGACTGTACCGACGACACCAAGCCGGTCGCACGATAGAGCGAGAGAGCTGTCTAATTAGGTAAGGTGCGTGACAACAGATGGCCCGACCGATCTCATCACCGCGATCTGGTCGCGTTAGCCGCTTTATAGTGCGCGCGATTTCGGGAGCGAATCCGCGCCGCCTTGGCCTGTGGCCGTTTGGGCCAATCCCAAACATTCCGCCCGCCTTCGTCAGTATGACGAAATTGATAAATGTCCATAGTGGATAAAAGTCATTCAGTATCGTACGATACTGAAATGACGCTGTTAAGGCGGTCGAGAATGAATAAGATCGTCCCGTCTCGTAGTTGCGAGTTTCGCAAGAAAGTGTACAGTGCATATAAGGTAGAAAAGTAATGACAGTAGCAAGTACAACGTGAATCGACGCTAGTACTTGAAACCGTAACGGAAGGTAGTTGCAAGTGCAACATGCATCGGCGTAAGCACGCGAAGCTAGTAGAGGATACTGGCAGTTGCAAGCACATGTATCGACGCAAGTACGCGAAACCAGTATAACTACGGCTAGTTGCAAGCACAACGTGAATCGACGCAAGTACGCGAAACCGTAACGGAAGGTAGTTGCAAGTGCAACATGCATCGGCGTAAGCACGCGAAGCTAGTAGAGGATACTGGCAGTTGCAAGCACAACATGTATCGACGCAAGTACGCGAAACCAGTATAACTACGGCTAGTTGCAAGCACAACGTGAATCGACGCAAGTACGCGAAACCGTAACGGAAGGTAGTTGCAAGTGCAACATGCATCGGCGTAAGCACGCGAAGAGAATAGAAAATACTGGTCGTTGCAAGTACAACGCGAATCGACGCAAGTACGCGAAACCAGTACAAATTACGGCTAGGTACAAGTGCAGCATGTATCGGCGCGAGCACGCGAAGTGAATAGAAAATAGAGACAGCGTGTTGTTGTTCCAAAGCAAGTAGGTAGAACAGCGGTGGATGGGTGCCTTCACCATCGTCAGCCCTCGCATCGTCCAGCAGCGCTGGCGGAACGTCGACAGCGGGATCTGGATGCCTCCGTGAGGTCCTCGTCGGCCCGTCTCGTTGACCCTGGAGCGTGGCGAAGTGGGACTCATCCTGCAGGATGACTGAAGGCTCGAAGCAGAGCAGCGAGTTCTGCAGCCGCCCGCCGACACACAGGGTGCCGTCTAGACCGTGTAGGCAGCGTTGCAGCGACGGGAGCGTCGTCTTCCTCGCCTCTTCCGACTTCTCCTGGTAGCCAGGACAACAGAGAAGGTCGTGTGCATCCTCGCACAGTCCACACGCGGTAGATGGTTCTCGCTCAGTGGAGACTCCAAGCATCTGAGCAGAATTGCAGCCCACTCGCAGTATCGCCCGTTAATACTCGGGATGTTGATCCTGTCGACCATCGTGAAGGTCGAGAGCGAGCGCAGTCACCACGTGGTCGCGGTAGAAAATTCCGGAACCGATCACTCGAAAGTTCTCGCGATTTTACCGGCTCCGGCTCGAAGGACCAATGTTTGAGACACGAACGTGAAGCTTCGAGCGTTCGCGATTTAGATTTAGGTTTAGGCTTAATTTAGTGTATAAGATGGTCGATAAGAATAGTCTTTAAGTGTAGCCGTTAGAATTGAAAGTAAGGTCACGGTCACAGTATATTTACAACACGTAGCACAATGTTTTACACGTTTGTCTAATTAAACTAGCCACGAGTAACATACAAAGTACTTATTATAAAGTCAGAGTACGCGCGAAGTCGCGGTTGTACCGAGTAGTTCGGTAGCCGAAGTCTGGAACGTTCCAGTATAGTGATCGCACACGAGATGATAGAAGTGTACTTCTAGACGATTCTTGGAAGAGAGAGCGATCGCGGTGATGGATCGGGCCGTTTCGCCGAAATCTGTGACGTCAGCACCCCACCCAACAGCTGTTCGTCCTAAGCAAGACAAGGACTGTACCGACGACACCAAGCCGGTCGCACGATAGAGCGAGAGAGCTGTCTAATTAGGTAAGGTGCGTGACAACAGATGGCCCGACCGATCTCATCACCGCGATCTGGTCGCGTTAGCCGCTTTAAAGTGCGCGCGATTTCGGGAGCGAATCCGCGCCGCCTTGGCCTGTGGCCGTTTGGGCCAATCCCAAACAAAATGTAAGAGATGTGAGGATAAAATTTGAAACTTTTGTTAACGTGCTACAGCAAAGCGATGTTTCCAGCGAAACATTAGATCAGGCATGGAACTAAAGTGAACGCAGCGGCCGTTTTTCGGAGGCAACGCCTCCTTTCTCCCGCCGCGCGTCTTTGTCCCCGCGGCGGGCCTAGGAGCTTCGAGCGCCTCAGACCCGTACCATATGAACCGCGCCTGACGCATTGGGGCGACATTGTATCAATAGGTTTCCACATCGACCCAGAGAGCACGATTGTCGATGCGTTTTTGTTATGTCAACGCGCCACACGCGGTTCACGTGGTACGGGCCTGAGGCGCTCGAAGCTCCTAGGCCCGCCGCGCGGGCGAAGACGCGCGGCGGGAGAAAGGAGGCGTTGCGTCCGAAAAACGGCCGCTGCGTTCACTTTAGTTCCATGCCTGCATTAGATGCGCGTCGTGCTGCTAAAATCATACGTGAAAGCGAACATTACTGTGAGGATTATTATGTAGATTGCGAACTGGTAGCATGCGCCATCAATGATATTCTAGCTGATGCTCGTAGGAAAAAATGTTAAAATTCTATTCTCTTAATTTTAAATAAAATTGCTTAAAAACATATTATTTGTCAATTTTATTCACCCGTCTTCCTCCTCGCCACCTAATTTTAAGATTCGGCGTTTCTGCAATTCGGTAAATCATATTATGGACATAGTTGCAACGAGGCATTATCATCGTGGTGATTCATTGCTCGCGACAAAATGAGTGCATCAAGAATGGCACCGTGGACGTGCGCATAGAATTCGAGTGTAAAGAGAATGTGCCGGCAAATACTACAGCCTACTGTCTGATTCTGCACGATCGGGTGGTTGAATACAATCCACTGACAAACGTGGTGCGCAAAATGAATTAAATTTCTACGCTACTTGTCCGCTCTCTTCTGTGTCAAATTCACACCTTCGTGAAAATTGAGATGCTTTACGAGAAAGACTGCATTCTCTCGTCTCGGAAGCGAACGCACCTCTAAATTGTACCGATAACACTGTCCAACACGATTTTTGATCTGCAATAGCCGCTCGGTAATTCTTGTAGAGTCTTTCGCCCTGAACACGAATCCGTAAGTAAAAAGTCTAAGAGAAAATCTGATCATCCCACACGATTAGGGAATTCAATCCCGGGATGCGGGATCCCGGGATCCCGGAATCCCGGCTGTTTTTTTGATTCCAAAAAACCCGGGATTTGATATCACTAATCCCGAGATTTTCGGGATTTTATAAAAATGCGAATTACTTTATGAACAACTGAAAACTATAAAAATAATAGAATAAACAGAATAAATCGACATAGTCATTTGATAATAATGACAATAACAATAATGAGTTATTTAAATAATAATATTAAATCGCATGTAACTAACTATTAATAATAAATTGTATTTATTTTTACAATGATATTCCCACTTTCCACTATTTCGAAATCGTACGAGTTGCAAATTGCAACATGTCTGATACACGTAAAGTCGAAACTTTGTAGGTCGAAACGCGCCGCACCGACTTACAATTAGTGTGTTAAAGGCTCCCCCATCCACCGCGAATATTCGTGGCGCGGAGCGGATTCGACGCGGATCAGATAAGGCTGCCATAAGCCGCCACGTATAAAAAACTGCTGCACCGCGGCGGATCCGCTGCCGCCGCGAATATTCGCGTTGGTTTGGGGAGTCTTTTATTCGACTGTGTCTTTGCGACATGCGGCCGCGGCACATCTAACAGTAAGCAGAGCCACAATGTAGTAGGCGCTTTTGATCTTTGAAGCGGTTTCAATTTTTTGAACTACCTCCGAACCAATAAGAATTCAGTGATCATCGGAGGTGCCTCCTTAAAATCGTATAAAAGTACTATTGCCCGATGAGAAGATGAGCTACTACCCACAAGCTGAAATGTCACAGGGGCAAGGGGAATCGCCTGTTCGCTCCACCCTATCCCCTCCAAGAAGTCCTAGTTTTCGGTTCTTAGCGGCTAGCCGTATCCGCGGATTGTCGCGATTAGTTGCGTTCGAGTTCTTCGTCACGGGACGAACTGTGTTGGAGGGGATAGGTTGACGCGAGTGGACGATTCCCCTTGCCCCTGTGACATTTCAGCTTGTGGGTAGTAGCTCATCTTCTCATCGGGCAATAGTAGGAATCAGAGCTTCCGCGGACCGGGAGCAGTTAGTTGTTGTAAACCCAGCATGATACAAAGATCACTCTTACTATCGTTCTGTTACTATCGTATTTAATAATGTCTGAGGAAAGTGCTTATACTATTCACAAGAAAGATTCTGACACGTCGTCGGTATGGAGTCACTATCTAACACATAAAGACGGAAGCAGTGCTCAATGTAAAAAATGTAGTGCCGTGCTTAAAACTTTGGGTGGATCGACTAAGGGATTACATGTACATTTGTCATCAAAACATGGTATCAAAGTTATAAAGGAAGTGAATCTTTCATCTACAAGTCATGGGCATACAAAAATCACCAGTACACGACCGCCTACAAAAAGTAAGATAGTAGAATATTTTAGTACTACTAAACGTGATTCCCTAGACTTGATTTTGGCGCGTATGACAGCATTGGACGGCTTAACATTCAAAGTTTTTATAACTTCAAATGATTTAAGAAAATTACTGATATCTAAGGGGTACAGTGATTTACCTGCATCAGCAGCATCAATTCGAAAGCGTGTAATGAATTATAGCCAAATAATTCGAGAACAAGTGACTGCAGAAATACAAATTTTGAAAAAATCAGGAAGAAGATTTAGCTTAACTTTCGATGAGTGGACATCCAATGCCAACAAACGTTATATGAATGTCAACGTTCATTCGCCTGAAAAATTTTGGAGTTTAGGTCTTATTCGTGTATATGGATCTATGACGGCTGAGAACTGTATTGAAATCTTACAAAATCGTCTTATTATGCATGACATTTCACTCGAAAAGGACATCGTCGCTATCGTAACTGATGGACCAAATGTAATGTTAAAAGTAAGAAAGCTTGTAAACACTGAACATCAAGTTTGTTTTGCACATGCCATTCATTTAGCCGTCTGTGACGTACTTTATAATAAAAAAGTAGCTCAAGATGAATCTTTATCTATTCAGGCTCATAGTGATACTCAAGATTTGAATGACGTTAATACAGAAAATGTGGAGAGTTTTGATTATTTATTGGAATCAGAATCTGGTTTGACTTTAGTTACAGACGATGATCTATATCAGGAAGTCCCTGATCTTTCCAATGAACAAAACATTAATGAAATTATAAAAAAAGTTCGCAAAATCGTGCTTTATTTTAAAAGATCACCCACAAAAAACGATACTGTTCTACAAAAATACGTAAAGCTGGAACACAAGAAAGAATTTTCACTTCTATTAGATACTAAAACGAGATGGAATAGCCTTCTAACTATGCTGGAACGTTTTATTTTTTTGAAAACTAGCATTGAAAAGGCTCTTATTGATTTGAAGCATCCGATTCGTTTAGAAGAGTCCGATTTTAAGTTGATAACAGAAATTATCGATGTACTTGGACCCATTAAATTGACTGTAGAAGCGCTCTGTCGACGAGATGCTAATTTGTGCACAGCTGATGCGGCTTTAAAATTTCTGTTAAATACGTTGGCTGAGAAAAAAAATATATTAGGTGAGAAAATGATGACAGCATTGTTACAGCGCATCGAGCAAAGACGATGCATGGAGTTATCTGGGGTATTAAATTATCTCCAGAATCGTAGACGTATTAATCAGGATTCGGCAATTTTAAGAGGAATATTTTTAAGCCCTAGTCAAACTGTAATTAGAAAACAATTAAAGATGCTCATTGAAAGATTGAGCTACGCTACAGACGAAAGTGGAGATGAAGAAAACATATTAACTGTGGCAAATCAGCCCATTCAAACAGAGGAACATAGTCAGCTAACGTTACAGGAAAAGTTAGAAAAAGAAATTGAACAGAGTATGAAGCGCGCGGAACCTGAAAAAACCCAAAAAACTGATCTGTTGTCAAGTATAAAAAAAGAGATGAGTCTCTTTGAGGGTGGTGGAATCCGTGGACGTCATCTGGAACAAGCATATCAATATTTGTTATCAATTCCTCCGACAAGCATTGAAGCAGAGCGAGCTTTTTCAGCGGCCGGTTATATGGGAAATAAAATAAGAAGTCGGCTAGGAGATGATACATTAGATGCTTTGCTATTTCTTCGTATACATTTCCAAAACGCTTCATAATGGTTTATTAATATTACCTATACTTATTCAGACTGTTTTTGTATTCTCAAAAATGATTTTAATTTATATTTGTTTACTTTAAATAAAGATTTAGAATTTTAACATATAGGCAATCATTTTAATTACTGAATTTCTTTATTACCCAATCCCGGGACTAGTCCCGGGATCCCGGGATAGACTTTAAAAATCCCGCAATCCCGGGATAGTAAATAATGACCGGGATTGAATTCCCTACACACGATGCAACAGACATTTTACTTTCGGAAGTCATCAACAGAAGTGGTCAGTTACGTTTCCTTTTCAACACAGAAGTAAAATAGTTTGGCAAAACGCGTGATGTCGAGAGTGGTGGTCAACGGCGACGCGCGATCCAGTGCCGCTCAGCGTAACACAATCGCTTAAGGCGAGTTGACTACCACTGTCGGCGCCGCGCGTTTTGCCAAACTATTTCGCTTCAGTATTGAAAACAAAACGAGACTTACCATTTCTATTGACTCTTTCCGAAGGAAAACTGTCTGCTGCATCGCGTGGAATGGTCAGATTTTCTCCCAGACCCTTAGTTTTGGAAATAAATTGAAAGATATCTGCAAAAATGGGTGCATTTCGTGTGTCCTTTCCCCTTTGTTCATTGTTTAAACATATTTAAATGTTCCTAATGCAACAATAACTTATATCGTTGTATTCGGGAGGGTTCATAGAATAATTTGACGTACCGACCAATCGTATAACTATTACCGTTTCGACACAAAAGATGTTCAAAGTTGAAAATTTGCAGTTTTTTTCAAAGTCGAGTTTTTCAAAAACTGAGGGTGATGGCGACAAACGGTTTGTGGATTCGAATACAGGGCGCAAAACTCTACAAGAATCACCCAATGGATATTGCAGAACAGAAAAAAAGTTTCATTTTGTTGGACTGTGTAATGGCTGTACCAACATTCGTTGACCTGCAGGGGTTCATCGTCGATGGAAGATTTATCGCGAAGGAAGTGGCTGTCCTACGCAAGGGGACAATTCTCACAGACTATATTTTTGGGAGTCCTATGCCACAATTTCTTCTTACGAAATCCGACAAATCAAGGACTCGATGGCTGGTGGCAAAACATCATGGACTACGGTGGGACGATGGAGACGTTCCGTACAGTATGGCTAAACAGCTAATTACGAAAGCTGTAGCTGATGCGATCGACGAAGAAGATGACACATCCCATATAGTATACGTTAAAGGGCTGCAGAAACGCGACTGGCTTGCGGATTTCCTGGATGATAATACGAGAGCGGACGTGATCATCGAGACGCTGGACATTGAATACGAGGATATCAAATCTCTAAATAAGCTAAATGTAGTTGATACTCTGCGATGTGGCAGACACGCAAAGCACTGTGCCTTGCAAAATGTATTTAAAATATTCAACTGGTGGTCTAAACGCCAGAGAGAAATGCTTAAATAAAATATAATCAATTTTGAATACATAAATGTTTTTTTTTCTTCACCCTCCCCAACCTCCTGCATGTACGCTAGATTAAGACGATAGTTGTAATTATTATGTAGAAACCGTTCAAAGCCGTTCGATACCCGTTCGATACCCATTCAATACCCGTTCGATTCGCGTTCAAAGCCGTTCAATACCCGTTCGATTCGCATTCAAAGCCGTTCGATACCCGTTCAAAGCCGTTCGATACCCGTTCGATTCGCGTTCAAAGCCGTTCAAAACCGTTCAATACCCGTTCAATACTCGTTCGATTCGCGTTCAAAACCGTTCGATACCCGTTCAAAGCCGTTCGATACCCATTCGATTCGCGTTCAAAGCCGTTCAAAACCGTTCAATACCCGTTCAAAGCCGTTCAATACTCGTTCAAAGCCGTTCTATACCCGTTCGATACCTGTTCAAATGATATGATCTAGCTGAATGATGTGTCAAAGAAGATGGGAAAGAAGACGCGTGCGAATAAGGAGAGGATGGTCAGTGACGAAGATAAGTGCAAGAGGATGGTCAGCGAAAATGCAGGTAGAGAACAAAGGTATCTTACTTTTGCAAAGCTATGCACTTCTCGATTTCAAGATATGAGTTTAGATGCATGAGCCTGGAGATGCAGCGAGACCATTTGTCTTCAAACTGTCAAAGCTAACAGTTCACTAATTTTAAGTGATAGTTTAACAAAATATTTAAAAAAAAACAAAACAAAAAAAAATGGGATATTACCGACTTGCGTCAGAGTGGGATGGAGAGCTCGGTCGAGATGACTCAGAGGTATGTACTTTAAAATATTTTTTAACATTTGTCGCGTTTAACCGTTGAAATCGAATGAGATCAAATCAGGTGTTCGTGTGAATATTATATTCTGGGTTTCTATCTTTTAGGGCTCGTCACCGCCATCACCAACATGGTCGAGCGACTGGGGCTCACCGCCGCCATCGCCGCCCCCGCCCCATTCCCCACCTCCACCGCCTTCGCCGCCTCCACAGGTATGTACTACTTTACACTGATTTATGCGTTTGATGTGCGAATATCGATGTTTGTGTATGTTCTAGGCGCCGTCGCCCGGGTATGGGGCTGCACCCCCCCTTGCCCCCGTCACCCCCGTCACCCCCATCACCTCCCTCGCTACATCCCCCCTTTTATTAGTTTAACTTTTTATTATTTTTCTTTTATATTTTTTTTAGTTGTTCTTTTATTTTATATATTACCTTTTATTTTTATTATTTTATTTTAATATCTATTAATTTTAAATAAAATTATTCAAACACATATTATTTCTCAATTTTATTCACCCGTCTTCCTCCTGACCACATAATTTTAATGCCGTCAATCGACCCGAAACACCGAGCCCTACTCGCGAAAACCGTGCCCGCACGATCGTACGTAATGTTTTCGTACGCGCGATTAACGATGCCAGACGCTGCTTCGATGCCATAGACACTCCTTCGCCGCCTTGATATTCGACGATGAGTTGCAAGCAGGCGTCGCACCGATCCGTCCAGTCCCTGAATTCCGCAATGGTGCGTAAAAGCGCTGCCATTTGGGATAGAACCTTGAACGTGTTCATGAATACCTCCATGTTTACTTCTTCTGCTTCAATATTCAATTAAACGGCACGTACGATCAGGTACGAGTGGTTGATGCGACTCTTCCACGTGATGCGGTTCTGATCCGGATATCGAAACTCAGGGGGAGAATGAGGTGTAACAATTGTTGTCGCGAAGATCTTTACCGAACGACTGCGCGACTCTGATTGAATATACTAACCACCTACCCTAGCCGAGATTCATTAGTCATTATCGCTCCAAATTCTTTTCTTCGCACTCTCTCTAGTACTCTTTCTCCCTTGCTCACCCTCAACGCCTCAATCATGTGACGTGATGTCACGCTTGCTCGATGTCTTACCACATGTATCGAATTCACGCGCCCGTGATAAGGGTGTTTACACCCGTCACGGTGGTCTCGATCTTCAAAATACGCTGGGCGATGCTCGAATAATTATCGCTCTATACTTCCGTATGCGTATCGGTGTCGAATTACAGCATCCGCGGTACATTGTTTCGCGCCTTATCTTTCGCGCCTGCGCACCGATCTCCGCACGTGTTCGGAGATTGCGCGGCGGCGGACGCCATTTTGAAAATTTTGAAAATTTTGAAAATCCCCTCCTGTGACGTCGTCCCCCTCACCTACGAGCGCGGTACCCCCCGCCCCGTCTCACCCCCTCGTCCATCTCGCGGAAGAGCGCGGTACCCCCCACCCCGCCTCACCCCCTCGTCCATCTCGCGGAAGAGCGCGGTACCCCCCGCCCCGCCTCACCCCCTCGCCCACACTTGGTCCAGAATCGGCCCTACCTACCTACTTGCGAAATTTAAGAATCGGCTCGGTCAACAAAACAAAATTTAATACAGTTTAATATCTTGCTTTGTTTTTATGTTTCAGATAAGCATAGAAGGCAGAATTTATGGCACCGCAAGGGACCAACTTTGAGCGATTATAGCGAAGGGTGGCAGGGTGCGTTTTTTAAATAAAAATTCTTTTAATACTTTCAAACAGTGATCTTTCATTTGCAACAAGCCCCATTTTTCTAGCTTTCCAGTTTCAGATAGAAAAAAATTCATAAGGACTGCTCAATTTTCAGGCCAAAAAAGTACTATGCCCCCTTAAATAAACAAATTTCATTAATTTTTCTGTATCAATAGGACCACAAATATACGCCCTAACTGAATGAAATCAAAAAATTAACGATAAATATATTATTTCAGTCAGAAAATGTTTTGTGCCGCGTTTCGACCCGTAATGCCCCACTGTGTGCAGGCAGAATGTTATCACGGAATATTTGTGCTACGGATCCCTCCACAATCCCCTCGGTTATTCAATGGCAATATATCCTTCTTTTATTAATATTTCGGAAATTGTTGAATGTTGGATGCAACATATATATATTTTTTCTTTCCGGTTGTTCAATGCCCAGACATCTTTTTTATTGGTATTTCGGAAACAGTTGAATGTTGGATGCAACATATATACATATATATATATATAAAATCCAACATTCAACAGTTTCCGGAATACAGTAATTCCTCGTAATATAGTCCCGACGAACGGAGCTGGCAGCGGGCGTATTACGCAATGCAGACACGATTCGGGCGAGCGAGAGCGAACGAAACAGTTGACACGAAGTTGCCGTCGATTCTTTCGTTCTCTCACTCTCGACCGAAGGATTCCAAGAAATGATGGGGATAGTGAGCGGGACTATTACGCAATGGTAAAAACGGGACAATAACGACGAATTACTGTACCAACAAAAAAAGATCTTGGCATTGAATAATCGAAAAGACCGTAGAAAAATGCGTAGCACAAATACCGCTGCTTCCCCTTGTGATGTGACTAGGGATTGGACACACCTTTAATCCAATCGTCGCTTTTCGTATTCTCCGCATCCCACGCATTCGTTTTCGTCCCAGTCTTTAACCCTTATTGTTAGTATCGTAGTGTAACATCCGTGTTACATGAACTGAAAAAATCGTGCGCGCCATTTGACCGCTTTTTCATGAACTTTAAAGCGTTACTTTACTATTACCATATGTAACAAGTGTCCTTAGGGCAAAAATACATTCGTAGAAATTCTACTGTGATATATTGTGTCGTATTGTTAATGCAACGAGAAAATTTTTCTGGATAAGATAAAATAATCATGTTACTAAGGGTTAACCAACATCACTACATTGTAGAATGGAATTTTCGCTCCATAAATATGAAGATGTGTTTAAAATAAAAAAAAAAACATGTACGTAGTTTTTAGTAAACATTTCGATGTCATTTACAAGAATAAGACATAAAAAAATAAGAGTATCCTACGTCTCCCTCGACATCCTACAACTTTCGTCTGAAACAATTTTTCGTACTATTTATATTTTTCGAGATGGTTGCACTTTTTCAGATACAACGGACACACTGTATATTTAACTAATGTGATGGGATTGTCCCGCATTTATTATTATTGTTGCTGTTGTCGACTTGTAAAAAAAATATATGAATATTAACAATATTTATTGTAATTTAATCAATGTCCCTTACATTTTCTATCCTTTCTGTAATGTCACACAAATTTTGCCGAAACAACATCGCTGTAAAATCTGCGACCAATTCCGTGAGCATTGCCAGAAAATGTCCTGAAGGGTCCGTGAGCACTCCCAGAGAATGTCCTGAAGCATCCATGAGCATTCCCAGAGAATGTCCGGAACGCTCCGTGAGCATTCCCAGAGAATGTCCTGAAGGCTCCGTGAGTATTCCCAGAGAATGTCCGGAACGTTCCGTGGAATGTTCCCAAAGGGCGGACATAGGATCCTTCATGGAACCTTCCATCAATGTAGCAGGAAGGTTCCGGTGCAGCACAGGAACCTTCCTGCTACATTGATGGAACCTTCCGGCCATGTGAGTGTGCTGTATGGGAAGTGGCAGAAACATTACGATACAAGTACGGGAATATTCATTTTTTCAACACCTGCATGAAAATTTGTGTTTTTTTACCCCTGCTGAGCGGGAGCAAAATGACCAATTTCAGAAGAATTCGCGTTTCCTACTTTTCTCCCAAGGGAAAAAGACTTTATGATTCATTGAATTTGTCTCATTTCATGTGGTGGCAATTACGACGGAAATACACGTCTCGTTGTTTCACATTCATTTTCCAACGGAAGGTCGTGTTTAATAACTTGGGTGAAAAAAATACAAGATACGTACGATTCAGCGGAGGTCCTTAAGCAATAAACGTGGCAAGTCGTTATACTTTGCTACGGTCGGTACGAAAACTTTTATTATTTTATTGTTAGTAGCATATAGATCCTACGCCAGGGCTGCACAGGGAGCCTTTTTCAGCGCCTGGCGGCACCAGCCGTACGCCGTTACTAAGGGTAGAATAAGGCTCCCTGTGCAGCCCTGTCCTACGCCGTAGGGGCGAAAGGCCGTTTTACCTGTACCTGCAGCTAAATCCGCGCGGACAAAGTGACGCGGAAAGGAACAAGAGAATTAGTATACGCATTTAAGAAGAAAAAAATTTACTGTACAAACGAGAGCAAGATGAATACCACTATTAATTTTTTACCTAACAAGGCAAACTTAAACGATTTATTATGTGTGACATCCCACGATTTTTCGCGCGTTTCTTATTCCATAAACCTCAAATTCACTCTATCAAACTCAACTCCTATCCCATCTCCTCAATAGCCGATCACCTTGATGTTGCACCTTAGCGGTCAACAACACAAGATGATCAACACAAACCTCCACCTCGCTGATGTACCTTAGCGGTCCCCATCACGAGATGATCGTTTCAAAACCCTCGCCGCCTATTCGTCCTATAAAGCACGAATCATTCCCTCTAAATCGAATTCAAACAAGCCCATCGTTACAAAATCCCTCTTAAACCGAGACCAAGTCTCAACCCCTCTTTACGACTCAAAAAGGTCCAAACTACCCTAACCCCTCTCCTATTGAACACCCAAAAATCCATTCGAGGAGTTGAGTATCTCCTTTCGCAGTCATAAAAACCCCGGAAGCCTAATTGCGACGCATATTTGGCGTACGTGACAACAACATGTCTATTAATAGCCATACCGTTTATAAAAACCCCGGAAGTCATACTGCGTCTTAATTCCGAAATGTGTCAAGGTCTTTACCGCGCGTACCCCCGCGCTACTCCTGTAAGAATACATAAATACGAGGTCCTGCGAGGCCTCGCTCTCTTTCATCGCTATTCTGTCCATTTGACAAGTGTTCATTACCTGCATTAAACTCTCTTTCTTCACTATTCTGTCCAAGCGACAAGTAATTAGCTACGTTAAACATTCTTTCAAGTGACAAGTGTAATTAACCGCGTTAAACATTTTCAAATCAGTGTTCAACGACAACTATTGTAAGTAATTATTATTACTATATCACCCTCATTATATTCCCCGCATAAATAACGCTTATCGCATTTTAAAGCTTATTGCTATTCACTTATTATTTTATATACTATTTCTTACTATTATTATCTATCCAAGCTTATTACGCTCATTTATTACTTTCGTATTACTGACATTTCTATTACTTTGTATTATCACGTTAATGCTTATTTTGTTTATATGTATTTGCCTTATAATCGCTTATTATCTTATATCGTTTTCTTGCATTAACGCTTACTGCATTTCATATTATAAACTTACTGAAGCTTATTGCGCTTATTCACACTCGCCAGTACCTGTATATAATTTTAAATGGTTATGAACTTCATATTGTGCTTTATGAAAATGTGCTAACAAAGCTAATAAACAGCTTTGTTTTCTACCAAGTTTCGAATTATTGTGTGTATCCTCGAGTCATAAAGATTCCGAACGAAACCGAGCTGCCGCAACAGCTGATTCGCTCGTGAGCACGAGAACGGTTCTAGTGTTTACAAACATATGATCGCATGAGCCGTGCAATCCAAGAAACATAAGCGTAGTTTCTTTCGCACGAATGCAAACGTAAATCCTATCCCATAAACCAAAACTAAATATGAAGTGCTATAACGGGTCCTCCTCAAGTGTACATTTACCTTCCCTGGTCGATTAGAGTGACGGATTTAATATTCGCGCCTAATCACCTCCAGAAACGATTAGAGTGACGGATTAAACATTCGCGCCTGATCACCTCCAGAAAGACTAAGTGTGACGGATTCAATATTCGCGCCTAAGTTCCTCACAAACCTCAGAGTGACGGATTAAATATTCGCGCCTGAGTCCCTCAAACCCTAGTGTGACGGATTTAATATTCGCGCCTAAGTTCCTCTCAAACCCTAGTGTGACGGATTTAACATTCGCGCCTAAGTTCCTTAAAACCCTCAGCGTGACGGATTTAATATTCGCGCCTGAGTCCCTCAAACCTCAGAGTGCTGGATTCTAGATTCGCGCCTGTCTTTTCCCTCCTTCATGTCATTGTTCCCCAAAGACCTCACCCGGGACGTGACATATGTACGAATGGGTTATCGAATAAAATAAAATGATATGCTACATTTTAGATAATACCGTTAAGAATATGTGTACCAAGTTGTCACGGAAAATAATGAAGGAAATTCCATGAAAAATCTAATTATATAATTTCAAGATCAATTTGTTAAAAATAGTCTGATTTACATGAAATTTTGTATGATTTTCATCGAAAAAACATAAGGAATCCATCGGCATCATTTCCATATCGATAACATACAGAATAAATAATTTTTTTTTTCTGAAACAGGTATGAATCCTTGGGTGAACGTAGCGAATTGAGGTCGACCCCCGCAGTCGAGGATGAAAGTGTGAAATATTCATTTCAGCGTAGTAAAAAATTCTTCATTTTTTATCGTATCGATATGAAAGTGGCACCAATGGATTTCTTATGTTTTTCTGATGAAAATCATATCAAATTTCATGTAAATCGGACTACTTTTACATAAGGATTACAAATTGCTTGTGTAAAAGTAGTCCGATTTGCATAAAATTTTTGATGATTTTAATCGGGAGAACGCCAGGAATCCATTGGTGCCACTTTCATATCGATACGATAAAAAATGATGAATTTTTTACTACGCTGACATGGAGAATAGGGAGTCTCAAGTGGCGTCTGTTCAGATCTGGCCGCCAGAGTTGGGCATTATTCGGCTAAATTTTCATTCGGATACGGATTCGTATAAATACCCAAGATTTATCCGCGAATAACAAATGACGATTTCATTCGACGAAAAATTATTCGTTATTCGTGAATAAATCTGTACCGTTATTCTAGCCAGATTCGTTCGAATAAGAACTTATTCGTTATTCGACCTGAATGAACGACGAATAAATGTGATACCCGGCATCTATCGATGGAAGTCTGTACTGTGTCCAACATAAGCGTTCATTGAACGTTTTTAAATGCATACAAATAGTCATGCGAATATTCACATATGCATATATTCCAAGTTAGTTATAGAGCAACTTATGCTATGTTTTTTGGCTAATTACTAAATTGGAAACAAGTTACTTATAATTGAATTATATTAGAAGGATTAGGAAAAAAATATACACTATTTTCATAAAATGTGTTTTTATATTGTATCTTAATCCAACAAATTTCCTTTTAATACCATTCTCTACTCAAATAATGCATCGCTTAGTCCAGTGGTCGGCAAACCGCGGCTCGCGGGCCGCATGCCGCTCTTTGGCCCCTTGAATGCGGCTCTGCCACAATTTAATTTTTATTAATAAATAAGATCATTATTAAGTATGATATCAAGTTTTATTCAATTTTATTTGTTTCTAAAGTAAGGATGGGAAAATACGGCGATAGCTGCTTCTTTGGCTTCCGTATATGTAAAGTATAAATACCTAATTGGAAAATCTATTTTCAATACTATCTTGCAATGTTTTTATAAGGGGTTCACAGCATGTCCACTTGGTTTCGTGTAGAGCCTCTAATTTGTGTTGCAATGATAGTAAACGGGAAATAACTATCCCATGAAATGTATTGTTCTCTACCTGGAGAATATCAAGAGCATGGGCTATAAGTTTTGTAACTGCAATATGTTCTTGTATGTATATATATTCTTGCTCGCTCAGTATGTGTTTCATTCCTAATGCCTTACATAACTGATAATTATTTTATTTTATATTTAATATATGTGTCAGTGAATCATACAAGGAATTCTAACGTGTTTTTCCTGGACGGCTTAATGTGTGGCACAAGATATTATTTACTATCTCTACCGATTTGCGATGTGATGTAGAATTCCACAATTATGAACATTTAAATATGACTTGGGTATGCATTGTAACAGAATGACTATTTTTTTTATTGTCTTCATTATACATCGGTAGTTACACACAACGAAAGTGTGTGTGCGAAACATCTTATGTGTTTTGGTAAAGATACCCGTAACACATACGGCTCATCACTACTGGCTGTTACTATTATTTTCATCACTATCCGCAGGAAATGTGTGTACTCCAAAGATTTGGTACGCTTTCACTAAGTTACTTCCATTATCGGTCACAGTCGTAGTTAATTCTGGATACTTAAGGTCATATTCCATGTGTATAGGGGTGCCTTGTACAAAAAAACACAGAACACCACTGATGTGACTCAATGTTTATAAACAATATACCACTTATTGAATATTAAAAATTCTCCTTTAGCGTACGAGGTGCTCCACGTTTTAAATTATCAATGAATAATAGACATACCTGCCATATTCAAATGTTCCAGTAATTTTCAAAAATATAGGTCTTCCACTGATCGTAAAGATGACATTGAATGGGCAATATAATTTGCTATGTGATTGTTTAAATTTTCTTGCGTGATTCTGGTTCATTGACGGTTGTCGCGGTTGCTAGTTGATCTACAGGGTGTCCCAGCTAACACTGGACAGAGCTATATCTCCTAAAGTATTGTTATTAAAAATCTGAAAAAATTAGGGAATGCATGGTACGAGGGGACCATCTTTTTCGCCCGAACGAATTTTTTTTTCGATTATTATTTTAAAAGATACGATGGTCAAGTTCGGATTTTCAAATGGCACTAACTTTTTGGAAGTCCTGAGTTGATAGTGCGTTAAAAGACAAAATCAATAAGCTATAATGTATACACTTTATTTCCACTGGTTTTTAAGATATTTCGCTTGCAAATTTCCTGATTTTCAGTGGAAAAACCATCCCTGGACTGGCAAGGACCGGGGTCAGTTTTACTGTCGTCACGGGTAGCACTGCCTTTTGAAATAGATACCTACCTGCCAAAGGTCTACCCCGGCCCACGGGCTGGACAATTCTTTTCCGTCAGAAATGCCACTTAGGAAGGTACATCTGCAGTATCGAGAAGCGCACCGTTACTTTTATTTCGCACTTGCTTCTACGCTCGGATGACCGGTTCTTTTGGGAGGGATGCACGTTCGATTCATTAGGTTAGAAGGTGTGAAAGTTGCTAGACAAAATATCAACCATCGGAATATCAGAACCAATCGGATTTGCATCCCTCGCAAACGGCTGCTCTCTTGAAGAGGCCTTCTTCACAGAAATACCTCCTCCCCAATGCCCGCCTTCTCTCGCACGGAATACGTCAACGCATGCTTCTGTTTTAATATCGGAGCTCGTGTTTATACTCGAGAGGACCACGCGTGGACAGCGGGTTACCCCTTTTCTTCCTGTGTCTCTCCACGAGGAGTATTGACGGTGGATTGTAGGAGCGTAGATGTCTCGATGCCAGTTATTGAATTCAGGAGAGGATAGAAACATTTTATTACAAAACACACATGTACTATAATTAAAGTAAATCGTATTCCTCTCGGGCAGGAGTCGCCCGACGGTCGTCGACGAGATGCGGCCTGGTACCCCGTGGCGGGGACAGTCCTTCGCAGGGCCTCACTCGATTTTTATGGCTTTTTCCGGAAAAAGGTACGAATCCTGGGTCGAGCGCAGCGAATTAGGGTCGAACCCCGGCAGTCGAGGGTCTAATATCCATTACAACGTCGTAAGAAATTTTTTTCTTCATCGTATCGAAAGGGAAATGACGCCGATGGATTCCTTATGTTTTTCCGATGAAAATCATACCAAATATCATGCAGATCGGACTACTTTGACACAACCTTATGTAAAAATTGTCCGATTTACGCGAAATTTTGTATGATTTTCATCAGAAAAGTATAAGGAATCCATCGGCGGCACTTCCATATCCATACGATAAAGTATAAGGAGTTATTTTATTTCTTAAACAGATACAGGGTAATTCTGGAGCAACGCCCGTCAAGGAGAT
This sequence comes from Andrena bicolor, assembly GCA_960531205.1. Lineage (NCBI taxonomy): Eukaryota > Metazoa > Arthropoda > Insecta > Hymenoptera > Andrenidae > Andrena > Andrena bicolor. The sequence continues at coordinate 26,647,095 of OY482664.1, forward strand.
GCGGCCTCTGGTACCCCGTGGCGGGGACAGTCCTTCGCAGGGCCTCACTCGATTTTTATGGCTTTTTCCGGAAAAAGGTACGAATCCTGGGTCGAGCGTAGCGAATTAGGGTCGAACCCCGGCAGTCGAGGGTCTAATATCCATTACAACGTATTAAGAAATTTTTTTCTTCATCGTATCGAAAGGGAAATGACGCCGATGGATTCCTTATGTTTTTCCGATGAAAATCATACCAAATATCATGCAAATCGGGCTACTTTGACAGAGGCTATTTGTACACACTGATGTAAAAGTTGTCCGATTTGCACGACATTTGGTATGATTTTCATCGGAAAACCCCAAGGAATCCATCGGCGACACTTCCATATCCATACGATAAAGAATAGAGAATTATATTATTTTATAAAAAGATACAGGGTAATTCTCTCGCTACGCCTGTCACCCCGTGGCGAGGACAACACCCCGCAGTGCCCATCGAATTTTATGGCTTTCGGTCCTCGGAGGGTTTGGAATATCATTAACACGTGAGATTTTTATGACTTTTTCCGGAAAAAGGTACGAATCCTGGGCGAGCATAGCGAATTAGGGTCGAACCCCGGCAGTCGAGGGTGTCACATCCATTACAGCATATTAAAAAATTATTTTCTTCGTCGTATCAAAAGGACAGTGCCGCCGATGGATTCCTTATGTTTTTCTGATGAAAATCATACCAAATGTCGTGCAAATCGGACAACTTTTACATCAGGTGTACAAATAGCCTCTGTCAAAGTAGCCCGATTTGCATGATATTTGGTATGATTTTCATCGGAAAAACATAAGGAATCCATCGGCGTCATTTCCCTTTCGATACGATGAAGAAAAAAATTTCTTAATACGTTGTAATGGATATTAGACCCTCGACTGCCGGGGTTCGACCCTAATTCGCTACGCTCGACCCAGGATTCGTACCTTTTTCCGGAAAAAGCCATAAAAATCGAGTGAGGCCCTGCGAAGGACTGTCCCCGCCACGGGGTACCAGGCCGCATCTCGTCGACGACCGTCGGGCGACTCCTGCCCGAGAGGAATACGATTTACTTTAATTATAGTACATGTGTGTTTTGTAATAAAATGTTTCTATCCTCTCCTGAATTCAATAACTGGCATCGAGACATCTACGCTCCTACAATCCACCGTCAATACTCCTCGTGGAGAGACACAGGAAGAAAAGGGGTAACCCGCTGTCCACGCGTGGTCCTCTCGAGTATAAACACGAGCTCCGATATTAAAACAGAAGCATGCGTTGACGTATTCCGTGCGAGAGAAGGCGGGCATTGGGGAGGAGGTATTTCTGTGAAGAAGGCCTCTTCAAGAGAGCAGCCGTTTGCGAGGGATGCAAATCCGATTGGTTCTGATATTCCGATGGTTGATATTTTGTCTAGCAACTTTCACACCTTCTAACCTAATGAATCGAACGTGCATCCCTCCCAAAAGAACCGGTCATCCGAGCGTAGAAGCAAGTGCGAAATAAAAGTAACGGTGCGCTTCTCGATACTGCAGATGTACCTTCCTAAGTGGCATTTCTGACGGAAAAGAATTGTCCAGCCCGTGGGCCGGGGTAGACCTTTGGCAGGTAGGTGTAACGTTCGGTTGTCCGGGGACGACTGAATGCCGACAGGTTCTCGAGCGGAGAGCGGCGTCCGCCGAGAATAGGATAGGTGGGGGTTCGTTCTTAGAGTAAAGGAGTAAAATCCAACTTAAAACTTAACTATGGCTTTATTAAACAACACTTATTTCTAATAACAACAATACTGCTTACAACTACGATTATATATTTTGTGTTTTTGTGTTTTTTTTATGTTTTTATATGTATGCTAATTAATTCTAATACGCTGCAAAAACTGGATGTATGTGCTACTGCCGTAAGTTCGGCCGCTGCCGTTTCCGGAGCGGTTCCCGAAACTTGTGACAGAGTTTTATGTTCTACGATTCTGCTGTGAGAGCGGCCGCTGCCGTTTCCGGAGCGGTTCCCGATACTCGTGGCAGAATTCTTACTCTACTGTTCTATAGACTTCGCCTTCACTAACGGCTAAGCTGCTGCCTACTAGTAGGAGCAACGCTTGAAACCTTCGTGAAGACAAAGTTCTCAACCTTTAAATGAAAGATCCAAAAAGGAGCACCCAGTACCTTTGTACACTGAGAACCAGTCGCTGCCGTCTCCGGAGCGTGCTGAAATTCTACTGGATAGTACGTAAGCTGCCTCTAGGAACTAGCATTCATCGGTCGCAAGAACGTATCTCTATTCGAATGAGCGCGCCGAGTGCTGCGTGTGCCTCCTTATATACCAGAGAATTGGCGGGTTGGCGCATGCGCAGTGTGTCGGTTTTCATTATTTTACAGTTTTTTCGCTTATTATATAATATTTTGTTTTGCGCTTTGGTCAGTATTTATAATTAATTATTCTTGACATTTCTATAACATTTGATTTTCTAATCCATGCTTGGTTTGAAATTAACATATAAAAGTATGTATAACGCTTTTGCGCGGTGACATAGGTGGGCTGTATGATAATGTAGTACAGTTCTACTTTACCGACGGTCGGTATTTAATGGTTCGAGTCCCTGTGGGACGTTACACCTCCCCCCCTGGGGGATCTCTCGTCCTCGAGAGATTTGTATGAGGAGGGTAACGGAATAAACGATTATTTAAATATATATAGTTATTTATTAAAATATAGGTTTATATGGGCTAGCAGCCCCTGTCCCAAATAAGGCTAGTAGTTTCCAGACTCTTTTCCGTGGATCTACTTTTGGGAGAGACCTGTACATTTCCCAGTCCGGTTGTGGCACGCTTATTTTTATTAATTCTGGCCATCTTGGTGGTGGAACCTCCGGAACCTTGAACTCGAAGTCCGGTGATTTTGGGATTTTGATATCCGAGACCTTAAAATCCGGAGTCTTCGGAAATTCCGGTGTGGTGGGTAGTGTATCCGGTGGAGAATTCGGTGGAGTACAAGATGGTGTGGTTGGCGGTGTCTTAAGTTGAAAGTTTTGAATTTAGTTTATTGAAGGAATGGAAGTTTAAATGTATTTTACCATTGTTTTTGGTGATGTAGGGAGTGGGCTGATTAACGGAGGAATGTTTATCATCTCCTTGAATATTTCTTCTAGCTCGTTTCTATTTTTTTTTGCCTTTATGTGGCGACTGCCTGAACGCTTCGGCATTTTGACAGAGTATAGTAATCATGGCGCATGCGCGAGTTTGAACGAGAACGTTAGGGCCTCCTATAGTGGCGTCCTCTAGCGGATTTTACAAGAAACTTTTCGTTTGCAACCTTATATGCAGCTATGTAGTGATATGCTTTTTATGCTACTTATTGACAGGTTATTTTTAATAGGTTAGGATGGATTGTTTGTTAGGTTTTTAAGAGAGATTTTAGGTTTTTATATAAAAATATTAGAAACTTTTTATTAAATAAGAGAGGAGAAGAAAAAAAAATACATAAATGCTTAAAACTAGGTGTGAGTGTTAACTACATTATGTGGTGTGTGTGTGTGTAATTGTAAAGTGTATGAATGAAGGTATATATAAGAATAGTTTTACGGAATTTCCGTGCTGCAATATGTACACTCTATTGCTGGCCTTGCAGTGAACATCGTTCTTTTACAGATTTGGCACCGTCGCCATCGGATTAAGTTTTTCAATGCTATCAGGTGGTGTTCTAGCGGTTTGTGGTCCGTTACTTGTACTTTTCCTGTGCACCGAGTGCATACGAGTCCTTTTTTATAGTAAAAAACTTCCTCCTCGTGATATTTACGTAGGCACGTATGTGTTTCCATTTTGGGAAAGAAAAGAAAAAGAAAAATTTCGTGTGGCTTGCGTCTGAATACTGTGTAAGAATGATGGAATCCTTTGTTCGCCATTCCTTATATAGGCTCCTCTGCAGGGTTGCAACTTTGTATAGTTAATTTCATTTTTGTTTCGCCCGACTAATGTAATTGATTTTCTTGTGTTTTTTAAGGTATTATAATATTTATAAGTTATTAGATATACGTACAAATTTATAGACTTTTTAAAATCCTTTCTTTGACAATAGGATAAACGTATCCTAGTTCCATGTTATTTATGGATATTGGTGTTGTTAGGTACATTTGTAAGATGCATAAGGTGCAATTAATTGCTTTCTTTTCTTTATATAATACTTTACGGCAAAAGAGACAATATTCATATCTTTTTTTATCCTTTAATGTTAATAAATGCTCATGTGCCTTTCCTTGATGTTTATACCCTCGTGTACAATTTTCACAAAGTACCCATTTTTCTTGGTAATAATATACATTTTCATTGAACATTTGCGTAAAGCACACAAGTCTTTCCATGTTGTTAGTCTCTTGCTACTTTTGGTTTGGAATGAAGAAGTCTTCAATTTGTTTCTCCTTATATAGTCGCCTGGACAGTATTTACCGTGGCGCCCTCTGCAATCTCTTCCGGTAAATGTGCTTTTTTCACTCTGTTCATATGCACAACTCTGGTTTGTTTCAAAGTTATTGCTATCTTCAAATTGCTATTCCCTATGACTTCAGTAACTTGGTATGGTCCGCTATATTCGGGTCCTAGTTTTTCGCGCCTTGGGTTTAATAACCAAACCCAATCTCCTGCTTCATATGTTTGAGGTTGTATCTTCCGGTCATAGTAATGTTTTTGTCGAACTTTTGATTCTTCTAAATTATTTCGCGCCATTTGTCGGATGTGGTGTAGTTTGTGTATTAATTCGTCGACATAGTCTGGATATGTCTTGATATTATCTGTTGGGGGCATACTTGAAGGAAGACGTGCTTTTTTGCCGTAGACAAGTTCGTGAGGCGTAAATTTCGTGCCTTCGTGAGTGCTTGTATTGTACGAGAACATTGCTTGAGGTAACCATTGGTCCCATTGTCTTTCTTTTGATACATAATGTCTTAAATATTCGATAAGAACATGATGACTCCTTTCTAGTGATCCATTGGATTGAGGATGGTATGCTGTGGTTCGATATTGTTTGATCTGGAATGTCCTGGCTAATTTCTTCATAAGGGAACTCATAAAATTTGGCCCTTGATCAGTTAGAATTGCTTTAGGACTTCCGTATTTGCAGATAAAATGTTCTGTGAATGCTTTGGCTATATCTTTTGCAGTGATGTTTGCTAATGGAATTGCAAGTGAATATTTAGTTAAATTGTCCTGAATTGTAAGTATATAGCTGTTTCCATTTTTTGTGAAAGGTAATGGTCCTACTATGTCCATAGATATTTTATCAAATGCATCTAATGGTGTATCTGTTAATACCATAGGTTCCTTATTTTTTACTCTTACTAATTTGGTTTTTTGACATTCTAGACATGTCTTGACGAATTGTGCTATTTCGTATTTCATGTTTTTCCAATAATATATGCTTCTTATTCGATGATATGTTTTAGTAATTCCTTTATGTCCTCCTATAGGTGTTTCATGGATTTCTTTGATAATTTGTTGTCTATCTTGTATGGAAGGAGTTATAAGAGTTCCTTTGCAAAAAATGAACTGAATTTCTTCATTTATGAATATTAATTCTATCAATTTTCGTAATTGTCTAAGCGAGATTTTATTTTCTTCTCCTGCTATATATACTTTTGTGGCTTGTTTAAGTATCAGGTATGTGTAAAGTGTTTTTAATAATGAGTATAAATTTTCTTCTGTTGGGTAATTTGGTGTTACAAGTCCAACGATTGTTCGTTTTCCACTTCTTATTGTTACTGATTCTCCGATATTTAATGGAAATGGAAGTTTGTGAGCTCTTATATTTCTTTCTTTATATAATTTTTCTCCATTTTGTCCTATTGGTTTGCCTTCTGTGTTTATAAATGTTATTATAAAATTGCTTCCCATCCATAGATGATCTTCCACTTCAATATTTTGTTTTTTGACAGGTACGTTGGATGTTATTCTTGGTTTGCCTGTGGTGTGTTGTGGAGGTGGTGTGGGTGGCATAGCTAATGGCAGGGGAGTCAATGGTGGGAGGGATAATGGTGGGAGAGATAAAAACGGGGAGAGGTGGTGAATGAGGAGTAAGTATTTTTCCCTGTTTAATTTTAATGGGAGTTATGGGAGCTGTATCTGTGCTAGATTTTAATTTTTGTTTCTTCTTTTTAGGTGTATGGTGAGTACTTTTGTCTGTGCTTGACTCTGCATTGATTTTGGGAGGATCTTTATAATTATGTCTTGGTACTATAGTTGTCTCATCTATTTCTTCTATTAAGTCCTCTTGAGGTTTCTTGATATAAGTCTTTTTTATTGCTTGTGTGTTGTCTTGTACTAGTTCTTGAGGTATTATTCTTTCTTGAGGAGTCTTGTGTACTTGTACAGGTACCGAAATTTGGGGGGGTATATGTACTTGTATAGGTACTGTGATTTGGGGGGGTATATGTACTTCAGCAGGTACTGTGTCTTGGGGAAATATATGTGTTTCTATACTTTGTTTTTTAATCTCCGGTTGAGATGAGGAGGTGTTTCTTTTTATCTTTCTCTTTAACTGTTGTCGTTTTGTTCCTACTGCATCACTTTCGTCGTATGAAGAGTCGGAATCTGTCGAACTAAGTTTATGCTGTTTATGTGGAGCTGGGTTTCCTGAGGTCGAGGCGGTTGTTTCTCTTTGTCGCGTGTTATGTTGATGAAACTGTTTTTGTTTTTTATTCTCGTGTGAGTTTGTTTCTGAATGTGCTCGCTTTGCGTTTAACGGTAATGCTATTGGATTTCTGGATAAAGCATCCGCGTTCGTATTATATTTTCCCGGTTTATACAGAATTTTGTAATCGTATTCCGCAAGTTTTAATTTCCATCGCATTAATCGTGACGTTGGGTTTGAAAGAGTTTGTAGCCATTCTAACGGTTTATGATCTGTTATAAGATAGAATTTTCTACCATAAATATAAGGTCTAAAATGGAATACTGCGTATAATATTGCTAAAAGTTCCCGTTCTGTCGGTGAGTAACGAGTTTCTGCGTCATTTAGAACTCTAGATGCGTAAGCTACCGGTAAGTCTTTTCCTACTTCTCCCTGACTAAGAACTGCACCTACAGCAATACCTGAGGCGTCTGTCGTTATGTTGAACGTTTTTTCAAAGTCTGGATACTGTAGTATAGGTTCCTTGCAGAGAGCTTCTCTTAAAGTTTCGAATGCCCTTTGTTGTTTGTCTGCCCATTCAAATTTATAATCCTTCTTGGTGAGATTAGAAAGTGGTCTTGCAATTTTTGAAAAATCTTTTATAAATCTTCTGTAGTATCCACTCAGTCCTAAGAACTGTTTTACATTCTTGACGGTTGTTGGTGTTGGGAATTCTTTAACTGCTACTATTTTCCGTGGATCAGGTTTAACTCCGTATTCTCCTATTATGTGTCCTAAATATGTAACTTCTTTCTTCAAAAATTCACACTTATCGGGTTGAAGGTGAAGATCTGCTTCTCTTAATCTGTCCATTAGTCGCTTAAATTTGGTTGCATGTTCCTTCAGAGAGCTAGCATATATGACTATATCGTCTAAATACACGAAGAGCTCTACTCCTTGAAGTCCGGTTAGAACTTGATCCATAAGCCTTTGGAAGGTTGCTGGTGCGTTTTTGAGTCCAAACGGCATTCTATTAAATTCGTAATGCCCGTATATTGTAGAGAAGGCTGTTTTATGTCGATCATCTGGATGCATGGGAATTTGATGGAACCCGGATGCAAGATCAAACACAGAAAAGTATTTCGCGCTTCCTAACTGATCTAATATGTCAGTTATATTTGGTAAAGGATAAGCGTCTCCAATTGTTTTTTCATTTAATTTCCTGAAGTCAATTACTATTCTTGGTTTTCTAATTCCTTCCGAATCTTCTTTTTTTAATACTATCCATATCGGTGAATTATAAGGAGATAAAGATGGTTGTATTATACCTTTCTCCAGTAATTCTTTGGTTTGTTTTCTCACTTCTTCCTTAAATGATTGAGGATACCGATATTGTTTCGTAAAGACGGGGACATCATTCTCTGTTATGATTCTGTGGTAAGCTTTATTTGTTGCTTCCAACTTTTCTCCTGGAATGTGAAATCTATCCGCGTGTTCTTTTATTAGTTCTTCAACACTGGCTCGTTCTTCTGAATTTAAATGATCTAGCCTTAATAATTGTAATAATTGGTGAGTTCTGTTGGTTTTTATATATTTTTCTGCGTCTTCTTCCCTTATGGGTACTTCTATAAATGGTTCTAATTCAACTGATGGTACAGGAATTTTAATGTCTTTTGTGGATGTATTTATTGCAAATAGACATGCCATGCCGTTATTATTTGACACGATTGCGTTTCCCATATGTAGATTAGGGTGAATATTAATTTTAGGAATATATCCCGTGCTGGTTTGTGTGTTAAGAACCCGTACATATATTTGACTTCTTGTTCTGGCTGGTATTGTGACCATTTCGGGATCGATGAATGGAACGGTTTCTGGTCCAATGGTTATTGCTGATCTCATGTAGTCAATAGTTGCTCCGTTGGTTTGAAAGAAGTCTGTTCCTAATATTCCATCCTGTTTGATAGGAAGGTCATTTACGACGTGGATAATAACTTCTGTGCTTAAAATTCCTATTTTGATATATCCTATGGTGTTAAGTAGACCATCTGTGATGCCATTGAGGTCAAAAAGGGTATCCGTGAAGATTGGAATGTCGGGAGAAACAGCACATCTTTTGATTACGTTTAGGTCTGATCCTGTGTCAATCATTAGTGTGGCCTGTCCTCCATTAAACCCTATATCAGAAAGAAGGATGCTAGGTGGTTTCCTTATTTGTTCTGTTTTGAGTCTGAGTATGGCCTGTCTACGTACCATACGGGGTTGTGCCTCTTCTTTTTCTTTCCTATCAAAATACATCTTTTTTCTGCATTGGTCTATTGTATGGCCTCGGAATTTGCAGTATTCACAGGATATGCTATTATATGCTCGGTTTCTGCATTCTTGTATCGTATGACCCGGTCTCCGACAATAATCGCAGTATATATTAGATTGAGGAGTTCTGGTCGTGTAACTCTGACTTCTACAATCTTGCGTCGTGTGACCTGTTCTTCGGCAGTTGCTGCAATATTCGTTGGACTGTGGGGCTCTGGTGGCTTGGCTCCTGCAATCTTGCGTCATGTGACCTGTTCTTCGGCAGCTGCTACAATATTCGTTGGGTCTTCCATTGTAGCTTCGACTTTTACAATCTTGTGTCATATGCCCTGGCTTTCGGCAAAAGTCACAGAATGTGTCGTTTTGGTTTTTATTAAGGCTCCTACATTCTTGTATGGTGTGTCCTATTTTTTTACAATGTTGACAATTTTTTTGTCGCCAGTCGGTGCGTGAGACTTGCTGACTACTGCAGTTGGTGACGTCATGGCCATATCCGAGGCAGTTTATACATTGATTATTTTGTGTTATTCCGGTGGCCATCTTTGTTCTTATCTGATATTCATTGTATTCAGCTTCTGCTTTGATAGCTTTATTAATAACGAGATCAAGACTACTGAAGGTGCATTCGTGTATTCTATTATATATTTCGATCCTTAAACCCGTTAGAAAAGCTTTAACAGCATTTAGTTCTGCATTTATGTTAAATTGAGCCTCATGTGCAGGTACTTCTACTGTATTACAATGTCTAATTTGTAGAAGTAGATTAGATACGCGGCTGCCATAATCTACTGTTGTTTCGTTTGGTAGTTGTGCAATTTTTGATAGTTCGCCGTATAACTGAATTGATGTGTGTAACGGAGCGAAACGTGAGGTTAATACAGATATAAGATCGTTGATTGTGTTATACTCTCCGCTTAAAACTACTCTCGAAGCTTGTCCGTACAGCTTATTTTTTATGAGTTGTACTAATCCGTATTCCGCGTTAGGATTTACCATGCGTCGTGCATGTCGACAACTTTTAGTAAATTGGTGTAACGGTATATTTCTACCATTGAAAGAAGGTACTGTGTCGGCTGTGTCGCGTAGACTAATGTGTGGTAAATGAGGATATGTATTCGTGGCTGTATTCATATTGATTTGTGGATTTGAAGTTCCCGGAATATTTTCAATTTCTGATGTTTCTGAAGTTTCTGGAGTATTTTCGGGATCTCTTTGAGTCTCCGTTGTGATTGCTAAATTAGCCATTTTTTCTCCAAGTGTGTCAGGCATTGTGAAGTTTTAAGTCTCTACTAAATTTAAGAAAAATTTTCTAAGAAAATACTCACTTTTGAAGTGATTTTACTACGCGAAAATATTCTTCTCAACGAGATATCCCACCGCTGTCACCAAAAATATATCCAACCTGTAACGTTCGGTTGTCCGGGGACGACTGAATGCCGACAGGTTCTCGAGCGGAGAGCGGCGTCCGCCGAGAATAGGATAGGTGGGGGTTCGTTCTTAGAGTAAAGGAGTAAAATCCAACTTAAAACTTAACTATGGCTTTATTAAACAACACTTATTTCTAATAACAACAATACTGCTTACAACTACGATTATATATTTTGTGTTTTTGTGTTTTTTTTATGTTTTTATATGTATGCTAATTAATTCTAATACGCTGCAAAAACTGGATGTATGTGCTACTGCCGTAAGTTCGGCCGCTGCCGTTTCCGGAGCGGTTCCCGAAACTTGTGACAGAGTTTTATGTTCTACGATTCTGCTGTGAGAGCGGCCGCTGCCGTTTCCGGAGCGGTTCCCGATACTCGTGGCAGAATTCTTACTCTACTGTTCTATAGACTTCGCCTTCACTAACGGCTAAGCTGCTGCCTACTAGTAGGAGCAACGCTTGAAACCTTCGTGAAGACAAAGTTCTCAACCTTTAAATGAAAGATCCAAAAAGGAGCACCCAGTACCTTTGTACACTGAGAACCAGTCGCTGCCGTCTCCGGAGCGTGCTGAAATTCTACTGGATAGTACGTAAGCTGCCTCTAGGAACTAGCATTCATCGGTCGCAAGAACGTATCTCTATTCGAATGAGCGCGCCGAGTGCTGCGTGTGCCTCCTTATATACCAGAGAATTGGCGGGTTGGCGCATGCGCAGTGTGTCGGTTTTCATTATTTTACAGTTTTTTCGCTTATTATATAATATTTTGTTTTGCGCTTTGGTCAGTATTTATAATTAATTATTCTTGACATTTCTATAACATTTGATTTTCTAATCCATGCTTGGTTTGAAATTAACATATAAAAGTATGTATAACGCTTTTGCGCGGTGACATAGGTGGGCTGTATGATAATGTAGTACAGTTCTACTTTACCGACGGTCGGTATTTAATGGTTCGAGTCCCTGTGGGACGTTACATAGGTATCTATTTCAAAAGGCAGTGCTACCCGTGACGACAGTAAAACTGACCCCGGTCCTTGCCAGTCCAGGGACGGTTTTTCCACTGAAAATCAGGAAATTTGCAAGCGAAATATCTTAAAAACCAGTGGAAATAAAGTGTATACATTATAGCTTATTGATTTTGTCTTTTAACGCACTATCAACTCAGGACTTCCAAAAAGTTAGTGCCATTTGAAAATCCGAACTTGACCATCGTATCTTTTAAAATAATAATCGAAAAAAAAATTCGTTCGGGCGAAAAAGATGGTCCCCTCGTACCATGCATTCCCTAATTTTTTCAGATTTTTAATAACAATACTTTAGGAGATATAGCTCTGTCCAGTGTTAGCTGGGACACCCTGTAGTCTGCGTGGTACCAGTCAACATTTCCTGTGACGTCGTCGATTTTCTTGTTTGCAAATAATTTTCATATTCACATAAAACTTCAGCACCATGCTGACTTTTCAAATGAGTGCGAAAGTTCGATGTAGAATGTAATTGTCCTTTCACTTCTACATACTTGGACCTGCATTTATTGCATACAACCACCACCGACAGAGCGGATGACTTTTCCGGAAGGATACAGAAAAATGTGCCATCTAATATGGCACTATTCGAGACAGAAATAGAAGTAGAAGATGTAGAAGTACCAGGCAAAGAAATAATAAAATCAGTTTGCATCGAGCCTCAGCGAAGAAAACTCCGTTGCGAGTGTTGCGCGTCGCAAGGAGAAACCTTCGTACGTAAAGGAATGGTGGAGAACCTCTACAGTCTACTGCTTCGTTATCTGCATGCGCGTCTGTATGCGTAATTGGTGCAAACCATAGGTAATGCCCATATAAGGAAATTTGCGCCAGTCCGAGCCAAAAATTAAAACAGTTGAAAAAAAAAATGATAGCAAGCGCGAGCTGGTTGCTGCACGATCGCAGGGGGTCCGCGTCATTCGAGCACTTTCAGCCATAACGACACGCAGCAGTACACGGAGTCTAGTAATCAATTTTTACTTTTAATTTTTTTTCAATCTTGAGTTCTGTGTTTTCAGTTTTGTGTGTTGTGTTTTCTCTTTTTGCTAAACATTCTCCTATTTTTGTCTTTCTCATACTTTTGTTTTATACCTATATTTTATATTTTCCATTTGATTTTCTTCCTCTAACATCAGTTAAAATTTTTCAATGGACGCTATATCCAATGAAATGGAAGATTCTCTCTTAACAGAAGAAACAATTATTTCTTTGCCTGGTACTTCTACATCTTCTACATCTATTTCTGTCTCGAATAGTGCCATATTAGATGGCACATTTTTCTGTATCGTTCCGGAAAAGTCATCCGCTATGTCGGTGGTGGCTGTATGCAATAAATGCAGGCCCAAGTATGTAGAAGTGAAAGGACAATTACATTCTACATCGAATTTTCGCTCTCATTTGAAAAGACGACATGGTGCTGAAGTTTTATGTGAATATGAAAATTATTTGCAAACAAGAAAATCGAGGACGTCACAGGAAATGTTGACTGGTATTACTCAGACTAGATCAACTAGCAACCGCGACAACCGTCAACGAACCAGAATCACGCAAGAAAGTTTAAACAATCACATAGCAAATTATATTGTCCATTCAATGTCATCTTTACGATCAGTGGAAGACCTATATTTTCGAAAATTACTGGAACATTTGAATATCGCAGGTATGTCTATTATTCATTGATAATTTAAAAAGTGCGACATTCTTACTAACAAGTGTGTTTCTTTATATTTTTATGATACATATCATAGATTATGGTATTAATGTGCCTAGTAGAAGGACTCTCAGCCGTGATATAAAAAATATGTTTCTTACAAATATTGTTGAGATAAAAAATAATTTAAAAGAAGCAAAGTTTGTATGTACAACGGCTGATGTGTGGTCAGGGAGAAGAAGAAGTTTTCTAGGAGTGACAGCTCACTGGATTGAAGAAAATACTTTTAAAAGGAAGTCAGTAGACCTGGCATGCAGAAGATTTGCAGGTAATAATTTTGTAATTTTACGGTGGGTTATTTAAATCGATTTTCGCCAGTATGTTTGAAAGTGTTGATTATAGCCTATAGGAATCGGGGTGGGCGGAACGCATTAAGCAGCCTATACGTCTATAGCCCACTGAAATTAGCCTGAAATATGGTCAATTTGGGGAATAATTTCGAGTAATCTAGGTACATTTTTGTATCCAACATCTGCTAAAAATTTCACAGATAGTGGAAGGTAAAAAAATAGTTTTTCGCGAATAGCTCGTTATTATCAGTTTTACGATAATAAAAAAAGTTAAGTTCATAGTGTTCATATCTTTGAAAAGGTATGATCCCGAACCTGGAAATTAAAAAATTATTAAACGTTGGAGGGGATGTCTTCCTGAATACAATGCAATTTTGTTGGCTGCCTATATTCATTACATAAGGGTGCAATTGACCCCTGAAATTTTTCCGATTTTGTGTTATTACTCGCGAACTAAAAGAGATAGAAAAAATTTTTCACGAAAAAGTTACTTCTTTTAGTTCACAGTTCTTACAGTTTTTACAGTTGGCGAGTTATAACACTTATAACACAAAATCGGAAAATAGCCGGATTTTCAGGATCAATTTCAAGCTCTTAAAATGAATTTGAGCAGCAAAAAAAATTGCGTTGTATTCAAGAAGATATCCCCTCCAAAGTTTAATAATATAAGGAAATATTTGTGAAAAAGCTGTATTTTTTACCTTTGATCCCTGTAAAATTTTTAGCATATTTCGGATCGATGGGGATTTTGATATATTGTTTACAACGACGAAATAAAGGCCCATATAAAAACGTAGCTTGCTGGGAATTATTCCACAGACAGATCCTAATTTCACTGAACCAGTAGCACCAATACTATGTAAGGCATGGGGCGATTGATACCAAGTGCGTCAATGACATCTGGGGCATCTCGAACGCAAATAGAGAATTTTTTAATATTCAATAAGCGGTATAGTGTTTATAAACATCATGATAAACACAATAATAACAATAATCCTAGGGCGTCATATGATTAGCTTTCTTGTTGGCCAATGAGTAGAGGACGTATGAAGGTCAAGTTCATTTTTTTGAATGACTTCATATATCCAGCTCATTCTTCCTTGTAAAAAATTATGAATCCTTAATTAATCCTTAGGTACACATAGCCATGACAAAATTGCTGAATTGCTTCAAGAAATACACATGGAATATGACCTTAAGTATCCAAAATTAACTACGACGGTGACCGATAATGGAAGTAACTTTGTAAAAGCTTTCCAAATTTTTGGAGTACACACATCTATTGAAGATAGTGATGAAAATAATAGTGACAGCAGTAGTGATGAAGAATTGGAGGAAATAAATTTTGATGAATTGGAGGAAATAAATTTAAGTATTGTCGATGTGCCCGATATGCCCGATGAGCCGAATGTGCCACGGGTATCTTTACCAAAACATATAAGATGTTTCGCACACACACTCTCGTTGTGTGTAACTACTGACGTAATGAAGACAATAAAAAAGACGGACAATCTGGCTACAATGCATTCTCAAGCCTTATATAAGAGTTCACTATTGTGGAATTCTGCATCACGTCCCAAGTCAGCAGAAATAATAAATAATATCTTGGGCCACACGTTAAGCCGTCCAGGGGACACACGTTGGAATTCCTTATATGATTCCCTCTTGCAGATTATAAAAATAAAATAAAAGAATTATCAATTATGTAAAGCTTTAGGAATAAAACATATACTGAGCGACGAAGAGTATCTATACATACAAGAGCATGTTACTGTTACAAGACCTGTAGCCCATGCTCTTGATATTCTTCAGGGAGAGACTAATACATTTTATGGGATGGTTCTTCCCTGTTTACTATCCCTAAAACACAAATTAGAAGCTCTATATGAAACCAACTGGACATAGTGTGGAGCCCTTCTAAAATCATTGCAAAACAGTATTGAAAATAGATTTTCTAATTACTTGGACTTTACGTGTGCAGAAGCCCAGGAAGCAACAATCGCCGCATTTTCCCATCCTTTCTTTAAAAACAAATGGTTAACATGTATATCCAGAGATAAACATAACCAATTATTATCAATTTTTAAAAAAGCGATACTATTAGAAACACAAAATGAACCAGCGAATTCAGAACCACAGCCACATGCACAAAATAATAATTTCAGTTCGTTCTTTGATTTTGTTACCTCTAATAATACAGTAATTGATCAAACCATTTTAACCAGCAATAACGTAGAATTGATTACACTCCAATACTTTACACAATCTAATAACGAGTACAGCATTTTAAATAATTTCCCACCAATCAAACACATATTTCTACAGTATAATACCACATTACCTTCATCAGCACCGGTGGAACGATTATTTTCCTTCGCCACAATTATTAATTCAGGAAAAGCAAATAGGCTAAGCGATGCCTTATTTGAGCAAAGAGTAGGGTAAACCAACCAGTGAATGACCGAATTGTTGAATCTATGGATCTTTGAGATTAATACTCGAATATATTTATGTATAACAACAAAACAACTGTTGATATTGCATTTAAATTTATTTTTCTTGAAATTTCTATAAAAGTAATTACTTATTCTTATCGTAATATTTAAAAAAACTATTATAAAATGCAAAACTCATGCTCATTAGCCTTTGACGAGTGCGGACGTGTTTGTTTACGCTCCTCGCAGTTTAAATCTGATCGTTACAGTTCTACAGTTTGCTGATTTCCTCAATTTTGAGTGCTTCTTTCGTGTTCGTGCACGGTCTCTGGGTGAAAGAAGTACAAGACTAAGTCCGGTGTTTTACGGTGCATCTGCGTTGCATTCACTCAGGCGGCTTTGCAAGGTTCTCGCAACTTTTGCTTCTTCTGTGATCTCGTGGCCATGTCATTTAAGTGCAAAGGGTGCAAATCGGCCGTAGCGAACCCGCTCACGTGCTCCGATTGTGGTGCTACCACCCACTTCGCGGACTCTTGCCTGGGCCGCTCTGGACACCCCTGGCATAGCGGTCAGCTGCTTAATTGCAAAACACCCATCGTGCCATCTACAGTGACGAACTCGCCGCCGCCGCGGGCTACTCCTGGAGGCTCTTCTCTACTAACACTCGATAATATGGAAGATCTCTTTCATCGCGAATTTGCTGTCTTTCGCAAGGAAATGATGGCCGAGTTCAGATCCGACATTAATGAGGTTCGGAGCTCGGTGTCCGTCTTAACGGAGCGAGTGCTCCGTATTGAGGAGCGCCTCTCGTCCCCGGCTAGTATGCCACTGGATCCGGGCCCCTCTACTGACGAAGTTTTGGCGGAATTAATGGAAAGAGAGAAGAGATCCGTCAACCTCATGGTATTCGGGCTGGCTGAAGACTCCACTTCTCCGGCACACCTAGCTGCTCTACAGGATGCGGAAGCCGTTCGTGCGGTCCTCACCCAGATTCGTCCCTCAAACTATGATGACATCAAGACGCGCAGGATTGGAAAACCCAATGGAGCTTCTCCTAGGCCGCTGTGTGTGACACTCAAGTCAGCGGATTCTGTGAAGAACGTGCTAAAGAACAAATCCTCCTACTCTGGCCACTTAAAAATTACAGACGACAAAACACCCCTTCAACGGTCAAACCTGAAGCAGCTCAGAGGCCACCTCAGCGAGATGCATGCTAGTGGTGATACCAACAAGACAATTCGCTATATTAACGGTGTCCCTAAGATCGTTTCGTCTTCCTCTTCGCGTCGTGCAAAAAACTAACACTCGATCTTACTATTTACTACCAAAACGTGCGTGGTCTTCGTACCAAACTGGGTGATTTGGCCCAGGCCGTGGCGTGCAGCAGCACCCAATTCGATATAATAATTCTAGTAGAAACATGGTTGAACAGTGATATTATGACTGAAGAACTTGGCCTAACCAATTATTCAGTTTTCCGTTTTGACAGGAATCAGAGAACCAGCGACTGTTCTAGAGGAGGCGGGGTACTGATTGCTGTCAAGAGGCCCCTACAATGCTCGCGTGTTTATATCTCCGGCGACCTCGTCGAAAAGGTCTTTGTCAGAATCAGTGCACTGCCTCACTCTCTTATACTCGGAGCCGTTTATATTCCCCCGGCGTCTAAACCATTGAAATATTCCAAGTACTGCACCAGTGTCGACGAGCTTTCCAGGCAATTCCCGCTTGCCAATACACTATTTTTCGGCGACTATAACCTTCCTAGGTTTTCTTGGGGCAATCTATCCCCGGCAGCTGCACCTGCCGTTCCTCCACGAGCCGCTTCTGGAGATGAACTGTCGAGTCATGTTCTTATCAAGGAGTCCTGTCACTTACACAGCCTTCGGCAAATTAACTCGTGCCCAAATTCTCGCGGACAGTTGCTGGATCTTATTTTCTCTAATTTTAATGGAGCCTCTCCGGCATTGACTTCCGAGCACCTCTTACCACTTGATCCTTATCATCCTGCCTTGCTCGTGAATCTCCAGCTCAGTGCTTCTCAGGCTGCTTGCCGCTCCGTATCCAGCAGGTTCAATTTTAACAAGGGAGACTATCCTCAATTAAGAGGGTACCTCAATGCGGTGGACTGGGACGGTAGTCTAAAAGACATGTCAACAGAGCAGTCTGTCTCCTTTCTTTATTATCACGTCTTTCATGCGATACAAACGTTCGTGCCGGTAACGAAAGCTTACACCTCTAAGTACCCGATTTGGTTCACCAAGGAGCTAACTGCGCTTATTAAGGCTAAGAAAGCAGCGCACCTTGCCTACAAAAATAGTAATGACTCACTCGACTATTTAACATTTAACCGCCTCAGATCTGATTGTAAATCTCTCTCTAGGTCGTGTTATCGGGATTATGTTGCATCCACGGAAGCTTCTATTCAAAGTAACATTAAAGTCTTTTGGAAATTTATTAACTCTAAACGCTCTGCCCATGGTCTTCCTGGATCCATGCACCTAGACAACACGACCGCTTCGGATAACTCTGAGATTGCTGATCTTTTTGCGAAATATTTTGAGTCAGTTTACTCGTCAACCTGTCCTAGGCTCATGACACCCGAAGGCATTAACTCACCGCTTGACCTATCTGGTCTGAATGTCAGTATAGGCGAGGTTTTCGATGAAATTAATAACTTAAGCATACATAAAGGTCCCGGTGATGATGGAATCCCCCCCATCTTCCTAAAGGAATGCAAATTTATTTTATCTCGTCCGCTTTGGCTAATCTTTAACCGATCTCTGACCGATGGACACTTCCCTTCAGCCTGGAAATCTAGTACTATCACTCCGATCTATAAGACCGGCGCGAGGTCCGACATCTCGAACTACAGGCCTATCTCGATGCTCAATGTTATGGGCAAGCTGTTCGAAGCTATTGTCACCAAGAAGCTTAGCGCTCTGACTAAGAACGTCTTATCCTTCGAACAGCATGGTTTTTTATCGGGCAGGTCTACCGTCACCAACTTGGCTGTATTCTGTAACTTCGTGTCCAGGGGATTGGATAGGAAGTTGCAGGTAGATGTCATCTACACCGACTTTAAGAAGGCCTTCGATAGGGTTGACCACTTTCTACTTATCGATAAACTCTCCGGTATCGGATTTAGAGGTTGCCTGTTAAGATGGCTGTTTTCGTATTTATCTGGGCGTGTCCAGCGTGTCAGAGTCGGGGATGTTCTCTCTCGGAAGATTTTTGCCACATCAGGAGTTCCTCAAGGATCCCATCTGGGGCCTTTACTGTTTTTAATATTCATCGATGACATTCGCCAGGTCCTTCTAAATAGTGAGTTTCTGCTGTTCGCCGACGATCTCAAAATTTACAAGCGTATTTCGGGCCTCTCGGATTCCTTAAGCCTTCAGTCGGACCTGGACAGGCTCTCTGAGTGGTGTTTCCTGAACCACATGGAGCTAAATACTAGCAAATGTCACGTGCTGAGGCTGTCCCGCTGTAAAAATCCGTTGCTTTTTCTTTACGAAATCGCTGGGACTCAGCTATCAAGCGTCGACGTTACTCGCGACCTCGGAGTCCTTATCGACTCATCGTTTTCTTTCACGCAGCACATCCAACACATCGTGGCAGTCTCAAATAAAGTCCTAGGATTCTTGACCAGAAGCTGCGCGGATTTCGCGAACCCTACCACGCTGCGTTATTTATACAACACCCTGGTGCGGCCCCATCTTGAATACGCGTCAGTCATCTGGGCACCGCGCTGGGATAAATACAAAGTTCAGCTTGAGAGGGTTCAGCATAGATTCTTGCGTTTCTTAGCATATAAGACTGGCCAGCCTCTTGCCCATTGCGATCATGACTACGCTCCGATCATGGACAGAATGGGTATCCGAACTCTGGAGCTCAGGAGGAGGGTCACGGACTTATCCCTCTTATACAGGATTCTGAACGGGTTGGTTGACAACCCCAGTGTCGTGGCACTAGTCAACTTCAATGTTCCCATGCGCGCTACTAGGCGAGCACCCCTTTTTAATTCTCCAGACTACTCCTCCTGGGTCGGACACGTGGATCCCTTTCACAGAATATGCGGCATTGCCAATAGACACCATGGTGACATTGATTTTTTTGCTGTTTCCCTCTCTTGCTTCAAAACTAACATTAAGAGAGCCCTGGCTTCCAGTGGCATTAGCTAACCGAGGCTATCTATACCTACGCGACGTACTCTCTGTTACCCCAGAACTGTTAAAACTGTTATTACTGTTTCCACATAAGTCTCGTTTGCGCACCCATTACTGCTGCTCTGCCTATGCAAACATTATATTGTTTGCTATCATATTTTTTGTTATCAATGGGCTTGCCCCGTAAACAGAATAAATAATAAATAATAAAAAAAAATAATAAAACGTGTAGAAGCCCACTAAATGACCGCATGCACCCATTAAATGACCGGGTATGAGCTAGCGAATGACCGGTTCGCGGTAATAATAAATTGAGAATCAAATAATTACTATAATAATTAATATAAATGCAACAAAATATTTTGTAAAACTTGGCTAAAGTTTTCATTTTATTTTAAGAAAATATATTTATTTGAACTATCAAATCATACAATGTAAGTCACGAAATTAAGCAGCTGTAGTAGTCGATTTAGTATTTATTGCACATTAGTTTAATGTTATTCGGATATGTAGTATACATGTCTCGAAGTAAACAAATTGCTTTTAAAGGAAGACCACATATTTGAACACATTTAGTATGTGTATTGTTATAAACTTAAATTAATAAATTTAACTTTACTTACAATAATTAATTGCTTACATATAATCAAAAGTAAACAAATTAAAAACAGTTAACGCATTATACCTATATCACATTACTTCAAAAAAACTATTAATACCTACTTAGTTTGAATTTTTATAATCTGAAATATTATAAATAATACTTTTTCAATCTTTATAAACGATAATGAAAATGACTCTAACTGGCTATCGCTGGACTAGAAAGACATTGAAAACTGTCGTTGTTTAATATCATTTCTTTCATTTAGGTAATAATACTGGAGTTTGTAATATTTTTTAATACTCTTCTTCTTTTGGTATGAGCAATATTAGCAGCATTATTTTGTAAATTCAGAGAGTCAGTCTTCCTCTTTTGAAGCAATTCTCTTTTAGCCTCTTTCTCTTTTTTTTTAATTTGCATTTCTGCCTGCTGTTTTAATCTTAATTCTTTTTTAGCTTCTCGTTCTTTTTTCTTAGTTTCCTGTTCTTCTTGCTTGACTTTTTCTTAGCTTCTTTTTCCAATTTTTGAAGCTCTTTTTGATTTTGTTGCTCTTCTTCTTCTTTCAGTTTTTCTTCATACTGCTTTTTCCATTCTTCAGATGAAATCGCATAAACTTTAGGCTTTACATTTCTATATTTTTGCTTTTTTGAAGTTTCTATACGAGGAAAGTGTAATTCCTGTTCCCAAACTTTGTCTATGTTAACAATTTCTTGTGAATTTTCTTCAACGATTTCGCTTATTATTGACTCTTTTTGCAAAGAAGAATCAACATGCTGGCATATTTTATTTTTAGATTGTGATATATTTAACGATGTACAAAGTAACGGATTCTGAGAACTGCTTTCTTCTGGTAATAAATATACTGGTTCACTATAAGCTTCTTCTATATTTGCATCACAAATTACCATATGTTTGTTGTTCTCATTGTTGTTCAATAAATCATATTCTTCTTGCGTAAGATCTTATAAAAAAATTATTATCCAATTATTACATTTTTAAGACTATATCTAGAATAATTTCAGAATCAGAACATAACATACCTAAAACATTCATACTTAATATACCAGTATTGACACAGCCCTCGGAATTTGCAGCTGAACATTCTAATCCCGAAGAAACCATAAGTTCTTGATCCTCAATCACTAAATTTTGAGATTCAACACTATTTAAAGACGTTGTTATGATGGGTACTTCTCTTATATTTTCATCATTCAACAAATCTTTTACATCATCTATACTAACATTATTCTCTATCACCAATACATTTTGACTAGATTTGAGGATTGCCATTTCAGTATTCAAGGAATGATTATCAGAATGGTCCTCTTGATTATCTTTTGAATTGTTATCAATTAGATTTGGCGAAGCATCTTTGAATTCTTTCCATATATCGAATAAAATAATTTCTGTTTTTAGCAGTTCATGTACTTTATAGGCTATTTCAAATTCATGTAAAACATTTTGGGGTATCCTCGATTCAATATTCAGCAAAGTAACATCCTTGCGAGTTGTATCTTCATTTACTACATCTAAAGAGTTACTTTGATTCATTAATTTACGTCTATAGGATATGCATTTCGAATAGTCTATTTTATCTGGACTAAATGGATATAAACCACAACACTCGAAAGATTTTTTAATAACCTGAGGATCACAAGCATTAATATAAGCAGCATTGAAGAGTGGTGCAAAATTTGCTTTAGTTATTGCTCTGTTTGATAGTTGAGCATGTTCAGCAACTTGTTTCTGCCAACACTTTTTGAGTGGTCTGAAAATTCCCACGTCACAGGGCTGCATTATATGGGTTGCGTTCGGATAGAGGCAATAGAGCAAGATGCGATTAGCCACACAGAAATCATGCAACTCCAAACTTATGTGGGATTTATGTCCATCAAACAATAAAAGAACTGGAAATTTAATGCCATCCTTAACAAGTTGTCTATAAAAACCATTTTTAATAAAATTATTAAAAGTGTCTCTGGTCATCCAGCCGCTTGGGCTATGTCCAATTATATATCCATCAGGTACAGAGCCTGCTACTTCCTTAGGAGGAAATCTTTTGTACGGATACACTATCATTGGACAAATTCCTCTCCCGTTAGCACTATAAGTGCAAAGAACTGTAATGCTTTCCTTTTCTTGCCCTGGTGAAATCAAATACATATTTTTTTCCTTCTTTGGTCCTAATAATTTCCCAGTCTTGGGACATAATTGGACTCCTGTTTCATCCATGTTATATATACGAGAAGGGTCATTTAAAATATCACAAGCATTTTCTTTTTCCAAATAGGCTATTACATCTGCAAACAATTGTCTAATATTGTGTTCCGTAACGGCCGCCCTACTTTTGGATAACACTTCTGCGTTTTTCAGGACTATTTCTGGATGTCTCTTTAGAAATAATTGAAACCATTTGTGTCCAGGCATATTATTATTGAAGCAGTTTGGACGTGGAGCTTTGTCTAAAACATTTTTTATAGCATTTTTCACAATATTAGGAAGCATCGGATATCCAATCCGGGCCTTATCAATAATCCAGTTTTTTATTCTACTCTCCTCTTCCGAAGTTAATGTTGTCGGGGGGCCCATTTTTCCTATGATTGGTTCCCTTTCATCACGCAATTTGTTTATTAAGGTTCCCTTTGGTATTTTATATTCTGTTGAAGCTTTATTAGCACTTAACACATTCGCTCTAACTTTGTCAACTGCTTCTTTTAGACTTTCTTCCGTATACTGGAATCTTTTATACTTTCTTTTTGGTTTTTTTATCGGATTACACTTTTTGGGGGTTTTCGTACTTTTCAAATTTTTGTCCGACTTTTTTTTCTTTAAAACCGGTTTCATATTTTCTATAGGTTAGATATGAATTGTAGTTTATAAATTTACCTATAACCTTTAAATCGTGCTCAGCAAGTGTCAGCAAGCCCAGCAGACTTCACAGTCATTGACTGGTTGTAATAAATATCTAACCTACCAATATTTGACCAGCCGGTCATTTACTGGCAAAATGCTTCTATTTTGAATACCAAAGATTGACCGACAGAAAATTTAAACTAATGAATGCTTATAATTATTTTTACTATACGTAAAATTAATTTTAATAATTAATGAGTTTTTCTTCTCATTGTCATTTAGTTTATAAATAAAAACAATAAATATTACTAGCACAATACATAATTTTCGAGATTACGCATTTACTGCCTTCTTACTAAAAATTTGGTGATTCTTGAATGAGTGGTCATGGGATACACTTTTGAAATACTTTTAATAAGAATTGTACTTATTAATGTTTGCTTAATACGCGTAACTAAAAATATGGGATATTACAAGTACAACTACACTCCATTTATAAACATATATTCCTTTTTAAATTTATAATTAACATTTCTTTGTCTATTGGTCATTCACTGGTATGCGGTCAATTACTGGTTGGTTTACCCTAGTTTTAAAAGGAAATTTGTTAAATAAAGAAACAATATAAAAACAAATTTTAAAAAAGTGTGTATATTTTTTTCCTAATCCTTCTAATATAATTCAATTATAAGTAACTTCCCTGATAACCAGATGTCTGCAATCTGACGTCAGATTGGGAACAGGGTCTGCCGTGAGAACGCAGAGCCTGACGTCAGATCCGTAGTCATCTGTGTCCGCATTAGGATACGGTCTGCGGTACAGAGCCTGACATCAGGGCCTGACGTCAGATTGGCAGCAGATTGACAGCAGATCCTGATGTCAGATCGGCAGCAGATCGACAGCAGATCCTGATGTCAGATCGGCAGCAGATGGACAGCAGATTCTGCCGTCTGCTTGGCACAGCTAACAGCGCCATCTGAGGGTCAGAATTAGCAAACTAATGTGTGGTAAGAAAAAAAAATACAAACGTTGGTATTCACAAGCGGTCACCCATCCAAGTACTAACCGCGCCCAATACCGCTTTAACTTCAGTGATCGGACGAGAACTTGTATTTTTTCTAGCACAGAATGATCGTTGGTAAAAATTTGGCTCTTATTAATACTTCTTGTGTAAAAATCTTCATACTATTATATTCTAAGAACTTATCATATAACGTTTAAGTCGAATAGAGTCGTTGTTCTGTGGTATAAGTACCTGTTTAAACTACAATTTTACATGTTCTGTGTACTTTACTGACGTGGTAGTAGGATTGGACACAGTTTAAATGTATTCTACAGGAATTAAAGGTTAAATTGTGAAAATAAGTTAATTTATTATATAATTGTGAAAATAAGTTAATTTATATAATAAATTCATAACATTAACCTTTAATTCCTGTAGAATACATTTAAACTCTGTCCAATTCTACTACCATGTCAGTAAAGTACACAGAAAATGTATAAAAATTAAATACAACAGGTAAAAAGAATTGCGTTAGGTAAGTTATTTAATATTGATATCATTTGTAATTTAAACAGGTACTTATACCACAGAACAAAGACTCTATTCGACTTAAACGTTATATGATAAGTTCTTAGAATATAATAGTATGAAGATTTTTACACAAGAAGTATTAATAAGAGCCAAATTTTTACCAACGATCATTCTGTGCTAGAAAAAATACAAGTTCTCGTCCGATCACTGAAGTTAAAGCGGTATTGGGCGCGGTTAGTACTTGGATGGGTGACCGCTTGTGAATACCAACGTTTGTATTTTTTTTTCTTACCACACGTCAGTTTGCTAATTCTGACCCTCAGATGGCGCTGTTAGCTGTGTCAAGCAGACGGCAGAATCTGCTGTCCATCTGCTGCCGATCTGACATCAGGATCTGCTGTCGATCTGCTGCCGATCTGACGTCAGGCCCTGATGTCAGGCTCTGTACCTCAGACCGCAGCCTAATGCGGACACAGATGACTACGGATCTGACGTCAGGCTCTGCGCTTCAGATCTGGTTATCAGGGTTGTTTCCAATTTAGTAATTAGCCAAAAAACATAGCATAAGTTGCTCTACAACTAACTTAGAATATATGCATATGTGAATATTCGCATGACTATTTGTATGTATTTAAAAACGTTCAATGAACGCTTATAATTTGAAGAGATTGATTTTTTCATTAGTTTAAATGGATTGCCGTGAGCGAATTTTATTTAAAATAAATCAAAACGCTACTCTATGTAGTACTGCGGTCTTACATCTTCCTACAAAGTGCGAGCTATGACAAGAGTTACTTAACCTAAAACATTAGGTCTCACGGGTGTCAGTCAGTGGTGTCATGATACATCGCCGAAATCACGTGATCATTTTATTCGTCCGTTGGGTCGACTAAATTCTTATTCGAATAAGAAATTATTCGGATAAGTTTTCAATCAAATACAGAATTATTCGTTATTGTCGAATAATGTCATTTTATTCGAATTTTTTATTCGAAGATTATTCGAATAAAAATTTATTCGCACAAATTTATTCGAATACTTATTCGAATAAAAATTCAGCCGAATAATGCCCAACTCTGCTGGCCGCGAACTCAGGCCGACCGAATCGTTTTTCGATTTTGCTCCGGCCGGCCTGCACAGTCATTATTGCGCAGGAAAAATAAACTTTCTCCTACCGAAATCTACTGAATGTATACTAGAGGGTGATTCTCCAGCGACGCCTGTCAAAGAGATGCCGCCTGGTACCCTGTGGCGAGGACAGGATCCTCCATTGGCTCACCGAATTTGATGGCTCTCGATCTTCCAAAGGGTTGGAACACCATTAAAAAGTCAGAAATGTCCAGGATTTCCACATTTCTCATCAAATGTTTGCGAAAACGGCGACTATCGATTCCTTGTTTTTCGCCGACGAAACTACCACCAATAATGACATACAGTGGTCTCCGGATTATCGAGAAAGATTCGGGACCGTTCCAACGGTTTTATTGCTCCCGGCAGTCAACGAGCGGTCTACCTGGGACCGAAGGCCCTCGCTTGCACCAAGGAAGCAAAACTGTGGGGTGGGTAGGTCTTTCCCAATGATCCGGGGAAAAAAGCATGTCAATAATCCGGGGACCACTGTAATTCGGACCATAATGAAGGAAATTCCATGAAAAATCGAATTATATAATTTCAAGATCAATTTGTTAAAAATAGTCTGATTTACATGAAATTTTGTATGATTTTCATCGGAAAAACATAAGGAATCCATCGGTATCACATCCATATCGATACAATAAAAAATAAAGAATTTCTTAATACTCTGAAATGAATAAATCCGTTGAATACATTAATAATAATGTTTAACTAAACTGTACATTTCGTCATAATTTCTAATAGTACTATTTGATTTTTCCTTATAATCGGAAAATAAAAGTTTACCCAGCAAGTGATTTAAATCGCTTAAAGAGCATTGATTAAACTACTAAATAAACATTTTTCAATTTTTTGTATAACAATTAAGTCGAAAAAAATAAAAAAAAAACATTAAATGGACGTACAATATATTCAATTATAAATCATTAGAAAGGAAGAATTTTTTCAATTTATGTTTTTTGGCGCCATTTCTATATCTATTATAGTTTAAAAGTTATACAACACGAATGTTACTAACTATCTCTATTCCGACCACTGTGCGGCGTCCGGCCGGCCTGCACAGTGCGGCCTGTGCAGGCCGGCCGGACGGCCGAATGCCTCCACACGGTCCGGCAGGCCTGCACAGGCAGGCCTGCGCAGGCCAAACTGTCAGGCCGGCCGGACCGTGTGTGGCGGCCTTTAGTCGAGCTACAATCGACTAAAATACGATTGAATACGAGAACACTGTTCATTCATCATGATTGAATCCCCATGATGGAAGTATTCAATCATGGCCAACGATTAGGGTTGCCATCCGTACTTTAAAATAAAGTATCTTACATTATTATAGGTAAATGTACTTTATACTTTTGAATAACAATAAAGTACGCGAAAATACTTTATTTCACAATTAATGATATTACGTGGAACGTAACGCAATATTATTATCTTCTATCTTTTCCCGCTACTTGAGCATTTACTGAGAGAGTTTTCTCTGTCATGAATGTGAAGTGGCGGGATGAAAGAAGCAAGGCCTCTATCAATCTAATAAAAAACGAATTATTTATATATTTCAATATGAATATTGAGTGCAATGATGCCATTGAGATATTTCAAAATAATAAAAATTTACTCTATAATGCTAAAAGCAATAGAAAATATGCTTGAAAGAAATAAAAACTAATAAGATTAAAATGTACTTTTAATTTGTTGAGCGGACTTTTTTGTATACCCCACGAAAACAAATGTACGTTATTTTTCTGTAAAAAAATGTGGCAACCCTACCGAGGATTGAATCCCCTTCATTTCAATCATGAGCGCTTCGATTAAAAACTAACTCGGGTTAGTCTTATTCATGAGTCTTCAAATAATTTTCTGCCCATCTGTGGCGTACGCGGCGGGCGGACGCGTTCCCGTGCTCACCGTAAGCGCTGGCGACTATCGCGCACGCCCGTCGCGCACGCAAAGGACGGAGTGACACGGCGTCCGAAAGACGGAGCGAGACAAAACATCGTCTGTTTCGTAGAGCGTCATTTACTTATTTCGGAACGCATCACAGACGAATCTTCGGATTCATGTTTTACGTTCACGGTTCGCGTTTACGTTTATTTGTAACGGGTAGAAGGATTTTCAGTTGTGTTGGGTTGTGTTGTATTGTGTTTGTGTTGTGTTTGTTGGTTTAGTGTAAAATGAGTGACACTCTAAATGTGAATATGCAGGATGTGGAAAAAGATATGGACAATAAATCTCCGTTTCGTCCGCGAAAATTACGTCCGTACGCAAAGAGATTATCGAAACGGAAAGTTAATCGCGAAAAGAGAAGACCCTTGACCCTTCAGAAAAAACAGGAAAGGGCAAAAATGGCAGACGACACTGCCGTAGGACAACATTTGGAAGTGGCCGAGGAACGTATGGAAGAGGAACCATCAACATCCGATGGACGAAAACATACGTCCCAAGAGATAATGTACTCGCCACCCGATGAAGACACCGATACGGCCAGTTCGGGAGAAACTGATGAGGCGCTTGAAGACTTTGATATACAAAGTAACGAAGAAGAAAACTTCATTATAGAAA
Organism: Andrena bicolor; assembly: GCA_960531205.1. Lineage (NCBI taxonomy): Eukaryota > Metazoa > Arthropoda > Insecta > Hymenoptera > Andrenidae > Andrena > Andrena bicolor. The sequence goes on from OY482664.1 coordinate 26,675,728, forward strand.
AAGTTGCGAGGAACGAGCCGCAAGAGCAATCGCCTCTCCTAAATAGCAACGATATAATGAATTTCCCAAATGTGCTTGCTCAATTGCAAAAAATAGGTAAGCATGCAAAAGATAGGGAAGACTGTGGTATTGAACACCTAAGAATAACTGGTGTGAAACGGCGTGGCTTCAAGAGCATCTTCAGCGTAATGTGCACTTTATGCCATTACAAAGATGAAATCTGCAATCAATCGGACGAAGCCGAACAAGTGGATTGCAATCAGGGCGCTGTTAATGCAACAATTTTATGTGGAGGCAGCTATGCCCACTTGGAACACACTTTGGCGGGAATGAACATACGTTGCATGTCGAAGAGAGACTTTGTGAAAAATCACGATGAATTCGTCAAGTCCGCAATTACCGCTGCAGAAGAAGAGATGCTAGCAGCGGCTGAAGAAGAAAAACGTTTGGCGATTGAAAGAGGCGACGTTCTTCCCGGATCAGGAACTCCTCATATCCCCGTTGTGGCCGACGGAAGCTGGATGAAGAGATCCTACCGCAGTGGATGTTACGATTCTGCGTCTGGAGTCGGCGTGATAGTTGGCTATCACACGAAGAAAGTTTTATTTTACGGCGTGCGGAATAAAGTTTGCAGAATTTGTCGGATTGCTGCGAAAAACAAAAAAGAACCTCGAAAGCACGCATGCTTCAAAAACTGGAACACATCTCGAGCATCGACTGCTATGGAAAGTGATGCTATAGTAGAAGGATTCAATACTAGCGTAGAAAAACGTGGGCTCGTTTATTCTACTTTGATTGCTGATGGGGACAGCAGCGTATATAAGAAAATTATTGATGCTGACCCATATAAGAGACAGATTCGCGTAAAAAAAATTGAATGCACGAATCATCTGTTGCGAAACTTCTGCACAAAAATGAAAGCGATTGTGAAGAAGACTACACCTGGACCATTGAGGCAAGCTGTGGAAAGTAGCATTCGCCGGATACGCACGGACATCGTAAAAGCCGCAAAGTTTAGATACGATCAGAATGTATCGATCGACGAAAAAACGAAGAATTTGCACGGTGACATAGAGAATGTTCCGAGCCACGTGTTTGGTGAACACAAAGAGTGTGCACAACTCAAATATTTCTGCGATGGAAAGAATAAAGAGAATGAAAGAAACATCGTTCCAGAATTGATGAAAATTGGAGTGTACCAGGACGTGAAAGAAATACTTCGTCCACTGTTAGCTCATGCAGAGAGCTTACTCTACAACACCAATAATAACGCTGTGGAAAGTTTGAACGGAATAATTGCCAAGTACATCGGCGGAAAAAGATTAAATTATTCCGAGAGAGGATCGTATACAGGAAGATGTGCTGCTGCTGTCGTGGAGTACAACAGTAACCAAGTGCACTCGCGATTGAATGCGATAATGAAGAAGAAAACGCCCGAGGTTGTGCGCCAAATGGAAGAAAAGAAGAAGAAAGAAAAGGAAAAGAGAACTGCAAAACGGAAGGAAACGAAGGCTGCGCGATATGTACGCAAACAATTGCCCTCGCAGAAAGATTCCGATTATGGACCAAATGCCCAGAAGCCAGACATGCCATCCGAAATGTATGAACTGGAGCGGAAAAAGCATATGCAAATGCTGAGTGATTGGCAAACGCAAAGACATGCCATTGAAGACGAAACCATCGGACAAGCGAAGAACCGCAGATGGTTGCACTACAGATCCAAATTGTTGACAGCTTCCAATTTTGGAAAAGTGTGCCGTCGCCGACCTGACACGCTATGCGCAAATGCAGTGAAGTCATTTGTGTATCCGAAGATAATTAGTGCACCCGCGGTGGAATACGGGAAAGAATGCGAGAAAATTGCTCGCGAAGAATTGAAGAAGCAATACAAAGATATTGCGGAATGTGGAATTTTCATCGACAGCTGCATCCCCTTCTTAGGAGCTTCACCGGATGGAATCATCGGTCAAGATGGTATTTTGGAAATTAAATGCCCCAAATCAGCGGAGAACTTTACGCCGGAAGAAGCTATAGAAAAAGTACGCGCTGTCAAGAGCATGTTCACATGCAATAAAACAGGTATTTCAATGAGCAAAACGCATCAGTATTATTATCAAGTACAAGGTCAGTTACATATTACTGACAGAAAGTACTGCATATTTTGCGTTTGGACCCCGAAGGGGCTAAAAACTATAAAAGTAGAGAGAGATGATGCGTTTTGGAAAAAAGAAATGGAGCCAAAACTGGTGCAATTTTATTTAGAATGCATGCTACCCGAATTCATAGATAGTCGGCACAATAGATGCATGCCTATTCGGGAGCCACAATTTATACTAGCAGAGAGAGCGAAAGAAAAAACGAAAAGCTTGAAAAAGCGAAAGAGGTCTCCCTCCGAAAATAGTTGAACTATTGCATCGGTCCGGCGTCGCACCGCGCTGTAAAGCGCGGTACCACTGACTCTGTCAGTGGTCACAAGTGCCAGCAATGGCACTTTTACTCGCGGATCTTACGATCACGCGAGTCGATCGACGCCGCCGTCGCTTCCCCAAGAAAGCGACGGAGGAAATAATAAATTGAATTCACCCTTTAATTTTTTCAGACACATTTCTAAGTTTACAGGAGCAGACAGACGGAATCCGGTTCGGTCAAAATGCGCCAGGCTGATACATACGGGCGTCGCAGGTATGCATGATGTTCGACGAAATATTGAAACAAACTTTTACTTTTATACCAAACTTCTCGAAATGTCTGCGATTATTTGTTACAGGCGGACTTTTTACCAAATTACTGCAAACATGGTGTATGGGACAGTAATGCCAGGACAAATGGATTAATAAGTACCATATTTCAGGTAAAGTTTAACAGCTTATAAATCTATAGTAAAATTTTGTACGCTTATAAAACAATCCTATTTCCTAATGTATTTCATAATGTGTTACAGATCCACACTGCCTACGTCAGCATTCGGTATGGGCGACCTGGCAAAATTGTAGGAAGACCGTCAATGGAGAAGAGGAATTATTTTAAACAAATGCAGTTTTTTAACATCGGGCGCGATTTTAAAAATCTAAAAATAAGGAGAATATAGTACAGCAATAAAAGATATTTTTTTAATAGATTAAAGGATTTTTAAAAATTTTGAGAAATGGTCGATTTTACAGCTGTTTGAAAGTAAGTGCTAACTTTTTTTCAGTAAATCATAGCTATGATAGTAGGAAACGGATGGAGATGAGCTTTACGGTGCTTATAGAGAAGACATTGAAGTTTTAAGAAAAAATTATTTTAGTTTAAAAAAATAAAAGTTTGAACCATTTATGTGCAATTATTTTAAACAAATGCAGTTTTTTAACATCGGGCGCGATTTTAAAAATCTAAAAAAAAGGAGAATATAGTTCTATCCTTCCCCTTGATGGACTAATTTTCAAAAGTATGGACGTTTTAAAATTGGCCCTGTAAAAATTGCCGAAAGTTGACGCTGCGTCAAATCACACCGGCTCGACTGGCTGAGCCGTGGGGTACACGCAGCGGCCAAGTGCTATTCTTATACAGTTTTCTCTAATACGGCAAGTATTTGTAAAAAAACTGAAGAAGGAACACTTTTACTGTTTTTTATACACAACATAGTACGGTAATTCAAATGTTGGTGTTCGCAATATTTTCCTTGAAACGAATGTGACACTCAGTTCTTTAAATGGAATGCTATATATTTGATTATCCAATATGAAAGCGACTGTCAAGACAAGTTCAACCATATGGTATAGTATGATCTTCAAGCCTACACATGGCTAGGAATGAAAGATGAAATTCAATCTAGGTACTAGATAAATAGTGCAATATATCTATTTAATTCCTAGCCATGTGTAGGCTTGAAGATCATACTATACCATATGGTTGAACTTGTCTTGACAGTCGCTTTCATATTGGATAATCAAATATATAGCATTCCATTTAAAGAACTGAGTGTCACATTCGTTTCAAGGAAAATATTGCGAACACCAACATTTGAATTACCGTACTATGTTGTGTATAAAAAACAGTAAAAGTGTTCCTTCTTCAGTTTTTTTACAAATACTTGCCGTATTAGAGAAAACTGTATAAGAATAGCACTTGGCCGCTGCGTGTACCCCACGGCTCAGCCAGTCGAGCCGGTGTGATTTGACGCAGCGTCAACTTTCGGCAATTTTTACAGGGCCAATTTTAAAACGTCCATACTTTTGAAAATTAGTCCATCAAGGGGAAGGATAGAACTATATTCTCCTTTTTTTTAGATTTTTAAAATCGCGCCCGATGTTAAAAAACTGCATTTGTTTAAAATAATTGCACATAAATGGTTCAAACTTTTATTTTTTTAAACTAAAATAATTTTTTCTTAAAACTTCAATGTCTTCTCTATAAGCACCGTAAAGCTCATCTCCATCCGTTTCCTACTATCATAGCTATGATTTACTGAAAAAAAGTTAGCACTTACTTTCAAACAGCTGTAAAATCGACCATTTCTCAAAATTTTTAAAAATCCTTTAAACTATTAAAAAAATATCTTTTATTGCTGTATGCAGATTAATAGTTTACTTGAACCATACAGTGCTAAAAGTTCGTAAAGAACGCGAGTGGTCGATTTTAAGTCGATTGAATTTGTGGTTATGGGTTATTATTTATTGGTAACTGGGTAATTTTGTCATCCCCCTGGGTTTTTTTTCAGAATTATGTATTGTCATCCAAACTACGCACCCCTGCAAAGTTTCAAGACAATTGGATGGTTGGAAGTGGATTAAAATTGAGTTTCCAGATTTGAATCAAACATACAAACAAACAGGGGATCGTAGCTGAATAAAATCGTTTAATGAGACATTCCAAAATATACGTATTGTTAGTACTGATCTCTAGTTTAGAAAATAAATTTTACAATCTTGGAAGAACAATTCCGAAGAAAAGCATGTACAAAAGTATTAAATTGAAATATACTTTTGTCCAAATTGATGTTTTATAAAAATGATTACGTTATTAAATTTGTATTTAAACAACAGACAATTCTTGTTGATAAAAAAGATAATTTGATGTATAGTTATATAGAAAAGAAATCGTCATATGTTTTTAGATGAATTATAGCGTTTTAGATTTCATTATGATCAGCGTGTTACACTTCGGTGATGTACCTATATTCAAATTGTATGCTTTGAAATTGTACATTGATTATACAAAATATTACATCCTTCTACGTATAAATAAAAACTATTGATACGCAAATTAGTATTGTTTCATTTACATGTTTCCTAACTTCACTACCCAACCTCTCTATCTTTCATTATTGCTATCCTCCTTTACGTTCAGCGAGACTCTGATGCTAGACGCAGCAATCGGACGCGCTACATCTACAGCTGATGCAGGGGCTAACACCTACGGGAGAGGTGGTTATGTGTGTATGACGCTCGCAGTCACGTACCATAACCACCGCTCCCGTAGGTGTTCCCCCCTCCATCAGCGGTAGTTGAAGCCCGCTGATCGCTGCCTAGACGCAGCTCTCGTGCCGTATTCCTCCAAGACTTCTCAGTAGAAGGAGCTGTGGCAACAGCAGGGAGTCGAGACCGAAGCAGAAACCGAAATTTAGACCGGTCACATATCGGTCATGTAACCAGTAACCGGAACGAAAGAGGAGAGAAATTCTGACCGTAATAGCGAGAGGTTGCAAAAGGGAACCGAAGCTCCTGACCAATTGCACTTCGGTCGGGAATCGGGGACCGCGTTCTTAGACGAACGGGGACCGGTCGGTCGATCGGTCGCCACTTAATGTATGGAGCGGTCCGCTGACTGGTTAGGGCTCCGAGTCGGTGTTGTTCGGGTGGGTTCGGTTCAGTTCGGCCTAGCTGAATAGGCCGGGAAGGTATGTATGCTGTCCTGGTCGGTCTCATTGTTTGTCTCTCTCGTGACGGGATTTCTGAATGCAGACTGTTGCAGTTATTTGTTAATACTCTGACACTGTCGGTCCAAAAGCGCGCTGATCTACCGAGGCATTGTTGTATTTGAAACACTACATTAAGAAGATGCTCGTCATCTCCCATCGACTTTAATAGAAGTAGTTAATATAAAATAAATGATTGTTAAAATCGAAATAACAAGAAAATGATTGAAAATATATTTTGTGATTTTTCATGTGGTTATTTCAAAAGTCTGTCCAAGTGTGGAAAAAACAGAAGATACAAATGTAACAAAATGTAAATATATATTTAATGTAAATTTAAATAACAAATTACACAGCGAAATTTATTATAATGATTCAATAGTTATCTCTCGCAGTAACATACGGAAACATTACTTTACATCTTCTACATCAGTCATACCTATGGCATTGAACCGTAACATTATATGGGACAGGGACTTTTGGGGATAAGCACTATTGAAATTCAAACAAAAGCAGTTAAAGAAACTCTTCCACAAGCATACCAGTCGATTTTATGTTCCGACCTGATTGCAGTAATACGGGGTGCGAGTGATATTGTAAACCGCCCGCAATAGTGCAGCGCGCGGCTCGCTTACCTGAAACGGGGCGCACCTCTGCCTTCGTACATACCATCCTACGAAAAACCTTATTTTATAGACAGTAGGCTAGAAAGATGGTCATACTTATTTAGAATTTAAAAACATATGATGTTGCAGGCAAAATTGGGAAAATAAGAATTTGCCTACATTTTTTGTTTCATGTTACAAATATGCATTTAATAAACTATTATGTGAATAGGCAAAATAATCTAAAGTATAGCGTAGTTTCAAAAAGAGATATGCAAAAATTTCTGAAAATTATTTATATAAATATTTCATTGCGACTGTCAAAGTAATATTTCATTTATAAAAATATTTAAAGTAGGGGAAAGTGGGGCAAAACCGAGTACGCGGGTCAACCCGGGTGTCATTATTTTTCTACAGGGTATCATTGTAGCAAAACAATAATATCTATAAAATTTAATAAATTTAGAAAACGACGTAAATGTATTTTTAAAAATTTATAGAATATGAATCAAATTAATTGATTTTATTTATTATTATAAATTTGTTTCATTTATACTATGTATTTCGCTGTGGATTGCAAAAGATGCAAAGACAGGTTACTAACGTTATAAACAGTAATTAAAATAACCTACTAAATATTTTTACTCACGATTTGCGATTCGCAACATGGATAGGTAGTAATAATTTGTTTCACAAATTTTAATCGAACGTATTTCTATTTTCTTCCTATTTCTCATGAGGTGATGCTAGTTGCCCGCATTTCTATCTCTCCCGACTTTGTGTCAACCGTATTGCAATAGGTCGAGACACTCGGGTGACCGTTTTGCCAACCTCTCCATACATTAACTCGAACCTCTCCATAAATTAACGCGACCGTATTCCCGACCGGTCTAGAGTTTCGGTGACCGTAAGTCTGAGAAAAATTCTCTCTCGGTTATCGGTTGAGAGAAAACTTCGGTCGGCCGTCGCTCTCCGGTTCGGTCGAGAGACCCGTAAACGCTACGCCGAACCTCTCAGGGACCGCGACCGCGACCGTAACCGAAAGTCTATCGGTCTCGACTCCCTGGGCAACAGCGCGGCGGAGACAGGGAGAACAGAAAATGTGGCAACTATGCGTCAAAAATTCGTCTACATAGAGTACCTGGAGATGTCACCTCTGTACAACTTCTTTTTACCGACCGCAGTAGTTTCATTAGCGTCCGTCTGTTTACTGAGGACGCCACAGTCGATTCGGACCATAACAAACTTGAGACGGCAGCCTTAAGTAACTATTGTATATTTCGTAAGGATAGGAGCTCGGCTACGAGTAGTTATTCCCGAGGGGGGGGGGGGGAGTCCTGATTGCCGTAAGGAAGGGGCTATGCGCTACCGAGCTATACCCGTCGGTCGGTAACGTCGAACAGATCTTCGTCAAAGTAACTTTGGGTGCTGCTACGTATGTGTTCGGCCCTGTTTACATACCGCCCAGTTCGCCGTCTACAATTTATCTGGCTCATTGTAATAGCATCGACGAAATTCCTTTCCAAGAGGGCGTTCTTGAATTATGTATAGCGGGTGATTATAATTTACCTCATGCCGTTTGGCAGCGAGACCCAAATTCGGCACTAGTCCCAATCGTGCAATCGAGAGATACGGATTCATATACATCGGTGTCACTATTGGCAGAATATTTTAACGGCCATAACTGCCTGCAATATAATCAAATTTGCAACAGTCACGGTAATATGCTTGATTTAATCTTCAATAATTTTTCAGGGACTAACGTTTCCTCTCCGGTCGACTCTCTGCTACCAGAGGACTCGTATCACCCCGCCCCACAGTGGTCAAAAATCGAAAAAACCTGCCCAAAACCTCAAGATGACCTTTGATTTGTTTAAAAATGGGTATACTAAGGTTTTCGAGGTCGCTGATGAAGAATCTGAAGTCAAAATTGATAAAAATAAAATGGCGGATCCAATATGGCGGATGCGCATATCAGAAAAGCATTAGATTTAATCTAAACTTGGTATCCTGGGGTTTTCGAGGTCGCTGATTACGAATTTGAGGTCAAAATTTAAAAAAACAAAATGGCGGACCCAATATGGCAGACCGCATATCAGAAAAGCATCAGATTTGGTCTAAACGTGGTATCAGCCGCCAACAGTTTCACTTTGACGGCCTCTAGAAAAAAAGTTCCGATTTGTTCCACCTTGAGACTTGTTGGAACTTGTTCACAGAAGTGTGGAGAGTCTGAAAAAATTATTTCCAGCTGCTACTTTTTGCAACTTTGGAGCGCATGTAAAAAACATCAGATTTGGTCTAAATTTGATATCCTGGCGTTTCCGAGGTCGTTGATTACGAATCTGAGGTCAAAATTTAAAAAAAAAAATGGCGAACGCGCATATCAGAAAAACATCAGATTTGGTTTAAGCTTGGTATCAGCAGTCGACAGTCTTCGCGAGTGGTCAAAATGGGCTATTCAGCTGGACAGAACTATTTCCGCTTCATCTATGGAACCGAATGGAGTAATTCGATTAAATACACGTTGATTTGATGAAAATCGAATATAGAAACAAGAAGCAAGGCATAAAGAATTACGAGCATTTTGCGAGTACCACACTCGAAAAATTTCTCGACGGGCCACCAATGAAGATGTCCTAAACAGCCTCTTAGTATCTTCAGACCCTCTGATTTCAAGTCTGAGACCACTTCCACCGGTTGCAAAGAAAGACCTGCCACCAGAAGTACTATCTTTATTACTTCTATAAATATATTTTATAAAATTGAACTGATTTTAATTTCTATCGCGCGTTCATCCCAATCCCACTTTTCTATATTCGATTTTCATCAAATCAACGTGTATTTAATCGAATTACTCCATTCGGTTCCATAGATGAAGCGGAAATAGTTCTGTCCAGCTGAATAGCCCATTTTGACCACTCGCGAAGACTGTCGACTGCTGATACCAAGCTTAAACCAAATCTGATGTTTTTCTGATATGCGCGTTCGCCATTTTTTTTTTTAAATTTTGACCTCAGATTCGTAATCAGCGACCTCGGAAACGCCAGGATATCAAGTTTAGACCAAATCTGATGTTTTTTTATACGCGCTCCAAAGTTGCAAAAAGTAGCAGCTGGAAATAATTTTTTCAGACTCTCCACACTTCTGTGAACAAGTTCCGACAAGTCTCAAGGTGGAACAAATCGGAACTTTTTTTCTAGAGGCCGTCAAAGTGAAACTGTTGGCGGCTGATACCACGTTTAGACCAAATCTGATGTTTTTCTGATATGCGGTCTGCCATATTGGGTCCGCCATTTTGTTTTTTTGAAATTTTGACCTCAAATTCGTAATCAGCGACCTCGAAAACTCTAAAATACCAAGTTTCGACCAAATTTGATGTTTTCTTATATGCGGTCGGCCATATTAGGTCCGCCATTTTGTTTTTTGTTATTTTGACCTCATATTCGTAATCAGCGACCTCGAAAACCCCAGGATACCAAGTTTAGATTAAATCTAATGCTTTTCTGATATGCGCATCCGCCATATTAGATCGGCCATTTTATTTTTATCAATTTTGACTTCAGATTCTTAATCAGCGACCTCGAAAACCTTAGTATACCCATTTTTAAACAAATCAAAGGTCATCTTGAGGTTTTGGGCAGGTTTTTTCGATTTTTGACCACTGTGCGCCCTGGTGTGGAAATTGCAGATCAGTACTGGCAGGCCAGTTTCAAGGGCAATTGTTAAATTAGACTTTGCTCGAGCGGATTACGACTCTATAGTGTCTGCTCTTAATTGTGTCGATTGGGACTGCGCTATGGGTAATCTTTCGGTTGATGAGGCCGTGGAGTTATTATATTCCTGGATTATGGTTGCGATCGAGATGTATGTACCCACGTACAGGGTTTTTAAGTCATCCTTCCCCGGCTGGTTTTCGCGTGAACTCAGACAGACCATCTCAAGCAAGAAGAGAGCTCACCGCACCTGGAAGTGTTCATACAGGCAGTGCGACTTCCTAACTTTTTCTCACCTTCGCTCTCGTTGCAAGGAGTTGTATAAACATTGTCATGCTGTCTATGTTGCTAGGATTGAAGGCAACATTTCTCGTAACGTAAAGGCTTTCTGGGGTCACGTGAACTCCAGCAGAGGCGATTCTGGCTTCCCGGGGTGTATGCATCTTGGGGACGAGAGCTCGGATTCGGATGAGGCATCCGCGAATCTTTTTGCGAGGCACTTTGAGTCGGTCTACGTCTCATCTTCTAGTCCTTCCGCCAGCGCTGATCGGGCAAGGGATTCGTCTGTGCACTTATCCGACCTAAACATTGGTCTTGCAGAAGTTTTTGAAGCCATCAAGGCTCTAGACTCCAAGAAATCGGCGGGCGAGGATGGGCTGTCTCCTTTTTTTATTAAATCGTGCATCTTTGGCCTAGCGAGGGCTCTTTGGATTATCTTCAACCTCTCACTTAAATCTGGGAATTTCCCGGCCGCCTGGAAATCCGGGGTGGTTGTTCCTATATTTAAGTCAGGGAGCAAAAACGATGTCACGAATTATAGACCCATCTCTCTCCTTAGCTGTTTCCCCAAAATCTTTGAGATGATTGTATCTAGTAAGCTTTCTGGATTAACCAGGGGCAGCCTGTCCGAAGCTCAGCACGGATTTTTTCCGGGCAGATCCACTGTAACAAATCTCGCGGTTTTCTCTAATTATGTTACATCAGCGTTGGATGTTCGTCAGCAAGTGGATGTAGTGTATACCGACTTTAGGAAGGCTTTTGATTCTGTAGATCATTGTATATTGTTGAGTAAGCTAGAGGCCTTCGGATTTCAAAGTGGGCTCCTGCGGTGGTTGGGTAGTTACCTAACTGGGCGTTCCCAAGTGATAAGGGTTCGTGGTTGCCTGTCCCAGCCCATAGTAGCAACATCAGGAGTGCCTCAGGGGTCTCATTTGGGTCCACTGCTCTTTTGCATTTTTATTAATGATCTGGCTGACGCTTTTAATTTTGCTACTCCTTTATTCTTTGCTGACGACCTTAAGCTATTTTCTCGAATTTCCTCTGCAGAAGATACTCAGTATCTCCAGCGGGACCTCGACCGGCTGACTGATTGGTGCACCAAAAATAGGCTCTCTTTAAATCTTTCGAAGTGCCATGTGCTGAGTATTTCCCGATCACGCAGCAAGTATAATGCTCTTTACTTTCTTAACACGGTGCAAATTTCCCGGATTGAGAGTGTGTGCGATTTAGGTGTAACTTATAATTCAGCGTTTTCGTTTGCGATTCATGTCAATAGAGTCACTAATGCGGCCTCTAGGCAGCTAGGGTTTATTGTAAGGCATTCGCAAGGTTTCGTCAATAGGCGGACCTTTAAGTTGCTCTTTGATGCATTGGTTAGGCCATTCTTGGAGTATGCGTCTGTAATTTGGTCTCCGCATCAGGCGTACCTATGCGGCGCTCTCGAAAGGGTACAGCATAGATTTTTGCGTTTTGCGTCTTATCGCCTTGGGCATCCTATGCACAGATTCGATCATAACTACGGACCAGCAATGCAAATATTCAACTTTGTGTCTATGCGGCAGCGTTTTCTATTAGCAGATCTAACTTTCTTGTTCAAGATCCTCAATGGACATATTAACTGTCCACACTTATTGGGGTTAATTAGCTTCGGTATAATGCCCAGGCCGCTGCGAAATTGTCCGCTTTTTCAGGTTAAACTGTATCGAACAAACCTACATCTTAGTGACCCAATGTCCAGAATTTGTTTGAATGGGAATAATGTCGCTGAAAACATTAGCCTATTTGGCACTTCCATTGAGGCTTTTAAGCGCTCGGTACTATCCTCTTTTGTTATGCCGAATTAAATTCGTGTTATTTCTGTAGGGTATGATTGTACAGTTCTCATAGCGTGTACACTGGTGCTTGTATCTTATTGGTTCTAATGGTCTTGTACCGTATAATAAAATAATAATAATAATAATAATAATTGTCTCGATTAGAGGATGATTTAAATAACGCGATGGAACGACGCTTGGATCACTTGAAAGACAGACTCGAAGAGTTGACGACCACGGATCTGTACAAACGAAAGGAATCGCGAAAAGCGAATGAGGGTTTACGACGACGACGATGATCAATGACTGTCTCAATAGCGGCTACGGCTCCGAAACGTCTAATAATAACGAACGATCACGAAAAACGTGTATCGATTGCGTTTTGCGAGCACTCGAGTAACTCATACTACTTCTAACATCCTTGGAACGTCGTAACCATCCCCCACCCACCCGCGAAGCATGAGTAAGGAGCGAGTACAATTAGTGAACGAATTACACGCTCCCGCGAGACGAAATTTTCCACGGCGTAGCGTCGTCATTCGCGGCTACGATGATTTGTGGCAGGCCGATTTGGTGGAGATGCGTCCGTACGCGAAGCAAAATCGAGGATATCACTACATACTAACGATCATCGATGCGTTCAGTAAGTACGCGTGGGCCATACCCGTGAAAACAAAAAGTGGACGCGACGTGACCGCGGCGTTCACGATCGTGTTGCAGCAGAGCGATAGATGTCCGCGAAATTTACAAACCGACATGGGTAAGGAGTTTTACAACGCGGAGTTTCAACGATGCGTGAAGACTCGCGGAATCAACCACTACTCCACGTACAGCGTGATGAAAGCGTCGATCGTTGAACGTTTCAATCGCACGCTGAAAAACCTCATGTGGAAAAAATTCTCCTTGAACGCGTCCTATCGTTGGGTCGACCTGTTACCCGCGCTCGTACACACCTACAATCATCGCAAGCACCGAACGATCAACGCCCGACCCGTTGACGTAACCCCCGCGACGCGTTTGTCGTTCGCCGCGAATGAATCCCTTTCACCCTCAGCATCGGAAGGAGTTAGACGACGCGCGAAATTCAAAGTTGGTGACAAGGTACGCGTGAGCAAGTTCAAGACTCTCTTCGAGAAGGGGTACACTCCGAACTGGTCAACCGAGGTGTTTGAAATAGGGCTGTTCGAGTACTCGAATATTCGAGTAGCTTGAAGTTCGGACCGAGCCGAGACTCGGTTTCCGAGCCGAGCCGAGTACCCGTAAAAACCGAGTAGCTCGAATTTTTTCGAGTAGCTCGAATATTTTCGAGTAGCTCGAATATTTTCGAGCCGCCCGAAAGAACCGAGAAACTCGATTTTTTCGAGCATCTTGAAGCTTGAAGCTTGAAGCTTGAACGTTTCGGGCAATACGAATGTTTCGAATATTTTAGGTTACGTTTATCTACTGGAATGTAAATAATGGTTCTCGATAAGTAAAGTAAATAATTAAATTATAAGCTATAAATGGAAATATTCCATAACTTTTGAAAAGTACTAAATTCAAATATTTCTTTTTTTTTCATTTTTTCGTGTCTTTATGAGCGTATTCATACAGTTCTGTATATATTATCTTTCTTTTCTCCTTATTTTTTTTCTTAGTTTTTTACCTTCTTCGTATGGGTTTTATCATAACCTACAATATTCGAAACATTCGTATTGCCCGTAACGTTCAAGCTTCAAGCTTCAAGCTTCAAGATGCTCGAAAAATTCGAGTTTCTCGGTTCTTTCGAGCTACACGAAAAGATTCGAGCTACTCGAAAAAATTCGAGCTACTCGGATTTATCGAGCTACTCGGTTTTTACGGGTACTCGGCTCGGCTCGGCTCGAAAAACCGAGCCTGGCTCGGCTCGCTTTTTCCGAGTACTCGAACAGCTCTAGTTTGAAATCATAACCGTACAACCAACGTGTCCGGTGACGTACATTCTGCGCGATTCCGCAGGAGAACCGATCTCGGGTGGATTCTACGAGTACGAACTACATTCGGTCGCGAATCCGGACGTCTATCTGGTCGAGAAGATTATTCGTCGTAAAAGAAACCAGGTGTACGTTAAGTGGCTCGGATTCGATTCGTCGCGGAACTCGTGGATAAGCAACATGGATATTCTATGATTCCCGATCACGAACGCACTCGATGTTACTAAAATAAATGAATGAAAAATAAATACATACATATAAATAGATAAAGAGTGTCCGTTTATTCAATTTTCTACATGCTCCTTCACCTTCTCGTATATGCGTACAATTAATCTTAAAAGTATGAAAAAAATATACATATATACCGACGCGTATAAAATACAATTTTAGTTATTCCGCGCTATATACAATTTTGACTATTCTACGCTATACATATATCCATAAATAAATAACCAAAGAAACGTATATACATATGTGCATGCAAACATACAACATACTAAACATGCAAACATACTAAACATGCAAACATACTGAACATGCAAACATACTGAACATGCAAACATACTAAACAATGGAATTGTCGAGGGACTCGTCGGGGTCAAGCTGGAGACGTTCGTGTGTCTTGAGCTCGGGGATTCGATAATGACCCCACGGAAGGGTGTCGACTCGATCGGCTAAAATACACCGCTTGTCGTCGAACGGACTGAGAGCGTTCTTCTCCTGACTCACGGTATACACATGATGCTCTTTGGAGCGTATATTGTTCTGCCGAATCGATTTCTCGGTGAGATCGCGGAGACAACGAATGTAATCGTCGAATTGTACATGATTCGCGACCACGTGCCTCCGCACACCCTTCACTTTTTTAGTCTCACTCGTAGACCCCACTGTCGCGTTAAACGTTCTAGTTGCGTACATCTTAGACCTCAATCCGACGAACTCGGTCATCAAGGCGCCGTTGTTCTCATCTTTCATGAGTCCCGGCACCTTTTTGTTTTCGCGGGGCATACCGTACGGATTGTCCACCGCGTAATCACTCGTGTCGAATCGGGCGACGTCACGCTTCATCGTTTCATACGCATCCTCGCATTCCACGCTATACATTAAACTATCGGTGTCGGTGTACAGAACCTTACACTTATCACAGAACTTCGCGCGCATATACGCGTAATGGAACTCGTACAGGCATTCTTTCGATACGTCCAGTACACTCATTCCCACGTATATGGGTTTATCAAACTTAACTTTTAATTTACGCATCTCGATGGCCACCAACTGTTCGGAGAAGATCGTGCGACTATGAAAGTTCGGCTTCGCGATCAGCGCTTCCGCACCGTAACGACCGTCCCACCGCGTCACCAGTCGCACATCTACGCGATTCCGCACATTCTCCATCGGTTTTCCATACACTGCGTTATTCATTAATTTATACAGAGTCTTCTGAAATTCGCTGGTTGCCCGCGTCCTCAAATTGGTGTTCAATCGAATGTAGTCGCGCAACCAGTGCGACTGATCGAATCGCAACACCCGATGAATTCGCGTTACGCGTAAACCGTGTCGCACGCACTGTTTCAGGTAGCGATAATGTATGACGTATCGCTCCTTATCGTCGAGCGTGGCAAGTAGCTTGGTCTGTTTTCCTTCTGGAGCGTGCTCGCGCACCGGGCAGAATGGAAGGTCAGCGTGGGCGTCGTGGATCTCCTGGGGATATTCGATGTCGACCTCCAACAGGTATCCCTCGGATTCCTTGGCGTCCTCGGTGTCCTCGCCGTCCTCGCCGTCCTCGGTGTCCTCGCCGTCGGATAGTGATGATACATCGAGCGCGGCAGCCGTCGCATCGTCCAGCCATCGAAACCCACCTTTCGGCATAGCCTGCGACATCGCCCATCCGTACAAGTTGTTAACGTCGAAGTACATCAGATACGTCGATGCCTTCGATTCGTCGTACATCCCTGCAGGCAGGTACTTGTTGTTGGCACGCGCGTACCTGTGCGAGCACTGACTCAGCCCGCCGCGTATGCCACGCTCTACGAACAGTAGCATGTCCACGTCCGTTGAAAGTTCTAATCGTACGCCGGTGTACTTGAGCATCGCGTCCCACGTGAAACTCGGTGGCGTAAAATAATGCGCGGGATCTAAATCGTAACTCGCGATACAGTCGGTGCGGAAACTCTCGAATACGTCGGCGAGTAACAGTACATCTGTTTTCAAGTACAAATCACTGTACTCGCCCAATGTCTGTACGCGAAAAGTATTCCACACGTTCGCGGCGTGCGCGTAATCAGGTTCCGACGCGGCGCTATCGTTCAACCGATTATAGAACGCTTCGCGGGACGGTAAACGCGTATCATTAAGTTTCATGCATGACGTCACGTAGTCGTACGGGAAGACGCCCTTCCTGGTAAGGAGATTGAACTGATCATCCGACAGGGATTGAAACTCGCGTCGTAGAATCGCGAGTCGTTCTTTGCCAAGGTCCGAAGCGAGTTTCTCCAGACTGGCGGCCAAAAACTTCAACGAATCTATGAATCGAAATTTCAATCCCCTCTTCCATTCGGTGTTCTCGGCGTCGATTCCCTTGACGTGTTTCGTGAAAGATATATACCGCTCTTTCGTTACCGGTAGCAGGTCGATCTGTCCTTCGAACGCGGACGCCAACTCCTTAATCACGAAATGCGCGTCGTAGCCTGATAAATTATGAAACACTACCGGTATCGTGTACGATCGTTGAAACTGTAAGTTGCACGACACGTGGGCCGCGCCTCGGTACTCGCCCGTCGAGTGACAATGGTCGCGCACTTTTTTATCCCCCTCGACGAAAGATTGTCCGCACACGTGACACACGATCGCGTTGTTAAAACTTTGCCACTGGTGCCTCGTCAACGTGTTCATCGGTTTCGCATTCCGTAACCACGAATACGCAATGTCCGCAAAGTCGCGCAGTTCTTGTACAAACCACTTCACGCACTCGGATTCGTGACGATACGCGCGATAACGGCACAGAGACGCGTCGGGGGAACAATGGATGTAATATCCCACGCTGTACGCTCTATGCTGCTGGTATGTGTACGTCCGACTCTGCTCCGCAGGCTCTACGTCCTCCAGCATACATTCGAAGTCCGCGTAAATGATGAATGGCGCTCGTTCCTTATTTTTAAAGTTCTTGAACTGCAACCATTTATCCTTCAGGGACGGCAATTCGACGGCGCACTCGTTCAGACGTTGGCAGTCCACGTTGTGCTTCGTCAATTGCACGTTCGAATGAAAGAAGCTGAGACATCTGCAACGATAATAGTATTAATAATACAACATAATAATCAATAACACATCGATCGAAATATACCATATTTTACTCACCTTTCGCAAACGAATACTTGTCCATTGTGTTTGCCGAGCTGTTTCGATATGAGTCTCGACATGCTGCGAATGCACGCGAAATGATAACGTTGAGGCTCGTTGGGGTCCTGCACCAGTAGGAGGTTCGCGTGCCTCTCTCGCTTGTCCTCGGTCAAACGCAGAGGTGCGCAGCTTCCGTCGGACCACGCGTACACGTTCACCGACACGTCGTTCATCCTCTCGAACTTTGTCAGCTGGTCTAACGTTACGGGTAGAGTCATATCGCCCGTACGAAACACATCCAAGTAGTGATGGTACGATGCGACTCTATCCACATGCGTAGTAGCAGGGTACAAACTAGCGACGACAGCCCACAAGAAACATGCATTGTCTCTATTCTTTATGTTCACCACCGCTTTCTTCAGGACGACGGTGCGCGGAAGCGGTACGTTGCAACCGCCTCGAAGTGGATTATGCTTATTAATATTCACTAGAATATTTAGCACTGCCCTTAAGGTCCATCCACTGTCGCGATCTTGAAACTCCTCGAGCATCACTAGCGTGGGAGCGACCACGTGCTTCGAGTACCACTCGCGAACGTTCGAAGTCATGAACAGTACTCGATTTCGCGTACCGAAACTTTTCATCTCCGTATTCTCACCCAACATAAACTCCGCGTTAAAGTTCGTATTCACAGACACGCTCTTATGTGCCGTGATAGCGTTCGTGACGCGCGAGATCACAATTCGTCGAGCACCCTCTAAAAATCGTCGCGGATCGACGTGTCCCACGTTGATAACCGCACCGGTTGAAATACGGCCTATAAACGCCGATTCCACGTCTTCCCATACGACTTTGGGTGCAGTCGATCGGCCCGAGACACCGCAACCGACTCGCGAAAACTTTTCCCGTACGATCGCGCGCAATGTCTTGATTCGCGTGATCAGCGACACTAGGCGTTGTTTCGCGGCCACTGACATTCCTCCACTGCTCTGGTACTGGACGATGAGCTGCAGGCACGTGTCGCAATGATCCACCCAATCTCGGAATTCCGCAATAGAGCGTAAAAGCTTAGACATCTGGGACAAAACCCTGTACGTGTCCATGAACCCCTCCATGTTCACTTATTCACAAAGGTTTTTTTTTGGTCTACCAGACACGCACGAATAGTGTCGAATGGGTGATACGACTCTTCCAGGTGATGCGGTCGGTGATCGGATATCGGAAACCCAACGGCAAAATGAGACGCTTCGAGTGTAGTCGCATAATCGGTGTCGGGTGCTCATCCAAAAATCTTGCTAATTCACGACACAAAAACGAGTCCACGGTGATAGTCAATGTTCGAGGACACAACACTTTGTACACTTCGACCGCGCCGTTCTCAATGTCTTGCAGAAGCGTTAACGGTGTACACACGATCGCGGTAAAGTACTTCACATGCTTGCGATGCACATCTTTATCACCAACAATGCAATACAATGTACATTTGCTCGCAGTACTGTATCGCGCGATATGGCGTAGCAATTGACGGTGGTGATCCGACAATTGCATAAATCCGTTTTGAACGATAATGTTCCATGATGTCTCGAATAATGACTGTGGGCTTAACACGTCCCGGATTTTATGCTTCTCGATCATAAGCGTTTGGTGGTCCAACTGCGGCATCGCGGATGAAGGGCTCGCGTTAATCAGATGCCCACGGGCCTATATCGAACTCTTTTCACCCTTACACGGTCCCGGTCCCGCTTCCACTTACCTACTATAAACTAGAGCTGTTGTTTTCGCCCGGGTACCCGGGTACTCGGGTACCCGGGTACCCGTGAGACACCCGAGTAGACAAAATTACCCGGGTACCCGTGAGATACCCGGGTAGACAAAATTACCCGGGTACCCGTGAGATACCCGGGTAGACAAAAATTACCCGACTACCCGGATACCCGTGAGACACCCGAGTAAATGAAGATAGTTGATAATTCCGATTTGACAGCCGATCGCCTTTCGACTTTCGATCATTTTCGGCTAACCTCACTAATGAACGGAATAAACTTCAAGCAATTAAATGTGATATTGTCTGCGCGGTATGATTATGAAATTATGACTCTGATACATAAAAAGTCGACGTTCTTTGCACTTACAATAGGATAGTTTGCCCTATTACAGTGCCTGCCCCTATTAGCTTAAGAGTAGAGAAGTCATTCTTATCTAATCCCAACCAACTCCGTCAGTCGATGCAAAGCAGAACTCGGAAAATCCTAGGAAAATGCACTCGTTCTGGGTTTTCGTTCGCATCTTTTTGCCCAACTTTTACGGTGAGCCATAATCAAATAAATTAATCTATAAATAATTGTCAATACTTATTAACTGAAAAACTAATTAATCTATATTCAATACATAAACAATTAACAAGATACAAACCAGAAATATGATTACACCACTGCAAATAGTACAAAGGTTATTATTAAAATAACAATAATTCCTGTTCACTGACCAACTAAATTAACTAATATCAATTATATATAGTAACGCAATTAACGAGAGTAATAAAAATAAACATACAACAAAACAAACAAAAGGAACAATTTAACTTAATTGGAAGCTTGGAAATCTTGGAACGGAATTAAAATTAAAATTTAATATTGAACAAAACTATTTTAACCATATATGTATAAGTATGCGAGTTTGTAGATTTTGATAACACGTCCGTAGACTTTGGTTTGTGGCTGTAGAATGAACGCTTTACAAAATCGATCGTTTAAAACATGTTTTTTTAATTAGAAAATGTCCTTAGATAGTACATAGTTACATGCTAAGATTACTAAGAGGCAATCAGAGATTTATTAATAAAATAATTGTTTTGAAGTTCAAAAATTTTATTAATAAAATATGATATGAAACAATTATTCATATAATTTATAATTCAAGATTCTAAATATTAATTAATGAATATCTACTTACCTGGAGAGGTATGTTGAATTTCAAATTTGAAATTTGAACTCTCTTCTGTAACGAGAATTTAAACGCTAATCGAGAGATTCGAGAGGAAATTCATCGACGAATGAGAATTTATATATTAATATTAATAAATCTCTGATTGGCGTTTAGTATCTAAGGACATTTTGTAATTAACAAAACATGTTTTATACGATCGGTTTTGTAAAGCGTCCATTCTGCAGCCACAAACCAAAGTCTACGGACGTGTTATCAAAATCTACAAACTCGCATACTTATACATATATGGTTAAAATAGTTTTGTTCAATATTAAATTTTAATTTTAATTCTGTTCCAAGATTTCCAAGCTTCCAATTAAGTTAAATTGTTCCTTTTGTTTGTTTTGTTGTGTGTTTATTTTTATTACTCTCGTTAATTGCGTTACTATATATAATTGATATTAGTTAATTTAGTTGGTCAGTGAACAGGAATTATTGTTACTTTAATAATAACCTTTGTACTATTTGCAGTGGTGAATCATATTTCTGGTTTGTATCTTGTTAATTGTTTATGTATTGTACATACAGTAATTAGTTTGTCAGTTAATAAGTATTGGCAATTATTTATAGATTAATTTCGTTAATTGATTATGGCCCGACGCAAAAGCTGGGTGTGGCAGTTCGTTACGCTGGCCGAGGATAAGAGTTATCTTGTTTGCGACGTGTGCCACGTTAAACTTTCGTATGGTGGCTCGACATCGGCCAGTGCAAGGCATCTACGGGCAAAGCACTCCGAGCATTGCTTTGGTGGTGCATCTGAAAATGAGCCTCCACTTGAATGTATGGAAGGTAGGGTGTTTCAATTTTCCAAATGTGCTATTTTCATGTTACTTTGTTCACCCCCTTGGTTCTATTCATCTAAGTCAGTCAGGTCCAGGTGGGCGGTCCGAGGACGCTAGCATCCATAGCGTCTTCTACGTGCTGCGTGGAAGAGGGTGCTCGAAGCCAATGAAGCGGCGAGCATGCCACAGATATGGAAACCTCTAGTAGTGTGCTCTTGGGCCCTAAAGGTGAAGTTCCACGGCTCGTGGCTCGGCTCGTCCTGGTACGGCGAGTCGGCTTGGCCAGCGCGAGTCGACGACACCTGGACCTGACTGAATCTAAGTGATCTATATGCCAAAAGGGCATGAGCAGAGTAAAAAAAAAAATGTAATATTTTAATTTTAACCCTATAATATGAAACATCCTAGTGGAAGGTGAAGATGGCAATATCGGCAATACCGAGTGTGTACCTAGGAAGGTACACAGAAGAAGTCCGTATTCAGCGAAACGGCAGGAAGAGGTATCCCAAGCACTGGCGCGAATGATCGGTACTAATATGCTGCCTATTTCATTGGGCAATAGCTCGGGATTTAAACAATTTATGGCAGTTGTTGATCCGGAATTCCGATGCCCATGCCCAAATTCTACGACGAAACGATTGGAGTTAATTTATAAAGAGAAACGCGACAAAATAGAGAAAGAAATTGAAGAGGCGGCCACAATATCTGTGACCATCGACGGTTGGTCTTCGCGTGGCCAAGATTCATATATATCTTTGACGGCGCACTTCCTAACAGTTGATTGGAAAATAAAAAGTTATACACTATGCACTCATGACATAGAGGGTCGACATACAGCCGATAACATCACAGCCGTGGTAACAGGTATGCAAGAAGAGTGGAGGCTTAGCAATAAATTAGTTGCGATGGTTCATGATAATGCCAGTAATATGCACGCATCAGCGAATTTATTAGAACATTTAAAATACAGCGTTTCGTGTGCTGCGCATAATTTACAGTTATCCATTAAGGACGCCTTTCAAACAGTAAACGCATTTTCAGATGCGGTAAAGAAAGCCAGTAAGATAGTGCAACATTTTCATCATTCGAATTTGGCGACGTCTGCATTACAAGATAGCCAGAAGCAGCTCAATCTACCGGAACAGAAGTTAATTCAATCATGCCCTACCCGATGGAATTCAACATACAATATGTGTGAACGTCTTGTAAGTAATCGAAACGCCATTCTTTCTGTTTTAAGCAACAGAAAAATAACAAAAATAAATGTTGCCTTGAAGCTGGAAATGGCAGAATGTGATTGGCAAATAATTAGTGACATTATCGCAATTTTAAAACCATTCAATTTAGCAACCGTAGAATTATGTTCAGAAACTAAAGTAACTATTTCCTTAGTTCTACCAATCATGCATGGGTTAATTAATAATCATTTAAAAGACAATGATTCGGACACAGTAGAAAGTAAGGAATTTAAGAACATTTTAAGAGCATCCCTTGCTCGTAGATTCGATTTACATTCGTACTGTGAGACTGTCCACCAAATTGCCTGTTTTCTTGATCCTAGAAGTAAAGATTTAACATTTGAAAACAGTGAAATAAAAAATATAATTACAAATTCTATGCGGAATAGGATTAGAAATATGTCCATAAATGAAGATAATACAGATAATGATAGTACAATTCCAACTGCTTTGGATTTTATATATCAGAATAGCATTAATTCTAACGATAGTGCTTCAGAAATAGATATGTATTTAATAGAATCACAAATAAATCATAATTTAGACCCATTGTTGTGGTGGAAAACTAATGCAGATAAATATAAAAGACTGGCAGAATTGGCAAAAATGTTTTTAAGTATTCCGGCTACGTCTGCCAGTTCGGAGCGCACATTTTCTTCAGCTGGAAATATTGTTTCGACAAAACGCACTGGTTTACTACCTGAAAATGTAGACTTATTAGTATTTTTACATCAAAATAGAAACGTGTAGAGATGTAAGAAATACCAACAAATCAACATTCTCAGGTTGTAGAATGCTACGCTTTGTGCTAAGATTATTTCCAGCTGTTGAAAAAACTCGTTCAGACTCGCAGAAGTCGCAAGTGGGTATACATAAAAACATCTTAGTAATTTTTGCAAGTCTAGGGTATTTGTTTCCACGCGTTTTTCTCCACTAATGGCCATCAATTATGGTTTATTTGTGCCTTTTATAAATACATTTGCAGTTCGGGCCTGCTATTGCTGTTAGATTGTGAAATTTGGAATATAAAATCTAGTGCACTTGGCATAGAATTAACATTTTCTATAGTTTCGTTTATGGAATGCTTTCTATATCATATTACCAATAGAAATTGTAGTAAGATTCTTCATTTCATTGTTTTCAAACGACATCTGCTTGCTTCTTGGATCGAGAAACGAAGCAAAACGATGTACAGTTTTGAACATGTGATTGTAAATTAAATCTATTGACAAAGGACGTTACCAAAACATTTTAAAATTGCTCAGTCTCGGCTTTGCCCGTGTCATTGCCTGTCAAATGGTTATTAACAATGTCATGGATAATAGTCTGTACCAAAGAAATAGTTATAGTATTTTCGGGGCATAATGCAGTAGTTGATACTTTCAAAGGTTTTAACAAAGTAATAATATCACTCATTATTAACCAATGATATTCTGACCTTTCAAGTTTTAAGGCAACACAAAATTTTGTAATTGCGTTTCTATTATTCACAAGTCGCTCACGCATACAGGAATATCCACTTAACTCAGAACGCGCGCGCGAGAACAGATGAAATGACCGAGTGAGTCCCTGTCCTAAAGAAGAAATTGAATTTTGGATGTAACAACGCCTTGCTCAGGGTTTCTGCATCGTTTTCCCCTGAACCAAAGGACGAATGTCGAGGCGATAGTCTGAAAAAGACCAAGCAAGGCATTTGTTCTCGCGCGCACGTTCTGAGCTAAGTGAATAGGAATTCCACCTTGTAGGACAACTTTAAATTAATTTCTGTTTACTGACTGAACTGCTCCTGCTTCTTGGTAAAAGCAATTGTAGCTAAATTGGAATGATTAACCATTCGTGGTCACACGGGGTGTATCGCACCCCAGAATATGTCTTTACCCATATTTTTCTAAATTTTTAGATCTTACTCATAAATTGTAATATTTGGTGAATTTTAACAAAAAAGTCGCTTTATTCACAACTAATTTTTCAATCTTACTGCCTTTTTTACCACTTGTTTGAATTTTGAAATCGTCAACTGTATCCCCAAACCTTCTTTCTCACACAGTTTACATTATGCGCAACATAAGAAATGCTGTATCAGCAGTATCTAACAGATTTACAGCCATACTAATTATAATATTAGATGCATTGTCATGGACCATAGCCTTCACTCTACTGCTGATATTCCAATCTCTATTAATTAGCTTAAACATGATGGCTAAATTCTCCACCGAATGACGATCTTCCATGAACTATGTGCAAAGTGTATAATTTTTTTCCCCCGATACCTGGAGTACGCGCCGTCAGAGAAGATAGGAATTGTATGTAAAACGCTGAAATTATATATTTGTAAATATGATTTGTAAGAATTAGTTTTGTTGATCAAACAAATGTATCGTTATATCAATGATGAGCAAATCGCGGCCCGCCAGCCGCCGACTTGCGGCCCGCCTGAACATTTACGTATATCTTTTGAACTGTAAAAGATATCAGAATGAATTTTGCGCCACAAAATAGGATAAACTTATCCCTTTCTAAATTAGTATAATTATAATTTGCGTGTGAGCAACTATTCAATGCATGTATTTAATAATGAAACATAAAAAGTTTGGAATCCTCATATCAAAGTATCAAACAAATAAACGTGTTGTTTTACTTATTTCTCAAATAATTTTTTTCATCTTAAATCTCATAAAAGTTGGCGGCCCCCTTCACGGGAAGCCGCTAAACAGATCTATCTCCGACAAACTCCGATTAACGATCCGAACGAAAACCCAGAACGAGTGCATTTTCCTAGGATTTTCCGAGTTCTGCTTTGCATCGACTGACGGAGTTGGTTGGGATTAGATAAGAATGACTTCTCTACTCTTAAGCTAATAGGGGCAGGCACTGTAATAGGGCAAACTATCCTATTGTAAGTGCAAAGAACGTCGACTTTTTATGTATCAGAGTCATAATTTCATAATCATAACGCGCAGACAATATCACATTTAATTGCTTGAAGTTTATTCCGTTCATTAGTGAGGTTAGCCGAAAATGATCGAAAGTCGAAAGACGATCGGCTGTCAAATCGGAATTATCAACTATCTTCATTTACTCGGGTGTCTCACGGGTATCCGGGTAGTCGGGTAATTTTTGTCTACCCGGGTATCTCACGGGTACCCGGGTATCCGGGTAATTTTTGTCTACCCGGGTACCCGTGAGATACCCGAGTATTTGACGGGTACCCGGGTACCCGGCGGGTACCCGGGTACCCGGCGGGTCGGGTAGTAACAGCTCTACTATAAACACACTGCATGGCGCGGTCCAATGTTGTGTTTACTCCATGGGCTATCGCGACGATTGACTTACAGTCTCCTCCTCGATCATTAAAATACTCGGAACTCTTCCCCGAATAATTATCGCTATATGTATACATCATTGCACGTACGCTGTATCGGTCCCACGATTCAAACATAAACACACGGCATAGCACGGTGCAATGTTTATTCCATGGGTTATCGCGATGATTGATTTATAATAATAATTATCGCTCTATGTTTACATCATTGCACGTGCGCTGTATCGGTCCCACGATTCAAACATAAACACACTGCATGTCGCGGTGCAATGTTTATTCCATGGGCTATCGCGATGATTGATTTATAATAATAATAATAATAATTATCGCTCTATGTTTACATCATTGCACGTGTGCTGTATCGGTCCCACGATTCAAATATTTCCTTATCTTTTCTCAGAAATCATGGTCCACCCTCTTTCTCAGAAATCATCATCGAAAACGCGATTTGAATTTCCACGAATCGGTCGCGGTCGCGCCTGCGCACCGATCCCCGCACACGTACGGAGATTGCGCGGCGGCGACGCGTGCCCAAATACACCTTAGACATGCAACAGGTGACGTCAGCACGAAACGTATGAAAACCTTGGAAAATTTACCATGGCGGACCCAAAGTACCTTAAACGTACAATAGGTGGCGCCAACCCGAAATGTATGAAAAACCTGGAAAATTTACCAAGACGGGCCCAAATACCGACGCGGGCCCAAAGTACCTTAAACGTCCAGTAGGTGGCGACAATACGAAATGTATGGAAAACCTGAAAAATTTACCAAGACGGGCCCAAATACCGACGCGGGCCCAAAGTACCTTAAACGTCCAGTAGGTGGCGCCAACACGAAATGCGCGCGACGCCATTTTGAAAATTTGAAAATCCTCCCCCTCCCCCGTGACGTCAACCCCCTCGCCCACGAACTCAACCTACGCGCGCGACGCCATTTTGAAAATTTTGAAAATCCCCCTCCCCTATGACGTCATCCCCCTCATCTACGAACTCGGTCGACGCCATCTTGGAATCCCCCTCCCCTGTGACGTCATCCCCCTCACCTACGAACTCGGTACCCCCCTCCCCGCCTCACCCCCTCGCCCATCTCGCGGAAGAGCGCGGTACCTCCCCCCGCCCCGCCTCACCCCCTCGCCTACACTTGGTCCAGAACTCTCATAGCCTAACTACTTCCATTCACTATAAACTTTGGAATCTCTGGCTCGAAACGGAATTTAACGTAAAGAAAAGGAATAACTATCCACGGACACCTTGTCACGCTCTCCGCGACTGTACGACAAAGAGTGACTTCAGCTTCGCGCCCCCGAGAGCGTGCGGCCGCGAGGTCCGCTCAGAAAAGCTGGTGCTGCAGTCCCAATCATGCCCCAGCAACCGTCGCATGATTTCATTAGATGTTCTCACTTTCATTCTTCCATACTTTTCACCTATGCGCTACCGGCGTAGAACAGGGTACTCTCATCCTCACGCTTCTCACACTCAGATCGATGCGACGATTCAACGGTCAGAGATGCGCTCGATTAGGTTAAACCTATCGCGATAGTCGCCAATCGACCATCCCCTTTTCCTTCATTAGACGAATGGGTTTCCCTTGTACGGACCCAACGAGATGGGTCCGGTCGGAAATTCGACCGTTCAGTAAGGGGCGACACATTCCAAGTGTCGCCAAGATAATTATCCCTCCGGACAACAGACCCCTTTTTGCAACATCCTGATTTCCAGAGCAGTCCCTTTTTCTCCAAATTCCGATGGTCGCCAAGATGGCTCCTCCTGATATCGGCTTTTCCCAACACCCCCTTTTTTTCCCCAAATTCCTTAGGCTGCCCGCCTAGCTCACCTCCCACCGCTTTTCGCAACCAAGTTAAATACCGGTCCCAAACCAAGGGACAACACAGTCGTAGACCTAAGACTAGTCAAGTCACAACGCCGTTCCGAACAAAATCTGTAAAAACTTATAAATTGTACCAGTCATAACAATAAAGAACCAGTAGTTATTAAACCGGAGTTACCTCGACAACAAACCAGAACGCTAGATGTATTGTCAAGACCAGGGTGGCGTGGAAACTACCTGCAGCGGTAGTAGGACGAGAGTGGGGCCTACTACCGCCGTCTGATTGGTTCAACGCCAAGAGGAAAATCCACCGACACCAGCGCTGAGCCAAGCCGAGTGGAGTGTAGCCAAGTGAGGCTACAGCCAACCAGCGTCGCACAGTGGAGTATTTGGCCTCAAAAGCTGGCCAAAATTCTAGATAATTTACAATTTGTTCAAACTTGGTATATAGGGGTTTTTGGGGTCGCTGATTTTGAATCTGATGCCAAAACATCAAAATTCAAAATGACAGCTCCAATATGGCGTCAATAATTGCAGAAAATTGGCCAAAATTATTTTTTGTTGTTTAATGAAAAACAGAAATACTTTATTGATCTCAAAAAATATATTTGTGTCACAATAAAATAATTCGAGATCAATCAGATGATGATGTCCACGGCTAGCTGTGCAGTATTTGGCCCCAAAAGCTGGGGAAAATTATTTGTTTCGTTTAAATGCATCCAAATGTAGTTAGAAGTGACGCAACGTAATTATTTCATAAAATTTTACAAAAATATGCACAGGACGTAAAAAAATTTAGAAATAAGTTGATTTATTTACAAGATTTATTTTATTGTGTTGTCACGTCCCGGGTGAGGTCTTTTGGGAACGATGACTACGGGGAAGGTTTAGATCTGGCGCGAATCTTAAATCCTTTACACTGAGGGGTTTGAGGGAACTCAGGCGCGAATCTTAAATCCTTCACACTGAGGGGTTTGAGGGACTCAGGCGCGAATCTTAAATCCTTCACACTGAGGGGTTTGAGGGACTCAGGCGCGAATCTTAAATCCTTCACACTGAGGGGTTTGAGGGACTCAGGCGCGAATCTTAAATCCTTCACACTGAGGGGTTTGAGGGACTCAGGCGCGAATCTTAAATCCTTCACACTGAGGGGTTTGAGGGACTCAGGCGCGAATCTTAAATCCTTCACACTGAGGGGTTTGAGGGACTCAGGCGCGAATCTTAAATCCTTCACACTGAGGGGTTTGAGGGACTCAGGCGCGAATCTTAAATTCGTCACACTTAGAATTTCTGGAGGCGATCAGGCGCGAATCTTTAATCCTTCACTCTAATCGACCAGGGAAGGTAAATATACACTTGGAGAGCACCCGTTATAGTACCTTATGTTTGTTTTGGTTTCAGTAATAGGATTTACCGTTGCAGTTATATAAGAAACTACGTTTAGTATTTTCGTGGATTGCACGGCTCCTGCAATGATATGTTTGTAAACACCGGGAGCGCTCTCGCGAATCAGCTGTTGCGGCAGCTTGGTTTCGTTGGAATCTTTACGGCTCGAGGATACACACAATAATTCGAGACGAAATTGGAAACAAATAGGTTTATTAACTTTAAACCCGAGTGCTTTTGTTTAAATGATAATTAACCACAATATTATGATATGAACATGACATACAATAACTGATTATTAATTAGAATGATACAAGCAATAGTAATATAAGAATAGTAATATAAATGACAGCAATAAGCGTTATTATAGAAAATATAAGAATAGTAATACAAAATGATGAATGAAGCAATAAGCTTTGGAATGCAATAAGCGTTATTAGTACAAAATAATATAAGAATGATATAGAATGCAATAAGCGTTGATAGAACAAAATATAATAAATTGCAATAAGCGTTGTTTATGCGAAGAAATATGAATGAGGGTGATATTCCTTAATAATGGTAATTAAAATGACTTACAATGATTATTGTAGCACTGAATTGAATACTTTGAAGATCTTTAACACCGGTTAATAACACTTTGATGACAGTTTGTCAAAGCTTCTGCGATGAAAGAGGAGCGATGAAAGAGGACGAGGCCTCGCAGGACCTCGTATTTATGTAGTTTCACAGGAGCATGAGGGGGTACGCGCGGTAAAGACCTTGACACATTTCGGAATTAAGACGCAGTATGATTTCCGGGGTTTTTGTAAACGGTATGGCTATTAATAGACATATTTTGTGTCACGTACGCCAAATGCGTCGTAATTAGGCTTCTAGGGTTTTTATGAACGGTATTGGAGATACTCAACTCTTCGATTGGATTTTAGGTGTTTGATAGGAAAGGGGTTAGAGTGCTTGGACTCTGTTGTGACGTAGAGAGGGGATTGAGACGTGGTCTCGATTTAAAAAGGGATTTGTAATGAGGGACTTGTTTGAATTCGTTTTTAGAGGGAATGATTCGTGCGTTGTAGGACGAATAGGCGAACTGGGTTTTGAAACGATCATCTCGCGATGGGGACCGCTAAGGTACATCAGCGAGGTGGAGGTTTGTGTTGATCATCTTGTGTTGTTGACCGCTAAGGTGCAACATCAAGGTGATCGGCTATTGAGGAGATGGTGTAGGAGTTGAGTTCGATAGACTTTGGTGGTGTGATTTTGAGGTTTATGGAATAAGAAACGCGCGAAAAATCGTAGGACGTTACACCTCCCCCCTTATATGAAGAAATGCGTAGCATTTCTTAACATTGGGTTAGGGTGTGGAATTATTTAAGTTGTAAAAGGGGTCTATACGGGGCGAAGGGGCAGTGGCATCCTGGAGCTGCTCTCAGTTGACTGATGTCGGAGCGGGGCAGTCATGTTTGTTGATGACTGTCTCCGGAGGCGCTTCCTGTGGTAATGATGATTGAGATGACTTTAGGTAGAAGGGTTGTGATTTTCCTTCCTTTCCTCTTTTTGAATGGTGATTACAATAAATGTTGCAGTAGCAACTATCTATGATAGAAAAATGGTTAAAGTATTTTACTTGTTTGTTGACTTGGGGTCAACCGGGACTCTCGCGCACGGGGGCAGGACAATCATAATGTCTTTTGTGCCGCAGTTTCCTACTCAGTTTCGATAGGCAACCAAGATATGATTCGTTTTCATTATTTTCAAGAACCGGGGTCCGGCTGGGTATTGCAAATTTCGCGAAAAATAGTTCATGCTTTGTGTATCCAGCGCCTTTGTGGACACTGGTATTATACGAGAACGCAGACAAGTAAATCCATTCGTACCAGTCACTGTATTTACCGATTAACAATTTTAAGCATTCGGTCACAACGAGATGCAATTTTTCTAAAGAGCCGTTAGTCTGTGGGTGAAAGTCTTTGGTTCGGAATTGTTGCATTTTACATTCCCGTGATACTGCTTTCGTGAAATTGCGAGTATTTGCCACTTGGTCGGTGAGGACAGCTCTAAGAGTTCCGAAGTGATAGCTGAATCTTTTAATATATACGTCAGCGGTCTTAATAAATGTTAATAGGCTGAGAAACGCGCACACTAAATATTTTATGAATAAGTTCTGGATAGGCAATTTATAAGTGTTCTCTGATTTTGTTTTAGGTAGTGGTTTACGTATATTTTCTGGAGAGGACCGTAGTGGAATTTCTAGAAGTGATATTTTCCGGCGCATCTTTCTGTGCAGTTGAATCTTTTTACATTTTCTTCTAAGGTGGGTGCTGAATGTGGGCATTGCAGGGTCGACGGTGTTGCTTCCACTCGTCGCCACATGGATCGGAGAACTGGAGAACCGAGGTCTTTTGGAGCTGCTCGGCTTATGTTTGGACTTGTCTTCCAAGTCATCGTCAGATTCTTCACGCGGTCGCTTGGAGCATTTTCCGCTTGCAGGGGGTTTACTTGGAGAATCTTCAGCGACTTTATCGCTTTGCCCGGGATTCGGGTGATTTTCGGAGATTGATTTTTGTAAAATTCTCTCGTTATTCGGGATACAGGGGGTGTAAGCGATTGGCAGGTTCTTTTTAACAACTGCCTGGCTTAATATCCTTCCTATAGCATTTTTAGAGGCACGAAATTCTAGCTCAAAGTTCGGATATTGCAGGATTGGTTCCTTCTGCAATGCCGACTTTAAGTGGTCAGAAGCGGTTTTTTGGGACGATCTCCAGTCAAATGGAGTGTCCTTTTTCTGTATTGAGGTCAAAGGCCGAGCCGTTTTAGAGAATTCCGGGATAAACGTTATGTAATATCCGGTCAGTTCGAGGTAATTTGTAACCTTTTTGGGTGTACAAGGTGCTGAGTAGTTCAGGACGGTTTGGATTTTCTGTCGATCTGGTTTTAGTGTAACCGCGAGAGACTCATGGGAGGTTATGGGAAGGGTTAATTTTGCGTCGTGCGCAGGGGGTGAGAGTGAGTACACCTTCTCGGGTGCCTCGAGATATCGGATCGACGGATCCTGGGGCAAGAGGGACTTGTTTTTTGTTGGGGCTGGGATAGGAGTGACGCATTTAGACGTCTTAGTCTCTTTTGGCAGTACCCTTATTGTTCCAAGGGTGGAAACTGGGTTCAGAGAGGTGCCACTTAATAGCACTTGCGTCGGATTGATGTCCTGAAATTTTGGCACATTTACGTCGGTACTGGTATTGATTATGAATTCGGGTGTTTTCCGAAATTCTGATGAATGAATTCTCACAGACGGGGCCTGACCAACCGTGTTTATTTGAATGCTACCGGTTCTTACGGTATTGCTAGTATTTTCGGCTTTTTCGTAAGTGGGTACGCTCCTGTTTGGCCTACTCCACTGTTCGTATCCGTCGGTGCCCGACGGGGTATTTCTTGACTCTATTTCCCACAAAGTTCTATGGTCCTTGTGGACGAGCATGATGCGTTTTCTGCATTCTGAAGTTATTTGTCCGGGTTTCTTGCAATAATCGCAGATTCGGAGCTTTGTAGGTCTCGAAGGGGTAGGTCGGTTTTTGTCCCAGTAGGAAACTTGGGGTTTGGGTGTTTGGTACCCATATTCCGCAACGCGGTTTAGAGGGTGTCCTTCGGAAAGTTGGGAGGCTGAATTTTGATTGTTCCAACAGGACCTTGCATCGTGTCCTGTCTTATTGCAAAGTTGGCATACTAATGTAGGAGATTTTTGTTCGGGGAATCGGAGACGGTCCCTGTCAATCTCGTTGTCCACGAGAATTGCCTGATCGAACGCTTCGTCGAGCGTTCCGAAGTTGCGTTGTAATAATCTCATCCTAATGTAGGGTGGAAGACCATCGACAAATGAATCTAGGGCTAGGCGATCCAGATCCTGAGGGTGATTTCGCGCGGAGTCGCGGTAATATTCACTATCTTCTTCTAAAATGGTGGACCGGAGATCTTTGACGCGCGAAATGTAGTCCAATATGTGCTCGTTGGATCCTTTGATAATGTTTGCAAGTTCTCCTCGATAGTGATTTGATGTTTTCGCGGGGGAGAATGTTCGTTTGAGTTGTTTTATTAAATCACTTACGGAGTCAAAAACCCTATCCTCAACGGCCAAGTACGCATGGTCTTGCAGTTTATTTGTCAACAACCTCGCTAGCTGGGGTTCGGCTTGCGAGGGAATCAGAGCCTTAGCCCTATTGCAGGCTCTCGCGAATTGCAAAACGGATATGTTGTAACCGTTAAAATTTGGGACTGTTTCTATAGCGTCCTTTAATTTGATCTGGGGCGATGGATTCTGGTCCGGAACATTATTATGATTAAATATTTGTTTCCTATCGAAACTGGAGGAACCTGGAGTAGCAAAATTATTCGCAGAAGGCGGGGGTGAAAGAAGTTTTTCCATCGTTGCTTCGATATTTTTTATTTTATCAAAAAGACCTTTAAACGTGGGGTCGAATGATCCGGTGTCTACGCCCGAATGCGTATTGGGTTCTTTATTTACAACGATTTTCGCGTGCAAGCTTTCTATTTCAGCTCGGTTTTGCCGTAATAATTGCACCCGTTCCATTATTTCGGCGGTTGCGATTTCTATAGCGTCAGTGGAAGGGCCCGCGTCTCGATTCATTATGCGAGAGTTCTCGGTATCGCCGTACAAGGACATGTTTATTTTAAAATTTATTATTTTCGGCGTCCGGCAGCCGTTATTTAAAATTAGAGTGTACTATACTCAATGTTGACAATCATCAAACCGTCAATGGTTGTCGCTACGCCTCCCGAAATGCAGGTCAGCGCATTCAAATATGCCGTCAAACTTTGTAATCTGCGGCTCCGGTAGGATGGTTGACACCGACTAGGGTGTTCAATGCACATTTTAAATATTGGGACCTTGTGGGTACCGCGTCTGAGAATCTATTTCCTATCAACGGTATACGAAGATCCCACCGCTGTCACCAAAAATATGTCATGTCCCGGGTGAGGTCTTTTGGGAACGATGACTACGGGGAAGGTTTAGATCAGGCGCGAATCTTAAATCCTTCACACTGAGGGGTTTGAGGGAACTCAGGCGCGAATCTTAAATCCTTCACACTGAGGGGTTTGAGGGACTCAGGCGCGAATCTTAAATCCTTCACACTGAGGGGTTTGAGGGACTCAGGCGCGAATCTTAAATCCTTCACACTGAGGGGTTTGAGGGACTCAGGCGCGAATCTTAAATCCTTCACACTGAGGGGTTTGAGGGACTCAGGCGCGAATCTTAAATCCTTCACACTGAGGGGTTTGAGGGACTCAGGCGCGAATCTTAAATCCTTCACACTGAGGGGTTTGAGGGACTCAGGCGCGAATCTTAAATCCTTCACACTGAGGGGTTTGAGGGACTCAGGCGCGAATCTTAAATCCTTCACACTGAGGGGTTTGAGGGACTCAGGCGCGAATCTTAAATCCTTCACACTGAGGGGTTTGAGGGACTCAGGCGCGAATCTTAAATTCGTCACACTTAGAATTTCTGGAGGCGATCAGGCGCGAATCTTTAATCCTTCACTCTAATCGACCAGGGAAGGTAAATATACACTTGGAGAGCACCCGTTATAGTACCTTATGTTTGTTTTGGTTTCAGTAATAGGATTTACCGTTGCAGTTATATAAGAAACTACGTTTAGTATTTTCGTGGATTGCACGGCTCCTGCAATGATATGTTTGTAAACACCGGGAGCGCTCTCGCGAATCAGCTGTTGCGGCAGCTTGGTTTCGTTGGAATCTTTACGGCTCGAGGATACACACAATAATTCGAGACGAAATTGGAAACAAATAGGTTTATTAACTTTAAACCCGAGTGCTTTTGTTTAAATGATAATTAACCACAATATTATGATATGAACATGACATACAATAACTGATTATTAATTAGAATGATACAAGCAATAGTAATATAAGAATAGTAATATAAATGACAGCAATAAGCGTTATTATAGAAAATATAAGAATAGTAATACAAAATGATGAATGAAGCAATAAGCTTTGGAATGCAATAAGCGTTATTAGTACAAAATAATATAAGAATGATATAGAATGCAATAAGCGTTGATAGAACAAAATATAATAAATTGCAATAAGCGTTGTTTATGCGAAGAAATATGAATGAGGGTGATATTCCTTAATAATGGTAATTAAAATGACTTACAATGATTATTGTAGCACTGAATTGAATACTTTGAAGATCTTTAACACCGGTTAATAACACTTTGATGACAGTTTGTCAAAGCTTCTGCGATGAAAGAGGACGAGGCCTCGCAGGACCTCGTATTTATGTAGTTTCACAGGAGCATGAGGGGGTACGCGCGGTAAAGACCTTGACACATTTCGGAATTAAGACGCAGTATGATTTCCGGGGTTTTTGTAAACGGTATGGCTATTAATAGACATATTTTGTGTCACGTACGCCAAATGCGTCGTAATTAGGCTTCTAGGGTTTTTATGAACGGTATTGGAGATACTCAACTCTTCGATTGGATTTTAGGTGTTTGATAGGAAAGGGGTTAGAGTGCTTGGACTCTGTTGTGACGTAGAGAGGGGATTGAGACGTGGTCTCGATTTAAAAAGGGATTTGTAATGAGGGACTTGTTTGAATTCGTTTTTAGAGGGAATGATTCGTGCGTTGTAGGACGAATAGGCGAACTGGGTTTTGAAACGATCATCTCGCGATGGGGACCGCTAAGGTACATCAGCGAGGTGGAGGTTTGTGTTGATCATCTTGTGTTGTTGACCGCTAAGGTGCAACATCAAGGTGATCGGCTATTGAGGAGATGGTGTAGGAGTTGAGTTCGATAGACTTTGGTGGTGTGATTTTGAGGTTTATGGAATAAGAAACGCGCGAAAAATCGTAGGACGTTACAGTGTCATTCCTCATATTGAGATTTTCGTATTCTGAGTTACATATGTGTCAAGAAATACAATGGTTTCATGTGAGGATATAGTGTGATCATTTAATACAGTTAACAATAAAACATAATGTTTGAGTTCATGTCACATCTGTTGGTTTTATACGTTTATTGGCATTACATGTCCTACTGTAAGGTTCTGGGATTTGCAGACGTTTATGGGTGTTAGTACATAAGCAGATGCATAAAATATTTATAAAATGAATTATGGTTTTGACACTACACATGATCAGTAAACCATCAACAACGACCAGTGCGTATAGTAATAATAAACTGGTGTAAAAGTACAGTTAGCAGTGGACAACGCGAACGCAACGCGATATGCCATGTGATTGCTCAGTGCATTGCGACAAAGAAAATGCTGGGAAAACCAAAATGGCACGAATAAGCAGCCAATCTTTTTTCTATTGTAAAGAGAAACCTTTACTCAATTTAATGACACCAAAAGAAACACTTGATCTCACACCTAAATATAACAAAATCATTAATGAAATGTTCGAACTGTAATATACCTCAGTGAATTATTCGTCATTTTCAAACATCAATAATCACAAAAAGATAGGTAATAAGAAAGTAAATATCATCTGAAAGTATAGTACATGAACGGCTTCTGTAAGAAAAAAATTGACATAATTTGTTTACGACATACAAAAATGACTGTTTAGCGAACGGTGTTTCAGAGACTGATCAAAAGAGAGACGTGTACTATGAAAACTCTTCACTTCTAACAAATAATAACTCTTTACGAGTGAATAAATGAAAAAAACAATATTGCCACATTGTTCTTCATACATTCAACTATATCAGGAAAAAAAAATTTTCAGTTTGGACAAAATTTTTCAAATCGACTTTTGGCCAGCTTTTAGGGCCAAATACTCCACTGTGCGTCGCCAAAGATCGCCGGAGACTCGATTGTCGATGCTGGTTGGCTGCGGTCTCAGTTAGCTTGACTAGTTGGCTTGGCTTGGCGCTGGCGTCGGTGAATTTTCCTCTTGGCGTTGATTGGTTCAGACTGGGTAGTAGGACGAGAGTGGGGCCTACTACCGACGTCTGAACCAATCAACGCCAAGAGGAAGATTCCCCGACGCCAGCGCAAAGCCAAGCCAAGTGGTGTGAACGCGAAGCGGATCGTGTGACGTCACAGACGTGGGTAGTCGACCCCACTCACGTCCTATTACCCAGTCTGAACCAATCAACGCCAAGGGGACAATTCACCGACGCCAGCGCCAAGCCAAGCCAACTAGCCAAGCTAACTGAGGCCGCAGCCAACCAGCATCGACAATCGAGTCTCCGGCGATCTTTGGCGACGCTGGTTGGCTGTGGCCTCACTTGGCTACACTCCACTCTGCTTGGCTCGGCGCTGGCGTCGGTGAATTTTCCTCTTGGCGTTGAACCAATCAGATGGCGGTAGTAGACGCCCTGGTAGTCCGCTGTCCACGCGTGGTCCTCTCGAGTATAAATTCGAGCTTCGATATCAAAATGAAAGCATGCGTTGAGGTATTCCGTGCGAGAGAAGGTGGGCATTGGGGAGGTAGTATTGGTGTGAAGAGGGCCTCTTCGAGAGAGCAACCGTTGTGATTGGTTCTGATACAATCTGCTCCCTATGGTTGAAATTTAGTCTAGCAACTTTCACACCTCCTAATCTAACCAATCGAACTTGCATCCCTCCGAAAAAAACCGGACATCCGCGCGCAGAAGCAAGTGCGAAATAAAAGTAACGGTGCGCTTCTCGATACCGCAGATGTACCTACCTAAGGTCGGGGCCATATATATTGGCCGGTGACTTCGTTTTCGTGAGCAGCGATCGAGGAGAAATCAGCCACCACCATCTGACGATCGTGGATTTGTCTGTTGGAGTTGCGTGGTCCTCGCAGGGTATGGTGGGGTCACGGGAACGCTGCTCGGCTCCGCCTGAACCTAGCCGTTTGGCTGTCATTTATTCATAGCGTAATAGTTGTGTGCGTTACGAAGGTATGCGTAGACCAATGCGAGATGAAGCTATCGAGAAAGTATCAATGTTCTGACCAATAAAGCTCCTGAATTTTTTCGTAACTAACGCACACCTATTCTGATGTTTGTATTTCTCAGCTGACAGCTCGGATTGGCCTACACCCCAGAAGCTTGGCATTATCCCCACCACTTCTGGCTCTTTCTAGTTCTGCGAAGGCGAGAGCGAGATGAAACGAGAGCGAGTCAGAAAACGTTGAGAAAAGGAGCACCGAGGCAGGCAAACTGTGTGGTGGGAGAATACCCCTCACGACCTTAAGTAGCATTTCTGACGGAAAAGAATTGTCCAGCCATTCCCGGCGTAGACCTTTCGCAGGTAGGTGTCTGTTTCAACAGGCAGCGCCACCCCGTAGCGCCAGTAAGACCGTCCCCGGCCCTTGCTATTCCAGAGGGTTTTCTTCCAGTGAAAATCAGTGAATTTGCAAGCGCGATAGTTAAAAAAATAGTGGAAATAAAGTATATACATTATAGCTTATTGATTTTGTCTTGGAACGCACTATCAACTCAGGTCTTCAGAAAAAATAGTTCCATTTGAAAAACCGAACTTGACCATCGTATCTTTTAAAATAATAATAATAAAAAAAATTCGTTCGGGCTAATAAGGTGGCCCCCTCGAACCATGCGTTCCCTAATTTTTTCAGATTTTTAGCGACAATACTTTAGGAGATATCCAGCTGTACACCTTTCCCGCGGACACCCTGTAGAGGGCGTGCTTTCGCTAAGCTACGCTTTGACTCGGTTTGTCAACGACTCACGCCGGATTTCTCTCTGAAAATCTATTTCGGGGATCAGGAGCCTATATGATCCTATATGGCGCTGAAATATGGAAATATGGCACAGCAGCAAATAATTTATATATAAATAGATAGGGATTCAATAATGAACTTATTATACAATAAATAATTTGTTTTATACCTTTATATTTAATTATGTATATTTATATATATATAAATTATTTATATAATTAGAAATAAATAATCAACAAGAAGCTTATGTTACGTCTTAAGTTATGGAAGACCCGTCAACAAAGGCGGGAATATTTAAATGACAATAAATAAAGGTTCGTCACTGAGGGTAGCTCGTCAGGTCGAATACACGGCCTCTAACGCCCACCACTCAATGATAATCTAGACTTAGACCCGACTAAACGAAGGAGGGATTAGTTAATCACCAAGTTACTGAATAAACTAATTTATTTGGAATAAGATTTTAATGTTACCTTAATTATATATAATAGAAAAGACGAGAAGTGGTTTACAATGTGTTCTTGTTTAAAACAAACTTATTCACTACTTATCAAGTTTTATAAAACAGTAAAACGAATGAACGCGACGAAAAACAGACTGAATTAGCTATTGAAGTCCCATCGACTGACCCAGCGATCCCTCCGGTCTTATTTATGTACTTTTGATCAAGAGCGCCAATTATGGTGGGGTTTGCTTGGTGACAGTCGATCGATATTTTATTAGCGCACCGCGACTGGTGATCTGAACACCCCCCGGGTCGCCCCCGCGATCCGTGGAATCATCTTCCACGTATAGCGGTTGCTATCCGGGTAGATGTAATTTGATCTAACAAATCGATTTAATAAATGATGAGTGTAATAATAGCATGAAATTAATCGCAGATAAAGCTATTCCTGAATCTAAAATCAAATTGAGCGCGGCCATAAACTAAGAATAAGTGAGATACCACTTCTTCTCTGTTTTCCAAATTCTACGTCATACGGTGCATGTTACACTTATCTATATATAAATGATTTATTAATAAATCTTTCGAACTTGATAATATATAGATTATTTATGGGTTTATCGAATAAATAATTAATTTAGTTCAATATATTATATATATATGTAAATATATATAAATTATAAAATTAACTATATATAAATAATTTATATATATATATATATATATTGGGCGTTTCCCGGGCGCTCAGTCCTATTGGACCATTGTGCCCGAGCCCTTGCGGGCAGTCCTAGTTCAGAGGGCTTGCCGCTAGTCCGGCCTCTCGTGCGAACTCGAGAAGCCCGCTCACGGTCCAGTCCGCCAGGTTCGTCGTGCGGGGGAAGGCAGCTCCCAGCAATAGCTGCCTTTGGGCTGCCATGCCCTCGCACTGCGTCATAAGGTGAAGCGGCGTTTCGTCGTCCACCCCGCACCACAGGCACCCTGGTTCCTGCACGATCCCAAGGCGCGCCAGGTGCTTCCTCGTGTGCCAGTGTCCTGTGACCATCCCCACGAGCAGTCGCAACTGCGACCTGTCCAGGCGGCTGAGTACCGCCCCTATCTTTTTCGAAGGCCGCTTCAGCAAAGCCTTCGCGTGTCCCATCTGTTGGGTCCGCTCCCAGAGTTGTTCGAGTTGCTGTCTGATCCAGCACCTCGTCCACTCCTTCACGGTCCCCATGGAGACACCTAAGATGCAGGACAGATCACTATTTGGTTTACGTGCCCCTTCTCGGGCCCTGTCGTTTGCCCCTTCGTTTCCCTTGATACCGGCGTGTCCCGGAACCCATAGTAGACTGTCGCGGTTGCTATTTGCCAATTGCGTCAGTGTGTCCACGCAGTCTAGCACCAGACTGGATCTCACCACTGTGTTGTGTAGGGATCCGAGTGCGGCCCGACTGTCGCTACAGATATAGATGTGCTTGCCCTCATAGCCACTGTCCAGATTCAATCTGGCACAGGTCCTGATAGCCTGCACCTCCGCCTGAAAAACCGATACGTGTGGGCCCAGGGCGATGGATCTTTCCACCCTGGGTCTCTTCCCCCATATCCCGGCTCCGGTTCCGGTTTTGGTTTTGGAGCCATCTGTGTACCAGGTGAGCCCCCCCCCCCCCGGAGAGAGTAACTCCTTCTCGCTCTCTTCCCAGTCCCTCCTGCTTGGGAATCGAACGACGAAGTTATGTTTGAAGCGGTAGGCTGGGTCACATTGATCTCCCCCGCAGTCCAGGGCCTCATGCGAGTCTCTTACAGTCCTGCAGGATCGCCGCGTGCCCGTTCTTCGCGCCTTTCCATCTTCCCGCGAAGTGTATCCTCAGGGCAGCCTTCCTAGCCCCGGCCTCCGCAGCCAAGTGCTGTGGCGCCAGGTCCAGCAAGACCCCCATCGCCAGGGTAGACGTGGTGGGGAACGCACCCGTCATCCC
Organism: Andrena bicolor; assembly: GCA_960531205.1. Taxonomy (NCBI): domain Eukaryota; kingdom Metazoa; phylum Arthropoda; class Insecta; order Hymenoptera; family Andrenidae; genus Andrena; species Andrena bicolor. The sequence goes on from OY482664.1 coordinate 26,716,966, forward strand.
CAGCAGTGCCAAGCGATACACCTTGCTCAATGTCCTCCTGTGGGTGTCCCTCCTCATGGAGGTCCACCAAACCACTGAGGCGTATGTCAGTTGGGGTTCCAGGATGGCTGTGTAGATCCATTTGACCACCCATGGTTTTAACCCCCATGTGCTGCCGAACATCCTCCTGCAGGCCCAGTAGGTGACGAGCGCCTTCTGGGTCTGCTTCGTAATGTGGCTTTTCCACGTGAGTTTCTTATCCAGGGTCACTCCCAGATATTTCACCTCCGAGGAGGTGTGTAGCTCCGCTCCGAAGATTGAGGGGGCCTGAAACTTTAGGTTCCGCTTCCTCGTGAACAGTACCATCTCCGTCTTGCACGGATTCACCCTTAGGTTTTGGTTGTGGCACCATTCCTGAACCAGTGTGAGCGCCTTCTGCATTCTCCTGGCCATGCACGTCGGGCTCGTCCCCTGACTGCAATCACTATGTCGTCAGCATAGCCCTGTTAGTACTAGTTTACACCCTCTTCTCCGAGCCCACGCAGTAGCTCGTCCACCACCAGGGTCCACAGCAGTGGGGAGAGAACTCCCCCCTGCGGGCAGCCCCTGTCGGCCCGAGCCCTTATCGTGGTCCCTTCCCAGCTGGCCATCACGGCTCTAGTCCGCAGCATGTTGCGGATCCACCTTCTGATCGAGTCTTCGATCTTGAAGCTGTCTAGGGCCCTGCTTAAGGCATCTAAGGATGTGTTGTCGAACGCTCCTTCGGTGTCCAGGAATACGCTCAGGACCGACTGTTTCCGCTCCAGGGCCCCTTCTACCACCCCTACCAGGTGGTGGAGCGCCGTCTCCACGGATCTGCCGGCCTGATACGCGTGTTGGGAGATTTGTACTGGTCTTTCCACCAGCGCATGTTCCCTGATGTGCCTATCCACCAGTCTTTCCAGCGTCTTCAGCAGGAAGGACGTTAAGCAGATAGGCCTGAAGGATTTGGCAGAGTCGTAGTCCTTCTTCCCTGGTTTGGGTATGAATACGACTCTAGCCGTTCTGCATGTTTTGGGTGTATACCCCAAAGCAAGGCAGGATTTGAAGATAAGGTCCAGTCGTTTTATCAGGCCCCCCCCTTCCTGTAGAAGGGCGGGGAAGATCCCGTCGACCCCCGGACTCTTAAATCTCTTAAATGAGTTTATGGCCCATCTGATCCTGTCTCGGTTTACCTCTCTAGAGGCCATCTCCCAGTCCTTCGGTACCTCTTTCTCAGGTTCCGGCTCTTCTGTTGGCTGCCCCTGCTGAAAGAGTCCCGAACCTGGGAAGTGGACCTCTGTCAGGTGCTCCAAAATTTGTTGCCGGTCCTCTAGATACCTCCCGTCCGGGAGTTTGAGTCCGTTCAATTTTTCAGAAGGCCCGGATGCGAAGACCCTTCGAAGCCTGGCCACTAGTGGTAGGGCCTCGGGTTCTTGGCAGAATTCCCTCCAGGTCTTCCTTTTTGCTGCTCTAATGAGTTTCTTGTAGGATCTATGGGCTTCCCTGTAGTTTTCCCATTCGATCCTCGTGTCAAGCCTCATGGCTCTGTTTAGCAGCTTGCGGGCTCTGGTCCTGTGCCTACTCAGCTCCTGGTTCCACCAGGGTGCCCGTCTGCTGCTCTTCCTTTGCTTGGCCAGGCACGACGTTTCGTACGCTTGGGTGATCGCAGCCTGCAGTTCCACAACCGCCTGCTCGATCCTCCCACCCGTTCTCGTGCGTCCGCACTACCCCCCGAGCCTTCCTTCTAGCTCCTCTTTGTAGAGTTGCCAGACGGTGGCCCTGGGGTTCCTGTAGACCCCCGTGGGTTCGTGGTTCGCGTCCCCCGCCAGTCTGAATTCGATTAGCCTGTGGTCTGAGAGAGTTACCTCCTCCGCCACTTGCCAATCCTTAATAGCCTGAACCACCTTCATGGAGCCCAGCGTGATGTCGATTACCTCCTGCCTTCTGGTGGTAACGAAAGTGGGCTTGGAGCCTCGGTTGAGTATCTCCAGTTCCGTGGTCGAGAGGTATTCAAGTAAGCTCGTCCCTCTCTTGTTGATAGCGGTGCTGCCCCATATGATGTGGTGGGCATTGGCGTCGCATCCCACCACCAGTTGCAGCCCTCTATTTTTACATGCCTCCACGAGTACTCTGAGTTCCCTCGTGGGGGGGGGGGGGGGGGACTCCTCGGAGTCGTATGGTAGGTATGCTGAGCAGACCACGATCTTTTCCGTGTTCCCACCCATTTTCGGCTCTATTAGGACAGCTGTTAGGTCCCTAGTGCAGAATTCTCCCAGCCTCAAGGCGTTTAGTCTTTTACTCGCGTAGACGCACGCTCTTGGGCCGGGATCACCGGGCCCGTGTATTACCGTGCCCAGTTTCGTGTTCAGTCCTCCTACTCGACCCCTGATCAGCCAGGGTTCCTGTATGAGTACTAAATCTGTTTGCTGCCCCACTATGCGGCGGTCGAGTAAGTCCGTCGCCGCTTTGCAGTGCTGCAGATTGATCTGCGAGATGCTGATGCATCCTGCAGCCATCTTGACTGCAGTATTGCCCGCTCTCGCACATGCTCCCGGGGAGATAGTGTGTCCCGTGTTGCGGTCCACTTCCCTATTTCCCCCCTCGCTTTACCGTGGTGGTCCTGCTCGCCACCCCGGCGGTTTTGAGGAACTGGTACCTCTTTAACCCAGGGGCGGTGGTACTTTGTACTCCTCCCCGGGTCCCCGAGTTCCCAGCCCTACCTAAACCCACGGCCTTCAGGGGTCTCCCCCTTTTCCCGCGGGTGGGCATGTCCCTTTTTATCGTGGAGGGTGGGTCCCCACCCGTGGGTGCGCCTGAGGTCTCCCTCCTGGTCGCCACCACCGATGGTCCCTCCCTTCCCTCCACTGCCCCACTTAGGGATTGGTCCTGAGGGGCCGGGTCGGCGCCGGGACTGGGCATCGCCCCCGCGCTCGAGGCCTCCCCCGCTCCGTCCGGCTCATCCCCTACCCCGACCTGAGGTGCCGCTCCCGCCGCCTCCCGCGCCGCTTCCGGTTTTCCGCCCCCCACGCCGGTCCGGGCCGAGCACTCCCTAAAGAGCGCCCTGCCCAGCCCCACGTGGACGACGGAGCCCCGTCTGCTGAGCGCTTCGTGCGACTCCGCGTCCACCCCCAGAATCAGGTTCACGGATCGTTCGCCCTCTTTTCTACCCCACACCCTCCATAATTGGGTGCGGAGGCCCGGGTTTTGCCGACCGATCCGCTGCAAAATGACTTCCGTCTTCTCTGGGGGTCCAGGGATGACGGTCGCCATCTTTCGAAGCCTGGGTAGGCACTCTCTCTCCATTACCTGGAGAGATGCGCCCTTCCAAGGCTTCAGGTTTTTTGCCGCTTCTTTCAGCCATTCCTTGGCGGCGGCGTCCGTGCAGGTGACCCAGAGGATGCCCTGCACGAACCTGCACTCTTCGAAACGGGGGACCGCCATTTCCCTAGGGATGGCGTCCATCGCTTCTCCGAGCCCTCTCATCACCAGATCCCCCTGCTCCGGTGTTAGCGTGGATTCGGGGTAGTCTGATGGCGCTATTGCCATCTTTCTACCCCCGACCAGCGCCTCCTTGAAGCTAGAGGGCTCTGGGAAGATGTTCCCTTTCTTTCTTGCAGGGTGTTCGGGGGTCGAGCCATCGGTCTGTCGAGCCCTTTTTAGGCCCTTGCCGGTGGTCTCCCCTTCCTTCCCATCCTGCTTTGCGGAGGGGTCTGTTTGCCCTTCATGAGGGCCCACCTCCCCCTCCGCTGCTTTTCCAGAGGTCGGCGCTCCCGCTTGGGTCGCCTCCAAGGTGGTCCCGGATGAAGTCAGTTTGGCCTTCCGGGCCCTCCTTTTTGCCGCCCCGCTGCGGTTCGCCTTCCTCTTCTTCGTCTGGGTATCGGACGCGGCTTCGGCGTTGTCGCCGTTACCCTCGTCCGTCTCCCGTGTGGTAGCGTCCGTCACCGAGAGCCCGGTTTCGATCGCCGCGGCTAACGCCGCGTCAGTCTCTGCCGGTGTATGGTGGCTTCCGTCGCGTGTACGGGAGATGTTCCCTCTTTCGAGGGCCCTTCTCCCGCTGTGGTTTTGGGTTTTTGGGTTTTTATATACTCCATAAAGTTCCCACGAGTGTGCAGGAAGTATGCGGTCCACCCCCACAGAGCCTGCTATGTGGGGGTAAGGCTGAATACAATGGGGGGTCGCCTGGTACCCCAAGGGCATCGTTCGAGGCACCATACCCCGGTACCATTCATCCCTCGGCACGATAGCTTCCACCTTGGATTGGGGAGTTGGTCCACGACAGGGCCTTCGCTTGCCACGCGGGGTTGTTAGGCCCCGGGGTTCGCTTATAGCACCCGCTAACCATCACGATCCCCGACCCCCCCTTCGCTACGGCCCGGTCACCGTGTGGTGATCCAGTCCGCGGCGATCAGAGGAGCCGCTTCACGCTCTGGCCGTTCTCCTATCCGCCACCCGGAGACGCGCTCGGTTGGTGCTCAACCTAGATCGACACGGGCCGATCTAGTCCCCCGCTCCCCTTTACGGGGGTAGGGGGACCGCCGAGAGAAGACCCTATAGAATTTTATAATTTATTATTAAATTAATTTAATAATAAATTAATTTATTGGGAGGATATTTAAATTTATTTAACTTTAAAAAATTTTATTCAATTATTATTGTTTAAAAAGATAGTTTATTAAAAATTATTAGATTAAATTATCTTAGGGATAACAGCGTAATATCTTTGGAGAGATCATATTTATAAAGATGATTGCGACCTCGATGTTGAATTAAGATATAATTTAAATGCAGTAGTTTAAATTTTAAGTCTGTTCGACTTTTAATATCTTACATGATTTGAGTTCAGATCGGTGTGAGCCAGATCGGTTTCTATCTATATTAAATTAATAAATTTTTGTACGGAAGGACTTGATTTATAAATTATTTTTTTTATAAATATTAAGATTATAATTGGTTACTTCCTTGGCAGAATAGTGCGTTAAATTTAGAGTTTAAAATATGTAATTTAATTATAGGTAGTATGTATGTATGTATGTTTATTGAATCCCTTTCGGGTTACAAGAACCTCCGTCTCCTTCCTTACAACTTCTTTCCTTAACACTACTTACATCTACTTAACTCTACTTAAAGCTACTCCTTACAATTATCCCTAACTACTTCTCTATTTACATCACTTCGCTCGCCGCTTTCTATCTCTCGCTTGCCCCCTCTCCACGCATCGCTCTCTCCCCCGCCTCCTCCGTACCTTATGCTACTCTTTTCACATTCATCCTTCCTTGCTCCCGTTTCCGCGTTCACTCTCTGCCTTTCGCCCTTCTCCTCTCTTCCTCTTTTCCATTCACTTATTTCCTCCCCCCTTCCTCCCCCTCCTTTCTCACTATCTCTCTCTTTCTGTCCTCCTTGCTCCCCCTCTCTCTCTTCTCCCTTTTCTCCCCCTTGTTGTCTGTTCCCGTCTTCTTCCAGTACTCTTAACCACTCTTCTCTTCCCCCCTCTTCCCCCAGCACCACCCTTACATTTTCCTGCCAACTAACAACGTCTCCCCTTTTCCTGCACCTTTCCCAAACATGCTCCCATGTTTCCTCCTCATTCCCACACACTCTGCATAGCCTTTTTTTAATTATAGGTAGTAATTTATTCAATAATTATGTATTTTTTTATAAATTCATTTAATTTTATTATTATGATTTTATTAATATTAATTGGTATAGCTTTTTTAATTTTATTTGAACGTAAAATTTTAGGATATATTCAAGATCGTAAAGGTCCAAATAAAGTAGGATTTATAGGGTTACTTCAACCTTTTAGTGATGTTGTAAAGTTGTTTAATAAAGAATTTTTTTATATTGATAAAATAAATTTATATTTGTATTACTTTAGAGTTATTCTAATTATAATATTATCAATAATGGTTTGATTAATTTATCCATTCTTTTTTAATATATTTTCAATAAAGGTTGGAATTTTATTTTTATTAAGAGTGTTAAGAATAGGAGTTTATCCTATTATAATTGGTGGATGGGCTTCTAATTCTAACTACTCAATATTAGGTGCTATTCGATCTATTTCTCAATCAGTATCTTATGAGGTTAGTTTATTTCTAATAATATTTTCTGTAATTTTATTAATTGAAAGTTATTCATTACTATATTTATTTAAATTTCAATATTATATTAAGTTTATTTTTATTCTAACTCCTATTTATTTAATGTTTTTAATTAGTATGTATGTATGTATATGCTTTAATGATCCCCTGAGGGTTACATTCTCCTTTACACCCCTCCTCTTTTCCTTCACTTCTCTTTACAATTTTCTTAACCTATCCTTAAATATTACCTTACTCCTATGCTTAGCCTAACTTATCCTATTTTAACCTATTTACATTTAGTTTCGCTTTTCATTCGCTTTACTTTCCCTCTCTCTCGCTCTCTCGCCGCTCTCGCTGCCCCGCTCCGCCCTCTCGCCCTCGCCGCCCTCCTCTCCCTTATCTCTCTCATCTCTCACTCCTTCTCTCTTATAAATCTTACACTATTCATACAATTACACTTCTCTCCTCTTCCTCTCCTTTAACTCTATTCCCTCCACCCTCTACTTCCATGTTTTTAATTAGTTTATTAATTGAATTAAATCGTACACCTTTTGATTTAGTAGAGGGAGAATCGGAATTAGTATCTGGGTTTAATCTTTATCTTTACTATTTATAAAGAGAGAGCCGATTTTTATGTTCGCGCAAAACTCAAGACCTATTAAACCGATCTTCCTCAAATTTTGACACGTTGTTCCTGCATACTCTAGGACGGACATAGGCTATGTAGCATGTCTCAGAAACGCGTCATTAACATGTAATTTATATGCAAAGATTTCACGTGTACGACTGTTTGGCCGACCACGTGACCCCTATATACGACAGTGGTGGGTAAAGACACGAAATTTCTATTTTATACACGACGCGTGTCTTTAACGTCGTAAATGTCGTAAACGTCGTAAATGACGTAAATGTGTCGTAAATGTCGTATATCTGAAATGAAAACAACTAACCTATGATACATTTTTCGTATAGTTTATGAAGAAGTGCCAATTTATTAATAATTATAATTCTGATTACAAATTTTAATTTAATTTAAGTTATACTGACGAAAAATGTATATTGAAAGGTCAGTAAAATAAATGCATTGGGAAATCAAGAATTTCGATACGCCACCTAGTGACAGAAAATTGAACTACTGAGAGTTAATCAAAATCCGGCGAAGTCCATATGATTATTGTACATTTATTTCTAATTACTTTACCTTTCACGATTCATTTTTTATTCTTTATTATCTAAACAAGTACAAAACAATAATTAACACCACCCTTTTAAATACTTTTTTGGGGTTAGGAAAGTGGCGATTATCGTACTTTTCGACGTAACTGACGTATTCTACAGTATTCTATAGTATTCGCATGCAACCAACAAGCTTCTTCAGAATGAACTACATTTTTCCAACACTTTAATTGTTGAAACCTTAAAATAATGAATATTTCTATTTACGACATTTGCGACAAATGACACGTATAAAATGGGCTTAAAAACGACATATTATACATACATTTGCGACACGTCGTAAATGCATTTACGACGCGGCGTAAAATACCCGACCCATCACTGATATACGACAGTCTACTTGCGCGCGCATGCGCATATTCAGACCGCGCGATACCTCGCCCGTAGCAGTACCGCGATGTTACCACCAGGTGGCGAAGCTTTTCGAGCACTTTCTCGCGAGAGAACTGGATTATCGCGGATATATATGTCAGAATGATCGTCGGGGTACAAACTGGTTTTGCTAATTTATTATCACGTGGTATGCAAAACAGTCCACATGGAATGTTTACATATAATTACATGTTAATAACGCGTTTCTGAGACATGCTACATAGCATACAGGGTGTCCCAGCTAACACTGGACAGAGCTATATCTCCTAAAGTATTGTTACTAAAAATCTGAAAAAAATAGGGAATGCATGGTACGAGGGGCCCAACTTTTTAGCCCGAACGAATTTTTTTTCGATTATTATTTTAAACGATACGACGGTCAAGTTCGGTTTATCAAATGGCACTAACTTTTTGGAAGTCCTGAGTTGATAGTGCGTTAAAAGACAAAATCAATAAGCTATAACGTATACACTTTATTTCCACTGGTTTTTAAGATATTTCGCTTGCAAATTTCCTGATTTTCAGTGGAAAAACCGTCTCTGGACTGGCAAGGACCGGGGTCAGTTTTACTGTCGTCACGGGTAGCACTGCCTGTTGAAATAGATACCTACCTGCCAAAGGTCTACCCCGGCCCACGGGCTGGACAATTCTTTTCCGTCAGAAATGCCACTTAGGTAGGTACATCTGCAGTATCGAGAAGCGCACCGTTACTTTTATTTCGCACTTGCTTCTACGCTCGGATGACCGGTTCTTTTCGGAGGGATGCAAGTTCGATTGGTTAGGTTAGAAGGTGTGAAAGTTGCTAAACTAAATATCAACCATAGGGAGCATATTGTATCAGAACCAATCGGATTTGCATCCCTCACAAACGGCTGCGCTCTTGAAGAGACCTTCTTCACAGAAATACCTCCTCCCCAATGCCCGCCTTCTCTCGCACGGAATACGTCAACGCATGCTTCTGTTTTAATATCGGAGCTCGTGTTTATACTCGAGAGGACCACGCGTGGACAGCGGGTTACCCCTTTTCTTCCTGTGTCTCTCCACCAGGAGTATTGACGGTGGATTGTAGGAGCGTAGATGTCTCGATGCCAGTTATTGAATTCAGGAGAGGATAGAAACATTTTATTACAAAACACACATGTACTATAATTAAAGTAAATCGTATTCCTCTCGGGCAGGAGTCGCCCGACGGTCGTCGACGAGATGCGGCCTGGTACCCCGTGGCGAGGGCTACCCTTCGCAGTGCCTCACCCGATTTTTATGGCTTTTTCCGGAAAAAGGTACGAATCCTGGGTCGAGCGTAGCGAATTAGGGTCGAACCCCGGCAGTCGAGGGTCTAATATCCATTACAACCTATTAAGAAATTTTTTTCTTCATCGTATCGAAAGGGAAATGACGCCGATGGATTCCTTATGTTTTTCCGATGAAAATCATACCAAATATCATGCAGATCGGACTACTTTGACACAACCTATTTGTATTCTCTGTGTAAAAGTCGTCCGATTTACAAGATATTTGGTATGATTTTCATCAGAAAAACATAAGGAATCCATCGGCGGCACTGTCGTTTTGGTACGACGAAGAAAATAATTTTTTAATATGCTGTAATGGATGTGACACCCTCGACTGCCGGGGTTCGACCCTAATTCGCTACGCTCGACCCAGGATTCGTACCTTTTTCCGGAAAAAGTCATAAAAATCTCACGTGTTAATGATATTCCAAACTGTTCGCGAAAGCGACACTATTTACGCCATCTCCCAGGCCTACCGGTAATTAGGCAATGGTAACGGCCCGCTGACTCATGTGGAGCATCGATCACTGCCCCTTCCATCAACCTGCGATCGATGGAAGGGGGACTCTTCTTCCTTCCAGGAAATCGCTGCCGATTTCCTGGAATTCAGACGCTCTCTGCTAGTGACACGTACCTTTTGCTTACGCACATTGCTTGCGTTTAGTTCAATTATTTCTAGGCTTCGCGACTTTGCTTCGCCACCGACAATTGCTTCGCTTGAGCTTATTAACTATTTCTAATCGCTACTTGTTTGTGTCAATAACTGTTAAGTTTATTGTGCTTGGTTTTGTAAATACATTTAAATTATAACTCCAAAATATATGTTGTCGTACTGTCCTAACTATTGGAAAATAAACTCTGTGCTTCGCTAATTGTGTAAGAGCTTCCGTGCACCGATCCGCTATTCTTTATTGTAACACAAACCCTCCGAGGACCGAAAGCCATAAAATTCGATGGGCACTGCGGGGTGTTGTCCTCGCCACGGGGTGACAGGCGTAGCGAGAGAATTACCCTGTATCTTTTTATAAAATAAAATAATTCTCTATTCTTTATCGTATGGATATGGAAGTGTCGCCGATGGATTCCTTATGTTTTTTTGATGAAAATCATACCAAATATCTTGTAAATCGGACGACTTTTACACAGAGAATACAAATAGCCTCTGTCAAAGTAGCCCGATTTGCATGATATTTGGTATGATTTTCATCGGAAAAACATAAGGAATCCATCGGCGTCATTTCCCTTTCGATACGATGAAGAAAAAAATTTCTTAATACGTTGTAATGGATATTAGACCCTCGACTCCCGGGGTTCGACCCTAATTCGCTACGCTCGACCCAGGATTCGTACCTTTTTCCGAAAAAAGCCATAAAAATCGGGTGAGGCACTGCGAAGGGTAGCCCTCGCCACGGGGTACCAGGCCGCATCTCGTCGACGACCGTCGGGCGACTCCTGCCCGAGAGGAATACGATTTACTTTAATTATAGTACATGTGTGTTTTGTAATAAAATGTTTCTATCCTCTCCTGAATTCAATAACTGGCATCGAGACATCTACGCTCCTACAATCCACCGTCAATACTCCTGGTGGAGAGACACAGGAAGAAAAGGGGTAACCCGCTGTCCACGCGTGGTCCTCTCGAGTATAAACACGAGCTCCGATATTAAAACAGAAGCATGCGTTGACGTATTCCGTGCGAGAGAAGGCGGGCATTGGGGAGGAGGTATTTCTGTGAAGAAGGTCTCTTCAAGAGCGCAGCCGTTTGTGAGGGATGCAAATCCGATTGGTTCTGATACAATATGCTCCCTATGGTTGATATTTAGTTTAGCAACTTTCACACCTTCTAACCTAACCAATCGAACTTGCATCCCTCCGAAAAGAACCGGTCATCCGAGCGTAGAAGCAAGTGCGAAATAAAAGTAACGGTGCGCTTCTCGATACTGCAGATGTACCTACCTAAGTGGCATTTCTGACGGAAAAGAATTGTCCAGCCCGTGGGCCGGGGTAGACCTTTGGCAGGTAGGTATCTATTTCAACAGGCAGTGCTACCCGTGACGACAGTAAAACTGACCCCGGTCCTTGCCAGTCCAGAGACGGTTTTTCCACTGAAAATCAGGAAATTTGCAAGCGAAATATCTTAAAAACCAGTGGAAATAAAGTGTATACGTTATAGCTTATTGATTTTGTCTTTTAATGCACTATCAACCCAGGACTTCCAAAAAGTTAGTGCCATTTGAAAAACCGAACTTGTCCATCGTATCTTTTAAAATAATAATCGAAAAAAAAATTCGTTCGGGTTAAAAAGTTGGGCCCCTCGTACCATGCATTCCCTATTTTTTTCAGATTTTTAGTAACAATACTTTAGGAGATATAGCTCTGTCCAGTGTTAGCTGGGACACCCTGTATGTCCGTCTTAGAGTATATAGGAATAACGTGTCAAAATTTGAGGAAGATCAGTTCAACAGGTCTTGAGTTTTGCGCGAATATAAAAATCGGCTCTGTTTTTATATAATAGGTATAGAAAAGATATTAATTCTAATAAACACGTATCAGTCACGCTACGATCTCGGGCGAAGCCGAGACGGGGCATGCTAGTACTGAATATTTTAGAGGAAGATTTGCATTCATTTTTATAGCGGAATATTTAAGAATTATTTTTATAAGATTTTTAGTATTAATAATGTTTTTAAATTTTTATTTACCTGGAGTAAAGTTTTTAATTGTTTGATTATATCATTTTTTTTTATTATTTGAATCCGAGGTGTTATACCTCGAATTCGATATGATGAATTAATATATATGTTACGTCCTGAAGGGACTTTTGGCGAATCGCCCTGAGCGGCTAGGGTGACTCGCGGGGTTCTTACTCTTTCAAGGAGTGAAGGGGTTTAAATCAATGGTGACTCGGAATTCAGGGGAAATAACACAGTAAAATATATTCTGAAGAAAGATAAAAATAATATAAGAACATACCCTAGGGACGTCGCTCCGTCCCTGCTATCGCAGTGAGCTCGGGTTTCGGCACGCTTGCCGATTATCGCTTCGAACGCTCTGTCGGTCGCTCAACCTGGCGTAGGTCGTGGTCGCTCGCTGTGCTCTCGGGTAGCACACGGAAGTCGGCGCAATCGGAGTCCGTCGACGATCTCGCTATCTCGTTCCGTCGCACGTCTTCGCGGTGTCAACGGCGGTTCGTACCTCGCTCAAGGGCTCTCCCGGCTAGGCCGTTCGCGGTGTGTCGGATGGAGATACCCAGGGCTGATCTCGACCGTCCGGACGGGTGTCGCGGTATCCACGTGGAGGTGAGGTCGCGGTTTCTAGACGGCCCGCTGGCTCGTCGCAACTTCCTAGCACGAGCTCTCGAAAAGGAATCCCTATCCCGCGGCTCTCGATCGCGGGCCGAACCTCGGACAGGTCTCCTGAATGGGGGAAGCAGCCCCGTCGGCAGTTGTCGCTCGCATTCTTTTGGAAATATCCGGACCCGTACATGGTCGCGGTATCCACCCGCTTGCTTCACGTTCGTCGCAACGTGACCGACACGCGCGAGGCGATTCCGCTGAATCGCCGTAGGAAAAGTACGCGAGGGCAGCGAGCACGGAATGGACCTGAAGGGCCCATGTAACACCTCCCCACCTAGACACGAAACGATCTCGTGAGGCTGTTTCGTCGTCAACCCGTGCGAAGCTGTCCGCGCGTTACTTTTCGCTAGACGGCTTAAAATTACGATTACGCTATTAAATCTAAGGGGTCGCAAAGGAATGACAATAAATGAATCGTTATTAAGGGGGTAGACACGTCACGTGGTCTGGCCGGCGGGGCCGGTCGGTATTACAGCAGATTTTTTCTGCACAGAAATGGTAATACCCATAGATACACGGTTGCCTGTGCACGCGAGAGGGGGCTGTTCGCTATTTCCATATTCTATTTTGAATGTGGAAAGAAATTGTCAGCTGTTGCGTTATACTTGTAAAAATTTAAAGAAAAAGTCCGCTGGTACTGCAAACGTAGAAAATTCATTATACATTTACTTGAAATGTGCTTATGCTACAATATTCTACGCTGGCAGTAAGGAATTATAAGTGAAAAGGAAAAATACACGAGGACATGTCCCCAGAAAATGAAGTTTGTTAGGATAGACATTTTTTCATTAGAAAAACACTGAAACAGAACATGAAATACGTATCCTATGCAGAAAGCATTTATGACCAAACATATATAAAATTGTGTTTGATGTTGAATCCAACGCATAATTATTATGTGGTCCCTCCTTGAAGTGACAGAAATTATAACCTATGAATATGCTATATGACAATAAATGTTTAGCGGCTGTTTCGTTCTTTTGCGCTACATTTGTGAACTTTTCATCATTCTTCCGAAACATTATTATTACGCCGCATCAGTATCTTTAGGAAATCGGGTCTAACGTATAGGTTATATTTTCTGTCACTTGGAGGAGCGGTTTTTTTTTGGTTACTTGGAAGAGCGGATTTTCTGCCCTCGAAGTGACAGAAAATATAACCTATATGGTATACCCGATTTCCTAAAGATACCGTCGCAGCGTAGTAATAATGATTCGGAAAGATGATAAAAAGTTCACAAATGTAGCGCAAAAGAACGAAATAGCCGCTCAACATTTATTGCCATATAGCATATACATAGGTTATATTTTCTGTCACTTGGAAGACAGAAAATCCGCTCCTCAAAGTGACAGAAAATATAACCTAAGTATATGCTATATGACAACAAATGTTTAGTGGCTATTTCGTTGTTTTACAAAACATTTGTGAACTTTTTATCATCCTTTCAAAACATTATTATTACGCCACAACGGTATCTTTAGGAAATCGTATATAGTATATAAGTTATATTTTCTGTCACTTCGAGGAGCCGATCACATAATAATCACGCGCATCTAGCGTGCGCATTTTCAGTAGCGGATTTCATGAACGAATTCTGAACTAGATATATTATGAAACACAATGTTTACGGGGTTTATTAACAAATAATATAAAAAAAAGTACTAAAAAATATTGGGAAACACCGAATTTATGAAATTTTTTCCGCGAATCCTGTTATGTGCCCCACTGTTGGGCGTTACCATCGCAGGCCACACCGACTCAAAGGATAAAATAATGATTACACGAGAGTACACACGAGTGAACTATATTGTTACATAAATAGAGCAATATCGGTTACAAAACAGTTCGGTACAAGACAGTCTTCTGGTCTTCTGGGCCTATACGCGGTGCTCGGAATACTGCTCTCCCCTCTGGAAGAGCGGACGTCTCGGCCGCATTGAATCCTCTTCGGAATCTTCGTACCCCTGCCTGAAGAAGTGGTCGTGCAGCCCCGTGGCTTCTTCAGACATCCGCCTCGGCATTTACCTTCTCGCTCAGGGGAAAACCACGGAAAAACCCTGAGCAAGGCGTGGGTACAACGGTAATTCTCGATCTGCCACGATGAAACGCTCCAACTTCTGGTTCCGCTACGTCTCTGGAACTCTGCACCTTCCTGTCCCACGACGTCTCTGGAACTCTGTAGCTTCCTGTCCCACGACGTCTCGGGAACTCGACAGCTCCTTGTCCCACGACAAAATCCACGGGGAGCTCCGGGCGCGTTCCTCTTTCATGTGTCCCACGACGAAATCCACGGAGAGCTCCGGGTCCAGCAGTCAGGCACAGGTACCGCGGGGCTTCTAATTCTCCCTCGACGAAACGCCCCTGGTCCTTGTTCCGCGACGTCCCTGGAACTCCAGTCTGGAACGTCCCACGTCGACTACAACGCTCCGACGCTGCATCCTCCTTCGTGCAGCCTCCGGAACCCCGTGCAGACTCCAGCGCTGCCTCATTTGCAGGCAGCCTCCTACAGAAGGACGTCCGGCGACGTCTCCACTGCTTCGGCGACGTTCCCTCCTCCTCGTCGAATCCTTGGTCGCGGTCGACCCTCTCCCCCAGGGACTCGTCCTCGATGTCCTTCCGGTGGCCGTACGAGCTTGAGACTTCAATCCCTTCACGGCTCCGGATTCCATGCAAAAGAGACGGAGAAGCATTAACATTTACTTTCATTTGAAAGAGTCCGTTGGAGCTGAAAGAACCGGGAAGATGGAAAGGCGAGACGGAACCGATAACAGGGAATCACAGCTCATGAGCATGTTATCGGCCCGTTCCCCGATCAATATTCAGCCAATTCTGGGCTTCTTGTTCTCTTCTCCCTCTCTCAGGCCTTGGCTTTCAGATGGCCCCATTCCTCTTCGTGGCTTCTGGTGCAAACCCAGGGGACCGTCCTGTGCGTCCTGTTAACGCTCCCGTCTCCGCGACATCTCCTCCAGCCGATCCAAGCAGTCGCACCGCTTGTCCGACTGGTGGTTGGAGATGCCATTTCCCGGCTGCTGTCCACCCTATCGACGCGAACCTCTTGGTTTGCACAAACCGGGGAGGAGCCAAGATTCACGCCAACAGGGCTAGAGAAGCGGTTCCACGTATGTCCGCGCTCCACTGCGGACTGCTACTCTGTCGTAGCACAGACGGGGAATTCGGGAACGCGTATCCAGGCCGCGGTGGCAGTCCCCCGACACCTTGTCCCTCGTCGTGGGGTTTCGTGCTCTCTGAAACATTTTAAAGAAACAGAGGGCTGGGCTACGAAGGTAGCCTCCGCAGCCCAGTCCAGAAGATTAGCTTAGACTAATCTTCAGACTCTTCGTTCAGAACTTCAAACTCTCTCCTCGAGCGCTGGATGTACTCGCCGGTGCAATAGTGACTATGAATTGCAATTGCTTAGTCGACAGCTCTTCATATGCGCTGGATGCACTCGCCGGTGCAATAGTCACTTTCAATTGCAATTGCTTATTCGACAGCTCTTCATATGCGCTGGATGCACTCGCCGGTGCAATAGTCACTTTCAATTGCAATTGCTTATTCGACAGCTCTTCATATGCGCTGGATGCACTCGCCGGTGCTATTGCAATGTTTTCATCCGTCGTTTTGTGTACTTTCTTGTGTACTCGTACCCGCTCCGTTTTCTTTTATGTACGGAGGTTCTCTAATCGGCTGTTGTCGATTGTATCTGCTATCTATAATTTCGGGCAACATGCACTCCTCATAGAATTTTCTGAGGTTTTCCTCCATCTGTGTTGCCCAGAATCGATCATCTCTCGATACTGTTGTAACTTTCATTCCCTTCGGCGTCCATAAACAAAAATAGGCCCATTGCCTTTTTGTAATGTGCAATTGTCCTTGCACTTGATAATAGTAATGATGATTCTTATTCATTTCATTACCCTTGAAAATACGCCTTATATTATCAAGTTGCTTTATTGCTTCAGCAGGTGTTAAATCCTTGGCCGATTCAGGACACTTTACTTCGACGATTTCATCATTGCCCACGAGGCCGTCAGGAGTTGCACCTAAGTAAGGCACAGTGTCATCGATGAAGAGGCCACACGGTAGAATATGCATTTTTAATTCTTGTTGCATTTGTCTCAAGGCGTTTGCCTCATTTTTCCTTCCGTATTGGAGAGAATGTAAATTATGGAGTTGCGGGTACATTATACTCTTCACAGTATTTGCCCGTGGTGTAGTCTTTCGTAATCGGCATACCTTGCCGAAATTGGATGCAGTTAATATTTTCTTCCTATAACCAATCCACTTTTCGCTATTCGCCTGATCGCGAGTTTCCACTTGGATCTGGTCTCGCTTCGTTTGCCATTCAAGGAGAGTATCCATGTGACTTTTACACTCGGAAGAGTATACTGCCTCTTCCATATCTGGTTTTGCCGCGTTGGGGCCGTAATCCTGGTCGCACGTTTGTTTTTTATTTCGAAAGGAGGATGCTTTCGCTTCTTTTTTATACTCCCTTGCTTTTTCTGCTGCGTGCTTCCGACGTCCTTCCAGCGTTCTTACCATGGTTGGCGGCTCTTTATTCATTGCCGTACTCAATCTGCTAGATCTTTATTGCGGCCTTTTGTTCCGATTTCGTTTATTCTCTTACTGAAATTGCGTAACAGGTGATTGGTGCATTCGATTTTTTGTACCTGCACCATGTACGTTCCATATGGATTACTGTCCAATATCTTCTTGTACACACTGCTATCGCCATCGGCAACTAATATATGGTATATTAGGCCGTGCATATCTATGCTGCAATTGAATCCTTCGACAATAGCAACACTCTCCATGCCAGTTGAACTCTGATTACGACCCCAGTTCTTGAAGCAACGATGCTCGCGCGGTTCTTCCTTCCTCGTACCTGCTATTTGGCAAGTCATGCAGAATTTATTCTTCACGCTGACGTACAGCACTTTCTTCGTGTGGTATCCCACGATGGCTCCTACGCCAGAAAGAGAATTGTAATCTCCTCCGCGGTAGGACCTTTTCATCCAGCTGCCGTCCGCGACAACTGGGATAAGCGGTAGATTGGATTCTGCATGTACGTCGCCTCTTTCTATAGCTAATGCTTTTTCCTCATTTCCAGCATCTTCCATTTCGCATTGTGCGGCCACTTCGAGGGCATCGATTAGCTCAATCTGATGTTTCTCGTAGATCCTTTTCGTCATACAGGACACGTTCACGGCAGTCAGTATGTCCTCCAGTTGATTATATCCGCCGCCCGTCATCATTGTTGCGGAAACAGCGGCGCTGTTGATATCCATAGTGGAATCACTCTCTCGAAGACAGGATATGCACTTTGTGTATTTGCACATCTTGCACTCTACATAATACACATTTTCTAGTCCATTCCGTTGACATCTAATTATTTCAAAATGTTCGATGCCACAGCCAATAGTCGAATGTTTTCCAAGATCTTTTATTTGTTCGAAAACATACGGAAAATCAACGAAGTCTCTTCCTTCTGAAATTGGATTTTCCGGCTCTTCTGGTTCTGCATTCTCCATCACCCAGTAATCGGCATCACTTGCAACATCTTGATCCGTTTCTTCGTTTATGTCTGTCACGGAATGTATCATCTCATCCCTCTCTGTGTCGAAATCAATTTCTTCTTCGTGGGACTCGAAATGAGCTTGTTCTTCAATTTCCTCTTCGTCCGCATTGACATGTATTTCTTCTAAAATATTTTCCGCGTCCGTATCGAAATCCACTTGTTCTACAATTCCTTCGATAATTGGGAAGTCTTGAAAATTTCCTACGTCTTCTTCTTGTATTATATTCGTAGGAAAATCATACGCAGCAGATGTGCTGGGAAGTGTTTCGTCGTACGAGGTACCTGCACGCGTACCTGCTTCCGCCACGGTGCCCTGACTTACCGCGAGGCACGCTGCTCTTTTTAATCGTTGCCTACACGTAAAGAGCCAATAATCAGTTACACGTGATACACAAGTACATAGAAATAAGAAAAACATACAATAGAAATGAAAAGCAGGCATAGTAAAAGAAGATATAGTACAGTAAGGTGTCGATGTAAGCGAAAGCCTCGGAACGTTGGAAAAGAGAGCGAATGGAAGAAAGGACTGCCGATTATCCCAATCCTTTTCATTCGCTGTCCATCTCTGCGGCCGACGCGTATTACTAATAAATATGTATTATCCAAATTATATCGTGTTTGGTGTCATTTATCATTAGGGAAACATTTATAAAAATATTATTATTATTGCATTACCGTGAATATCATTTTAATTTATCTTCGCGATACGAAGAGGAACGTAGCGCGATACAAATGTTCCTCTCATGCCGCGTTTACAAGGCGAACACGAACAAGAACATTATTCGCGTACGTTTTCGTCGGTTCTTGCCGTGTCCACACCGCCGTAAATAGAACAAAACGTTCACATACGATTCGTACACCGAGTTTTGTCCAACAAAAGTTCGTGTTCGCCTTGGTGTAAACGCGGCATTAGACAACGCGATTCCCTCGCTACGCAAACCGAAGGACATGCACTTTTGGCCCGTTTTCTTTTCACACGCACACATCTACACAACCGTCTCCGCTACTCGCAAACGAAGGCAGCCACAAGCAGACATGCTTGCGTTGCGATACGCGGCTGTGCGAGTGTACAGGTTCGCGTGCACTTGACCGCATGTGAAAAGAATACTTTTCGCATTTCAATTCTGGGTCATTCCTCGTGAAATCGGACACTTTTCGGAGTAACATTTGGGATTTTTGTGAAACATTGATATGTTGTAGTCTTTAGTGATATACAGGGTGTTTCTTTATCTGTGGTCAATACTCCAAGCGATGATTATACCGGCAAAAATAAGACGAAAATCAAGAGTGACGAAAGTGCGGTAATGGTTTCGTTTTCGAGGAAATTGACTTTGAATTTCACCTAAATACGCGTGAATCGTAGGCGCTTGAGGGACACGCGGAGGTGAGAGGAACGCGTCAGCTGTCCGTAGGACGTTCCGCTCACCTCCGCTTGCCCCTCAAGCGCCTGTGATTCATATGGACTGGCTAAGCCAGTGCTGTTCAAGGTCGCTCACGCGTGAGCCCGGGGTTCTCCCACTCTCGTTCGCGTTGTCAGGGATACCGCGCGACGCTAAAGAGGCGACCATGACAGACCAGCGCGTCCGTCGTCGAGCGAGCTCGGACGCCCGATACGACATGTGTATTAGTGACACGCACCGTCACAGCCAGCCAATGCTACTACTTCCCGCGAATTTCGGATTATTCGTCTTTTGTTAGCCCCCCTAACCGCGAAGATGCTAGCCCGTCATGGCCTTCTTAGCGTCGCGCGGTCTCTTTGACGACGGAAGGCACGCTGTGCGAGAGAAAGATTGGAAGGGGAAGCTGGCGCGTGAGGGGCCCCTACGCTGGCCAGCGCTGGGCTAAGCGGTGCGGTACTAGCAGCGGCCAAGCGGCTATACCTGATATTATTACATGGGGTTCTCGCAAATGGTAAATATTTGGAAAAAACTGAAACAGGAAAACTTTTACTATTTTTTATACCCAACATAATACGGTATGTTAACTTTTGGTGTTCGCGATATTTTCCGTGAACCGAAGGTGATCTGCAGTTTTTTAAATGGAATGCTACATATTTGATTACTCGATATGAAAGTGACTGTCAAGAAAAATTCAACCATATATGGGATACTATAACTTTCAAGGCCACGCAAGATCGGGAATGAAAGACATAGATAGTTCAATATTGTAGCACGCACGGCTTAGCCAGTTCAGCCGGAATTGGACGACGCAGCGTTACATTCAATTAATTTTCATGCTACCAATTTTAAAGTGTCCGCGTTTCTGAAAACGTGTCCGTAAAGACCACAAGTAGGGCTATATCCTTATTTTTTCAAATGTGTAAATAGTGCCCTGTTAGTATAAAATTGCATTTGTTTCAAATAATTACAGCATAAATGGTCTAAACTTTGTTTTTTTTTGAGTGATGTAGGATTTCTCCTGTTGTTGTTCGAATTCTTTCACGAATGGGACGCGGAGCTGGAGGTCTTATAAAGAATTGAGGCCCCGTTGATATTAAAATAAATTCGGTCTAATATAAGTAGGTCAAAATGGTTGAAAAAGATGCAATATATAGGGTGTTTCTCTACCTGTGGTCAAAATGCTCTAAGCGGTGATTATACCGGAAAAAATAAAACGAAAATCAAGGGTGACGATATTGCGGTAAACGCTTCGTTTTCTCGAAAGTGACCATATTAATTAAAAAACTAGGGGTTTCTCGGAATACGGAAAGCGAATATGAACTGCGTTTTGTAGAGAAAAATTATTTACGACCACGTTATTTAGAATGAATTACACATTTTAGCTCCTAACATCATATTTTTTTTGAAGATAGAATTATTTTAATTATATTTAAAAATTATGTAGAGTTGCAAATATTTGCCGCTATAACTTTTGAATATGTACTCTATAAAGCAAATAGAATAAATAGCACAAAAATTTTCAGGTTCCATGAGGTTCCTGGATATCTAGAACTTTTCCAACGAAAGTTATTGAAAAATTCCATCATTTTGATGATTATATTTTAATTCTGTTCGTTGGAAATTAAAATACTCATGGCTGAAGCTTGATTTGTACCTCTGCAATCCATTATTCAAAATACTAACAATTCGCGATACAATTCAGCACTTTTGATATACATATACATAGCTTATACTGTCGCATTCTAACAATCGGGGTTACTATGTAAGCGGCCGACTCGCCGAGCCGACTCGCCGTCTGACTTCACCTGAAGACTGGGCTTTTCAACTAGACAATTTCGCTAAAGGTACACGTATGGGCGTACATATTGCGGTCAAAAATCCACAAAAGAAGAAGCAATGTGTACATATTTCGTATTCAACAAGTACAGTATTATCTCGTTAGCGGCTTGGTTTGGTGCATACATGTACGAGCCATTCCACGTCAAAACGGATAGAGGGAAAATTTAGTTTCACCGATTCTCTTCAAAATTACAACACTTGTCAATAACCTTGCAGAAACAAAGTAGGTATATTGAATTTTAAAGGCCTATGTCAAATAGTTTTCGAAATATTTAATCTAAAAGTCTTAAAAATTGGGACAAAATCAGCTGCCGCGTCATCACTTAAACTCTAATATCTCGGTTATTTTTAAAGATAATGTCTCCGTCATGGGCTCATTTTAAAGCTGAAGGAATGCTTTCTCAACCCGTATTTAGAATATTTTGTTTATTGTTGACGGCAATCGATGTCAAAGTTTCAAATCGCGATTTTACGCCGTTCCCCTCCACGGTGCAGCTTGAAAAAATACCGTTCGATTCGTTGAACCCTCAGCTAATAAATGGGTTTTTCAAAAAAGTGGAGAAATTTTGGGAACAGTCAACAAAAAAATAAAACTGACGATAGTGCACATCTCTTGGAACTGCACGGATCCCATGGTCAGGCTGCACGCACGCGTTTTCAAAACAATCGCCTGGCGTAGGAAAGTATTTATATACGATGCGACAAAACAAACTTTTCGTTCAGCGTTTCGGTATTCTCGAGAAAACTAATAGAAATATCTGCTTGCCATATAAAAGATTAGCAATAGTAGGTAGCTTTTAGTGATTCTGCCTTTTCTTTTTTACCTGTTATTACTGAACGAAAAGTTTGTTTTGTCGCATCGTATATAAATACTTTCCTACGCCAAGCGATTGTTTTGAAAACGCGTGCGTGCGGCCTGACCATGGGATCCGTGCAGTTCCAAGAGATGTGCACTATCGTCGGTTTTATTTTTTTGTTGACTGTTCCCAAAATTTCTCCACTTTTTTGAAAAACCCATTTATTAGCTGAGGGTTCAACGAATCGAACGGTATTTTTTCAAGCTGGACCGTGGAGGGGAACGGCGTAAAATCGCGATTTGAAACTTTGACATCGATTGCCGTCAACAATAAACAAAATATTCTAAATACGGGTTGAGAAAGCATTCCTTCAGCTTTAAAATGAGCCCATGATGGAGACATTATCTTTAAAAATAACCGAGATATTAGAGTTTAAGTGATGACGCGGCAGCTGATTTTGTCCCAATTTTTAAGCCTTTTAGATTAAATATTTCGAAAATTATTTGACATAGGCCTTTAAAATTCAATATACCTACTTTGTTTCTGCAAGGTTATTGACAAGTGTTGTAATTTTGAAGAGAATCGGTGAAACTAAATTTTCCCTCTATACGCTGTGGGCTTTTCGTTATCCCCACCACTTCTGTCTCACTCTTGTCCGGCGAAGGCGAGAGCGAGATGGAACGAGAGCGAGCGAAAGGCATTGAAAGTGAGCGAAGGCGATACGAGACAGACGACGCGTTGATTGTTTGTCTCGCTCCGTCTTTCGGACGCCGTGTCATTCCGGCGCACGCAAAGCGTTCCATCTCGCTTCCCCCTTTCGGCCAGAAAGAAGCGAGAAACGAACACTCGGAATTAGGGCTGTACTCATGATTTGTGTTCAACGCCGGTCCCGACCAACGAGTCGCTAATGAGACAATACTGTAACTACATATGCTCAACATCGAATCGCAAAGCATCGAAAATGAATATTAATAATTAATTAAATAATGACGAACATACGAATTGGAAAAGAATGACTGGGGCACGAGGGGTAAAGTAATGACATGCGTCGCGGTGCGCATAGCATCGAATATGTGTACGTAAAGTATCAAAGATAGCTGTTGATATACATATTTGAAGAATATGAATACATATATGCAATAAAATACCGTGCTACTACTGCTACATCACAAACTACATACTAATCTGTACCATAAAACGTAACTTACCTTTCTCGATACTTTCTATTTTTCGACACACGCTTTGCAAATAACTTAGGCTGCTTCCTTTTTGTACTATCCTCCAAATAGCGCTTGTTTATTGCATCTGCGGCTTCCTTTTTTGATTCCATGGCAATGGAATGATCGCACACACTTATCAACACTACAGAAACGAACCACGCAGGAATGGAACAATTCACAAATTATGAATATTCCATATGTATCACTATCTGCGCAGTAAGTAAAAGCCCGATTGCTTTCCGCGTCTTCACTGTAGTGCAAACGGCAGAAAACTGATCAGCTAGCGTTGTCGCTGCATTAGTTACAGATGCTGAGAAGCAGAACAAAAGATAGTGGGAAAAGGACGGATATATACGTTCTGTTCCTCTCTTTCTCATTAGGATTGGTGTATGCTGATACATTTACGGAATACTTTCGGGAATACTTTTTGATGCAGAAATGTGCACAGGAAAGGATTTTTGATTATCCTGTGCATATACTTTTGACGTATCATCTTTGCGCGTTTGAACCTTTACGCGGGCCGAGACGTATCGCTCGGTCCTTGGTGCAAGTGAAATACAAAATATTGAGTGAGTGAGAAAGACAGTTTGCGCTCTGCCCAGGGATTTCAGGAAAGAATCGCAAGTTGTGTAGTAGGATCACCTACAGGAGTAGTGGTAATGTGTGCGTGAACCGCGCCGGCAATTGTTTTTTGGCAACGCAGGCCCTTGAGGCTAGCAAAGGCTCGATCGTCAGAAATACGAGTGACTGCCGAACACTAAAGATCGTAAGTACCTTCACGCTTATTACTTCTATCTTTTACATCAGCGCTGGCCAGCGTAGGGGCCCCTCACGCGCCAGCTTCCCCTTCCAATCTTTCTCTCGCACAGCGTGCCTTCCGTCGTCAAAGAGACCGCGCGACGCTAAGAAGGCCATGACGGGCTAGCATCTTCGCGGTTAGGGGGGCTAACAAAAGACGAATAATTCGAAATTCGCGGGAAGTAGTAGCATTGGCTGGCTGTGACGGTGCGTGTCACTAATACACATGTCGTATCGGCCGTCCGAGCTCGCTCGACGACGGACGCGCTGGTCTGTCATGGTCGCCTCTTTAGCGTCGCGCGGTATCCCTGACAACGCGAACGAGAGTGGGAGAACCCCGGGCTCACGCGTGAGCGACCTTGAACAGCACTGTTTTACATTATATCTGCCGGTTATTCTAAAAGTGGTCTAATAAGACTGTATTTAGACATATTCCGGGTAAAGAGTCATTACCGTCATAGTATTGTTGTAATTTTTTGTGCAAAATCTATCGTGTGAGCTGTGATTGTTTGAGTTCAGGGACTCAAGGACTCCGGCGTGGGACATGGTTGGACAACACACGTACAGGAGAGGTGGTAATGTGTGCGTGAACACATTACCACCTCTCCTGTACGTGTGTTGTCCAACCATGTCCCACGCCGGAGTCCTTGAGTCCCTGTTTGAGTTTCCGCGTGTTTCTCAAGTGGCGTATCGCCATTGCGAGGCTGCCTCGCGTGGCACACCTCGCGGAGTGGAGAGTCTAAAGATTACCCCGATTATTATTACTTTACGAGGCATCAGCCGTCGATTTTTCGACGTGCTGAAAGGTGCCTCGCGGTCCCAAGATCAAAAATCGCATGGCTCGGGCGACGCAAATATGATGCTGGAGGTAGAGCGAGACTGTCGCACGAGCCTGCCTCGCAAAGTGATTATAATCGAGGTAGTTTCCAGATTCTTCACTACGCGAGGCGTGCCTCGCGTGGGAGACTCGCAATATCGATACGCAGCTCCATGCTCAGAGATTCGTGTATTCATTCTCACGTAGAATAAGAAAGTTGTTATAATTCACCCGCGAAATGTCTAGAAAAGGTATATACATTCGGGTGGAATGTAGGCTTCCTTTAGTTGAAACTGAAAGCAAGTGATAAAAATTAAACCGTTTCTAAACATTAGAAGTGGAAAAATCGAAAATTTTTAAATTCAAGGCTCTGATGCAATAAGGGGACTAGCATTCGAAAATGCGAAAAAATATTGTCCAAACGCTATTAAACTGGATTTTAAAAAATATAGTGTCGTAAACCTCGTCACGGCACACATTTTTTCTTTTTACGGTTTCTTTATCGAATCATTAGTATTCGAGCTAAAAATTATAAACCAAACAAATTTCTTCGACCAAAGTCAATACCTTTTTAAACAAAAATTGCGATAACTTGAGAAATTATTATCGGATTGTTATGAGACTTGAAACATAAAACTCGGAAAACTTTAGCGAAGCCGTAAAATGTATGCACAAAACCCTCGTGATAAATAATGTAATAATATTTAATTAAAAATTAATACTGGACATAACCCATGTTTTTCATCGTTCACCGTTAAAAAGTAGCCAGGCAATTTTGACGTACATATAACTTGCAGCTACAAAGTGTTTCCTTAATATACAAGGAAGATTTTCACAATTTTTCATACTGATTAATAAATAATTGTAGAAGATATGGCGATATATATAAATCTCGCGCGACACCAACAGTCAATGCGAGTGCTAAAACAGCTGATTGTAAGTAGAGCATTATACGCGGCTGCTGACTGTTGGTGCCGCGCGAGATTTATATATATCGCCATATCTTCTACAATTATTTATTATTGAGTGTGAAAATTGGTGAAAATGTTCCTTGTATATTAAGGAAAAACTTTGTCGCCTCAAGTTATATGTACGTCAAAATTGCCTGGATACTTTTTAACGGCGAACGTTGAAAAACATGGGTTATGCACAGTATTTCTTTTTAATTAAATATTATTACATTATTTAACACAAGGGTTTTGTGCATACATTTTACGGCTTCGCTAGAGTTTTCCGAGTTTTATGTTTCAAGTCTCATAACAATCCGATAAAAATTACTCAAGTTATCGCAATTTTTGTTTAAAAAGGTATTGACTTCGGTCGGAGAAATTTGTTTGGTTTATAATTTTTAGCCCGAATACTAATGCTTCGATAAAGAAACTGTAAAAAGAAAAAATGTGTGCCGTGACGAGCTTTACGACACAATATTTTTAAAATCCACTTTAACAAAATTTAATTTTCCAATTTTTCTTAGCGTTTGGACAATACTTGTTCGCAATTTCGAGCGCTAGTCTAAATAATAAATCCCCTTATTGCATCTGAGCCTTCAATTACAGATATTGTGAAACTTGATAACCTCATAATTACAAATTTTGGAAATGTCTGAATTTCAACGCTATCGAACTTCGAAATTTCAACATTTAGAAATCTGAAGATTCTCCTCCTGCGCTAAATCTTGGCTAAAGGAAGCCTATATTGTACCCAAATGTACCAACTTGATAAACGTGTACTACTCTCTGAGTTGGGCAAAATGTAATATAATTATAAATTATAAGTTACGATTAAAATGTAATTGTGTAATTGATAACACATTATTTTCTTATAGTTGACAAAATTGTTGTCAACTACGTAAATTAACAATTAATTTAAATTCTGTCATAAAATTATGTTAAATTCACATAATTACAGAATATAATGTGTAGGTAATTCATTACACAATTACATTTTAATCGTAATTTCTAATTTGTAATTAATTTACATTTTAGCTAACTGTGGCTCTTTTACAGCACTATCAAATCCATTACGTTCAATAGTTTCACTGTTTCTTCGACTCTTTTTTAGATGTCTGGAACAGAAGGAGGCGAAAATATGGCGGGTGACAAGCCTCCGTCCCCAGGACGGAGGCGGACAGGCAGCAAGACTTCGTCCCCAGGTCGGAGGCGGACAGGCAGCAAGACTCCGTCCCCAGGACGGAGGCGGACAGGCAGCAAGACTCCGTCCCCAGGACGGAGGCGGACAGGCAGCAAGACTCCGTCGCGAAGACGGAGTCCAACGAGTAGCAGGACTCCGTCTTCGCGACGGAGTCGAACGAGTAGCCGGACTCCGTCTTCGCGACGGAGTCGAACGAGTAGCCGGACTCCGTCGCGAAGACGGAGTCCGCGAAGAGAGCCGACTCCGCGCCCCCGGTGGATGGAGATCGCGTTGCGATTTCAGAAGCAGGTATGTAGATACGTAAACAATCTCGTGCAAGCATTTCTTACATTCTAATGAAAGTTTTAAGATTTATGTTTATTTTTCATATTACAGAATAGCGAGCTCAAAAAAACATTGAGGAATTGGAAGTATGGAGGAGGAAGGGGAGGAAGAGGAGGAAGAAGAGGTAGAGGAGGACGACGAGGAAGTGGAGGAAGAGGTGGAAGAGGAGGAAGAAATATAAATAATTTTTATTTTAACGCATAATTATGATAAATAAATGGGTATTGGAAAGCCATATACATAGTGACTAATTTTTTTATTCCAAGGTCTTTCATCCGTCGGCCATGAATAATTTTCTCGTATTTATTCATAATTTAGTCGGGAATCATATATTTAGTCGAGAAAGTACGAATAAATACGAGAAAATTATTCATGGCCGACAATATGAAGGCTCGGATCCAATAAGGGGACTACATAGCGGTTGAAAATGGGAAAAATTATTGTCCAAACGCTAAGAAATATTAGAAAATTAAATGTTGTTAAACTTTATCTTTGAAACTAGTGTTGTAAAGCTCGTCGAACAGCGAACGTTGAAAAACATGGGTTATGCCTAGTACTTCTTTATAATTAAATATTATTACATTATTTAACACAAGGGTTTTGTGCATACATTTTACGGCTTCGCTAGAGTTTTCCGAGTTTTATGTTTCAAGTCTCATAACAATCCGATAAAAATTACTCAAGTTATCGCAATTTTTGTTTAAAAAGGTATTGACTTCGGTCGGAGAAATTTGTTTGGTTTATAATTTTTAGCTAGAATAGCAATGATTCGATAAAGAAACTGTAAATAGAAAAAATATATGTCGCGACGAGCTTTACAACACTAGTTTCAAAGATAAAGTTTAACAACATTTAATTTTCTAATATTTCTTAGCGTTTGGACAATAAATTTTCCTATTTTCGACCGCTAATCCCCTTATTGCATCCAAGCCTTCATTTAATTCCCCATGATTAAATTAATTCAATCATAGTGCTTCAATTAAAAATTGGCTTGGGTTATTTAAGTAATGCCCATCTCTTGTATTTTGCCATATAATTGAGGCAGTGAGAGTAACAACGGACTAACCCGCATTTTTTTCGAAATTGAGTTAGTAGCAATAACGTATTCCAATAGGCTGTACTAATCATATACAATAGGAAAAAAAATTTTAATGTGGGTTAGTCTGTTGTTGCTCTAACTGCCTCAATTACTATAATTGTATACAGTTCGTAACAGTTCCTAGTCAATGTATGCCTAAAATGCATATAACCTAACCTACAATCGCACCAAAATGTATGCATTGACTGCATCACGCTTTTACTGTGGCACATGTATTCAGCTGACGCTTCAGTTTTGCCATGATTCCACGTTGGCAGTCCTCCCGAGTAGGCGCCATCTCGTATCCACTAGCTCAACTAAATTTGTCACGTGACTTGCTCTGTATTATCGCCAATATGGCGGAACTCGTATTTGGGAGTGCAATTACGAGAATACGCTTTTCGTCCTTATAAGAGCAGATTTTCAGCTGAGTGAGGTCTCATTCGAAAGAGGAAGATTCAGTGCAGCGCGCTCTGGTCATCGTTTGAGTCACAAATCTCTTTTAGTGACCTAAAAATACTTGGATTCTTGCGGGTGTATTTCGTCGACTTTTGCTCTACTTTGCACACTCGTATTATTAAATATCAACACAATCTCGTCGAACCATGACCAGAGCGCGCTGCACTGAACCTTCCTCTTTCGAATGAGACCTCGCCCAGCAAATAATTCGCTCATATAAGGACGAAAAGCGTATTCTACTAAACCCATGTTTCGGGCCAGATTGTGTCGGTATACAGCGCGCTGCATTACCCGTGTCTACCCCCTTAAGCGGTACTAGAGCATATATTGTTACAAATGATAAAAGCAAAGGAAAATGATAAACTGATAACAATAATTATGGCATATGTAGGGGGAGAGAAAAAGAAGAGAAAAAAAGGAGGCATATAATAATAATAAGAAGAAGAAGCTGATAATAATAATAAGAATGTATAATTAAAAAAAAGGGGGAAAAGCTAATAAAATATAATAATAATAATAAAGGAGGGGGTGGGGCCTGGGCGTTGCTGATGTTGGTGGCGACGGCGCTCTGCTGCGGATTAAACGGAACGAAAACAATTACAACTAGATCGCGTCACTTTTAAGTGTTACAATTGTTTAATTACCTAATGCGAAGGGTGGTGTTTCTTATTCTGCCCCTGCGGGCAGGACCTGCATTATCGCCTGCCCTTGCTGTGGCCCCCACGGTTTTGGAGCGTCTAGGACCGGAAACGCCGGGAGGTACCTGGGGTTGGTTTCCAGCATCGCCCGGATACAACCCGTACAGTTATCCGGGGTACTCTTCTCTAGGTGACGGTGGCGGCAGCGCGTGCATTTGGTTAATGCCACGGCCCGTCTCTCCACGGCAGTGATGCCAGAATGAGGACGGGTACTCTCGAGAATTTCCCCCACCACGCATGCACACTACGCCGGAGTGGCGTGTCCGAGCTCACGGACGCCGCTCCGGCGTAGTGTACATGCGTGGTGGGGGAAATTCTCGAGAGTACCCGTCCTCATTCTGGCATCACTGCTCCACGGCGAGCCAGTGCACTGGAACCCGCTCGTAGTCCTTAGTGATGTTCGCCGGCGCAGCCCACCAGCATGGGCCACACAATGTGGTGGTTTTTTCGAGTCTGTTCGTCCAGACTTGTCCCTCGGTTCCGTCAAAACATTTTCGTGCCCTCACACACCATCGGTTTTGGAAAGGGGCCAGCAATTGCCGGGGAAGTATTACCTCCGCCAGCGAAGACCGTTGGTATTTAGTGTCGTCGAATTTAGGCGCCTACATTTTGTGACTGTGGCTCGCTCCACTTAATTGGTATCTTATATGCTATTATCCCTACCATCTAATTTTCGCAGCAGAGCGCTTCGTGGGGATGGATTCTTAAGACTAACGCGCGGGGGTTCTTGCTGTTATCAGCAAAGGTACTTCTTAGCATACTTCGAAGTACGGCTCGGAAACCGCGAAACTTCTCGCTTGTTCTACGTGGGCTCCGTCTCTTGTCCTCGTGGCTGGTATAACGGGTAGGTCAGGAGGAAAAGATGTAATAGCAAGAGGACGAGGTCTGGAAATTATTTGAGGGGGAGGACGGTGTGGTTTAATTTCTATATTAACCTTTGTCTCTTTCCTTAAGGGCTCAGGATGTTGATTCCGGCGTGTCCTTGGAAAACGGTATCCAATCCAAACGATAAGGATGATTATGATAGTGCCACCTAGTCCTGGTAGTCCGTAGGTAACATATGTCGATAGATTTTCGGTCCGGTGATGGGTCGCTAGCTCTCTTGCCTGTCTCTCTATGTCTTCCAGTGCGATTGCATTTGCTTTCGTATGGGAATTATGAAGAGTTCCTTGTGGTTCCTTTTCTAGGTGGTCAGTTAATATTTTGACGTGATGTTCCGTGAGGGTCGGCAGGATTTCCGAAATGTTTATGCCAATGGATGGTTTGTAGATAGTCGTTAATTCCTCAGTGTCTACTCCGGATGCCCAAATCTGGTCAGTCCCGATTTTGGCCTCACAGTCCCTCTTGAGTTGTAGTATTCCTGCCCCCTGCAACACTTCATAGCCGGCTGCATGTTTGTTGCATCGGACTTGCAGTGCCAGGGTGTCCTTAACGGAATACAGCCAGGTGTTGGGTGTGTTCATTTTCTTGAGAAAGGTTCGGCTTCCAGGAAGGGCCTGGATGTTGCAGCTAGGCCATTTGATGTTTTGTGGTTTTAATAGAGCATCCGTCTCGCAGCTTGGTGCTTTTTCCAAGTCCTGGAGTGGTAGACTGAGTTCACACATGTACATTCTGGGGTGGTTTCTGCATCCTTTAATGTAGTTTTCATCAGGCATGAAGTATTGAGAGTTAATTCGGCTGATTGCTAAGTATGCTGTGCTGGATTTTATGAATATTGGCGTAGAGACAATGGTCGATATAGTTTGAAAAGAAGGGCACGGTTGAAGGTAGTAAAGTTCGAAGGGAATTTGATCGAGTAAAGGGATGTCGAGTGACAAGATGATTCGGCCTTGTAAATAAACTACGTTTAGTTTGGTCACCCCTTTTAGCTGTTCAGAGGGTAATTCTTCCAAGGTACCGCGGGGTGCCAGAAGACCAAACCCCTGGTGGTCTCCGGAGATAGCCGAGGCCAGGGGCCAGATGCACAAGGCTAGGAGGGCTTATCAAAAGAGCAGGAAGAGGACACCCTGGGAGACTGTGGGGAGGTGGAGATCCTACGCAAACGCGAAGAAACTCCTACAGACTATAATTTGGAGGGCGAAGGAGGCGCTGTGGTCGGGCCTGGTTGACCAGGTGGACGTAGATCCGTGGGGGAAGCCCTACAAATGTGTCATGGCCAGGCTGAAGGGCAAGGTAGTAAGAAAGACGATGTCTCGTGCCAAGGTAACGGAGATAGCGAGGAAGCTGTTCTCCACCGAACCGGCTAGACCGATTGGGCGCCAGACTGGCACGCTACAGAGCTGGATATTGCCCAGGGAGGACAGAACGAGGCAAAATGTCAACCTGGACCTGGTGGATGAGGCCCTGGCCAGGGTTAAGTTGCGGAAGGCACCCGGCCCGGATTTGGTCCCAGCGGAACTGGTGACCATGGTGATGAAGGTATGTAAAGAGGACTTCAGGACCCTTATACTGGACACCCTGGATAGAGGGAGGATCCCCTCCAGGTGGAAGATGGCCAGGGTCGTCCTTATACCTAAGCCGGGGAAGGACCCGCTGGTGGCCGGTGGGTACAGGCCCATCAGCATCCTCCCAACGCTCAGTAAGGCGTGGGAATACGCGGTGAAGGCCCTTATGGAGAAGGAGCTCGGCATGGACCCCTTCCATGAGAAACAATACGGCTTCAGAAGAGGAACTGGCACCGCGGACGCTACCATGGCGGTCACCAGGTTTGCGGAGAGGTGTAAGGCAAAGAAGAGGAAATGTGCGCTGATTGCTATCGACGTCAAAAATGCGTTCAATACGCTAAAGTGGGCGCACATCATGCGGGAGCTGGAGAGGAGAAGGGTTTCCGCTACTCTCCGCAAGGTAGTGGAGGAGTACCTTAGGGGTAGGAGGATCGCTATCCAGGCCGAGGAGGGGGTCGTGGAGCTGGAGGTCACCAAGGGGGTTCCACAGGGCTCGGTTCTCGGCCCTTTTCTGTGGAACCTGGTGTACGACGGAGTACTGGAATGTGTAAACCAGCTGGTGAACGTGGAGGCGATAGCGTACGCGGACGACTTGGCCGTCCTATTCAGGGCTGAGACCTACCCGCAGCTCAGCTCCCTTATCGAGGGAGCGATGACCAAAATACAAGGATGGTTCGAGAGGACGGGACTTGAGATCGCCAGGGAGAAGACGGAGGTCATCTATTTGCGCGGAAATAAGGCGGGCAGAATAGAGGACCTTCAGATTCTGGGCACGACCGTGACCACCAAAAGGGAGGTCAAATACCTGGGGGTCACGCTGGACATCCGTCGGAGTTTTGGACCCCATCTTCTGAGGGTAGCTGCGAGGGCAGACTCGGTGGTGGCGGCTTTGGGCTCGCTGCTGCCCAACACCAGGGGGCCTGCGCAAAAATCTCGCAGGCTCTACTACAACGTGTGGGAGTCGATACTATTATACGCGTGCCCTGTATGGGAACCAAAGCTGGCATTGGAGGCGAGAAGGAGGGTGGTCAGGAGGGCGCAGCGATCCGCCCTGATTAGAACGACCACTGCATACAGGACGGTGTCGTTCCACGCCCTCTGCGTACTCTCGGGGAGAATGCCGGTGGACCTAAAGGCAGGACTGTGGAGGCAGGTGTACCTGGCGAAGGAGAGAGATAAGAGGGAGCCTCTCTTTGAGGGGGATAAGGTGACCCTGAAGAGGATGGAGGAGGGGCACCGGAAGGCAGCCCTTGAGGTGGCCATGAGGAGGTGGCAGACCCAGTGGGACGAACAAGACCGAAGTAGCTGGACTAGGAGGATTATCGCCAACGTAAACACGTTCTCCGCCTGGAGCATGGAGATGGATTTTCACTCCATGCAGCTCCTGACTGGGCACGGGGTCTTCCAGGCGTTCAAGAAGCGGATCCAGAAGGCAACGGAGGACCACTGCCTGGACTGCGGGGTGGGCGTGCTAGATGACGCGGAGCACGTCATCATTAGCTGCCCTTCATACGAGGAACAGAGAGAGGAGCTGGTGGCGATAATAGGAGGGGAGCTTACCGCTGGGTCGCTGGTCGGCCTGATCACCAGGGATGCTAGTACCTGGGCGGCCTTCAGAACGTTTGCGGCCTCCGTTATGAAGGATCGGGAACAGAAGGAGAGAGACCTGGAAAAAGCAGCGAGGGAGGAGCGCCTACGTCTTAGGAAGGCGGAGATGGATAAGAAAAAAAAGGAGAGAACCCGCCTGGCAAGGAAGAGGAAGAAGAGAGGGGGGAAGGCCACTAGCCAGCAACCCCAGCAAGCTGCAAAGAGGCGAAAAAAGGGCCCGTGAACCATGACATAAGGAATTGTACATAGATATATTTATTTTTCATTTATTGACTACGCATATATATTTATTCATTTATTTATTTATTTATTGACTGCGTAAATATTGTTACGTTTTGGGTAAGGCATAACGCGTATTTACTGAACAGCAACGACAACAGAACATAAACAAGGGTAATACAACAACGGGTAACGAATACAATCAGTTAGCGCAAAGAGATATCGTGACGTCTGCAAGCAATGATGGCTGACTCTCGAATGACAGCTTGACAGGCGATCGATCCGATCGCCTTCTTCTCGCTGTCTCTTGTCCCGCTCGCGAGCTCCAGTGGGCCCTGGATTCCCATCCAAGGGGTGTTCGCAACAATATTTATTTAGTTATTTATATCTATATCGAAATGGAGGAGCTCGTGGGAGAAACCCACTGAGCTGAGCTAAAACCCAGCGCCTCGGGCAAGGTGGACGGAAAGTAGTCCAGACAAGTTCTCCGGACACCTAGGTTTTGGGCACCATAAAAGGAGGAGACAATATGAGAGGGGTTTTTAGCGGGTAGATCGAAAACAGTTCGGGGAGTCCCGCATAACCTCGGCACCTGGCCGAGGTATGCGTAATTGCATTTTCCCCTCTCCAAAAAAAAAAAAAAAAAAAAAAGAGGGTAATTCTTCCGCAGTCAGCGGGAATTCGTATGGAGTAGTTTCGCGAATTCATTAGCAAGTCTGCACTAGCTGGGGGAAAGGACGGCCGGGTGTAGGATACCAAGTTTCGCGAACATGAGCGCGTCTGTAATTATGATCAACGCGGTCACGTATTCGTCCACGTGCCTGGTCATTAGAAATGTCCATGACGAAAAAGCTAATTCTAATTCTATTTTCGTTTCGCGATCGTCTAATTGGCGGACACCCGACGCTATTTCTTTAATTCTAACGCCCATATTTCGCACGGAGTCCATTACAGTTGTTAGAGTATCGTGTATATCTTGGAATTCTGATTTTATAATATGTGTTTGATTTGCTAACAATTCGGCGAGATGATTTTGGTCTTTATAGAGTTTATCTATTTCCTTATTATAATATTGCGCGTCGTCGTTGTCTAAGGTTCCGAAAAGGGCTTTACTTAGTGATCCAATAAATCCTAAGGGTACCGATCGTTTGGTACGGGAAAGCTGTGGCTTTCCCAGTATGCCGAGTAGTAGTTCCTCGTAGCGTTTACCGTCGAGAAGTTTTTTGTGCAATCCCATGTTAATGGTGTCGGCCGGGCAGGACGTCCAATTATATGTGGTACATAGTATTTTCATTCTATCAATTTGAGGTTGTACTTACGGTCGCAAAGTCAAAGTTTCGGCGACACTTATGCCCGTAACCAGCCTCCACTGAGTGTGAAAAACGCGGAGAGGTCGGATTTTTTCATAATACAATCCCGGGTTGGGGTTTAGCGATGATATTTTGTAGTCCCCATCTATGACATTACTGATAACGCCCGTCCATGCGAGTGTGAGTATGAGGAGGCCACGTCCATCCATGCTGGCTGTGGTATTAGGTTTTCCGGAATGTCTTACACGGGGTGTTCTATTGTTTTAGTAAATGGCTACTGTAAATACGAGAAAACACGTGAGGTTAAAGAAAAGGGTAGGGTTTTTGAGGAGACAAATCTTACTAGGTATTGGGCCTTGGTTATGAGAGTCCGTTAAAGGATTTCTCCCACTGGGCCGTTATAAACTTAAACCCTTGAATACGCAGCGTTGGCGTTAAGGAGGGTTTTCCTTAGTATAAGCATGTTTCAATTTATCAAAATGTTTAATGATTTGCTGGCCTTCGTCCGAAATCAATACTGCATTATTTTGATCAGTAATTGCTTTTATTTTGAACGGGCCTATGTAATGCGGGTTGAATTTATGGAGCCGAGGTTTCTTTAGTACGTAAACGAGGTCGTTTTCCGCAAATGTGACTTGGTTGCTTTTCCGGTCATAAATATTTTTTGAACGTAGGTAATTTGCTCTTATCTAAATTTGTTCGCGTGGTCTTTCGAATTTCGTCTAGACGCTCTATCAAATTTTGTACGTATGTCGGTGTTCGAGAAATAGTACATATTGCGCCATCTCCCGAAATCGAGTCAACCCAGACGTCGTGCCACGTATCTTTCGCCCCCCCCCCCCCTTTGGTCGGTGATCGATGGAAGGGGGAGAGCAAGCGGGTTCGAGGAAATAGCGAGCGATTTCCTCGACCTACTTGTCTTAAAACCGATCACCAGGTAACATCCAATCGCTTTCGCTTGCTAACGCTTATACTTTCGCCTTCGCTTACTATTGGATTCGGGCCGAATCCACGTGCCTTACCGCTGCTTTGTAAAACGTGCCTACCGCGTAGGAAATAGTGCCGCTAAGCAAATTAGGGTTGCAATTAACTGTTTATTTTTGTTAGCAAAGTTTCGGATCGCGCAAGTCGCAGGATCGGGTTCTTGCGAGGGGGGGGGGGGGTCGAGTAATTTTAAGCACTAACTTTAATCCTAACACAATACACTATTTACAGTTTTACAATAAAGAAAGTTGAATGTACAATTATAGTATTCTAAAGTAACGGCACTATTTTCCCTACGCGGTAGGATTTTATAAAGCGGCGGTAAAGCACGTGGATTCGGCCTGAATCCAGAACAAGTGAACAAGCGAAGATATAAGCGAAGCGTTAAAGTAGAGCGAAGCAACACGACTTATTAGACGGCTCGTCGATAAGTAGACACGTGTACCGAGAGGATCCAGGAAGTCGGCCCGAGTTCCTGGAAGGAAGAGTCCCCCTTCCATCGATCGTAAGTCGATGGAAGGGGCCGTGATCGACGCTCTATACGAGTCAGCGCGCAGTCGTCATGGCCTAATTATCGATGGGCCTGGAAGATGGCGTTAAGATGCAATATTTTCTGAACAATTGTGCATAACGAACCTTTATTATATAAACTGTAAATATTGTAAATCGAACATTAGAACTATAATTAAACTCTCTTAAGATTAAATTACAACGAGTCGCGAGTGTCCCATCCTACGACGTGCGCGATCCGAAACTTTTGCTAACAGTCGGGTATGTTAGCAGCTCCTCGCGGGACATAGGCGTAAACGGATCCCGAGCTAATTGTCCGAAAACCACCTCATAAGGGGTGAACTTCGTAGCTTCGTGTACCGAGGTGTTGTATGAGTACATGGCGAACGGCAATAGCAAGTCCCAGTCTTCATATTTTTCTAAATAGTGTTTCAAAATTCGGTTAGGACGATATGGCTTCTTTCTAAAGAGCCATTGGTCTGTGGTCGGTATCCCGATGTCGTTACATGTTGAACCTTGAAAGTTTTGGCTATTCCTTGAATTGTTGTATTTATAAAGCTCGTGCCGCGGTCCGTTAGTATAGCGCGCGGGGCCCCGAAAATGGCGATGAAATAGCGTGATAACGCGTCGGCGACGGTGCCGGCTCGTATGTCGGGTAAGGGCACGGCCATACAGAATTTTGACAGTTGACATTGTATTGTGAGTATGTGACGATTTCCACTCGGGGTAGGGGGAAGTGGACCTACGGTGTCTAAGGCTACTTTATCGAAAGGTCTGGCAGGTGTATCCGTGATTAGCATCGGTTCTCGAGTTTTGATTCGTACAAGTTTCTGTTCTTGGCAACTCTGGCAGCTTCGTATGAAGTCCTCTACATCACGATGTAAGTGAGGCCAGTCAAACAGGTTGCGTATACGTCGGTACGTTTTTGTTACTCCCTTATAACCTCCTATCATGTTTTCGTGATAATGCCGGATGATATTTACCTTTTCGTTTTCTGGCGGTAGTTTGACTTCGCCAGAACAGATTACAATTACGATGGGTATACGTTTGAAGATGATTCTGAGATGTTTTAGGAGTGTCTCAGGGTCAAATCGGTGTAGGGATTCGCCATGCGCTGCTATCCGAAGCGACCGGACGCGTTCGGTTTCTACTGCGCTTCTGAGTGGCGTTAGTGCTGACACCAGTTCGCGTTCGCCCATTTCGTGGTAGAAGCTTCTAGCTCCGACGATACTAAAAATTTTCCATTCCTCATTGCGGGTGATTATTACACGGTTCATAAATATTTCTTCAGATGATAATTTGACTTCATCGAGGAGACCCACGGCAGTTAGAGTTTTACAAATTGGGCTAGTAAATATTCTGTCAGATGATATAAAATGAGCATAATTATCGGGGGATGATGTAAGCGTGGTCCTTACGATTTTTACTAGGCATCTCGTTGTCTGGACTTCGAGTTCCGAGGTGTCCATCGGGTCTTTTCTATATTCAGATGGTTCGTATGAGCCCTTTTGGAAACTGGGCGGGTGCCTGAGTGGTCCGATGGTACACTCGTTGGGCACTTTGATCACATTGGGCCTTGCACTCGTGCTCGATTCTATTTTAGGAGGCGGTGGATCTTCTGATTCCTCCAGTGTCTCACCCTCCGGACATATCATGGTGGATTGCGGAATGTCCAAAGCTTCTTCGTGAAGGGGTATACCCCATGATACTCTTTTCTTCGGGCCTTGTGGCGATTTTGTTTTCTGTGGACTTCCGTTATCGGGGTTTTCCGACGCTTGCTTCTCTTTTCCGGGGTGGCTTCCTGCAAGGGGGATATTTACTGTCTCGGGGGTGGGCTCCACATCGTCTTCTTCTATATACTCCCAACTGGGTGGCTCGCTCAGACTTTTCAAAAAGGCGAGCATGTCCTCTGTATATTGGCCTGCGTACGGGCCCTCGGTAACCATGGGAGAATAGTCTTCTTCAAAATCTTCTACTTCGTGGTTGCTGTGCGCTCGCTCCTCAATCTTAGGGGGGTATTCCTCGTCAAGGCTCTTCAGGATAGTGATCTATTCCTGTGAGAACGGCCTGCACTAAAGTCTTTACTTAGGATGGTGGAATCTTTGTCGATTTCCTCTGGATCTGCATCTTCATCCTGGAATTCTGGGATTCCTGATCTTCCTTCCGTGGTGTCCATCTATACCGTTTGTATTGTCTTGCTCTAATGCAGAATCGTCCGTAAACGACGGTGGTTCTTCGTAATTTGGCCTCGGCAGGCCCTGGCGACGCTCCGATACGCGCGTTCCTATACCTTCGTTTTCTATGTTCGGCGCGATTTCCTTTGGAATAGTTGGGAACGCGTGCGATACCGGGTTTCTAGACAATGCATCTGCGTTTGCATTTACGCGGCCGGGTTTATAAACGATTTCGTAGTCGTAATCGGAGAGCGTGATTTTCCATCGAGCGAGTCGCGATACCGGATCTTTTACCGAGAATAACCATTGGAGTGGCCGGTGATCGGTCGCCAAGGTGAACTTTCGTCCATATATGTACGTCCGATATTGTTTTACATTGTAAATTATCGCGAGGCACTCCTTTTCTGTGGTAGAGTAATTTTCTTGGCAAGAGCTGAGTACTTGGGAGGCATACGCTATTGGCGGGTCTTCGCCTATCTTGCCCTGGCTTAAAATAGCTGAAATGTCACAGGGGCAAGGGGAATCGTCTGTTCGCTCCACCCTATCCCCTCCAAGAAGTCCTAGTTTTCGGTTCTTAGCGGCGAGCCGTATCCGCGAATTGTCGCGATTAGTTGCGTTCGAGTTCTTCGTCACGGGACGAACTGTGTTGGAGGGGATAGGTTGACGCGAGTGGACGATTCCCCTTGCCCCTGTGACATTTCAGCTTGTGGGTAGTAGCTCATCTTCTCATCGGGCAATAGTATATGACCTTGTCTTTCAAGAACTTGGCCTTCTCCGTTTGTAAAGTTAGATTATGCTCGCCTAAGCGTTCGAAGAAGGTCTCGAGTCGTTGCTCGTGCTCCGCGAGTGTGCGCGAGTACACAACTACGTCGTCTAAATACACGAATAGCTCTTTGCCGATAAGCCCTCTCAGTACGTGGTTCATTAAACGCTGGAAGGTGGCCGGGGCGTTTTTTAATCCGAACGGCATGCGTAGGTATTCGTAGTGCCCGTCGGGGGTGGTGAACGCGGTTTTTGCACGGTCCGCGGGTGCTATGGGAATTTGATGGAACCCGTTCGCTAAGTCGAAAACTGAAAAATGTTTGGCTCCGCCTAATCGATCGAGAATATCTGTAATTCGCAGTAGGGGGAAACGGTCATCGATTGTTTTTGCGTTTGTTTGGAATTAAGGTGGATGAGCACGCTGGAATGTTAATGGATTGGCGGTAAGAAAGTAACACGCGGTGCGACAATTTATAGTCAAATTGACTGCATCACTTTATTTAAAATGACGAACTTGGGTGAGCACAAAGACAACAAAACTCACTCGCATGAGTTGACACGAGAATTGAGCACAAAAATGTTCTGCACAAAAGAATTTCACAAGTTGCGTGACTAACGCGGACAAACACGTGTTCCCGACAAACGGTGTGAAACGAGAGTGAACAAAGGGACGCAGAAAACCGTTGAGCGTCTTCTCGAACAATCCTCGAGAATCGATCAAGAAAGTACGCGTCGTGATTGGGCCGCTCGCTTTACGTGGTGATCGGTGATTGGCTGAGCAGGCGACTAAAGGCTCGTATAGACTGGGCGATAATCGCCGGCAACTCTGTCGCCGGAGTCGCTGGCGAGTCGGTGGGATAACCGACTTGTCTCCAGCGACTTGTATCTGGCGACTTTTATCCGGCCGCTTGCGTCCGGCAATTTTTGTCTGGCGACTCGTCCTTTAAAGGTTAAAGAGATACGAATATACCTGGGAAAGTCGCCGGATACCTGTATCCGGCGACTTGCAACAATCGCTGTGGGATACAGCAACTCGACCCTTGCCATAAACGGCCTTCTAGAAATGACTGGTAGCCACATGTTTCCGAAAAACTGTATTCAAATGGACGGTGACCAACATCGCCCGAGTGTCTAGTACCTGTATTTCTGTTTCCCGTTCCGAGTGGGAAACATCGGCGACTTTGTGGCAACACACCACAAACTATATATATTGAAGTACATCCTATAGTAAATGTATACGTTAAGAATTTAATATATCTATAAATATATATGTATATTTATTAAGCCGGGTCCAGTATACGCTGAGCAGGCTGAGCGCGCACGAATATTCTGATATGAACGGGTGAAACGGTAGCCAGGGTCGCATGCTTCTACGTCAGAAAGGGTGAGCCTGAACGCATATGCTAGTGTGGACGGGTCATTCGTGGTGACTGGGCACATGCGACCCGACTCGCAAATGCCGGCGAAGGCACATGGCCTGAGCCGACCGTTGTCGGTTTTCTTCCACACATCAAAGGGAGTTTGGAGTGCATTGCGT
Organism: Andrena bicolor; assembly: GCA_960531205.1. NCBI lineage: Eukaryota > Metazoa > Arthropoda > Insecta > Hymenoptera > Andrenidae > Andrena > Andrena bicolor. Next base: position 26,758,012 of record OY482664.1, read on the forward strand.
TCAGCGTGGAAGATAGAGGCATATGTGATACATTTCTAAAATCCTCGATGTCTCGGATTTTCATGATATTGAAATACATACAGGATGTCCGCGGGAAGAGTGTACAGCTGAATATCTCCTAAAGTATTGTCGCTAAAAATATGAAAAAAATAGGGAATGCATGGTTCGAGGGGGCCAACTTATTAGCCAGAACGAATTTTTTTCCGATTATTATTTTAAAAGATACGATGGTCAAGTTCGGTTTTTCAAATGGAACAATTTTTTCTGAAGACCTGAGTTGATAGTGCGTTGCAAGACAAAATCAATAAGCTTTAATGTATACACTTTATTTCCACTGGTTTTTTAACTATTGCGCTTGCAAATTTACTGATTTTCACTGGAAGAAAACCCTCTGAAATATCAAGGACCGGGGACGGTCTTGCTGGCTTTACGGGTGGCACTGCCTGTTGAAATAGATACCTACCTGCCAAAGGTCTACGCCAGGAAAGGCTGGACAATTCGTTTCCGTAAAAAATGCTACTTTTAGGTAGGTACATCTGCGGTATCGAGAAGCGCACCGTTACTTTTATTTCGCACTTGCTTCTGCGCTCGGATGGCCGGTTCTTTTGGGAGGGATGCAAGTTCGATTGGTTAGGTTAGAAGGTGTGAAAGTTGCTAGACTAAATTTCAACCATAGGGAGCAGATTGTATCAGAACCAATCGGATTTGCATCCCGCACAAACAGCTGCTCTCTTGAAGAGGCCTTCTTCACAGCAATACCTCCTCCCCAATGCCCACCTTCTCTACGCACGGTATACGTCAACGCATACTTTCGTTTTGATATCGAAGCTCGTGTTTATACTCGAGAGGACCACGCGTGGACAGCGGGCTACACCTTTTCTTCCTGTGTCTCTCCACGAGGAGTATTGGCGGTGGATTGTAGGAGCGTAGATGTCTGGATGTCAGTTATTGAATTCAGGAGAGGATAGAAACATTTCATTACAAAACACACATGTCTTATAACTAAAGTAAACCGTATTCCTCTCGGGCAGGAGTCGCCCGACGCTCGTCGAAGAGATACGGCCTGGTACCCCGTGGCGAGGGCTACCCTTCGCAGGGCCTCACTCGATTTTTATGGCTTTTTCCGGAAAAAGGTACGAATCCTGGGTCGAGCGTAACGAATTAGGGTCGTTCCCCGGCAGTCGAGGGTGTAATCTGCATTACAGCCTATTAAAAAATTATTTTCTTCATCGTATCGAAAGGGAAAGTGTCGCCAATGGATTCCTTATGTTTTTCTGATGAAAATCATACCAAACATCATGCAAATCGGACTACTTTGACACAATCTATTTGTATTCCTTATATAAAAGTAGTCCGATTTGCATGACATTTGGTATGATTTTCATCGGAAAACCTCAAGGAATCCATCGGCGACACTTCCATATCCATACGATAAAGTATAGAGAATTATTTTATTTTATAAAAAGATACAGGGTAATTCTCTAGCTACGCCTGTCATCCCGTGGCGAGGACAACACCCCGCAGTGCCCATCGAATTTTATGGCTTTCGGTCCTCGAAGGGTTTGGAATATCATTAACACGTGAGATTTTTATGACTTTTTCCGGAAAAAGGTACGAATCCCGGGCCCAACGTAGCGAATTGGGGTTGAGCCCCCGCAGTCGAGGGTGAAATATTCATTACAGCGTATTAAAAAATTATTTTCTTCGTCGTATCGAAAGGGAAATAACGCCAATGGATTCCTTATGTTTTTCTGATGAAAATCATACCAAATATCATGCAAATCGGACTACTTTGACACAACCTATTTGTATTCTCTATGTAAAAGTTGTCCGATTTACAAGATATTTGGTATGATTTTCATCAGAAAAACATAAAGAATCCATCGGCGGCACTTTCCTTTTAATACGACGAAGAAAATAATTTTTTAATACGCTGCAAGGGATGTGACACCCTCGACTGCGGGGGTTCGACCCTAATTCGCTATGCCCGACCCAGGATTCGTACCTTTTTCCGGAAAAAGCCATAAAAATCGAGTGAGGCCCTGCGAAGGGTAGCCCTCGCCACGGGGTATCAGGGGCCGCATCTCCTTGACGGGCGTTGCTCCAGAATTACCCTGCATCTGTTTAAGAAATACAATAATTCTTTATTCTTTATCGCATGGATATGGAAGTGTCGCCGATGGATTCCTTATGTTTTTCCGATGAAAATCATACCAAATATCATGCAGATCGGACTACTTTGACACAACCTATAGGTTTTTAGCCAAAGGTATTTGTATTCTCTATGTAAAAGTTGCCCGATTTACAAGATATTTGGTATGATTTTCATCAGAAAAACATAAGGAATCCTTCGGCGCCACTTTCCTTTCGATACGATGAAGAAAATAATTTTTTAATACGCTGTAATGAATATTTCACCCTCGACTGCGGGGGTTCGACCCTAATTCGCTATGCTCGACCCAGGATTCGTACCTTTTTCCGGAAAAAGTCATAAAAATCTCACGTGTTAATGATATTCCAAACCCTTCGAGGACCGAAAGCCATAAAATTCGATGGGCACTGCGGGGTGTTGTCCTCGCCACGGGATGACAGGCGTAGCTAGAGAATTACCCTGTATCTTTTCATAAAATAAAATAATTCTTTATTCTTTATCGTATGGATATGGAAGTGTCGCCGATGGATTCCTTGAGGTTTTCCGATGAAAATCATACCAAATGTCGTGCAAATCGGACAACTTTTACATCAGGTGTACAAATAGCCTCTGTCAAAGTAGCCCGATTTGCATGATATTTGGCATGATTTTCATCAGAAAAACATAAGGAATCCATTGGCGTTATTTCTCTTTCGATACGATGAAGAAAATAATTTCTTAATACGCTGTAATGGATATTACACCCTCGACTGCGGGGGTTCGACCCTAATTCGTTCCGCTCGACCCAGGATTCGTACCTTTTTCCGGAAAAAAGCCATAAAAATCGGACGAGGCACTGCGAAGGACTGTCATAAGATGGGGGACACAAGTTGCCGAGTCGCCGGACACAAGTCGCTGGATACCAGCCGCTCGGTAAAAGTCGCTGGAGACAAGCCGATGGATCCCAGCGAGTCGCCAGGCGACCCGCTGGAGTCGCTGGCGACAAAGTTGCCGGCGATTATCGCCCAGTCTATACGAGCCTTAAGAGTATCGATCGCCTGATCGAATATCGATCAGCGGCGTGTTCCGCTGTCCGGAAGGTGCTGCGGTGAGCTTGGGTGCGGCGGAGCAGAGAACTAATGGAATCTCAAACAGCGTTCATGATTCTAAAATCGGCTACTACCCTCCATCGTTTATTTCCTTCCTCGTCTTCCTTTTTTGGTACAACGTGTAGGGGTGAATTATGTGGTGACGATGAGGGGGCGATTATTCCTAACTCTTCTCAATTTCGCGTTTGTTTGGCGATTTCTTCATCCAAGAGTGGGGAGTGCGGATATTGTCGGGTGAAAACTGGCGTTGAATCGGTCAACGGGATCGTGTGCTCTATAGACGTTGTTCCGCCTAGCGGGTCTCCGGGTACGAAGAACCTGTCGGAATATTTTACGATCAAATTCTCGATTGACCGGCGCTGTTCCGTATCTAATTCTTCCAATTTCAATGTTTCGATTATATGTTGTAACCGTTCTTCGGGAGGTTTTTGTTCAACACGGTAATCTCCTAGATCTTGATCTTCGTTAGCGTCGAATTCTTCTTCAAGGAAGGGGGAAGGGGGGTCCCTTTCATCACCATTCTCAGGACAGTCACAGTTTTCTGGGAGACAGACGCTTACTACATCTTCGTTCGAGAGGGGCTCTCGCGATTTGCTTAATCGGGCTAAGAAATCCTTGTGGCTTTGTTTACATGCCCCTAGCGAGTGTTCTAATTCATAGGAATTGGAGAAAACTATCGGACTGATCGGGTGCTTAGCTGTTACTGTCTGAGAATTAAGGTGGGTGAGCACGCTGGATGTGAGGATAAGGATTGACGGTGAGAAAGCAACACGCGGTGCGCGAATCTTGAGTCAAATTGACCACGTCACTTTATTAAAAAGAGAATTGAGAAGAGCACAAGTCTTATCAAATCACTCGCGTGAATTGAAACGAGAATTGAGCACAAAAAGTTCTGAACAAACGAGAATTTCACAAGTTGCGTGACTAACGCGGGCAAACACGTGGTCGCGACAAACGGTGTGAAACGAGAATGAACAAAGGGACGCGGAAAACCGTTGAGCGTCTTCTCGAACAATCCTCGAGAATCGATCAAGAAAGTACGCGTCGTGATTGGGCCGCTTGCTTTACGTGGTGATCGGTGATTGGCTGAGCAGGCGACTAAGAGTATCGTTCGGCTGATCGAATATCGATCAGCGGCGTGTACCGCTGCCCGGTAGGTGCTGCGGTGAGCTTGGGTGCGGCGGAGCAGAGAACTAATGGAATCTCAAACAGTTACCATGGTGCGTTGGTGGTAGGAGACGATGGCTTCCTCCTGAAGCAGATATGGGCTCCCTATGAGTCCCGAAATCCCTTTCGGTAAATTAGGCATGCGCATTACGTAAAATAACGCCCAGCTGCCATTGATCTTCACGATGGTCGTTCCTATGATCATGACCTTCCCGTTCAGACCATTAATTTCGAGGGGAGTTGTACTGAGGACCATGGCCTTTTCGCTAGCCGACCCGATTTCTAACAAATTCAATGCGGAACCTGTGTCTACGATGAATTCTCCCTCACCGTTCTCCAGTTGCTCTGCCTTGACCCGGATGCGGGGGGAGTCAGCGCGTATGAGCCCCGTTGCTGGTTCTGATTCTGAGGTATTCTTTCGGCCTGCGAGGAGGACCCGCCCGCCTCGTTCTGGTTGAACGGGCGGGCGCGCTGGGAGTTTAAATGGTCGCGATTTTCAGATAACACTTCGCGTCCCGTCGGTCTTTGCGGTCCCTGAGGGGGATCGTATCTATGGGGTTCCTGAGGTTCATATCGTTGAGGTTCCCGAGGTTGGTATCTAGGGGGGTCGTATCTCTGTGGTTCATATCTTTGGGGTTCGCGCGGTTGGTAACCCTGGGGCCCGCGAGGCTGGTTCTGTCTATCGTTCTGATATCTTCCGCGTCCTCCTCTTCCGCGGGGAACATACGGTCCGCGTCCGTAGTCCAACGGGCGTTCGCCTTGCCTCGTCAGCAAGGCCGCTGGACGGTACTCGAGCGTTGGCTCGCGATAGGGAGGCTCTCGATAATAATCATCTCCATAGCGGGGAGAGCTAAAACCGGAATAAGGAGAATGATGATCGCGGTACGAACCATCTGCGTACGGTTGTCTCCATTCGGTCCATTTGCGCTGAGGGTCATACGGTGACGGGGGACGCGCGTTCGGGGTGTACCTATACGCGTCATCACGCGGCAAACCGGACAGTTCTTGTTCTCATCTTTGTATGTGCAGCGCTAAATCAAACGCGTCGTCTAATGATTCGGGATTTGATAACGCTACTTTAGTCGAAATTCTTTGAGGTAACGCGGTGATAAATGAGATCCGGGCCAATCGCTCCACGTCTTTAATAGTCCTCTCGACATTTTCTCCAATCAATTCTTTCGCTCTTACAATTACCTGTCTGTACAGGCGGCCCACGCGGTGGATAAAATCTATTAGACGCTCGCGGGGAAACATGCTTATACGTTCGAGTTCCAGCCGGAGCTCCTCATAACCGCGGCAGGGAGAGTATCGGACTCTTAGAAGGGAGAGCAGGTCGGCCACGCTTTGACAGTTTTTCCCTTCGACATAATATCTAATAGGATCTTTTAATGTATATATTAATTCGAAGCTATATATTAGAAGCTCTCTGTATTGAGGCAGCGAAGTCCTCCAATGTTACAAAATCTGGGTCGAAACGGGGAATACTGTCGAGCGCCCTATACACTCTCTCCTCATCTTCTCGGGAACACCATACGTCTAATACAGACATTTCTAGGTCGTTCGTCCGGTATCCAAGGGATGGTCGTCCGTTAGTAGTCGGCGGCAAAGGAGGAGGTGCAATAGGAGGGGCGTTAGCCGTGGAGTGTGAATCAGAAAAACTTTGCGCGGGGGGTGATCTCAAAATACCACCCGTCATTGCAATGTAATAGGAAGTGTAGTCAAGTTATGAGCAGATAATAATATTCCAAAAGGAAGTGATTTAAAAAAAAATCAAATCCCACTTCTGACACCAGTTGTTACGTCCTGAAGGGACTTTTGGCGAATCGCCCTGAGCGGCTAGGGTGACTCGCGAGGTTCTTACTCTTTCAAGGTGCTAAAGCACGCCTTGACTAAGCTTACCGAGGGAGGATAAGGAATGAAGGGGTTTAAATCAATGGTGACTCGGAATTCAGGGGAAATAACACAGTAAAATATATTCTGAAGAAAGATAAAAATAATATAAGAACATACCCTAGGGACGTCGCTCCGTCCCTGCTGTCGCAGTGAGCTCGGGTTTCGGCACGCTTGCCGATTATCGCTTCGTACGCTCTGTCGGTCGCTCAACCTGGCGTAGGTCGTGGTCGCTCGCTGTGCTCTCGGGTAGCACACGGAAGTCGGCGCAATCGGAGTCCGTCGACGATCTCGCTATCTCGTTCCGTCGCACGTCTTCGCGGTGTCAACGGCGGTTCGTACCTCGCTCAAGGGCTCTCCCGGCTAGGCCGTTCGCGGTGTGTCGGATGGAGATACCCAGGGCTGATCTCGACCGTCCGGACGGGTGTCGCGGTATCTACGTGGAGGTGAGGTCGCGGTTTCTAGACGGCCCACAGTGGTCCGTCTTATTGATGACCTAGCGGGACAAAAGTCCAAAATCATGACCCATCCAAAATGAATGAATCCTTGTCATACCACAAGCTACCGAGTCAGAGATATCGGAATGATATGGTATGCAAATTTGTATGTATTTTATAAAAGTGACGATTGTTCAAACGTCTTCGCGCCGGGCCCTTAGTAATAGTTTGTTAAAATGCAACAGAATCAGCAATAAATCAGTAGTGCTCCGTTGTATCGCAATTAATTTACGATTGTACGATTGCAAATGTACAAGTAAGTAGTAAATGAAGTTTCAGCCATGAATATTTTAATTTCCAACGAACAGAATTAAAATATGATCATAGAAATGGTGGATTTTTTCAATAGCTTTCGTTGGAAATGCTCTAGATATCCGGGAACCTCGTGGAACCTAGAATTTTTTGTGGGGTTTTGTTCTATTCGCCTTATAGAATACACATTGACAAGTTACAGCTGCAAATATTTGCAACTCTGCGTTATTAAACTGTTTGTTTGTTTGTAAGATTCAAATCTAGAAACTCAATTTTAACCCACTTTCAACTACCCAATTGTCTCGAAACTTTGCAGGCGTGTGTAGTATATCACCATCGAAATTGTAGTACAAGAAAATAATTATTTTTTAGTTTTTAGTTTTATAATTTTAGGAGTTTTCGTGTTGGGGATCTTCCCTTGTGAGGGATGAACGTTTTAAGAGTGGTAAAACAATGTGGATGGTGTTTTTCAAACATTTTCATCTAATTGATGATTTATGGACGAACTGCGACTTTTGTCCCGCTAGCTTCTTAATAGACAGACCACTGTGCGGCCCGCTGGCTCGTCGCAACTTCCTAGCACGAGCTCTCGAAAACGAATCCCTGTCCCGCGGCTCTCGATCGCGGGCCGAACCTCGGACAGGTCTCCTGAATGGGGGAAACAGCCCCGTCGGCAGTTGTCGCTCGCATTATTTTGGAAATTTCCGGACCCGTACATGGTCGCGGTAAGGTAGAGGGCCCTATTTCTACTGGCTGTACTTCCGAAAACCCCCATGCTCCGAATTGGTTGAAATTTTGGAAACAGGTTCATTTTGCATAGAAATTATGATTGCGAGAAGGATTTTTGGCAATGTTAATCCAAATGGAAATGGTAAGCTACGGTAATTTTTAATATTTCAAATGTTCAGTATACATCCTGGATAAGTTTTAATATAATGTAAATTAATTATAAAAACAGCTGAGATTTCCACTATTCAATCAGAAGGTTTTGAAACTCTTCATTTTTGGCCATGTAAGACACCATCGTCTACTACCAAGGCTAACAAAAAAGCTAAAGTAAAAGTTCCCGCTGTTGCGACTTCTGAAGCTTGGCGACAGCTTCAAATTCAAAAGTTGGCTGAGAAAGAAAAGCAAGAACAAGAAAAAGAAGAAAGAAAAGTAATGAGAATTACAAAGAAGAAAATTAAACAGGAAAAAGATGAAGAAAGGGCACAATTATTGATTAAAAAAAAAGAAGAAAGAGCTGCACATAAAAAGAAAGTAGAGGAACAAAAAGAAGAAAGGAAGCGAGCACGACTAGAAAAAATAAAAATTAAACAAGAAAAGAAAAAATAAAAGGAGTCATAATGCCAAGCTAGTTGTCGTTTGATTTTAATAAACAGGTTCCGAAAAGCAGGCACTCATAATTAATTAAACAATTTTATATTTAGTTTTTATGAAAAAGTATTATTAATTTATTCAGTATTAATGTTAAATTACATGTATATTTGAAATAATATAGTTACAAACAGTATAACCACTGAAATATTTATTATAAAACAAAAAAAATCAACAAGCATCAATATTAAAATAAATGAGTAGAAATTGGTAGGTACGTGTCGCGAGTAGAAATACGTACATTCCTAGTATTGAGTGAGCAGAAATGGGGACATGTCGTGAGTAGAAATACGTACATTCCTAGTATTGAGTGAGCAGAAATGGGGACATCCTCAGCGTTTTACATTATTAAGAATTATTCGTAGTTAAATTCTTTTAAATACGTTTCTTATTTTTTTATTTAATAATTACGTTACGTTCTTTAAAAACAACCAAGTTTGGTTAACATTACTTGGCTAAAAATCTATTTTACGGGTTTCTAATACTCGCATTAACCTAAAATGAGTAGAAATAGGGCCCTCTACCTTATCCACCCGCTTGCTTCACGTTCGTCGCAACGTGACCGACACGCGCAAGGCGATGGGAAAAGTATGGACCTGAAGGGCCCATGTAACATATATATGTTGAAAATAGTTTCTTTCTTATGCTCTAATTTATTTAATTTTTATTTTTAGATTAAAATTATTTTTTCAGATTTTATTAAGTTAATAGAAAGCATTATTTCTATTTTATATATTCAAAACATATGTCTATTCAGACGCATTAACTAGATTTTGTAAATTAATTTATCTGAATATTTGTTTAAGTTAGGGTTAATAATAAAATAAGAAAAGTATAATATTGTAAAAATTTGTCTTAATTCTTTATAGGGATATTCAATATGTTTCCCTCCTGATGAGGTTAATAAAATAAATAATGATACTAATCTTCAGAATATAAATTGGTTTGTTGGATAAAATTTTCTTGATATTAAATTATAAGTTTTTGTAAATGGTAAAATTATTAAAATTAGAATTGATATAATTAACCCAATTACACCTCCTAACTTATTTGGAATAGCACGTAAAATCGAATAAGCAAATAAAAAATATCACTCGGGTTTAATATGAACTGGGGTAGATATTGAATTAGCGTAAATGAAATTGTCTGGGTCTCTTAAAATATATGGGTATTGTATAATGATTAAAAAATGAATTGTAATAATTAAAATAAAACCTAAAATATCTTTAATTGTAAAATATAAGTGGAATGGAATTTTATATTTATTTCTATTTGTTCCAAGTGGGTTATTAGACCCTTTTAAATGAAGAAAAAATAGATGTAAAATTACAAGAATTATAATAATTAATGGGAGAATAAAATGAAATGAATAAAAACGATTTAATGTACTATTGCCCGATGAGAAGATGAGCTAGGTACTACAGTAATGCCTCGTTAGAATCACGACGATCGGGGCTGGCAGCGTGATACTAACGCGATGCGGATACTATTTCGTGCCGACGACAACTTCGCGTCGTCTCTTTTGTTCTGTCTCGCATATATCGGATTCTCTCACTCTCGACTGAAGGATGCCATGAAATGGTGGGGATAGTGAGTGTGATTATAACGCATGGTAAAAACGTGACACTAACGACGAATTACTGTACCCACAAGCTGAAATGTCACAGGGGCAAGGGGAATCGCCTGTTCGCTCCACCCTATCCCCTCCAAGAAGTCCTAATTTTCGGTTCTTAGCGGCTAGCCGTATCCGCGGATTGTCGCGATTAGTTGCGTTCGAGTTCTTCGTCACGGGACGAACTGTGTTGGAAGGGATAGGTTGACGCGAGTGGACGATTCCCCTTGCCCCTGTGACATTTCAGCTTGTGGGTAGTAGCTCATCTTCTCATCGGGCAATAGTAGCATTATCAATAGAAAATCCTCCTCAAATTCATTAAACTATTATTTGTCCAATATATGGAATGCCTACGTCTCATTACAAACTGATTGGCTCTGTCCTTATTAATGATTGAACGGATTTAAAAATTATAAAAAACATCTACGATTTTAGTACACGAGCGTAGGTATCGCTTACGAGCGCTTAAGACTTAAGCCTTACGTTAAGATCTGAGCACACATATCCGTTCCGTCTCAGTTCACGTAGAATTGAGGTACTCTTCATTACTTTCCTCAATTACTTTATCCAAGTATTTTCCATTACAGTCATTAAAAATAATCAGGATTATATCAAGTTTGGTGTCATTTTCATAAAAAAACACTAGTAATCCCGTAGTAATACTTCCATGTTAGAAATTGGCATACTCCTTACTGAATGGTCTATTACTGAGTTTGTCCTTATGCCACTACCCTAGCGTTTATGACCCACGAGCCGCGTCGTTCGAAAACTTTTACCTAAGAACTCATCGGGGTCGTAAAAAAAGGTACGCCTTACCGTTCAACCGATTTCAAGAGAGCGTACAGTGAAAAGGCCAGAATGTCGTGGCCATCGAATTTTAACTTTCTGAGTACGAATACAGATCCGACACTGGAGGAAAAAGGAGCTTCAAAAATTTTGGGATGGTCTCTTTCAAATTCACGTGGCAAAGAGGTATTGGGAATTTCTCAGCCCAGGTAAGCGAGCCGCGCACTCCGTTTTTATGATCGGTTTACCACTCGCACCCCAAATTACTATAATGAGGTTTGAAAACATTGTCGACTGATCTCGTACACGTCTCAATTTCAAAACTTTCAGCTACGACAGGTTTGACCGCGGCGCTATACCCCTGTGCGGAGAGATTTTTCGCCACCTGAGTGTAAAAGCCACAATAATGACGCATCGTTGCATAAAATGGAAAATTATAATTAAAACAGACTTTGTTCGTACAAGAGCGAGGAGATCCTACGTCTTGCCTTACCACGCACTGTAGTTTTAATTTATACGCGGTTAAACGAACGTTATGGTTGCGGTTCAAAATGTACTTTTAATGAAGGCAATAAATGAACACTTTTAGCGGAAGTTTACAACTACTTTAACACAAACTTATATTTAACGCAAGGTACTACCACGAAAGTACGCGGGGTGGAACTTGAAGATATTTAAGAGACTGCTCTAGTTGAGTATCGGAGCGCCGATTTCTCTTTTAGTTTACGCCGCGTAACGCCACGATGTCGACGATTCCGCGGTTCACAGAGAAGAGAGCGATCGCGGAGACGATACGGGCCAAATCCACCGGATCGGAAGATTGAATCCGGACCAATCAACGTGGCCCACGTAGCCGTCGGGAGACAATGGAAATTAATTAGCGCGTACACAGGTAATTAGTCCGGGTATTAGACCCGAGATGGCCCGACCGGTCCGTCTCCGCGATCGCCCAGCCGCGAGGCAAGGCACCGAAGCGGGTTCAAATCCCGCGCTGCCCGTCGATAGAAGGCATGCGCCAGATTGGTCGCCTTGCTGCGGCCAATCCCAAACATTCCCGCCCGTCTCGTCACATTCTGACGAAACAGTCAACGCGCGGTCGTAGTGTGAAGTGATTACGAGTGAACGCATGGTTAAAATTGAAGAGAATTAAAACAAGTAAGTGATTAACAAGTATTAAAACAAACGTAAGTGAAAGGCAACACCGATCAAATCCTAAGTCGCGTCATATAGTGACGTGAATAGGTTAGGTCGATCGAAATCAATCGGCGACTTCTCCTTGAGGACTTCCAGTATCGACTTCCGCGGTGGCAGTAAACGGTAAGAGAATTAACTTGTGTAGAGGACGAGTGAACTCCGACGTGGCCGTCTTAAGTGTTAAAACGCGTGTAAGACCATCAGGCCCTGGGTGAGTTTTACTGACTCGAGCCAGAGGCCATCGCGAGGGTGGTTGAAGTTCGCTTTTGATTAAGCACATATCACCCTCACGAATCCCCGTCCGAAGGCGACTCCACTTACCCCGCGTTTGTAAGGTGTTCAGGTAGTCTCGAGACCACAAGCGCCAGAAATGCTGCTGCATTTTCTGGATCAGTTGCCACCGCGAAAGCCGATTGTCTGAAAGTCCCTCCAGTCCCGGTTCGGGAATTGCGGTGATCGCCTCACCGACCAAAAAATGACCCGGTGTCAACGTTTCTAGATCATCGGGATCATCTGACAAGGGTATTAATGGCCTAGAATTCAGACAAGCTTCGATCTCAGCGAGTAGCGTGGCCAGCTCCTCGTAAGTCAGCCGATGCTCGCCAAGTATTCTCCGGAGGTGGTGCTTCACGGACTTTACAGCAGCCTCCCAGATTCCGCCGAAATGCGGAGCGGAGGGTGGGTTAAAGTGCCACTCGATACCCTCAGACGCCAGACGGTCCAGGAGTTGCCGGTTCGAAGAGCTGACAGCTTGTAGAAGACTTCGCAGCTCCTTGTCTGCGCCCACGAAGGCCGTACCGCAGTCACTGTAGATTTGGGAGCAGAGGCCACGGCGAGAGGTCAGACGCTTCAGTGCGGCTAAGAAGGCTTCCGTTGTCCCGTCCGACACCACCTCCAGATGCACGGCTTTGGTGGCTAAGCATACAAACAAAGCAATATAACCTTTGTGAGCGTGCTGGCCGCGCCCTCGGCTGGATCGAATTAAAATGGGCCCTGCATAATCAACTCCCACTCGCAGGAACGGTCGGCATGGAGTTACTCGAGGAGCGGGTAACACTCCCATCAGCTGGTCCGCCGTCTTGCCCCTCCATCTCACGCAAGTAAGGCACCGATGAATGCAGGACTTCACCAGCTGTCGACCTCGCAGAACCCAGCATTGCTGGCGAAGTGTAGACAAGGTAAGCTGCACTCCTCCGTGTAGACAGCGTCGATGTGCGTCGGCGATCCACAGTGCGGACAGTGGAGATTCGTCAGGCAGTATCATAGGATGCCTTTGACTATAGGCAATACTGGAATAATGCAGCCGCCCGCCAACCCGTAAGATGCCGTTCTCCTGGTCCTGATAAGGGTTGAGTCGCAGCAAACGACTCCGTCGAGGCAGCGGTTGGTTGGCTTGCAGGGCGCCAATTTCCGCAGCGAAAGCAGCAGCTTGCACGCATCGGACCAGCCTCGCTTGGACGTCTCGTAGCTCGCTGGATGTAAGGTAAGGTGACCTCTTACCGTGAGAAGCCGGGAGCCATCGACAGCACCACGCTGTAACTCTGAGCATTCGGCGGAAATTAGAAAATTGATTTAGATGCAAACTCACTTCATCACCCGGAGGATGCTGGATGTGAAGAATTTGTCTTTGTTCAGCGTGAGGCATTTCAACCAGTGTCTCGGGAATGAGCGGTCGCCCTTCGCTGGTCGATAACCACGACGGTCCAGTCCACCACAGTGGATGCTCGGGAAGTTCCGAAGGACCCAGTCCTCTCGACGCACAGTCGGCAGGGTTCTCTTGGCCTTGTACGTGGTGCCAATGGGCCTGAGGTAATGTTCGCTGTATGTCAGCTACCCGGTTAGCCACATAAGTTTGCCACCGTTTGGACGGGGCTTGGATCCATCCCAAGACTACCAAGGCATCCGTCCACAGATGCACACCATCGATTTTGAGTACCAGAGTAGATAGAAGACGAGCCACCAACCGAGTAAGTAAGTGGGCGCCACTCAATTCGAGGCGCGGTAATGTCTGTTGCTTTAGAGGTGCCACCTTCGTTTTTGCTGAAATGAGATGAATCTGGACTTCACCTGATGCGTTCTGAATCCGTAGGTAAGTCACAGCAGAGTATGCTCGCTCAGATGCGTCGCAGAAGCCGTGTACTTCCACCGACTGGCTCGTGGGAGTCAAGCCCATGCAGCGTGGGATCTGGATTTGACGAAGAGCCGGTAACGCCATCAGAAAACCGCGCCATTCGTCTTCAGATTCCTCAGGTAACGGCTCATCCCAGTCTATTGTGAGAGACCAAAGTGTCTGGATAAATATTTTTGTCCATACTGTGACAGGTGCGAGCCAGCCTAGAGGATCAAAGATTTGTGCGGCTTGGCTTAGAACGCTCCGTTTCGTGGTCCTTGAACTCGAACCATTATCCAGCAATCTGATTTGAAAGGTATCGGTATCGGGAAACCATTGAATTCCCAAAACACTATGCTGAGTGTCTGTGTCCCAGTGACGTGCTAGGCCAGTGACGTCACTGTGGGACGACCTCATGAACTCGGGCGAGTTCGACGACCATTTGTGTAGTCGAAAGCCGCCCGCCATTGCGAGCTGATCCAATTCCTTCTTCAATGACAGGGCATCCTCCACCGTAGCTGCACCAGTTAGGATGTCGTCCATGTATACATCGGATAACATCACCCTGGAAGCTAAAGGGAACGATCCGGCCTCATCGTTGGCTAGTTGACGCAAGCATCGGAGAGCCAGGTAAGGTGCACAACCTAATCCGTAAGTGACGGTGCAAAGTTTATACTCTGTCAACTTTGACCCCTTCCCACTTCGCCAAAGTATACGCTGATAGTCTCGGTCGTCGGGATGTATCACAATCTGACGATACATCTTTTCGACATCAGCGACGAATGCGATGGGATGACGCCGCCATCTCAACAACAAATCGGCCAAGGCAGGCAACAAATTGGGCCCGGTGTGCAGAACATCATTGAGAGCTCGTCCGTTGCTGGTTGCCATGGAGCCATTGAATACTACGCGTAGCTTCGTAGTGGAACTAGAGGGCTTCAAAACGCCATGATGTGGTAAGTAATAATGACGACCCTTTGGAGGGGCACGAGCCACCACCATATGACCGAGGTCCTCATATTCTTGTAAGAAATCTTGGTAGGCTCGTTGAAATTCAGGATTCTTACCAAACCGCTGTTGCATGGCATTCCAGGAGCGCAGTGCAGCGGGCCTCGACGAGCCCAGCTCCGGCGTAACCTTAAAAGGAAGTCTCACCACAAAGCGACCCTCGGACGTGCGTCGATGTGTAGACCGGAAGTGATCCTCCGCCTCTTGGTCGCTGGGTGAGAGGGTGTGTGACACATCGACTTCTTCTTGTACCCAGAACTTCTCGAGCAGGTCAGGTAGCTCCTGACTAATCGAACAGCACTGAACGGTTGAGATGCCCTTACGACAGAGAGCACGTCCAGTCCGAAGACCCCCGGTAAGAATCCAGCCAAACGTCGTCTCCTGAGCTAAGGGCGTACCTGGCTTGCCCTTGCGAACACCCTCTAACATAAAGTCATTGTAGACATCTGCGCCCAGGAGCAGTTCGATAGAGTCCTGACTGCTAAGTCGTGGTTCGGCCCACTGGAGGCCCTGCAGATGGGGCCAAACTGTATCGTCGGGCAAGACGGGTGGTTTGTAGCTGGACAAATCCGTTAATACTAAGGCCGATAAGGCAAGGACACTCTCACCGTCTCGATCGGCCGTGATGTCCAACTGCACTGAGCCTCTCGTACTTTGCGAAGGAGCACCGCCGGCGAACAGCAAGGGTATGCGAGCGCGCTGTCTTTTTAAACCCAGTCGTTGCACAAGCAGTTCTGTAATTAAGGACACTTCACTTCCAGGATCGATTAACGCTCGTACTGAGACATGTTGACCGGCCGGCGTGTACGCACGCACTCGCGCAAGACCGAGCATCACGGGCGGCGTGTTAAGCACGTGCGGAGTGACGTGTTGCACTACAGCACCCGTAGTCGCCTGGAATGCGTCGTGTAGGCAGGTATGGTGAGGTTCGGAGCAATGCTGGCAGCGTTTGGTCGTCTGGCAATTATCGAGTAGGTGTTTGCCCAGACAGTTTAGACAGCGCTGCAACTTCTCCACAGTGGCCCTCTTCGTTGCAGCATCCTGACTCTTGAATTTTGGGCAGAAAAGAAGGTAGTGATAACCCTTACACAGACCGCAGTCCTTGGAGTGCGAGGGTGTAGCGACGACTTGGTGTACAGCGGCGCCCTTGACAGCGGTGACCTTAGCAGCGGTACTTTTGGAAGCGGTTTCCTTAGCAGTTGCTCCTTTTGGCGTTGAAGACTTGTCTTCGACGGGAGTCTCACGCTTACGCTTACTTTCGAGAGCCTCTACCGTATGTATACGGGTTTCAATGAATACCTTCAAGGCATCCAAGGACGGCGGCTCTGTACATAGACCAAGGGATGCTTCCCATTCGCGGTGCGATTGCTCATCCAACCGTTCAACGGTCATGTTTACTATCCAGTCTGTTGTAGTCACGGGACGATCCATTGCAGCAAGAGCACCGACCACGTCCCAAGTGCCGTAGAACAATCTTTTCAGTTCTGCCGACGACTCACTGGTCACCGTAGGCAATTCCTTTAGAATGGTAAGCTGCGCATTCACCAGTAGGCGTTTATTTTGAAAACGCTCCTTTAAAGCGTCCCAGGCTGGCTGGAAATTGCCGTCCGTCGTAGTATGATTCCTGATCACAGTACTTGCGTCGCCCTTGACACAGCCCTTTAAATAATGTAGGCGATCCACATCCATCAACGACGAGTCCTTGATTACCAGCGAGACAAAGGAGTCGTGGAACGCCTGCCATTGCTCATAACGTCCATCGAAGCTGGGAAGAGGGATGCGGGGTAAGGTGGCACGAGATCGTGACTCAGCGGCAGAAGCACCGCCGGAAGTTGGAGCCACGCCTTTGTTGGGCTCCGTCTTCCGCCTGATTTCGCGAAGTCGATCCAGAAGGTACCCCTTCTGGTCCAAAAACGATTCTTCGCCAAGTGAGAATCCATCCTTTGTGAAGTATTCGTGCATCGCGACTGCCGCAGTATCACCTTTCACTAACACACTATGTTGCTTCGAGAACTGCTCCCAAAGAGACGTTAGCAATTCCAGTCTAGCTTGCACCGAACCTTCAGTCATATTAGCAACGCCTTTCTTTTTCAGATTATCGTACACACGCGAAAGGCGATGGTAGAGAGCGATCTGGTCCGCGAGCAAGTCGTCCATAATGGCGTAACGGAACGCTCTCTCGCACCACGCGGTCACTAAACGACACTGGAAATTACCGGAGATCCGGCTCGAAGGACCAACTTTATGTTCGTACAAGAGCGAGGAGATCCTACGTCTTGCCTTACCACGCACTGTAGTTTTAATTTATACGCGGTTAAACGAACGTTATGGTTGCGGTTCAAAATGTACTTTTAATGAAGGCAATAAATGAACACTTTTAGCGAAAGTTTACAACTACTTTAACACAAACTTATATTTAACGCAAGGTACTACCACGAAAGTACGCGGGGTGGAACTTGAAGATATTTAAGAGACTGCTCTAGTTGAGTATCGGAGCGCCGATTTCTCTTTTAGTTTACGCCGCGTAACGCCACGATGTCGACGATTCCGCGGTTCACAGAGAAGAGAGCGATCGCGGAGACGATACGGGCCAAATCCACCGGATCGGAAGATTGAATCCGGACCAATCAACGTGGCCCACGTAGCCGTCGGGAGACAATGGAAATTAATTAGCGCGTACACAGGTAATTAGTCCGGGTATTAGACCCGAGATGGCCCGACCGGTCCGTCTCCGCGATCGCCCAGCCGCGAGGCAAGGCACCGAAGCGGGTTCAAATCCCGCGCTGCCCGTCGATAGAAGGCATGCGCCAGATTGGTCGCCTTGCTGCGGCCAATCCCAAACAGACTTCAAAAAAATAAAAATGCGCCAAAACTTATAAAATAATTTTGTTCGTTATTTAATCTACTACACTCAATTTTTTTTATATCGGTGCCTCATCATTTGCACTGTGTAAATCTGGCGCCGACTTAAAAATGTTGCGTGTCATAGTACATACATCTTTTTTTTACTTTTTATCGCATTTTTATTTTTTTGATGTCGAGAAAACCAGAACAATAGATTCTGAGGTCTGCAAACGCATTGTTGGACGCGGCAGAAATGCGACGTCGATCCTGTCGACATGGACAAAAGAACGAGACGATCGGCGGCCGACGAAGGCTATCTCCTGCAGAGATGGGCAAAAAATTATTTGAAATAAAATTTCGTACACAAATTTTGATTTCAAATAATTTGTTGGAAATCTCTGGTCTCCTGCAGTCGCTCGTATAGGACGGTCGTGTCGAGCACATTATGTATTCCAAACCTTAAGTATATTCACTTCTTGCATTCTAAATACCGTACTCCTTTCCCCTCCTATACTATTCACTTTTCGCGATCAAATAAAAGAACGTTTCATATGAAACATTTTTTGGTTTTTCAATAGTTAGTAAAATAACAGCGTGTGAAAAATAATATACGAATAAATCGGACATAGTGTATAAACTTACTGAAACATCCGAACATCAGTTAACATTATTCAGTTAACGTCATTTAGTATATAGTTTAAACAAATTAATTTTTCTAATCGTTATGGAGGAGAATGAATCCCTATTTCAAAAAGTATGTATCGAATATTTTTGGCTACTTTACACACTTGCAAAATTGCACCAAAATCGGTGTGTACTTGTTCGATATGGTCCTTTTAAATAATATAGTACAGTAGAAGGATATTATTATTATTATTATTATTATTATTATTATTATTGTTATTATTATTATTGTTATTATTATATGTCTGTATTATATCGTACTATAGACCATCATTAATGTATTTGCAAACACATGATGAATGGGTGGGGTTCCGCAACAGGTGCTCTTAAAAACATTAAAGCACTCTTTTTACAAATTACGTTATTGCAAGCGAATGAAATTTGTTTTCCGTTTAATAAATCAGAATAGGACAGTAAGGTTAAAAGGCGAAAGTGATATCGTTTTATATTCATCCTCCTTTCTCTTCCGTTGAACGGAATATGTTCATAAGACGATTCTTAAATTGTTTCTGTAACAGAAACATTTATAAATCGCGGGCTTCGACTCTCAAAACATAACCTAGTTTTACCCGTGCTGAATTCTAATTCCTACCACGCGTAGCGTTACAATCTGTTTCGAGACTTCACCGGTAACGTTGCATGCGACACTGAAATGGTAAGGGGGTCCTAGGACCCCCCAAACCGGTGACAGAAAAATACATTGGTTGATAGGTCTATTCTATACCTGGTCTGTGACATAATCTAGTTTTACCCGTGCTGAATTCTAATTCCTACCACGCGTAGCGTTACAATCTGTTTCGAGACTTCACCGGTAACGTTGCATGCGACACAGAAATGGTAAGGGGGTCCTAGGACCCCCCAAACCGGTGACAGAAAAATACATTGGTTGATAGGTCTATTCTATGTATATAATATTAATGGGAGTTTTTGCATTGTATTAAGGGTGTCTTAAATTATAGAAATATATTTTTTGTTTTATAATTAATCATTGCAGACGGCCCTGGGCAGCTGTTTAAGTCAAGGCGTCAAAAAATTAATCCAATTCGGTGGACGCTGTATCTCCAAAAGTTATTATCCGATTCGACTGAAACCTTTTTTATTTTGAAAATTATTCTTCTGTGTAAGGGGGAAACTAGAAAAAATTACAAAACCGACATTTTTTTTAGAAAATAACGACACATCAAGTTTGAAATCACTTTTCCCTGTGTTTTTCGTCCTTTCAACGCCTTTGAAATTAAAAATTTTTAATTTTTCTTAATTTTTTATAACCCCCCCCCTAGCCAGAAGTATATTCTTCTAAATAAAAAAAGTTTCAGTCGAATCGGATACTAATTTTTGGAGATACAGCGCCCACCGTTTTGAGAACACTGCTTCGAGAAAAACGCGTTTAAACTTTAAAAGTTTTACGTGGGCGCCGAGTGGCCGGTTGTTGACCATGCACTTGCCGCTACTGAAATGCCTATAACTTCGGGAATTTTACGAATTTCAACAAATCCTTTTAAACACGTTTTCCTAAAAGATTGAACATGGAAAAGAAACCTGATTCGTGTCACAGTTTATTATGGCACTAGCAATCTCTCCTGCCGAGAGTCGCACTCGAAAACAATTCACAAAACATGGTTTTGCAAATATTTGCAGATCGATCATTTGATTAAAAAGAAACTAGAAAGTCTCTACTTTCCGCACATTCAACCCTGGTCGCGTGGAACGATGTGGAACATATAGTAAAACACAATTTTAATAGCGATGCAGAGAAAACTGATATCAAGAACCAGGCTTTAAACTTCAAAACTCAGAAATTACGGGAATAGACATAATGAGCTTGATGAATAAAAACTAAACAATTCCTTACAAGCAATTTTTTATTATTAGCAAAAGCAATTTGTTTGAAACAAGAACTTGGAGCACCTACGCTCTTGACTTTAGTTTATAAGCAAACTGTTGTTAAATGAAGCCACTTAATTAATAGTCTTAAAGTCTAGTTGTACATTAATGGCGGAATAAACGAGCACGTTTTGTAAACTCCGCGTGAGCACTTTTAATCGTTTAAAACAACAAAACACTTATTATAGTTTAAATGAACTATTAACGCACACACAGAAAGAACGTAATTAATAATCACCCAAGTACGTGACGAGAGAACTTTTAGTAATTCCAGCAAGTGGATGAATATCGGAGAGCAATGTTTACCGTACCGCGATTCACAACGAAGAGAGCGATCGCGGAGACGATACGGGCCAAATCCACCGGATCGGAAGATCGAATCCTGGCCAATTAACGCAGTCCACGTAGCTGTCGAGAGACAATGACAATTAAGAGAGCGCGTACACAGGTAATTAGTCCTGGTGTTAGACCCGAGATGGCCCGACCGATCCGTCTCCGCGATCGCCCAGCCGCCAGGCAAAGAACCGAAGCGCGTTCAAACCCCGCGCTGCACAGCGATAGCGGGCATGCGCCAGATTGGTCGTCTTGCTGCGACCAATCCCATACACAATTACTTAAACAAAAAAAGAATTTCTTATTTTCATGAGTAATTCCTTGTCAGTTTAGGAATTCCTACAAGATAAACAAATGCTTGTGTTTTTATTCACACGAATTTAAGCAATTCCTAGTAAAATATTAAGAAAAAGCAATTGCTTACACTTTATTCATTAGGCTCATTGTTATAAGTGATAATTATAGTTAAAGTACAATACTGTCGTTTTGTTCTTTTTCCTTTATTGAATTAAATAGTCATATTTTTATTTTATTGATATTTTTAGTGAAATAATAAACTGTAATACGAATCAGGTTTGTTTCCTAACAATTTCGACCCCATATAAACCCAAACCCGTGAAAAAATAATTTTGTCCAGCTAGCATGTAGTAGATTCGAACCATTGTGGGTGGGCTAGTTGAATGAATTTCTTTTTCAGCCGACCGACGCGACGCGACGCGACGTGACTTGTCTTCCCCCGGCTTCCTGTCG
Organism: Andrena bicolor; assembly: GCA_960531205.1. NCBI lineage: Eukaryota > Metazoa > Arthropoda > Insecta > Hymenoptera > Andrenidae > Andrena > Andrena bicolor. The sequence goes on from OY482664.1 coordinate 26,779,640, forward strand.
CGGTTCCTAATTGTGAAAGCGGCCGTTTCACCGCTAATTACCGCGTCAATTAGACACAACGGCGTGCTCGAGAATTAGAGGTAGACAGGTGTGTTTAAAGTACGCAATTTTCTCGGGTGAACGAGGAAAAGCCGCCTGAGTCGGCTCGCGAGAGTCGACAGCCAAAGAGGACCTATGGAGACCCCTCTCCGAGAGAGCTCGTTATCCATGTGCACGAGCCTCGGACAAACAGCCTCATTTGTCACGCGCTGACCACTCTCCCGACCTGCCCCTCTCCTCCGCTTCTATCGCTTCCATACACCTACATATAAGTACATACCGTCATATCGACGCGAGATCTAAACCGAGATCGAGCCACCCGAAAATTGCCAATCCCTATCCAAAATAGGTATACCTATGTGTACCTACTTGGAATCTTCAGAAGAAAGTAGAAGCGAGAACAAGTGCAGTCTATACTATTGCCCGATGAAAAGAAGAGCCACTACCAACAAGCTGAAATGTCACAGGGGCAAGGGGAATCGCCTGTTCGCTCCACCCTATCCACCATTCTTGTGTCCTCTCTGGGGTAAACTACTTACATATGGTCCAACACTTGTTGTTTAGGATTAGGGAAACCCAATAAAAAACCTAATCAGACCATTAAGGAAATCTATATATACCTATATATATATACCTGGGTAAAACCGGGACGTGCTATTATTTTTAAAATGGCCTTAAGGGAGGTTTCTGCCTTGTTGGGCCAAAAAATGTTCGATTCTTCACCAATTTTTTATGCGAAAAGTGTTAAATATAAAATGTTGATATTTGGTATGTTGACTAAGCGGTCTTTATTCAACATAAAAATATTTTTGAAACTTTGACAAAACATGGTAGTGAGGGTGGGAGGAGCCACGTATGTCGGTGCGCGGGCGATGACATTCCTCGCTTGCGGAAGTCCTAAGTCTCGGACAGGTGATCGGATTCACAAAAATGAAACATATTTTTACTCTGTACAATATTGTGTATAAGTTGACCCAGAATCAACAAGAAAAATTGGAAAATAAAACAATAGTGAGCGATCGAAGGGAAGTTGATACTTTTTACCAAAAATTTTTGCAGGTTTTTGTTCATTAAATGAAAACGTTTGAATATTTTTTGTTAATTCTGGGTCAACTTATACACAATATTGTACAAAGTAAAAATATGTTTCATTTTTGTGAATCAGATCACTTGTCCGAGACTTAGGACTTCCGCAAGCGAGGAATGTCATCGCCCGCGCACCGACATACTATTGCCCGATGAGAAGATGAGCTACTACCCACAAGCTGAAATGTCACAGGGGCAAGGGGAATCGTCCACTCGCGTCAACCTATCCCCTCCAACACAGTTCGTCCCGTGACGAAGAACTCGAACGCAACTAATCGCGACAATCCGCGGATACGGCTAGCCGCTAAGAACCGAAAACTAGGACTTCTTGGAGGGGATAGGGTGGAGCGAACAGGCGATTCCCCTTGCCCCTGTGACATTTCAGCTTGTGGGTAGTAGCTCATCTTCTCATCGGGCAATAGTATTTGAACTGGACTTTAGTCCAGGGACTTACGCTCTGGGATAGTTGAGTACGACACATTATAGATTATAACACATTTTAATTTGGTAATTACCTTAATTCACCCGCGGTGATGAGATATCAATTGGAATCAACCTCCACTCAATGGGTCCTGATGGTAATCCGTTGATTTCAGGTGCGTCGTTTTGTTTGGGCACTGCCCAGGGTTCTGCTTCGACTGTTTTCCCGAAGGGTTGATAACCTTGATTATATAAAACCGCCGGTTGCGCAGGAACTCCTAATAAATGTATGGTTTCTGCTGGTGCGTTTCTGAAGGCGAACGCCAATTTTCGTAACTGATGTTTTCTTCCTGCTCTGTGACCTCTGGGCATCGCCACCTTTTAATTGGTGGTTCGTTTTACTTAGTTTCTTTCTTTCCCGGGATCATGGTTTACGTCCAATTTCCAGTGACACCGTGGGCGGCTGTCCTGCTTATTAGAGTCACTTTCGACAGGCGCAAAACATGATCACTCGTAAACCATTTTGGGATTAATTAAACACGCGTATCGCTCTTTATAACCACTGTTTGATGACCCCGTGGGCGGCTGTCCTGCTTATTAGAGTCACCGCCAGTGGAAACAAATTGCGAATGTTTAAGAAAGATTCATCGGTAGAGTTATTAATCGCGGAAATCGCATTTTACTCCCAATACCCGATGACACCGTGGGCGGCTGTCCTGCTTATAAGTATCTATCATCCTTGACGGGCGCAAATCACGATTAACTTTGTTCATTTTTCACGATTTATAAAATTGATGATAATAAAAAGGTGTTGATTCCCAAAGTAAGGAATAGGATCACAAAGGTAAAACTTCACTCACTTGTTTGGGTTTTACTAACACTTTTATTATTTGTAGTAGTTCCAAAGGTTTGGCGATTGATCGTTCTGAATTATAAGTCAATTTAACGATCAATTAGATAATAATCATTGATTGATTGAATATTCACATAATAATCATCGCTCCGCGGGTGGTCCGATCCCTTTTTATAGGGCAGTCGGTCACTCCTTCTCCAGGTTTGTCACATGACAATTTAGACGGTGGGAGATGAAATCTTCCAATCATCTGCCGTGGGATCCACCTGAAGAATTCTTTCCAGAGGGCTATCCGAGAGTTTTGTTTACTGCAGAATTTGAGCTATTGCGCGCCTATTTCGGTGTCTTCTGACTTACTTAAGACGTATTTCTGCCGTTATACGAAACTCTCAGCAGCGTCGATAGTTAGATTCTTAGTTTAATTCATTTTTTAGATGCTTACGCTATTGGGTTTTCGATGTGCTCTGTACGATTGCTTTCGTACAGCCCACATACTAGGGATTGAAGTTAATGTACATCGGTTCCGTATTGGAGCTCGATTTACTGGATATTAAGGGAGGGCAAATTTGTGGCGATGATCAGGAGCACAGCTTCGTGAAGGTGTCGACTCCGCAGGCGGAAGGGGCCTCTGACCCATCAGCTGGCGTCTACTGGTCCCCTTGGTGTGCGCGGTTGGCTAGCTGGTGTGCAGCTAGTCAGTGTGTGGCTACCTCCTTCGTGCTGGTTCTCCTGCTCACTGTTGCCGTTGATGATTCTTGACTTGGTTTTCTTATCGCGAGTTTCGATTTTAATGCCTTTTCGGCTATGTATTATATTGATAACTTATTCGAGATGGTTATAAAATACTAAAGTATGAAATAGTAAGTTTGAATGTTTTAAAGGATTAAATAATAGTAGACTCCACGTCGCGGGACGTGACAGTCGTTATTTTCTAAAAAAAATGTCATTTTTGTAATTTATTCTAGCCCCACCCCCTAGACAGAAGAATAATCTTTAAAATAAAAATGGTTTCAGTCGAATCGGATAATAATTTTTGGAGATACAGCGCCCACCGATTTGGATCAATTTTTTTACGCCTTGACTTTAACAGCTGCCCAGGACCGTCTACAATGATTAATTATAAAACAAAAAATATATTTCTATAATTTAAGACATCCTTAACCCTGTAACTCCCAGTGTTGCACCGGTGCAACACTCATTTTGAATGTGCGTAAAATTCTATCGTCTGTTTATATTTAACTTTCGGCACGGAATGGAGAAAAATTGAAATAATCAATATTCAATTTTGATCAAGTTATCCTATAGAACCATTATATGTATATATAGACTAATATATATATATATATATATAGTCTCACAATTTTGAAATAACGGCTCTGGGCGTTAAAGGGTTAATACAATGCAAAAACTCTCATTGAATTATATATAGTAGTTTTCCTTGAATTAATTCTTAAATATCACCTTTTTGGGGGGTTTTAGACCGGAACCTCCCCTTCAGACATCCACAAGACGTCTTGAAGACGTCTTTAACCCTTTCGCTACGCCGTACGTTTCCGCAAAAGTGCCTTTAATTAATTTTTTTTTGTTTAAACTATCGGATGTGATTTCTTATTTGTCGGCCCTCCAAAACATATCTAAAAACCAAAGCAATCGGAGAGGAACACCTGAATATCTTATAACTTTGGGGGTGGTTTTACCCTATAAATATGCAAACGGGCCAAAATAAAAAGACACGTATATCTTATTTTTCGGTTCTCTAAAACATATCCAAAATTCAAAGCGATCGGAGGGGGACACCTGGGAACCTCTCCTTGTGAGTGGTGGCGACCGAGCGTCGCACTCGAAAACAATTCACAAAACATAGTTTTGCAAATTTTTGCAGATCGATCATTTGATTAAAAAAAAACTAGAAAGTCTCTACTTTCCGTACGTACATTCTCAACCCTTGTCGCGTGGAACGACGTGGAACATATAGTAAAACACTATTTTAATAGCGATGCAGAGAAAACTGATTTCAAAAACCAGGCTTCAAACTTCAAAACTCGGAAATTGCGGAAATCGACATAATATTATAACTGATAATTATAGTTAAAGTAGAATACTGTCGTTTTGTTCTTTTTCCTGTATTGAATTAGTCATATGTTTATTTTATTGACATTTTTAGTGAAATAATAAACTGTAATACGAATCAGATTTGTCTTCTAACAATTTGAACCCCATATAATCCAAAACCCGTGAAAAAATAATTTTGTCCAGGTAACATGTAGTATGCTCGAACCATTGTGCGACCGTGTGTGTTTTCCGTTTTCGGAACAGTGGAACGTAGGAGTAGGTACAGGAAACGTAACGCGAACGCTGCCTCAGGTATTAGAAGCCGAAGCAGCAAACGTGTCTGGCATCGAGGAAGCTTGCTTAATTAGCAGCTGTTTGCCGCGTAGATCCGCGTGTAATTACCTATTAGCAGCTGGCCCGATCAAAACGGTGATTCAGCGTTCACTCCCGTCAACGTTGTATTGCGGCCCTCAATTAGCCCATCGGTAAATAGAATCGCCTGGAAGAAGCTGGATATTTTTGCTTGGCGTCGCAAATGAGCTTTCACCCGACGTCGCCGCGCGGCGCATCCCGACCCAGCACTATCGATTCATTTTTCCTTTAAACCTGTCGCCCCATCACCTTCCCTTCGTCTCGAGGGTAATCTTAATTCGCAGAAAATTTATCGGGTCGGCGGCGTCGCGGCCAGATCCACGCGACCGATAAAATTGGTGGAAATCGATCGATCCACGGCTCTATTGTGGAGCCAATAACGAGCATGTGACGGCACACCTCAGCCTCCCTTAAATTCTTCTTTTTTTCTTCCCCTTTCTGACCGACAAATTTCAAGCTACGCCCTTCTCGAGGTCGCATGGAAGTTGGCGATAATCCGCGAATAAGTTCAGCTGCCGTGCGATCTTGCTGACGCTTGTGGTTATGATTTATCGCCTGGCCCGCGCTTTGAGGACGCCTCCCGGCCCTCGGACGTTCCCGGATCGGCAATCGTAGACGGAACTCGGCCTTGGCATGTACTCGTCCATATATTTTTCTCGCCCGATTTTCATTAGATCCTCGGTGTGACGTTTCACGCGTTGACGCGGCTGGGATATGCAAATTGGATGGCAGTATCTCAGCTCGGGCCGCATATGGGGACGGTGGATATTGGAAGAGAAGGCAGTGCCGCGACGCGACGTAGGTAGTCGGTCGGAACGTCGCGTCGAAAGACGGGAAAAGTTCCGCGAGAAAGGATTCTTGGTGCAGCTTTTAAAGAGATTCCGCTCGGTATGTTGGAAACTCGTGGAAATACCAGTCTCGGAGTAATAACAGTTTTAGAAGGCCGCTTCCAGAGGAATGCTGGAAACCATCACGGTTGAGATGGTTGTTTGGCCCGTTTCCTCGTAAGGAACAAGGGAAAAGGAAGGAGAAAATGGTAGGACATGATTTATATTATCGAAAGTGGAAAACCGTCCCCGCTCGGCGCGGCACGGCGCAAGGCGAAACATACCTAATAGCGTGTCGTGGGACGTCGCGAGCCTCGGTCTTCGGCCGCTTATGAATAAAATGGATGGACCCGAAGACAGTGCGCCCTATAGGGCGCACCTAACGCGAGCCCGGGACATGGTATTATGGCGGCTGATCGGAACCAATAAATCACCCGTGGTGGTCGGTCCCCGATGACGTTCACCATCGATCATTCGCAATTCGCGGCAAGGGATCGTCGACCCAGAGCGCAGGGGTGTGCGCGAGACCTAGACTAAGTAATCGATATTCCACCATTAAGTAGAGACACTTAATTAAGATCAATAAGGCTTTTGATGCGACATTAACGCTATACCTACTCGTCGTATGACGGTTTGCTTTGACAGATTGGCGCGCGCGTAACTATGGAACGCGTCTCGTTCATCAATGCATTCGCATTAACGAGTTTCCGCTTTCTGATGGACGATTCCCTGACCCGAACATACCCAACCATCGATTAACGCATTCCATTATCACCGTGATGCCGGCGTTCCGATCATCCGGTAGTGTATCGGGAATTTCGTTTCGACTGCCGTTACCTATTATTTATAGTTTTCTACCACCGATTTCCGCACATTTCGTCATCAACAATAATTTCCCCTCTCTCCGTTATTGTTTCTTATTCCACGACCAGACGTACCTATGTATCTACTGGGAACTCTGCCAAGTCAGGATCGCGCGCAAATCCGTAGAGGTTTCAATATTTTATGCGCAAGTCGCATTTGCGTCAGTCTCGTCAGCCGGTAAAAATATGTTTACACGCTGTTAGGTATAGCACCACCGGGAGAGAAACGTTATACCGGACAAGTGAAACGTCAAGCCGACGTTCTTGAAATAATACGCGCAGTATACTGTATTCCACATTAGAGCATACTTCAGCAGTTAGACTTATTTGAAAACAAAAATACAAACAGATTCTTGATCAGTATGATAGTCGCTATGGCCCGTACTAGAATAAATGATTTATCCTTAAAATTAACAAAATGGTGGGCAAAATACAAGAATCAATGTATTTTGGCTGTGTTTACTATGCTATTTTCGATTAGCGCCACCAACGGAGAAGCCTTGAGCCTCATTTTGTCACTTTTCGAATTATAAATTCATTATTATTTCAACGTACGGTGGTTATTAGTCTGCACGGGTGTCTACTGGAGGCAACTATACCCGCAAAAACTTCCTTTTAGTCGATTCCAGGACGAAAGTTGTAATATACGATTTGTTTACTACACACGTGTATGTACACGCATACCTTAGCTTGTGTGAGCGTACGCACACATTCAAGGCCCGCTGAGACGGCAGCCTTAACTATCACCTACCAAGTTAATGTGGCGTGTGAGATGCGTATACCTATACGGTTCGACAATCGTGCGTATAGGTAGTACGCAACAGGTTACGACATGTAAACCCTTTATATTGCAAAATTCAAAGTATTCAAGTATTCTATTGTCACGTCCTGGGTTGAGGTCTTTGGGGACGATGACAACGTGGGGTAAGAAATCAGGCGAGAATGTGTAATCCTGCACACTGAGGGTTTTCGGGAGTCAGGCGAGAACGTAGAATCCTACACACTGAGGATTTATAGGAGTCAGGCGAGAACGTGTAATCCTGCACGCTGAGGGTTTTCGGGAATCAGGCGAGAACGTGTAATCCTGCACGCTGAGGGTTTTCGGGAGTCAGGCGAGAACGTGGAATCCTGCACGCTGAAGGTTTTCGGGAGTCAGGCGAGAACGTAGAATCCTACACACTGAGAGTAGATAGGAGTCAGGCGAGAACGTAAAATCCTACACACTGAGGATTGATAGGAGTCAGGCGAGAACGTGTAATCCTACACACTGAGGGTAGATAGGAGTCAGGCGAGGACGTGTAATCTTGTACACTAAAGGTCGATGGGAGTTTAGGTGAGAACGTAAAATCCTACACACTGGGTTTAGGGGAAAATCAGGCGAGGATCTTAAATCCTGCACGCTAATCGACCAGGGAAGGTTTAAAAGGTAACCGCGCGCCAGGGAGACACCCGTTAGACCACTTGTGGTTTTTACTTTAGTTTTGGTAATCGGATTTACGGTTGCATTGGCATAAGAAGCCGCCCGTGATATTCCGCGAAATTCGTCTAGACGTTGGTCGAACGCGAGCTATGTAAAAGTAAGCCCGGTAAATATTATAAGAACTCCGGTGTTCGCGCAGCCAGATCAGCTGTAGCAGCGGTTTGTTTTGGAAGGGAACCTTCGTACCGAAGATTTAACACAATAACTCGAAGCGTGAATTAAATAAAACTGGTTTATTCAGTTTGTAGCACAAAATAAGCCATGCATATTATTGTGCAGGTGACTTGGTTTATAATAATGCGTTAGGCGTTTAGCATTAACACAAAACAATTATATAAATGGTTATTTATAAAGATATATGTATGAATATGATGTACATGAATATAAATCGTTTTTGATTTTTCAACTCAAAACGCATGTTTCTTCGAATTCTGAAGGGCTAGACCAATTTCGCGGTGATATTTGAATTCAGCGCGTCAAAATCTATAGGAAATGATGTATAACATGTAAAGGAAAAACTTCAACCACGAATTATAACGGAAAAACCGAAATTTTCGTCGAAAATGTCAACTTCAACGTAGATTTTCAAGGTCAAAACTTTTTTTCTGATAGATTCTAAACATTTTTCCCTTAATCTGCAACATCTTAGCTTTAACCTCCAAAAAGTTTCATCCCTCTACCTTATTCCTATCAAGAGTTCTACGATTTTGACACAAAAAGGAGCAGTTTGTCCCACTGTGCGTCTCCGCGTTCTATCGTAAAAAATCACCTCTTTCCGCGGGCGCGTTTGTCCATGGTATTTCATGATGATTTGCACGGCGGAATTAATTGCTCCGTTTATATGCAGTGGCCCGCGTGCCCGTCCAAGAAAACTACCTCCGTGCAATTTTGACTGGAATATCGGAGTTTATTTTCAGCGATCCGTGCATCGAGTCACTCAGCCGTTGGAGATTAAATTTTATTTCAGCGAGTCGCCAGTTTTCCGTGGAAAATAACGCGTCCGTAAATTCAGGTCACCGAATCCGGGATCCCGGGATTCCGACTTTTGCGCGAATAAACTGGCCTGATTTGCCGGATCCGCGGATTTATTAGCACCGAAACGAAATAAAGTTGGGAAGCGTCGCCCGCGTTAACGTCGAGGCACGGTCTCCGCGAGGATTTAACGTCCTCGCGCCGAGCTAACGACCTCGCATCCGGACCTAACAGAGGCCAACGAATTACGCGTTGCTAGCTCCAGACCTCGGCTGCTCGCCAGCTCAGACTTAATCGACTAATAGTAGATACCTTACATCGAGATAGGCACTTGCCTTTTATCACGGTCTCCACTTACCTACCTACCTACCTTCGATGTACGATGGTAGAAAAGCGAAAGGAAGGAATCGAGAATATACGAGACACGTGTAGGTAGGTATGGCTTTGCAGTTCGCATTCGCGGCGATCAATCCAGAGGGTCGTTAAGCGCGATCGTCGTAAGATTGTGGGAAAAATTGTCCTTATCCCAAGCTATCCAACGGCCGTAAATCTGATTCTCGAGACAAGAATATTATCTGGTGTATAAATTGGAGACGCGCTTGAGCAATTTCATTGATTTATCGAGCTGGCTGAGATGGTTTCTCGAGGGATGGAACAGAGATACCGGAGCGTGCCGGACAGTCATATCTTTGAAGTGTGTTTGCCAGCGGTGGATTGAGGCTGGCCGCGGGCTCATTACAGCGGCACATTACCCAAATTGCAGGCATTTCGTAGGTTGGTTTGTTGGCAACCCGTTTCGCCACCGAGCAGAGCAACCGAATTTATGGCGTTCTTGCATGATATCACCCGCGAACGTAATCCTTCCCTTCCAAGACAAATCTTCCCTCCTCCTACGATCATCTATCTCACTTGCTCGCGTACCGTTGGATGTCGCCACTTCGCGTGCTCCTGTTCGCAAATCATTTCTGCGTCGTTACGATCGCTGATCCGTGAACCCCCGACACTCCGCGGTCGAGCGACTCCAGCAGCTTTAACTTATCGTTAGAGTTGCAAGTTTCGGTGGCGGCAAAGTACAGGGAACAAGGGACAAAGAACAAACCGCCCATGTTCTCCGCGCAAAGGAAAATATTGACAAACTCGGAAAGTAGAGTTGGCAAACTCGTTCGATCGGGACGGCGCACAGATCCAGACGACTACTGGAGAGGAAAAAGTCTTAAAATGAAAGTTGTATTTTTGTGTATCCATCACTGTATCCTGATAGTCAATGGACCAACGTATCTATACTGTATTCCACATTAGAGCACACCGATTTCGCGCAGGTACGACCCTCAGGAGGCGTTGCTACGCTCGACTCCTATGTTTTTCTCCGTCGCACGGCCCTCTACTTACTCTCTCTGTTAACTTTTCGTGCACTGTTTACCTTGACAACGGTCAGGTCCCGCGTTTGGGATTGTACCAGTTATTCCTTGGAAATTACCACGACCAATCGTATGCGGTTCAAATTGTGGGTAGTACGGGAAGGTGGGGCAAGACGGGGGGGCGGGCAAGACGGGGTACCCCCTGTATCTCGTGATACAAACACAGTAATCAAAATTTAGCATAGGCGTTAGATGCGTCACTATAGGCGCCGTCAGTGAGCAGCGAATCAGTGAAACATGTGGACGCGTGACAAAGTTAGATCAGAATTTAAAATTTTTGGGACTTCCTTACGTTTTTCTTATTTTTAGCATCCGTGACAGTGACATAATAATATAGAAGATCTCCGGTACAGGTATGTGTTTCTGAGACAGAATTTAACTGGCTATAAGGTACGTATGTTATTTTATGCTTTCGTAAATAATGTTTCGAGCAATGTTCATATGATTGTGGTGAGACGCGAAGGGGCATGATGGGGTAATGAAAATGAGAGGAACCCCATCATGTCCCTCACAAACCTAAAAATAAAAATCAAAGTTTCTCATTGTTCCAGGATGTTTAGAAACTACAGACGGAAAACGGACCGAGGAAAATGATACTTCTTTTCTATTAATTAATCCAAACGAACTGATTCCCTTGCGGAAAGGTGGATACACTGTTAAATATGTGGCAAATGGGCTCATTTCTCCTCTGTTGATGTAAGTACTAGATGAGGACGCCGAAGCCATACATGTGTGTCTCCTCTGTCAACCCAATAAATAATTACTTTGTATATATATACTTTATTTATATTGTTATTTAATTGGTACCCCATCTTACCCCACCCGTGGGGCAAGATGGGGAGAAACGACTTTTTCTGAATTTTTCTATTTATTCTATTGAAATCTGTAAAACTTAGGTTGATTCACAGTTAAACTCAAAGACTAATTACCAAAGAATGGTTCAGACATAAAATTGATTAGTTTATTATGAAAATCTGAGTTTTATTCATCATCAAACCTTAACTACCCCGTCTTGCCCCACCTTCCCCTAGTGGGAGTATGCTCTCATATGGAATGCAGTATAACAAATGTCAATATTCGTACCAGATAGTCGATTTTTTTCTGAATTCCTCTAGATATTTTTATTTTTTTACCTCATGTATTTCGAACCCACAAAATTCCTTTTTTTAAAAAAAGGTACAAAAAAGCGCGCCAAGTATATAATCCCATCAAAAAGGATCCCATTTACAAACTTTGTCATAAATTAATACCCATCAAAAAGACTCCCATTTAAAAACATTGTCGTAAATTAATAGCTTTACAAAACTAATGATATACACAAATTGCGCCAATTATCACAATGACTATTTATACAAAGAAAAAATGTATTAAATAATATTAAGCAGATATAATAAATAAATATTTTAATACGAATAAATATTTTATTCAAAATACTTGGCGCTGCTCTCTGAAAAAAATGTTAATTGTCTTGGTTAATAAATAAAACAAGGCCAGACTTATTGATTCAGACATATTTATTCAGTTTAGCAACACCAATTCCGAGAGCAGCGCCAAGTATTTTGAATAAAATATTTATTCGTATTAAAATATTTATTTGTATAAAAATATATCTGCTTAATATTATTTAATACATTTTTTCTTTGTATAAATAGTCATTGTGATAATTGGCGCAATTTGTGTATATCATTAGTTTTGTAAAGCTATTAATTTACGACAATGTTTTTAAATGGCAGTCTTTTTGATGGGTATTAATTTATGACAAAGTTTGTAAATGGGATCCTTTTTGATGGGATTATATACTTGGCGCGCTTTTTTGTACCTTTTTCTAAAAAAGCTAATTTTGTGGGGATTTCACACATTTTGTAGTGTTTATTAGTGACTGGATAAATTTTTCACCCCCTCGGGGTTATTTTTTTTAATTAACAATATATTATATTGTCATCCAAACTACCCCTACAGCACATTTGTTGCAGAAATGTCTCAGTTGCGTTGCGGTTTAATCCTTGGAATATTGCAGGAAATGTTGCCGAAATGTTACAAGTAAATTGCTATGTCCGCCCTTGTGCAACATTGCAGGATATATTTCTGCAACATTTTTGGGGGATTTTACAGCAATGGTAGCGCAACATTTCTGAGATTTTACAGCAATGGTAGCGCAACATTTCTGAGATTTTAAGGCAATGGTAGCGCAACATTTCTGAGATTTTACAGCAATGGTACCGCAACATTTCTGAGATTTTAAGGCAATGGCAGCGCAACATTTCGGGCAGTAGAGCAAAAAATAAAAATAATGGTATTTTTGTAAGGGGGACGCGGACGACATGAATGCGTGCAGAATCATAGAAGAATAACGTGAATGTATTTTTTATAGCAGAAAATTCATTTACCCAAGTGATATTCGAACCTGCGACCTGTAGCACCGTAGACGAACACTTTACCGCTGCAGCTACAACTGTTGATTGAGAAGATTGCTTACGCATTCGAGCTTATGTTCCTACCGTGCAACACTTTAAATTCAAATTATTCAAAAACGAAGATTCATTTTAACAAACCCATTACATCTCCCTAATCGTAGAGCCCGATATTTTACAACAAATTCATTCCGACGCTTCATGTTGTATTAAGTTAATTCATATTCTGATATGAAATATCCTGCGCAGTACAAGAAAATAATGTTTTTTAGTTTTTAGCGCATTTTTAATACAATCGTTTAACATAATTTATATTATTCATTTTTTTCTAGTCTTTAGTGTTTGTAGATTTACATTTCACAGCTCAGACTTCTTTACAAATATCATTTATTGCTGGATACAGTTTAACAGTTTCTTTAACCTTATAGTGCTAATTAACTAATTGTATTATTTACTTGTATCACATATTGTCCGTGTTTACATATATTCCTTCGGATGTTGTCTGTGAAATGTAACACTGGATTCTATTTGTCCACATATGTGATATAAGTAATTAATATAATTACTTAATTAACATATCTGGTTTAAACAAATTCATTAACTATATACAGCAACAAAAGAGATTTGTAAGGAAGTGTTACACATACCAATTAATGCCAGTGTCCTTACTATTACCGTTTAATTGATTATATCTATTTAAAACGTTCCGAATTGTCGAGGGAAAATATCTAAGTCCGGATATGTTGCGGTTTCATTCCTCATATATTTCTCATATCTTGCGGCGCTCGCAACATATGAGAAATATATGAGGAATGAAACCGCAATATATTCGAATTTTCAGGAGCGATTCCTAATTGTCGATGCCCAGAATACTGTCTAAGATTCCACGGGCTATCAAGAGGGATTATATGCGAACACGGACATTATCTGACATAAATAATTAATAAAATTATTTAATTAACACTACAGAGTTTAAACAAACTGATAAACAATATGCAGCAACAAAAGAGATTTGTATAAAAGTGTTACACGTGCCAATTAATGCCAGTGTCCTTACTATTACAGTTTAATTGAATATATCTATTTAAAACGTTCCGAATTGTCGAGGGAAAATATCTTGCAGCGCTCGCAACATATGAGAAATATATGAGCAATGAAACCGCAACATATCCGGACTTAGATATTTTCCCTCGACAATTCGGAACGTTTTAAATAGATATAAACAAGTAAACGGAAATAGTAAGGACACTGGCATTAATTTGCACGTGTAACACTTTTATACAAATCTCTTTTGTTGCTGAATATTGTTTATCAGTTTGTTTAAACTCTGTAGTGTTAATTAAATAATTGTATTAATTATTTATGTCAGATAATGTCCGCGTTCGCATATATTCCCTCGATGATAACCCGTGAAATCTTAGACTGTATTCTGGGCATCGACAATTAGCAATCGCTCCTCGAAATTCGAATATATTGCGGTTTCATTGCTCATATATTTCTCATATCTTGCAAGCGCTGCAAGATATGAGAAATATATGAGCAATGAAACCGCAACATATCCGGACTTAGATATTTTCCCTCGACAATTCGGAACGTTTTAAATAGATATAAACAAGTAAACGGAAATAGTAAGGACACTGGCATTAATTTGCACGTGTAATACTTTTATACAAATCTCTTTTGTTGCTGAATATTGTTTATCAGTTTGTTTAAACTCTGTAGTGTTAATTAAATAATTGTATTAATTATTTATGTCAGATAATGTCCGCGTTCGCATATATTCCCTCTTGATAGCCCGTGGAATCTTAGTCTGTATTCTGCGCGTGGACAATTCGGGTTCGCTCCGTGTAATTCCGGATTTATTGCGGATTAATTGCTGAAATCTTGCACGGTGCAATATTTCACGGCAATATTTGCGCAATATTCCCGAAATATTGCACAAACCTGGCCATTGTAATATTGCACGGCAATATGTGCGCAATATTCCTGAAATAATGCACAAATGTTTCCAGAGCAATATTACACGGCGATATGTACGCAATGTTTCTGTAACATTGCACAAATGTGGCCATTGAAATATTGCACGGCAATGTTTCCGCAATTTTGCAGTAATATTGCAATGCAACTTGCAACCAAACGGCAACATTGTAATATTCTGCAACTTTTGTGCAACGTTTCTGCAACAAAATGTGCTGTAGGGGTACACACACCTGCAAAGCTACAAGACAATTGGATTGGTGGAATTGGTTTAAATTTGAGTTTCCAGATATGAAACAAACATACAAGAAGCACACAGAGGATCAAAGCTGAATAAAAGTTTAATTAAAGTTTAATTAATATCAACAGACGCGGTCGCGTCTGGAAGCTAATTCCCCTTCCCCCCTCTACCTATAGGCACACTGAGCGACCAAGTATCTATACACGAATGATCGCGAAATTGACAGGTCTCCGAACCTATTTTAGCCTTATTATCTTGTTTTATGACATAGTCCCGGTGTTTTAACATGATTAAGCGACTAATTATTTTTTTTCGAACCCATTTGTCGTTTTACTTAATGTATCAAGCTGTTTTTCTTAAAGATAAAAGATTTATTCTGAATTAATAGTTATCAAAATGATACTTTTTTTACGAGACAGTCGGATAGCACGTAGCGCTAGTACTTGACGCCCGTAGATGTCGCCATTCTCGTTTTACTTCTCCAATTCACGCAGGTAGATGTCGTCTTTCGTAAGCTGAAGTTATCCGGAATGGTTTTGCTGAAAATGCGGTTGCGCAGTTGACGAAAAATGCAAAAAGTCGCTGCGTTCGGGTCTCTAGTAAATGTCACCTAGCTGTCACTTAATCATAACCTGCCAAGTTTTGGGTTAAATTCGAGTTTTCAGAAATGAAGCAAACATACAACAAGCAAACAGAGAATCGAAGCTAAAAAAAATCGTTTAAAAAGTATGATTTCTTTTCATTTTTGACGTTGCAAAAAAAGAATACAAGAATATGAACCGCTCTCAGGATGAAGACCATTATGAAATACGGCACTAAGTAATTTAAACTTTTTTATTAGGGGAGACCGGGGCAAATCGGCCACAGGAAGTTTTACCTAGTAGAAGTTAAAATAAAATCTCGTGTTTGCTTTTGTAAACGTCTTTCTATGTGTCTACAGTACCAACGGAATTTGATAGCATTTGAGATTACGTTGCACTGTGTAGAAGGCAAAATACGTTTTCGGCAGTGATAACAAATTTTCGTGACTTATGCAAAATTTATCTTTATTCTGTAATATTCATGTTCTGAAGTTTGAGGTGAGTATTTATTGATTAAAATAGCGGTACTGATTACGATTTCGATGATAGTTTGAGTTATTTTGGAAAATCTCTATTGTGTTTGAGTGATTGAAGTTAGAGTTTACGTCTGGGGCAAAACGGCCATGTAACACCCGGGGCAAATCGGTCACTCACTGATGATGTCGAACCATAGTAAATAAGTAGTTTTATTAACTTTTGTGCTAAAAATATTCATCGATGCAGAGCTGTCGGTGGATTCGACGCTCAACAATGGAAAACAGTTAACGGTTTCGGGACGAGGTGAGGAGTCGCGTGGCATGGACGGAAGCGCCGCTACGCAGTGCAGTTCGATCTTTGGAAAAAGGAAGTTATATCCGTGCGTTTAAATATTGATCGAAGCGATTATAGCTTGAATAGTTACGAGGAGAAATGAATATCGTTTACATTTTGCAGCAACGTTAATCAACATCCAGCCGGAATAAAAGGTGGCCGTTTTGCCCCGAAGGAGTGGCCGATTTATTCCGGCATTTTTCGAAACGGCGATTTTACACTATATTACAAATTCTCTGGAATGACTTTAGAAACGGGAAGTAACGAAAATTTGTTGTAGCATTTATATACTATAGGGATTACTCTTTCGGATAGTATAATTCATATAGGTAATTGAAAAATTAATTTTTTTTTGTTAAATTTATCAATGAAAAAAGTGGTCGATTTGCCCCGGTCTTCCCTACATATTGATATCGGTTGTGGAGCAGCTGCATTTTTACAATTAATTTCTTTAACAAATGTTGCCATTTTCATCACAATAGTTTTATAATCGTCCGATTAATTTTGTCGTTGTCAATACATTTCGATGCTGATGTACCATCACGTATCATGCATCAATATGAACCGTTTTGAGGATGAAGACCGTTATAAAATACGGCACCTAGTAATTTATAACTATGAAAAAAGTGATGAAATCTCCCCCCCCAATAAACATGACTCATGTATGAAAGAAGCTAATTCCTTTTAATTCTCGAAAAAAGTTCACATGCAAAGATTGTGATACCATCTTTGCTAATTCCAATTGTATTTTCGTTCTCCGTTCGAACACTGATTCCTCTGTCACTTTTTATACTTGACATTCCTTTATTGGTCACAAATCAATTCAGTGCTCAGATTTTCAGCTTCGGTTTTAAGGAATTAGCGGGCGTTGTATAAGAAAAAAACCTTGATGATGACTACCAAGTTTTTATTATTTTCCATCGTAATACGATTTCCATACGACATTTTTAACAGAACATGTCGCTCTTATAAAAGTTTTTGTGTCAATTACTGGCCTCGCCCGCTAATTCCTTCAAACCGAAGCTGAAAATCTGAGCACTGAATTGATTTGTGACCAATAAAGGAATGTCAAGTATAAAAAGTGACAGAGGAATCAGTGTTCGAACGGAGAACGAAAATACAATTGGAATTAGCAAAGATGGTATCACAATCTTTGCATGTGAACTTTTTTCGAGAATTAAAGGGAATTAGCTTCTTTCATACAAGAGTCATGTTTATTGGGGGGGGGGGGGGGGGTAATACAATATCACAATAATAAGAGTTCGGTCTGAACCGTCGTAGCGATAGGACGTGTTCTGCTGTCACTTGTGTTTACGTGTGCTATATTCTGCTAACCATACATTGTATACAAGTGTCGTAAAAGTGTCTGTGACTTTGTGTTTCTTTTTTTTTGTATCCGGGAGCAGCCATGTGAACAGATCTCATTTTTATAAATGATTGGCTCCGGTATCGGAGACACCCACTCTCATCGTTTGCTATACAACACAGTACCTGACACAGCAATGCCTTCCTCAAAAGTATCATACGCCCAAGTAGCTCAAAATGCTAATTTCCCAAAGAAAGAACAAGCCATCGTCACAGATGCAGTAGAAGGTTTATCCATTAAAGAATACACCATAGCCATTGGTAGGCTGATTGGCCCCAGTAATATTCGCTTCGTGTCAAGAATATCTCACGGTAGAGTCTGTTTATATCTGAGTAGCCAAGCGATGGCCGACAAATTTCTTGATGTCCACAAGAAGATAATACTAAACAATCACACCGTTGAGTTCCGTCCGCTTGTTTCTAAAGCCAAACGTGTAATACTCTCTAACGTGTGTCCAATAATCCCACACAATGTAATCGAAGACAAACTGTTAGAACTGAACATAACTAAAAAATCTCAACTATCCTTTATAAGAGCGGGTATGAATGACCCCGGTTATTCCCACATTCTCAGTTTTAGAAGACAGGTGTACGTTGAACCAGAAGACATAAGCAAATTGCCAGAAGTTATTCAGATAAATTTCGAGAATACTTTGTACTGGGTATATATTTCAACTGAAAAATTAACCTGTTTTCTATGTAAAGAAGAAGGTCACCTCGCTAAACATTGCAAGAGTATCGAGGCCAATGCCCGGAAACCATTAATTACCTCTCACCAAGAAGATCTTTCTCTCTCCACTCCTAAGATCATTTCGCCGGATCATCCTAATGTAAATCTCACCCCTCAAGACGCTCAAGCTTCAAATCAAGAAAAAATAATATTTAAAACTCCATTCGTTAGCGGTATTAAACGCGCCCTCTCAAACACCAATTCTTCTAACGAAGGCGCAACAGAAGCAAATACAATCAACGTTTCTACAAATAAAGTCAACGAGAATGCAAAAATAATAGATGATAACATCAAAGGGACAAAAAACAAAAAACTAAAAAAAGGGATCCATCTAGTCGATATTAAGGAACAACTGGAACCAGCAAAATCGTATATTTCGAATCGAGCTCATAATCTCCCTCTCAGCTATGATAATTTATCCAGCTTCCTTGTAGAAAGTTCCATCAATCCAGACTTAGACAGAGTAGCTCGAAAATACACCGAGGACATACCAGCCCTTATTAATATGCTTACATCCACGTATGATTTTATTAAACAAAGACAGATGAAAATTCAAATAACCAGAATTATTACAAACTTACAATCCCCAAACAAGGACGATACTTCAACCGAAGACCCCAGCTCCTCCGACGAATAACTATGACTAATCAAAATACACTCCATCAATCGCGAACTTCCGCCTCGTACTTACAATCAAGCCGCAATTCTTCGAATCTCTGTCTACTATTTTGGAACGCAAGAAGCATCATACAACGCAAAGAAGAAGTGGACGTCTTATTAAAGAACTTAGACATCATGGTATGTGTGGAATCGTGGCTGACACCTGAAAAATGCATAAAATTTTCCAATTTTAATGCATTCAGAATGGATAGGACGCATTCACCCGGAGGCGGCATAATTATCTTAGTGCGTAACAATATCGCTTTCTCTGAGGTAAAACATCTGATCTCTCCTGACGACACTGTTGAAATCTGTGGAATAAATATCACTAATGTTAATCCCCCTTTGAAAATAATAGCATGTTACAGAACTCCAGGTTTTGTTCTGTCTCAAGCTAATTGGGAACAAATAGTCAACAATATTGGAAAAGACGATAACTGTATTCTCATGGGAGATTTTAATGCTCACCATACGATATGGAATTGTTCCAACACTGACCTTAACGGTGAGAGACTCCTACAGTCCATCGACAACCATGACTTATTTCTTCATAATCCAAACTCATTCACCCGCATAGATTTTTACAGTAATAGAAAATCAAATATTGACCTTATCTTATCATCCATGAATATTGCAGATAAAGTTGACTTAAAAACTCATGATGAAACCTGGGGTTCTGATCATTATCCTGTTACGAATTTTACAATAACATATCTGTTTAATAACTGTTTATTAATAGAATAGTGTCCCTTTTTTCTGTCATGACATTTAAGTCATTTACAACTGGGATAGGGACTTCGGTAGCACGAATAATTAAATTACTACAGACAACTTGCTTACTTGAGGTCTGAATCTCAACTGACCCTGCCCAAGCAACTCTTGCTTTTTTAAAAGAAACCTGGGTAGAGAGGTTTCACCCTCTACCCTCGAATGGCCAAGATGGAGGAAAAGGCCCAAACATTCTCACGTTCTAAATCACATCGCTGACAAAGTCCAGACATTGGCATCGGCGGAAAGACATTTCAGCGTAGGCCTTGAAAATCCTCGGGCGTCACGATTTCGAGGACCGCTCTTGTGCCCAAGGGTTACTGCCCAGTCCCTCACCAGATGAGCGCGCCGAACTCGAGGGAGGTTAGTCCTTGGCTGTTTACTAAAATGCCCGGCCAACATTCGGAGCTACATCTGGACAGATTTCACTAAAACTTTCCCTACCCGGCCATTCGTTACGCACGTAACAATCCCATATTTATAAGCATTAATGTTGAAAAAAGCTATTACCGCAAAAAGACTTTCAAAATTCATTCTATTCGCACTAACTGGGAAGAAGTCATAACTCAGTTACAAAACTCCTATGCAGAATTTTTCGCACCATTTTATGACACACTCCCAGCAACTGAGAAATATAAAATCTTTGTTAATGTAATAACGAATTCTATCAAAGCTAACACTCCTAAAAAGAGAAATGTCAACCGCCTCACACACAGAAACCCTGTTCCCTGGTGGGATTCTGAATGCGATAAATTTAAAAGATTAAAAGAGCTTCGTATAAAAAATGGGAATGTACAAATAATCTTATTGACTTGATCAATTACAAGAAAATAGCTGCTCAGACTAAAAGACTATTCAAAAAGGAAAAAAAAGAAAATTTTAGAGAATTTGTTAAAACCATAAACTTCCACACTAATATAAAATTTGCCTGGAATAGAACAAAAATTTTAAAAAATAAGTGGACCAAAGCAAATGTAACGAGCGTAACGGAAAACCTTCAAAACGGAAACCAAATCTTCACTTCACTTAATAAAATAAGCCCACCTTGGGTTCCTACTGACCCTGCCTACTTTCCCCACTTCAATACCAAAGACTTTCTTGACGCACAGTTTGATCTAATTGAATTCAACATTGCCTTAAATTCACGAAACTCTAAGTCAGCTCCAGGACTACTTAGACGGAATTAACTATGAAGTTATTAAAATATTACCTATAAAATACAAACTAATACTTCTAGACATTTACAATCAAATATACACAACAAGTGAGTATCCGTTGGAATGGAAACTATCTTACATCCATTTTATCGAAAAATCAGAAAAAAAGTGTTCGTCCAATAGCTCTTTCCTCTTGTTTCTGCAAACTTTTTGAAACTCTTGTTAAAAACAGGTTACAATGGTGGCTCGAATACAATAATTTACTTCCAACAAGTCAAACAGGTTTTCGCAAAGGCCGTTCCTGTATTGATAATCTTATTAAGGGGGGAGACCACTGTAACGGTCCGAAATGTAAGGGTGTTTTCGGGAATGTATTTCAACCAAACTACGCACACCTGCAAAGCTACAAGACAATTGGATTGGTGGAATTGGTTTAAATTTGAGTTTTCAAATATGAAGCAAACATACAAGAAGCACACAGAGGATCGAAGCTGAATAAAAGTTTAATTAAAGTTTAATTAATATTGTTACGATTTTGGTTGGGCATAACGCGTATTTACTGAACGGCAACGATAACAGAACATTAACAGCGGGTAACGAATACAATCAGTCAGGCGGAATGCAATATCGAGACGTCTGCTAGCAATGGCGGCTGGCTTTCGAATGACAGCTTGACAGGCGATCAATCCGATCGCCTTCTTCTCGCTGTCTCTTGTCCCGCTCGCGAGCTCCAGTGGGCCTTGGATTTCCATCCAAGGGGTGTTCGCAACAATATTATACTATATTACAATAAATTTTTTTTCTAACGAAGATCATACTGCATCATCTTGTGCTTCAGTTATCTGTAAATATATAAAATCCACATTTTAGTTACAATATAACTTAGAAGTTTTAGAAGAAGGGTGGACTTTTCCTATAGTAAGTGTAGAGACTACATAATGTGTCCGAAGGAGGTGAGAGCGTATGGCAGAAACTCTTGTTGAAAGAAATTTAAATGCTAATGGTAATTTATCAAAAATGAACGAAGAACTCCAATATATTTAATGCCCAATTTATTGGTGTTGGAAAAAAATTAATTTAATATGTTCATTAGTGAATTTAAATATTGGTAATGTGAAACTAATAAAATTAATGATTAGCGTGGGAACTACTGTAGATTTTAATAAAGTATTACGAATATCTTTCATAAAAGATTAGGAAGTATCGAGGGAGATGCATTTTCAGCGTACTTTTTTCACTAATGTAACTTACTTTACACTGCAAGCACTACGCCATAATTTTCTTAATTCTTAATGCTACGCTAATAGGAAAAATTTTGTCAATTTACGTTATTTGACAAATTTCCAGAAACTTGTGCGAAACAAGATGCTTCTCTGTCTATCTAACTAAATGTAAAAATAGTTTCGTTGTATAAAAACAATATATTATTTTGTAGAAACTTTTGGGAAAGAAGATGCTTCTCCGTCAAACCTTCTCAGGACAACTTCCAAGTCTTTGCGTCCTCTCCGTTTCCATAAGCTCTGCATAAATAGTCTATTAAAAAAT
Source organism: Andrena bicolor (assembly GCA_960531205.1). NCBI lineage: Eukaryota > Metazoa > Arthropoda > Insecta > Hymenoptera > Andrenidae > Andrena > Andrena bicolor. The sequence goes on from OY482664.1 coordinate 26,802,267, forward strand.
TGTTGTGACTTACCTTGTTAATTGAGACAATAATTCAGTGTCCTCTATGGTGTAAAAACTCCACGGCCTGGTATCTTAATAGAAAATCTGAGGTCAGAGGTAAGCTTTTGAGCCGCGTCGCGAGCGGCGCGGGTGTCGCACTTTCGTGACGTTAGGCGCAGTTACGCGTCACGCGACTGTGTCCCCCACCACGATCGTGTCCCGGGCCGGGACTCCCCCCACTAAAGCGCGTCTTTTGATTTTGATTCTCTTTTGTTTCGGGGTCTGAGAATCGGCTAACTACGTGCTTTAGACCACGTTTTGCATATTTAGATAATTAACGTTTTATGTGTCTGAGACTCGATCACAGCGTGTATTTTGTAGTAATTTCTACTTAGAATAAGAAACTATTTAGTAAAAATGAAGTGTTGTGTTCCTAACTGCAAGAATTGTTCTAGAAATACTAAGTTACACGTTCTACCGAAGGATAAGAAGGTAAGATCCGCTTTTTCCCTCGAAGACGGTTAAATTAACGAGAAATATAATGAAATAACTTATTTCAGATCCTGAAAAAATGGTGTGCTGCGATATCCAGGGAGGATTTAATTGAGGTTGATCCAGTGAAGAGGCCAAACTATCGCGTATGCGACGCACACTTTGCGGCCGATTCAAGATTTGCAAATGTTCGCAATAGGTCAACATTAAAATACAATGCTTACCCAACATTACATTTGTCAGGTATGGTTGAACAAGAATACATAAATAATACTTGTTTGAATTCAGGTTTTTACTATGGTTTCTTAATTACTAAATGAGGATTTACAATTTCATGCTTTCCAGAAACCCTGATGCAGAGCAGTGAAGACAGTGCCATGAACCCACTGCCAGGGACATCAAGCAGTTTTGTGCAATATTCTGTGGGACCAGGTATATTCTGTTTAATTTTTTGAAAAGTAACTAGCCACACAATTTACATGCAAATATATATTCCCAAATTACAATTTCATGCTTTCCAGAAACCCTGATGCAGAGCAGTGAAGAGAGTGCGATAGACCCACTGCCAGGGACATCAAACAGCTGTGTACAATATTTTGAAAAATCAGGTATGTTCATTTCTTTCAAACATCCTCCCTTTCAGACACTCTCGAACAAACAGCGGTGCCTTTAATTATTATTGAATAAACCAAATGCGAAGTCCTTTCCTAACGTGTTTAATAATTTAGCAGAAATTTCTTTACGTTTTATTTGCTTCCACTATTCTATGTGAAATGAGGTCTCGTTTTAACGTGTAACTTTTCTTTTAGATCGTAAAAGGAACCTTAATTTATTAAGGTCAGTTGGCGTTCATAGTTCAACTGCATTGAGTCCTACAGCGTATAAGATGTACAGAGTTGCAGTGAATTTGCGTAGAGTTGCGAAACGTCTCGAGTGTAAAAATTTAACTTACAAAAGTAGAATTTTAAAAATCGAAAAATACGCGAAATCAAATGAATTTTTATCTACGAAAATGAACGCGACTTCCGCGCTTTTTTTTATTAGCCAGATGCGTTTACAAAACAGGAAATCCAAAGGACGTAGATTCACTTTTCAGGATAAAATTTTTGCACTTGCGTTATTTAAACAGAGTCCTAAAGGATATAGATTATTGCAGCAGGTTTTTGCTTTACCTTCCCGACGCACATTGCTGAAAGTTTTAGACAAAGTTCCATTCCAATGTGGAATAAATAACCGCATCCTCGACAGCTTAAGATGCGCAGCAATGAAAATGAAAAACCCACTTCATATAATCTGTACGCTAATGTTTGACGAGATGGCATTACAGCCGTCTTTGTCATACAATTCGACGACGGATTCTGTTGAGGGGTTTCTCAACTGTGGGGAAGGTCATAAACTCGAATTTGCTGACCATGCCATGGTTTTTATGGTTCGCGGTGTTCATATTAATTGGAAACAACCGGTAGCTTATTTCTTTACACGCGGCGCGATGACTTCGGTGCATATTATTAGAAATATTAAAGTCATTGTCAATTCACTACACAACGCTGGGCTGAGTGTAGTTGCGACTGTGTGCGACCAGCATGCAGCAAATGTAGCGGCTGTCAACACCCTAATTAGGGACACTGACGCCGATTACATTCGCAAAAGATCTGAGAAGAGGCACGTTGGATTTGAGCTGGATGGGAAGATAATTATCCCACTTTTTGATCCACCTCACCTATTAAAGGGAATTCGCAACAACTTCCTAGATAATCGGGTGAAGTTTTCCTGGAAACGGAAAGACCAGGTCGGTTCATGGGCGGACATTGTCCAGCTATATCAAATGGACAGCGGCGACGTCACGTCACGAATGTGCTATAAGCTGACTAACTCCCACGTTTATGCAAAAGAAATGCGTAAAATGAAAGTCAGCATAGCTGCACAGGTTCTGTCTCACAGAGTTTCCGCAGCTATACGATGGGTTATAAACCACGGTATGTATATGTTAGTCTGTATATTTATAAATGAAACTTTGCACAACATGATGAAATATGTACATTGGCAAATAATATCTACAAGATAATATATACAGCTGTATATTCCATTTTCAGGACGAGAAAACATTATGCCGCCTACCGCAGAAGACACGGCAGATTTTTTTATATTCTTCGATCAACTGTTTGACAGTGTCAATAGTTCGTCGATCGAAGCACCGGAAGGAAAGGTGCTAAAAGGTGCAATCACCGCAGAGACCACGCACCAAGAGTTTTGGGGAGACGCGTTAAAGGTCCTCGCATCGATGGAATTCATCAGCGCAAGCGGAGTGAAGAAACCACCGACGATCAACAATTGGATCCGCACCCTTAAAGGATTTATATGTATATGGAGAGATTTGAAGGCTCGAGGCTTCAGTTCTCTTCGCCTTAGAAATTTCAACCAAGATCCACTCGAAAATTTCTTCGGGTGCATTCGAAGTCATGGTGTACGAAATGTGAACCCCACGTGTGCTTCTTTCAAGAATTCGTTTAAAAGTCTAATTGTCAACAATTTTATGTCGAGTCATTCGCGTAATGCTAATTGTGAAATTGACAGTGGGGAAGCACTCGATACCCTGACACATTTTGTAGCGAATACGCCTGAAACCAGCGAATCAGATACACTTCGAGTGGATTTTTCGAGTATACCACAATATACGCATGCAGGTTCAGCGTCCCTCACAAACGTAATAGAAAACACGCATGCGTATATTGCCGGATACCTTGCAAAGAGAATAATCAAAAGCGTAAAGAATTGTTCTTTTTGCAAGGCACAGTTACTTGTAACTCATATACGGATTCGAGCAGTACATTTATAAGTAGTATGGAATACAGACGGAATCTATTACTTCGGCCCCATACTACTTTTACTAATATGTTTTCACAGCTTGTTCATTTGAATAGTTTTTTTATATCCAAATTTATCACGTTTGATCGCATAACAGCACGTTTAGTTATAGCTTCCAAGAGACATTTGCCAAATAGGTTACAGAGTTGCAAGAAACATAATTTATATGATATATTTATAACAAAATTCGTTACATTTTTTATTCTTAATTATATAAAAAATATTAATCTTATACTATTAGGAAAGCGCTCCGGACTGCCAAATGATTGTATACACGAATTGGCTCGCACAACGTATTCAAAAAAGTGTGGAAAGAAATGATGTGCTTGTGTTGTTCGTTTTTAATGTACGAGTTTAAATTTGTGCAAAATTCACCAATAAATTATACACAATTTTATTAAATGTATTATTATGTGTTCTTTTTCAGGCGAGACACTCAGTGGCTGACCACTGGTGATCGTATCCCAATCACCAGTGGTCAGCCACTGAGTGTCTCGTCTAAGCGATTAATATATTCAAATGGATCAGAGATTTCCCGCTCTCGACGCTCTCGTTTTACTTTTGAGCCGCGTCGCGAGCGGCGCTGTATAATGTCCCACTCCGGCTATGAGAGATACTTATCTATAGTTATCTATGAAAAACTCCTGTCACTTAAAATTTTTTAACTAAGTAGTTTCCTTATTTCACACTTGACAGGTTATAACTGTTTGACACTAGCTAGGTTACGTTTACCTCGACAGTTCTGCTCTCTGCTAGCTGTCACGTGATAACGATTTGTTACGCGATTGGCCGAAAGTACCGAAACCTTCATCGAATCAGCGACGTGGATATTGGACATTTCCTCTCCCTTTCATGTTCCCCTCTTGCCCACACTTGACGATGACGATTCTTAATTCTTCAGAACATAAAATTCGTCAAATTGGAACTTTGCATTGAAATATCTCAGCTCCTAAGGCACGTAGGACCAAAGCGAAGACACTTTTCTTATGTAAATCAATGCCAAGCTATCCATTAAGACCATTCAAAGTCTAATTGGATCAGCCGTTATTGAGATTCGATAATCTCAGGGTACTTGATAGCGAGTCGTGCCGTAATAGATACACTCTGTGTCTCGCGCTGCGCATATATCTATATACAGGGTGTCCGCGGGAAAGGTGTACAGCTGGATATCTCCTAAAGTATTGTCGCTAAAAATCTGAAAAAATTAGGGAACGCATGGTTCGAGGGGGCCAACTTATTAGCCCGAACGAATTTTTTTTATTATTATTATTTTAAAAGATACGATGGTCAAGTTCGGTTTTTCAAATGGAACTATTTTTTCTGAAGACCTGAGTTGATAGTGCGTTAAAAGACAAAATCAATAAGCTATAATGTATACACTTTATTTCCACTGGTTTTTTTACTATTGCGCTTGCAAATTTACTGATTTTCACTGGGAAAAACGCCTCTGGAACAGCAAGGACCGGGGTCAGTTTTACTGTCGTCACGGGTAGCACTGCCTGTTGAAATATGTATATGGTCCCGACCTTAGGAAATAAGAAGAAAGTATTAACGAGTTATATGTGCGTTTAGAATTATACATATACTGTATATATATGCATATGCATACATATATTTAAAAACGTATACAACACTACACAAAGATTTTTATACAATATACAAACATACAGGGTGTCCCACCTAAGACTGGACAGCGCGGTATTGACGGTGGATTGTAAGAGCGTAGATGTCTGGATGCCAGTTATTGAATTCAGGAGAGGATAGAAACATTTCATTACAAAACACACATGTATTATAACTAAAGTAAATCGTATTCCTCTCGGGCAGAAGTACTGATAATGATCGAACTTGCGCCCCGCTTCGCGCGGACCGATTATGCGAAGGGTATACTGTATTCCAGCGCTGTTCAAGGTCGCTCACGCGTGAGCCCGGGGTTCTCCCACTCTCGTTCGCGTTGTCAGGGATACCGCGCGACGCTAAAGAGGCGACCATGACAGACCAGCGCGTCCGTCGTCGAGCGAGCTCGGACGCCCGATACGACATGTGTATTAGTGACACGCACCGTCACAGCCAGCCAATGCTACTACTTCCCGCGAATTTCGGATTATTCGTCTTTTGTTAGCCCCCCTAACCGCGAAGATGCTAGCCCGTCATGGCCTTCTTAGCGTCGCGCGATCTCTTTGACGACGGAAGGCACGCTGTGCGAGAGAAAGATTGGAAGGGGAAGCTGGCGCGTGAGGGGCCCCTACGCTGGCCAGCGCTACATTAAGCTGCGTCTATACTGTATTCCACATTAGAGCATACCGACGCCCCTACCGATTTGCGACCGATCTGCGCAGCCCCCACTGCTACCCACCGTTTGAACCGCAAACGATTGGTCGTGGTAATTTCCAATGAATAACTGGTACAATCCCAAACGCGGGACCTGACCGGTGTTCAGGGTAAACAGTGCACGAAAAGTTATACTGTATTCCACATTAGAGCATACCGATTTCGCGCAGGCACGACCCTCAGGAGGCGTTGCTACGCTCGACTCCTATGTTTTTCTCCGTCGCACGGCCCTCTACTTACTCTCTCTGTTAACTTTTCGTGCACTGTTTACCTTGACAACGGTCAGATCCTGCGTTTGGGATTGTACCAGTTATTCATTGGAAATTACCACGACCAATCGTTTGCGGTTCAAACGGTGGGTAGCAGTGGGGGCTGCGCAGATCGGTCGCAAATCGGTAGGGGCGTCGGTATGCTCTCATATGGAATACAGTATAACAGAGAGAGTAAGTAGAGGGCCGTGCGACGGAGAAAAACATAGGAGTCGAGCGTAGCAACGCCTCCTGAGGGTCGTGCCTGCGCGAAATCGGTGTGCTCTAATGTGGAATACAGTATAGGGCTCTTCTTTCGGCCGGGCAATAGTATGTGCCTACTTCAGCCAATAACCAAAATACGTGTGTTCCGTCTTTAAAAGTGTGACCAAATAGGTGTCTCGACCAATCGTCATAGCGACGGACTGTATCGCCCGAGACCGCCTGCTAGGGGTCTTCTTTCGGCCGGACAATAGTAGTTTTAGTTTAAATTTACCGAAACCGAGTTAAATAAATCATATAAACCTTTAAAAGAATTTAATAACTGAAAAAATTAAATGTAAAAAATATTACGTAACGGGGGGTTAGAATATCAAATCTTACGAATTCTTATACTGGGGGAGAGGGAGGGGGGTAGGAATTCGTAAAAATTACCCTTACGTAATTTAAGGACGGCCCCTTGATCGATGTTTCTGGTTCCGAATCCACGACAAAATTTCGCACAATGTAGTTGCGTGTAGATCAGGCCTGCCCCATCGGGTGCAAATACCTCCTGAATTTCTGGGAACCGGGTAACAGACGAGCGCGGGACTGTTCCATTGCTACCCGTTGCGAGATTTGTGAGAGAACTGCATGAGTGTGCGAGCCTGTTAAGCTGCGTCCAGACGTTGCGAGGCAGCAGCGCGAGGCACGCCTCGCAGAGCGGAAGGTCTACAGACCTTAGCTCGACTTAGTCACTTTGCAAAGCAACCTCGTGCTGCTGCCGTGACGAGGACAACACCCCGCAGTGCCTCGCCGAATTTTATGGCTTTCGACCCTCGAAGGGTTTGGAATATCATTAAGAAGTGAGAAATGTTCAGGATTTCAAATGTTTGAATCTTTTCTTCATCGTATCGAAGGGGAAGTGTCGCCGATGAATTCCTTGGGTTTTTCTGATGAAAATCATATCAAATCTCGTGTAAATCGGACTACTTTGACACAAACAATTTGTATTCCCTATGTAAAAGTTGTCCGATTTACACGACATTTGGCATGGTTTTAATCGGAAAACGCCAAGGAATCCATCGGCGTCACTTTCCATTCGATACGATGAAGAATAAAGAATTATTTTATTTCCTAAACAGATACAGGGTAATTCTCCAGCTACGCCGACCACCCCGTGGCGAGGGCAACACCCCGCAGTGCCCATCGAATTTTATGGCTTTTTCCGGAAAAAGGTACGGATCCTGGGTCAAACGTAGCGAATTAGGGTCGAACCTCGGTAGTCGAGGGTGTAATATCCATTAGAGCGTATTAAAAAATTATTTTCTTCGTCGTATCGAAAAGAAAGTGACGCCGATGGATTCCTTGGGGTTTTCTAATGAAAATCATACCAAAGATCATGCAAATCGGACTACTTTGACACAACCTATTTGTATTCCTTACATAAAAGTTATCCGATTTACACGAGATTTGGTATGATTTTCATCAGAAAAACCCAAGGAATTCATCGGCGACACTTTCCTTTGGACGCAAAAGTACTTGAACGCTGGAACGACGCTCCTTCGTGCGCGCCAGACGATTATACTCGCCACTACTTAGAGACAACGGGTTCGGCCTCACATTTCTACGTGGACTCCATCCAATTTTTCGATCTACGAAACGATCAATGACATATCTTGATACACCTGGCTTATAGGGGATATCATAAATGCTATTACTGTAGGGTACACTGAAACATCTGTTTTTACGAAGCTACATTTGGTTGACCTGAAGGTGCTATAAATTATGGAAATGGTTTATGACTCAGTTATAACGACTGTAAAATTTTAAAAGGGTACATTAAAATATCCAAATGTTTCCCCGGCAATGCGATGACACATATTTGTGCATAATTTCTTACTAATGTAAATATATAAATTGCAGCCCTTGATGAGATATGTCAGTTCAAAGTTGACGCTCGAAATTTAAAGGTCTACTTTGAGATTTATTTTCAGCTTATCGAGTCCAGCTATCAAAATAAGCATTATATATTGTGGTGTAGTATCATATACACTATTATTGTTTTAAATGTGAAGTCTGTAAAAGTTTTTATAAACAAGTACTGAAAGCATATTCATTTTTTGTTTATTCTTAAGCAAAAAGTTACAACTCAAGCGAGCTCAAGCACCATTCTTTTTTTTAAATGAAAGCTCAAGGTATGCACTTTAAGACCCCGTTGCAGTTTTTTGCAACAAATTGCTATTTTGGCAAATATTCTCATTTTTGTGTAGAGTAATGTGGGGTAAGAGTGCGCACTTAAAGTTTAGACTTCTCTAAAATCCTTGGTATTACACTGATAATCATTATTCGATAGGCAGTGACTTCATGTAAATTGACATGTTCACAACTTATATAAAATAAATATTTCCAAAAAGTGTGAAATGCGAAGTTTTACCCGATATGTGGGGCATAAGTTCGCGTGTTATGGGGCAAAAGAACGCAACGAGAAATCTCCAAAGTATGCAATATAATAATATTAAAATATATACAAATATTAATGTTTCAGTAATGACTGCGTAATTATTTGACTAAAACCTACAAACCACAATACTTTTAATATTTTTAATAATATAATTATAATTAAACCAACAAATTAAACATTAAACGTTAAAAAATTATACTTTTAGCTTCTTAGAGTTATATTACAATAAAATATTTTAATCATTTGCACGGGAATTGCAGATTCATTTTTGGCCAGCTTTTCGGCGAAATTCGTCACTGTGCGCCGAGCCTGGCAGCCGATCCTGGCAGCCAAGACTCCAGAAACAACGCCGTCGATAAGCCGTGCCTCGATGGGTTTCGAGTACTTCGACCCTCGAGACCAGGGGGGCCGTGCAATGTTGCCCCCTAAGACGTGACGAATCGAAAATTCTACATTTCTCACCGGATCTTGGCGAAAGTGACGTGAATCGTTTCCTTATGTTTTCCCGATGAAAATGGTCCAAAAACGACACAAATCGGATTGTAATTAAGGAATCTTCATAATAAATTGATTTTCATAACTTCGTTAAAAATAGTCCGATTTACATGAAATTTGGTATAATTTTCATTTGAAAAACATGAGAAATCCATCGGTATCACTTCCATATCGATACGATGAAGAATAAAGAATTTCTTAATACGCTGTAATGAATATTTCACCCTCGACTGTGGGTCGCCGACCTCGATTCGCTGCGGTCGGCCGAGGATTCATACCTGTTTCAGAAACACTGTATACTTCATTCTTTATCGTATCATTATGGAAGTGATACCGATGGATTCTTTACGTTTTTTAAATGAAAATTATACCAAATTTTATGTAAATCGGACTATTTTTAACGAAGTTATGGAAATCAATTTATTATGAAGAATTCTTAATTACAATCCGATTTGTGTCGTTTTTGGACCATTTTCATCTGGAAAACATAAGGAAACGATCCACGCCACTTTCGCCCAGATCCGGTGCGAAATGTAGAATTTTTGATTCGCCACGTCTTAGGGGGCAACATTGTACGGCCCCCCCTGGTCTTGAGGGTCGAAGTCCTTGAAACCCATCGAGGCACGGCTTATCTACAGCGTTGCCTCTGGAGTCTTGGCTGCCAGGCTCGTCGCGCGCCTCAGGATTTCTGCACTGTCAGAAATCCTGAGGCGCGCGACGAGCCTGGTTTCAAGTGTCGTTTTTTCCTTTTCTAACTACATTTTCTGTCTCTTATGTAAACTCTTCTGGAGTCGAGGTTGGAGCGCGGGCAGGAGCGTGGTGCTTTCTGGCGCGCGAGCAGGATTGTGGTGCTTTCTTGCGCGCCACGCAAGAGCGTGGGTGAAAAATTTGACCTGCATCCCGAGCATTCAGAAGACTACCCCCTTCTTCAAAACATCTTGCATATTTTACATCTCTTCATCATTTATCTTAGAAATAACATCACTTGCATACCGATATGTATTTATTGTCTATTAATATTAGTTTTTATATTAAAACAAGCAGTGACATGGTAATTATTGCCGTTGATAGTAATAATTATGATCGTCACAACAGGAAATGTGTTAACTGCAATTTCATTTGCCATCGCATTGTCGGGGAAACATTTGGACATTTTTTACAAGTACCCTTGTAAAATTTTACAGTCGTCATAACTGACTCATAAACCATTTCCAGAATTTATAGTACCTTCAGGTCAACCAAATGTAGCTTTCTAAAAACAGATGTTTCAGTTTACTCTACTGTAACAGCATTTATGGTATAAGCCAGGCATATCGAGGAATTTCTATACTTTTCGCGAACGTATATCGCGATCGTGTCTTGCCGATCATTTCGCAGATCGATGATATACATCGAACAAGTAGTACACCACTGCGGTGGATCGTGTAAAAAGCATGTGGAGTCGACGTAGAAATGGGAGCCCGAACTCGCTGTCTCTAAGTAGTGGCGAGTATAATCTTCTGGCGTGCACGAAGGAGCGTCGCTCCAGCGTTCACGTACTTTGGCGTGCCGCGCGGCGTGTGACGCGCCGGAACGCGCGCCGGAACGACCGTGTAAAGGTCGGTTTATACAGCGACCGAGCCGAGCCTTCCGAGCCTTCCGAGCCATCCGAGCCTCTATAGTATGCTTATGGACGGCGCCGGCAAGTTTCCGCCGAGCTCGGTGGAAGCTCGGAGGCCCCCGCTGGGCCCGGGCTCGGAGGCCACTCGTTGAGACGACTAGACGGACGGACCGAGTCCGTGCCCTGTCGAAGTGCAATGCTGCTGGATTTTATGCTCCCAACACGTAGGGTAAATGCGAGAGACGCTGTCGATCTACCTACTGGCGATTAGTAAGGCAAATAAATACAAAAGTGAATAAATAAACTAAATAAAAAAAAATAATGATAAAAAAAAAGTCATAACTCAACCATCTCACCTTTCTGCAGCGGCAGGTGCTCTTTTCGTTAGCTTTCAGAGGAAGAGTTAATATGGCCAAATACTTTGGCTGCATTGTCCCTCAATATCTCTACTATCTTATTATCCCAAATATTAAACGAAAATAAACTTTGGCGTATATTTTAAAATACGATTCTGTACACCGCTGGTTGAGAAAAGAGGTTAAATGTAACCTGACTTTACCTTGTATAGCATATAAATAAAAAAAAACACAGAAGGAAGCGAAATGACGCTATTCATTAAACTGTTTGGCTTCTAGAGAAGCAATTGGTCTGCTCTTTAACGTGTTTTTCCGTATAGAGTCTGAAATATGGCGACTCGACCAACTCTTCGGCACGACCACGTCTCCAGGATTTACCCTAGAGGAGTCATACCTGACAAGCGAAGGTCACAAGGTCTGGTTCATGACTTTATTGCCTACGCCTTTTTAGCTGGTCGAAACGAGTGACTGATCAGTTCTGAACAAATCTTCGACCAGTGAAGACCTTTGAGTTCAGCCATTCGTAATGTCTTACTCATTTCCGATGGAACATTTAGCTATAATGGCAATTATATTAGAAGAGCCTCAAATCAGAAGAAGGGAGAGAAGATGGAGTGTCCACCCTCTGTGGAAAAATAGAAGTCAGCAAGGAGAATTTCAAATGTACGATACGCTTATTGACCACGAGGAGAAATTTTACAATTATTTCAAGATGTCCAGAAATACATTTGACACCCTACTGGATAAAATCAAACTACTAATAACCAGAAACGACACAAACTGGAAGCGGTCGATATCACCGAGAGAACGCTTAGCAATCTGTTTGAGGTAGGTACAGAAGATTATTTGTTACATGATATTTCCTAACGTATTCGAAATAGAGAGAAATGTTTATATGCAATTGCATGGTTGAAGGGAGCTAATTTACTACCCACGACAAATTTTTTCTTAGATTATTATTTTTAAAGATACGATGGTCAAGCTTGGTTTTTTAAATAGAACTATATATTTTTTAGAAATCAATTGATAGTGCGTTTCAAGACAGATTCAATAACCTGTAATGAACCCGTGTCCCATAATACTTATTAATTACTATATTGGTGGCATTTTTCTTATTTTCTAGCCTTTAGGCCTGCCATTCCTGGCATAGACTATTAGTGAGTATCTGTTTCAAGAGGCAATGTCTAGCGCGTGCCACCCGTGGCGTAAACAAGACCACCCTCGGTGCTTCCTATTCGGCGTGTTTTCTTCCATTGAAAATGAACAAATTTGCAACCGTGATATCTTGAAAACTATTTGAAATAATGTGTATACATTACAGGTTATTGAATTTGTCTTGAAACGCACTATCAAGTGATCTGTAAAAAAATATATAGTTCCATTTGTAGGAGCGTGGATGGTAAAACGCCAGTAACTCAACTCAGGGGACGATAAAGGCAGTTTATTGCTAAACACACATATATTATATTATTTTAATCAAAATAATTCGTAAAAAACAGAGTGTCACGGCGTCCGAGAGACGGAGCGAGACAAAACGTCAACGCGTATGTCTCGTATCGCCTTCGCTCGCTTTCATTGCATTTCGCTCTCGCTTTCGCCGGACAAAAGTGAGACAGAAGTGGTGGGGATAGTGAAAAGCCTTTATCTTGATAAAACAGTGTCATAATGGATGAAAAAAATTGAGTCCTTGATGAAAAAATCAGAAACTTCAAGCATTAAAATGCTTTTTTCAAATATTTTTTGCGAACATTTTTCGCGAAGATACAGGGTCATACCACGCCAACTCGATCACTTTTTTCCGTCGATGTCTCGGATTTTGTTCAAACTTGAATATGTTGTAGTCCTCGTGGAATTTAGGGATGGTCTGAGTCATCATTTTGTCGGTTTCAAATCTGTTTAAAAAATACAGGGCCTTGAATTTTGCTTGAAAGTAAAATTCTTCTGCAGGTATAAATGACACCCTCGTGATGGATACGTGAGCTCTCGTTATTGTTTCTACCGTTGTTAGACCTGATTGAAGTAATAGAGGGTGCGAGGGGTACGGTCAGGCGACCGTAATAGCGGAGCGCGCGACTCGCTTACCTGAAACGGCGCGGGCCGCTGTAAAAAGATAGTAGAGATATTGAGGGACAATGCAGCCAAAGTATTTGGCCATATTAACTCTTCCTCTGAAAGCTAACGAAAAGAGCACCTGCCGCTGCAGAAAGGTGAGATGGTTGAGTTATGACTTTTTTTTTTATCATTATTTTTTTTTATTTAGTTTATTTATTCACTTTTGTATTTATTTGCCTTACTAATCGCCAGTAGGTAGATCGACAGCGTCTCTCGCATTTACCCTACGTGTTGGGAGCATAAAATCCAGCAGCATTGCACTTCGACAGGGCACGGACTCGGTCCGTCCGTCTAGTCGTCTCAACGAGTGGCCTCCGAGCCCGGGCCCAGCGGGGGCCTCCGAGCTTCCACCGAGCTCGGCGGAAACTTGCCGGCGCCGTCCATAAGCATACTATAGAGGCTCGGATGGTTCGGAAGGCTCGGAAGGCTCGGCTCGGTCGCTGTATAAACCGACCTTAAAGGCACCAATTGGCTTCCAGCTCCCCTTCCACGTGCCCTAGTAGAAATTTGTCTCGTTTTTCCCTATTTCTGGTGAGGTAATAGCCGGGCTTGGATAGGGAAAAACTAGAAAGGAAAAACTAACCAAATTCCGCCTAAAACCCAGTCTGTAAAACTGGAACAGTTGTAACTCGACTCTGGCTAACTAGTTCACATCCAGTTTTTCCCTTTCAATTCCTGGCTAGTTATAACCTGACTCAAACTGTCAAGTCCATATCTAGTTTTCCTTATTGAATTTTAGTCTAGGTTTTCGCCACCAGAAACTTGTAAGGAAATGTGTGGAAAAATTAGTTGAAAAAAAAAACAATCAAATCTCTATTTAAAGATATCGCAGCAAGTCAAACATATTTATTCAATAAAACAAACATGGACCGTAATGAGCGGAAAAAAAATTAAATGCTAAACGAGTGCGTAGGTGGAGAAAAAGAAAGGAAGTGTTAAATACTAAATCCCCCCCAAAAAACTTCAAAAAAAGTAAAAAAATTACGCCAAGTACATGAAATCACAAAAAAATAGAAGAAAATATACACCCCCCCCCCCAAAATAGAAGGAAATATACAATATAAAAAAATATGTGAAATCAAAATGAGCTGCAAGTACATAAAGGTGCTTTCCAACTGCGTTTATGATGACACAACTACAAATACACAGCTAAAATGCTGTGTTCGTACATTCTATTACTCATATCGCGGACATTTTAATTAACCCATCAGAATAAAAGAATCCCATTTAAAAACATTGTCGTAAATTAATAGCTTTACAAAATTAATGATATACAAAAATTGCGCGAATTATAACAATGGTTATTTATATAATGATATTTTAATAGGAATAAATATTTTATTCAAAATACTTGGCGTTGCTCCCCGAATTGGTGTTGCTAAACTGAATAAATATGTATAAATTGCATTAATCTTTTCCTTTCTTTCTTGTGCGTGCGTTCGTGAATGTGTTTATTTGGTATACATTGTAAGGGAGCAGTTGCAAATTATTAATACTAAACCAATTAACATTTTTTCGGTTTCGCAGCGCCAAGTATTTTGAATAAAATATTTATTCCTATTAAAATATCATTATATAAATAACCATTGTTATAATTCGCGCAATTTTTGTACATCATTAATTTTGTAAAGCTATTAATTTACGACAATGTTTTTAAATGGGATTCTTTTATTCTGATGGGTTAATTAAAATGTCCGCGATATGAGTAATAGAATGTACGAACACAGCATTTTAGCTGTGTATTTGTAGTTGTGTCATCATAAACGCAGTTGGAAAGCACCTTTATGTACTTGCAGCTCATTTTGATTTCACATATTTTTTTATATTGTATATTTCCTTCTATTTTGGGGGGGGGGGGGGGGTTGTATATTTTCTTCTATTTTTTTGTGATTTCATGTACTTGGCGTAATTTTTTTACTTTTTTTGAAGTTTTTTGGGGGGGATCTCACTTCTTTTTACAAAGATAATTTGCATAGCGAATGACTTTAGATAATTTTTAATATTATATTTATTATTATCTTCATTTTTTTGTGATATTGTCACGTCCCGGGTGAGGTCTTTGGGGAACAATGACATGAAGGAGGGAAAAGACAGGCGCGAATCTTGAATCCAGCACTCTGAGGTTTGAGGGACTCAGGCGCGAATATTAAATCCGTCACGCTGAGGGTTTTAAGGAACTTAGGCGCGAATATTAAATCCGTCACACTAGGGTTTGAAAGGAACTTAGGCGCGAATATTAAATCCGTCACACTAGGGTTTGGGAGGAACTTAGGCGCGAATATTAAATCCGTCACACTAGGGTTTGAGAGGAACTTAGGCGCGAATATTGAATCCGTCACTCTGAGGTTTGTGAGGTACTTAGGCGCGAATATTGAATCCGTCACACTAGGGTTTGAGAGGAACTTAGGCGCGAATATTGAATCCGTCACACTAATCGACCAGGGAAGGTAAATGTACACTTGAGGAACACCCGTTATAGCACTTCGTATTTAGTTTCGGTTTATGGGATAGCATTTACGTTTGCATTCGTGCGAAAGAAACCACGCTTATATTTCTTGGATTGCACGGCTCGTGCGATCATATGTTTGTAAACACTAGAACCGTTCTCGTGCTCACGAGCGAATCAGCTGTTGCGGCAGCTCGGTTTCGTTCGGAATCTTTATGACTCGAGGATTCACACAATAATTCGAAACTTGGTAGAAAACAAAGCTGTTTATTAGCTTTGTTAGCACATTTTTATAAAGCACAATATGAAGTTCATAACCATTTGAAATTATATACAGGTACTGGTGAGTGTGAATAAGCGCAATAAGCTTCAGTAAGTTTATAATATGAACTGTAGTAAGCGTTAATGCAAGAAAACGATATAAGATAATAAGCGATTATAAGGCAAATACATATAAACAAAATAAGCATTAAAGTGATAATGCAAAGTAATAGAAATGTCAGTAATACGAGAGTAATAAATGAGCGCAATAAGCTTGGATAGACAATAATAGTAAGAAATAGTATATAAAATAATAAGTGAATAGCAATAAGCTTTAAAATGCGATAAGCGTTGTTTATGCGGGGAATATAATGGGGGTGATATAGTAATAATAATTACTTACAATAGTTGTCGTTGAACACTGATTTGACAATGTTTAACGCGGTTAATTACACTTGTCACTTTTAACTTAGCTAATTACTCGTCGCGTGGACAGAATAGTGAAGAAAGAGAGTTTAATGCAGGTAATGAACACTTGTCAAATGGACAGAATAGCGATGAAAGAGTTTAATGCAGGTAATGAACACTTGTCAAATGGACAGAATAGCGATGAAAGAGGACGAGGCCTCGCAGGACCTCGTATTTATGTATTCTTACAGGAGTAGCGCGGGGGTACGCGCGGTAAAGACCTTGACACATTTCGGAATTAAGACGCAGTAGGACTTCCGGGGTTTTTGTACACAATATGGCTATTAATAGACATGTTGTTGTCATGTACGCCAAATATGCGTCGCAATTAGGTTTCTGGGGTTTTTATGACTGCGAAAGGAGATACTCAACTCCTCGAATGGATTTTTGGGTGTTCAATAGGAGAGGGGTTAGGGTAGTTTGGACCTTTTTTGAGTCGTAAAGAGGGGTTGAGACTTGGTCTCGGTTTAAGAGGGATTTTGTAACGATGGGCTTGTTTGAATTCGATTTAGAGGGAATGATTCGTGCTTTATAGGACGAATAGGCGGCGAGGGTTTTGAAACGATCATCTCGTGATGGGGACCGCTAAGGTACATCAGCGAGGTGGAGGTTTGTGTTGATCATCTTGTGTTGTTGACCACTAAGGTGCAACATCAAGGTGATCGGCTATTGAGGAGATGGGGTAGGAGTTGAGTTTGATAGAGTGAATTTGAGGTTTATGGAATAAGAAACGCCCGAAAAATCGTGGGATGTCACACCTCCCCCCTTATATGAAGAAATGCGTAGCATTTCTTAATAAGGCGCGGGGTGGAATTATTTTAACTTGTAAGAGGGGTCTATACGGGGCGAAGGGGCAGTGGCATCCTGGAGCTGTTCTCAGTTGACCGATGTTCGAGCGGGGCAGTCATCTTTGGTGATGATTGTCTCCGGAGGCGCCTCCCTGTGGTGATGACGATTGATGAGATGATTTTAGGTAGAAGGGTTGTGATTTTCCTTCCTTCCTTCTGGACGACATTGTCGCGCAAATGGTGGTTGCAAAAATATGTTGCAGTAGTCAACGATCTAGGCGGAAAAATGATTAAGTATTTTGTTTTGTGGTTATTTGGGGTCAACCGGGACTCTCGCGCACATGGGTAGGGTGATCATAATGTCTTTCGTACCACAGATTCCTACTCAGTTTCGAGAGGCAACCATATGTTTCATTTTCAATGTTTTTAGGTATTGCTAATTTTGCTAAAAATAATTTATGCCGAGTGTATCCAGTACCCTTATGGACACTGGTATTATATGAGTACGCGGCCAAGTTACTCCATTCGTCCCAGTCACTGTATCTACCGATTAACAGTTTTAAGCATTCGGTCACAACGTTTTGCAATCTCTCTAAAGGGCCGTTAGGCGGTGGGTGAAAGTCTTTGGTTCGGAATTGTTGCATTTTACATTCCCGTGGTACTGCTTTCGTGAAATTGTGAGTATTTGCTACTTGGTCGGTGAGGATGGTTCTAAGAGTTCCGAAGTGATAACTGAATCTTTTAATATATACGTCAACGGTTTTGATTAATGTTAATAGGGTGAGAAGCACGCACACAAAATATTTTATGAATAAGTTCTGGATGGGTAATTTATACGTATTGTCTGCTTTTGTTGTAGGTAGTTTCTCACGTATGTTTTCTGGGGAGGATTGTAGTGGAGTTTCTGCAGATGATGTTTTCTGGCGCATCTTTCTGTGCATTTGAATTCTTCTGGATTTCCTTCTTAGGTGAACGCTGGGTGTGGGAATTGCAGGGTCGACGGGGTTGTTTCCACTCGGTGCCACATGGATTGGTGAATTGAAGAACCTAGGCCTCTTGGAGCTGCTTGGCTTATGTTTTGAACTGTCTTCCAAGTCATCGTCCGATTTTTCATGCGGTCGCTTGGAGCATTTTCCGCTTGCAGGGGGTTTACTCGGAGAATCTTCGGCGTCTTTATCGCTTTTCCCGGGATTCGGGTGATTTTCGGAGATTGATTTTTGTAAAATTCTCTTGTTATTCGGGATACAGGGGGTGTAAGCGATTGGCAGGTTTTTTCCAACGACTATCTGGTTTAATATTCCTCGTATGGTATTTTCACGGGCGTCTGTAGTGACGCGGATTTTCGGGGATTGCAGGATAAGTTCCTTCTGCGAAGCTAACCTTAAGTGGTCAAAAGCCGTTTTCTGGGACGGTCCCCACTCGAATATTGTGTCTTTCTTTAATAGTTGGGTCAATGGGCAAGCAAGTTTAGAAAATTCTGGGATAAACGTCATGTAATATCCGGTCAGTTCGAGGTAATTTGTAACTCTTTTGGGTGTGCAAGGTGCTGAGTAGTTCAGGACGGTTTGGATTTTCTGTCGGTCCGGTTTTAGTGTAACCGCGAGAGACTCATGGGAGGTTATGGGAAGGGTTGATTTTGCGTCATGCGTAGGAGGTGAGAGTAAGTGCACCTTCTCGGATGCCTCGAGATGGTGGATCGACGGATCCTGGGGTAAGAGGGACTTGAATTTTGTTAGGGCTGGGATAGGAGTGACGCATTTAGACGTCTTAATCTCTTTTGGCGGTACCCTTATTGTTCCAAGTGTGGAAACAGGGTCCAGAGAGATGCCACTTAATAGCACTTGTGTTGGATTAACATCCTGAAATTTTGGCACATCTACCTCAGTACTGGTGTTGATCATTACATTGACTGTTTTCCGGAAGTCTGGTGAGTGAATTCTCACAGACGGGGCCTGACCAACCGTGTTTATTTGAATGCTACCGGTTCTTACGGTATTGCTAGTATTTTCGGCTGAATCGTAAGTGGGTACGCTCCTGTTTGGCCTACTCCACTGTTCGTATCCGTCGGTGTCCGACGGGGCACTTTCCGATTCCATTTCCCACAAGGTCCTAGGATCCTTGGTGATGGGCTTGATGCGTTTTCTGCATTCTGAGATTAGATGTCCGGGTTTTTTACAATACGCGCAAATACGTAGCTCCGTAGGCCTTGAGGGAGGAGGTCGATTTCTGTCCCAGTAAGGGAGCAAAGGGTTAGCCGTCTGATTACCATATCCTGTAACGCGATTTGGAGGATATCTTTCGAAAGTTTGTGAAGTGGTACTTTGGTTATTTCTGCAGGTCCGCGCATCGTGTCCTGTTTTATTACAGAGTTGACACGTTAATTTTGGGGCCTTTTGTTCTGAAAACCTTTGTCGATCCTTTTCTATTTTCTTGTCTACGAGTATAGCTAACTCGAAGGCTTCCTCGAGCGTCTCGAAATTATTTTGGAGAAATCTATTTCGTATATATGGAGGAAGACCGTCCACAAATGAGTCTAGCGTCAATCGATCTATGTCTTCGAGGCGATTCTGTGTAAAGTCACGATAATATTCGCTGTCCTCTTCTAAGATAGCGAATCGGAGATCCTTAACGCGTGAAATATATTCCAACATGTGTTCGTTGGTTCCTTTAATGACGTTGGCGAGTTCTCCACGATAGTGGTCCGACGTTTTCGCAGGGGAGAAGGTACGTTTAAGTTGTTTTATCAAATCATTTACGGAGTCAAAAACCCTATCCTCAACGGCCAAGTACGCGTGATCTTGCAGTTTATTTGTCAACAACCTCGCTAGCTGAGGTTCAGCATGCGAGGGAACCAAAGCCTTAGCCCTATTGCAGGCTCTCGCGAATTGCAAAATGGACATATTATGACCGTTAAATTTTGGAACCGTTTCTATAGCGTCCTTTAATTTGATCTGGGGCGATGGACCCTGATCCGGAACATTATTACTATTCAATGCCTCAGGAGTTTTATTGAAATTCAATACCGGTTTTCTATCAAAACGGGAGGAAGCCGGTGTGGCAAAATTATCCGCGACTGGCGGGGGTGCAAGAAGTTTCTTTATCATTGCTTCGATACTCTGCATTTTATCGGACAGGCTTTTAAACGTGGGTTCGGGTGGTCCGGTGCCTACGCCCGTATGCGTTTTAGTTTCAAGGTTTTCCGAAATTCTCGCGGGCAAATTGTCGAGCTCGGCTCGTTTCTCGCGTAATTTTTGTAATTGTTCCATTATTTCGGCGGTCGCGGCTTCTACAGTTTTAGTGGGAGGGCCCGCGTCTCGATCCATTACGCTAGAGTCCTCGGTTTCGCCGTACACGGACATGTTTAGGGTCTGTTATTTTCGTTATTGATAATTATCAAACCGTCAATGGTTGTCGCTACGCCTCCCGAAATGCAGGTCAGCGCATTCAAATATGCCGTCAAACTTTGTAGTCTGCGGCTCCGGTATGATTGTTGACACCGGCTGGGGTGTTCTAAGTACATGCTTAATAAGCGTTAGTGGGTACCGTATAGTAGAGATTGTATTTCTATTAACAGCAAACGGATCCCACCGCTGTCACCAAAAATATGTCACGTCCCGGGTGAGGTCTTTGGGGAACAATGACATGAAGGAGGGAAAAGACAGGCGCGAATCTTGAATCCAGCACTCTGAGGTTTGAGGGACTCAGGCGCGAATATTAAATCCGTCACGCTGAGGGTTTTAAGGAACTTAGGCGCGAATATTAAATCCGTCACACTAGGGTTTGAAAGGAACTTAGGCGCGAATATTAAATCCGTCACACTAGGGTTTGGGAGGAACTTAGGCGCGAATATTAAATCCGTCACACTAGGGTTTGAGAGGAACTTAGGCGCGAATATTGAATCCGTCACTCTGAGGTTTGTGAGGTACTTAGGCGCGAATATTGAATCCGTCACACTAGGGTTTGAGAGGAACTTAGGCGCGAATATTGAATCCGTCACACTAATCGACCAGGGAAGGTAAATGTACACTTGAGGAACACCCGTTATAGCACTTCGTATTTAGTTTCGGTTTATGGGATAGCATTTACGTTTGCATTCGTGCGAAAGAAACCACGCTTATATTTCTTGGATTGCACGGCTCGTGCGATCATATGTTTGTAAACACTAGAACCGTTCTCGTGCTCACGAGCGAATCAGCTGTTGCGGCAGCTCGGTTTCGTTCGGAATCTTTATGACTCGAGGATTCACACAATAATTCGAAACTTGGTAGAAAACAAAGCTGTTTATTAGCTTTGTTAGCACATTTTTATAAAGCACAATATGAAGTTCATAACCATTTGAAATTATATACAGGTACTGGTGAGTGTGAATAAGCGCAATAAGCTTCAGTAAGTTTATAATATGAACTGTAGTAAGCGTTAATGCAAGAAAACGATATAAGATAATAAGCGATTATAAGGCAAATACATATAAACAAAATAAGCATTAAAGTGATAATGCAAAGTAATAGAAATGTCAGTAATACGAGAGTAATAAATGAGCGCAATAAGCTTGGATAGACAATAATAGTAAGAAATAGTATATAAAATAATAAGTGAATAGCAATAAGCTTTAAAATGCGATAAGCGTTGTTTATGCGGGGAATATAATGGGGGTGATATAGTAATAATAATTACTTACAATAGTTGTCGTTGAACACTGATTTGACAATGTTTAACGCGGTTAATTACACTTGTCACTTTTAACTTAGCTAATTACTCGTCGCGTGGACAGAATAGTGAAGAAAGAGAGTTTAATGCAGGTAATGAACACTTGTCAAATGGACAGAATAGCGATGAAAGAGTTTAATGCAGGTAATGAACACTTGTCAAATGGACAGAATAGCGATGAAAGAGGACGAGGCCTCGCAGGACCTCGTATTTATGTATTCTTACAGGAGTAGCGCGGGGGTACGCGCGGTAAAGACCTTGACACATTTCGGAATTAAGACGCAGTAGGACTTCCGGGGTTTTTGTACACAATATGGCTATTAATAGACATGTTGTTGTCATGTACGCCAAATATGCGTCGCAATTAGGTTTCTGGGGTTTTTATGACTGCGAAAGGAGATACTCAACTCCTCGAATGGATTTTTGGGTGTTCAATAGGAGAGGGGTTAGGGTAGTTTGGACCTTTTTTGAGTCGTAAAGAGGGGTTGAGACTTGGTCTCGGTTTAAGAGGGATTTTGTAACGATGGGCTTGTTTGAATTCGATTTAGAGGGAATGATTCGTGCTTTATAGGACGAATAGGCGGCGAGGGTTTTGAAACGATCATCTCGTGATGGGGACCGCTAAGGTACATCAGCGAGGTGGAGGTTTGTGTTGATCATCTTGTGTTGTTGACCACTAAGGTGCAACATCAAGGTGATCGGCTATTGAGGAGATGGGGTAGGAGTTGAGTTTGATAGAGTGAATTTGAGGTTTATGGAATAAGAAACGCCCGAAAAATCGTGGGATGTCACAATATCAAACTACGAATAAACTTCGGATAATTGGGATTGGTGGAATTGATTTATTTAAAAATTTGAATTTTCAGATATAAAGCAAACATATGAATAAACTCATTTAATTAATATAATAATAATAATGCTATGTTTCAATAAATTTTTTCTCTGATGTAGATCGCACTGCATCATCTTCTGCTTCGATTATCTGTAAATAAATATAAAAGCCACATTTTAGTTATATACCTTAATGTAGAACTTATAGAGTGGTCTTTTGCTCTAGTGAGTGTAGAGACTACATAATGTGTCCGAAGGAGGTGAGAACATATGGTAGAAAGTTTTGTTGGAGGATATTTAAAAAATGCTAATGGTAATTTAGCGAAAATGAATGAAGAGATTCAATATTTTTATTGGTGTTGGTTTAGTATATTTATTGGTGAATTGAAATACTGTTAATGGAAAACTAGTAAAATTAATGAATAGTGTAGAAACTACTGTGGATTTTATTAATTACAGTATTACGAATGTCTTTCACAAAAGATTGAAAAGCATCAACGGAGATGTGTTTTCAGTGTACTTTCTTTACTAATGTGACTTGCTTTACATTGCAAGCAGGCCACCATAATCTATTTTCTTAATAATTCTTAATGTCTCTATGTCTTTAGACAAATTTTGTCGATTTACCTTATTTGACATATTTCCAGAAACTTGTGCGAAACAAGATGCTCTGTCTATCTATCTAATCTTCTCCGGACAACCTCCACGCCTGTGCATTCCCTTCATTTCTATCCATCCAAGCCTGTGTGTCCCCTTCAATTTTACTATCTAAGCCTGTGCGTCTCCTTCATTTTTATCGAAGTCCTGTGCGTCCCCTTCATTTCTATCTATAATATAATAATCTTTACATAAAATAAAAACTGGTATACAAATACAAATATCTGGCAATTTAAATTCAATGCAATTTTCTACTACAATATATTATTTTGTACAAGCATGGTACAAATTTCTAGAAACTTATGCGAAAGAAGGTGCTTCTCTGTCGAACCTTCTCCGGACAACTTCCAAGTCTGCGACTCTACATAAGAAATCTATTAAATAAATTTGGCGACTTACCTTGTTAATTGAGACAATAATTCAGTCGCCTATTTAGTGTAAAAACTCGTGACATTTCAAATTTGGACAACTTACCTTATTTGACACTTGCAGGTTATGATGGAATGACACTTGGTAGGTTATAAAATTCAAAATAGTATACATAGGTATATATATATACAATGACGGACGACGATCCCGGCCCTGATAACCAGATCTGAAGCGCAGAGCCTGACGTCAGATCCGTAGTCATCTGTGTCCGCATTAGGCTGCGGTCTGAGGTACAGAGCCTGACATCAGGGCCTGACGTCAGATTGGCAGCAGATTGACAGCAGATCCTGATGTCAGATCGGCAGCAGATCGACAGCAGATCCTGATGTCAGATCGGCAGCAGATCGACAGCAGATCCTGATGTCAGATCGGCAGCAGATGGACAGCAGATTCTGCCGTCTGCTTGACACAGCTAACAGCGCCATCTGAGGGTCAGAATTAGCAAACTAACGTGTGGTAAGAAAAAAAAATACAAACGTTGGTATTCACAAGCGGTCACCCATCCAAGTACTAACCGCGCCCAATACCGCTTTAACTTCAGTGATCGGACGAGAACTTGTATTTTTCCTAGCACAGAATGATCGTTGGTAAAAATTTGGCTCTTATTAATACTTCTTGTGTAAAAATCTTCATACTATTATATTCTAAGAACTTATCATATAACGTTTAAGTCGAATAGAGTCGTTGTTCTGTGGTATAAGTACCTGTTTAAATTACAAATGATATCAATATTAAATAACTTACCTAACGCAATTCTTTTTACCTGTTGTATTTCCCTGATAACCAGATGTCTGCAATCTGACGTCAGATTGGCAACAGGGTCTGCCGTGAGAGCGCAGAGCCTGACGTCAGATCCGTAGTCATCTGTGTCCGCATTAGGCTGCGGTCTGAGGTACAGAGCCTGACATCAGGGCCTGACGTCAGATTGGCAGCAGATTGACAGCAGATCCTGATGTCAGATCGGCAGCAGATCGACAGCAGATCCTGATGTCAGATCGACAGCAGATGGACAGCAGATTCTGCCGTCTGCTTGGCACAGCTAACAGCGCCATCTGAGGGTCAAAATTAGCAAACTAACGTGTGGTAAGAAAAAAAAATACAAACGTTGGTATTCACAAGCGGTCACCCATCCAAGTACTAACCGCGCCCAATACCGCTTTAACTTCAGTGATCGGACGAGAACTTGTATTTTTCCTAGCACAGAATGATCGTTGGTAAAAATTTGGCTCTTATTAATACTTCTTGTGTAAAAATCTTCATACTATTATATTCTAAGAACTTATTATATAACGTTTAAGTCGAAAAGAGTCGTTGTTCTGTGGTATAAGTACCTGTTTAAATTACAAATGATATCAATATTAAATAACTTACCTAACGCAATTCTTTTTACCTGTTGTATTTAATTTTTATACATTTTCTGTGTACTTTACTGACATGGTAGTAGAATTGGACAGAGTTTAAATGTATTCTACAGGAATTAAAGGTTAATGTTATGAATTTATTATATAAATTAACTTATTTTCACAATTATATAATAAATTAACTTATTTTCACAATTTAACCTTTAATTCCTGTAGAATACATTTAAACTGTGTCTAATTCTACTACCACTGTCAGTAAAGTACACAGAAAATGTAAAATTGTAGTTTAAATAGGTACTTATACCACAGAACAACGACTCTTTTCGACTTAAACGTTATATAATAAGTTCTTAGAATATAATAGTATGAAGATTTTTACACAAGAAGTATTAATAAGAGCCAAATTTTTACCAACGATCATTCTGTGCTAGGAAAAATACAAGTTCTCGTCCGATCACTGAAGTTAAAGCGGTATTGGGCGCGGTTAGTACTTGGATGGGTGACCGCTTGTGAATACCAACGTTTGTATTTTTTTTTCTTACCACACGTTAGTTTGCTAATTTTGACCCTCAGATGGCGCTGTTAGCTGTGCCAAGCAGACGGCAGAATCTGCTGTCCATCTGCTGTCGATCTGACATCAGGATCTGCTGTCGATCTGCTGCCGATCTGACATCAGGATCTGCTGTCAATCTGCTGCCAATCTGACGTCAGGCCCTGATGTCAGGCTCTGTACCTCAGACCGCAGCCTAATGCGGACACAGATGACTACGGATCTGACGTCAGGCTCTGCGCTCTCACGGCAGACCCTGTTGCCAATCTGACGTCAGATTGCAGACATCTGGTTATCAGGGGGCCGAATAATCCCGAGAGTCGACGAACGAAACATACACTAGTTTCTTTTGGTTGAAGGTGTGCGTGTAACGCGTATATACGTATTATGTCGACGAAAATTTTGACTGGAGAAGAAGAATCAGAATCAGAATCAGAAGAAAAATCTTACCGTTTCTGACAGATCCATGACATGATATTACGATATCTCTGTCATGCGTGGACCGATTTTATTGAACTTGGTCTTATTCGAAAGCTTATGTGTGGTTTACACAAGAAAAATACCATTAAATTTAGGAAATATTGCAGGCGTGATGAGATATTAATGAAATAAGTTTCAGGTTAGGTTGGATTAGCTCAGCGACCAGTAAATGATAGCAGTAGCGACAGTCGCCATATATATAGGGTGTCTTTCCTGTACTTTTTTCCTGTACTTGGCGTCGAGACGCTACCGCGTCTCTAGATATCACGGTAAGTTCTAATTACGTTACTTCATATATCAAGATATTCGTACGTGACAAAATACTAGTTTTATTACTTCTTTATAGCATCACAACCTCATTTTTCATAATTATCTTTGTATAAACATACGTAAACATTAAAAAATGTAGTTATTGTTAAAAATTCTTAAAATATGTTAAAGTTTAAAGTACTTTGTTATATAATGTAAAAATTAAAATGTTTACAGTTGCTTTAAGTATCCTATCATAACATTGCATGTTTCGCAATTGTACTAAAAGTGTTAAAATGCATAAAATTTTTGTTATTTTCTTCTTTAATACATGTTAAATACCAGCCGGTACGGGAACCACGTGACGTGCGCGAGAGAATAACGTGTGTCGGCAGACAGGTGAAAGAAATAGACGAAAAGTGTGGTAAAAGTGCTCAGAAATTACAAGGTCGGGTGGAAAACGAGGGGATCAGACAAGGTTCCGGTGGACAGTATAATCGACAATTAATAAAGGGCCGAAGGGTGAGATAAAAGGTGAAGAAGAGAAGGTGTGAAACGAGTGCACGAAGTATAAGATACGTGGCAAGGATAAGTGACATCTAGGGAGTGGAAGAAGTGAGAAGACAAAGCGAAGACAGCAGTTGGTAAAGAAGAGCGGAGAGGCTAATGAACCAAGCAGGCGAAGGCGGAGAAGTGCAAAAGGAAACCAGGAGAAGGGGAAGACCATCGTTGGCAGAACAGCTGGGAAGAAGAAGAGCGGACAGCGAAGGCTCGATACTGGACTCATTTAAGAGGTAACGGGAGGACGAGGAGAATCAGGAGAGGTTGAGGGCCGAAAGGGAAATAGAAGAAGAATTCTTAAAAGCAAGGAAAGTAGGGAGGTCGCCTCCGCTGAAGAAAACCGAGGTAGCCATAGGATCTGTGGAAACGTCGGACAGCCAGGAGACAGGGCAGGAAAAAGAAATGGATGCAAAATTAGACAAACTGATGGAAGCAGTGCTGGCAGTTAAGAAAGACATGGAAGAGTTGAGAAGAGATAATAAAGATCTAAGGCAGGGAATGCAGGATCTGAGGGACGAGTGGAAGAGTAGGGACGAGATATGGGAAAAGGAAAGGAAAGAAATGAGAGGAAGGATAGAAGTACTGGAGACCAAGAAGGTTCAGGCTGAGAGGCTGACAGAAAGAATAGAGGGGCTAGAAAAGAAGGAAGAGGCTCGAGAAAAGAGAGAGAGAAGAAATAATATTACCCTAAGGGGAGAAGATCTACCACGTAAAGAGACGCCGAAGGATACGGTGGAGTATGTGTTAAGGCACGAATTGCAGGTAGATGCAGAAATCGAGGAAGCATACTGGGTAGGAAGAGGAGAGAAAAAAGGGCTACTGATAGCGAAGTTAAGAAGCTGGCAACAGAAAAGAGCAGTAATGCTAAAGAAGAGTACATTGAAAGATAAGAGGCTGTTCATTGACAATGACCTGACGAAAAAAGAAAGGGAGATACAAAGAGATATTAAAGATATTGCCAAGACGGAAAGGGAGCAAGGGGCAAAGGTGAAAGTTGGGTACAGGAAAGTAAAAATCAACGATAAGACATTTATCTGGAAAGAAGAGGGTGGGCTGAAAGAAGTAAATTTTTGGAGGCGGCAAAGTTCTGTGAACCTCTAAAAAATTTTTGGAGGATCGCAGAGCTTACAAGGACAACGAAAGCAAGACAAAAGGCAGTACCAACACTCGTTCCCCGCGCGTCTGCGGATGCAGATATGCGGGGAGAGAGGGTACACAGAATTGGGAAAGGAATAAGAAGCCAAAGAGAAATAGATACATTTAAAATAGGATACTGGAATGTAGCAGGATTACTCAGCAAAGACAAGCAGTTTTGGGATTTCCTAAAAGAAATCGATGTAATAGGATTAGTAGAAACGTGGATTGAAGAGAAACAATGGGAAGGATTGAAAGATAAATTGCCACAAGAATTCTCATGGAAGTGTAAATATGCCACCAGAGAGAGAAAAAAAGGGAGAGCGATAGGCGGAATTATCACAGGCATAAGAAAGGGCATAGAAGAGGAGGAATCGAACGCAGGAACGGAAAACATTCAAGAGAGAAGAATAAAGATACAAAATGAAAAATGGAGAATAATTACAGTGTACAGCAGAGATATGAAGGAGACAAAAGAAGAGCTAGACCAGATAATAGAAGAGATGGAGGTGGAGAAACTGATAATTGGAGGAGATTTCAATGCAAGAATTGGACAGGATGGGGGCGATTGTAGAATAGAAGAAAAGCATGGCTTAAGGAGATCAAAAGACAAAGTTAAAAACTCAGAGGGAAAGCTGTTATTAGAGGTGGTTGAGGAAAGAGGATGGAATATTCTGAATGGGAATATGGAGGGAGACGATAAAGGAGAGTATACATACTCGGGGCCAAGAGGCAGCACAGTAATCGACTATATAATAACAAATGTCGAGGCGAAAGAAGAGATCAAGAAATTCACAGTGGAAGAGAGAGTTGAGTCAGACCATATGCCTCTGATTGCAGAACTATATGCGGGAAATAAAAGGGAAGATCGAGAGGGAAATCAGGAGGAGACGTGGAGAGAGAGAAGAATCTGGACAGAAGAAGGCAGGAGAGAGTTTGAAACCGAATTAAACAAAATAAACTTTAATAGGACGGAGGTGAATGAAATGGTAGAAGAAATGATAGAAAAAATAAATAATGCAGTACAAAAAGAAGAAGTAAAAATTAAAAAATGGAAACTGGGCAGCTTTAAGTGGTGGAATTCGGATTGTACAAAAAAGAAAAGGGAAGCCAGGAAAGCATTGAGGAACTGGAGAAGAGGTAAAGGAGACAAAGAAGACTACCAGAAGAAAAGAAGGGAGTACAAAAAAGTGTGCGATGAAAGGAGAAGGGAATTACAAGAAAATACAGAAAATGAGATAATGCAATTAAAGGGAGAAAATCAAATATGGGAATATATAAATAAACAGAGAAAGAAAAGAATAGGAATCTCCAATAAAATAGATTTAAAAGAATGGAAGGATCATTTCAAAACATTGCTAGAAGGCGACGACTGTAAGAAAGAAGTAGGAGAGTTGGAAGAAATAGACAACACGGAAGGAGAAGAGGAAGAGGAAATAACAGAAGCAGAAGTAAAAGAACAAATCAGGAAATTAAAAAAAAAGAAAGCAGCAGGGGAAGACAAAATAGAAAATGAAGCCTGGATTTACGGTAACGTGAAAATAGTAAAAAGGATCACAGAAATTTTTAATAAAGTGTGGAAGGGAGAAGGATTCCCGGAAAGGTGGAAAGAAGGGGTGATTTCACCAATATTCAAAAAAGGAGATAGAGAAAAGGTGAGTAACTACCGGGGGATAACGATCCTAAACACAGCGTACAAAATATATGCTATGGTTCTGGAAAAAAGACTAAAAGAGGAATTGGAAAAGAACCACATAATACCAGAAACACAAGCAGGATTCAGGAGCGGTAGGTCGACAATAGATAATATTTTTATTCTGAACTATGTAGCTAACAGAGAAATACAGAAAAAAGGGGGAAAGCTGTATACCTTTTTTGCAGACCTAAGCGCTGCATTTGATAAAGTGGATAGAGTAAAACTTCAAAACATCATGAAGAAAAAGGAAATAAGTAAATGCTTGAGGATGAGAATCGGAGAAATTTACAAAGAAATAAGAAATACTATAAAAGCAAACGGAGAAATGTCATCCAAATTCTGGACAACAAAAGGGGTAAGACAGGGATGCCCACTGAGTCCAACGTTATTTACAATATATGTAGCGGATTTGGAGGAAACCATGAGGAAAAACCAAGCGGGAGGAGTTAGAGTAGGAAAAGAAAAAATCTGGACTCTAGCATATGCGGACGATATAGCGTTATTAGCAAATGAACCAAAGGATCTTAAGGACATGATAAGAAGATTCGGAACATATCTTGAACGGAAAGGGCTGCAACTGAATGCAGAGAAGTCAAAAGTGCTGATTTTCCATAAAGGAAGAGGAAAGAAGAAGAGAGAAGAATGGGGCTGGCAGGGGCACAATCTGGAAGAAGTAAAGGAATTCAAATACTTAGGGTATAATTTCCAGAAAAATGGGGGCAGAGAGATGCATATAAGGGAAGTCATAAAGAAAGCAAGAATAGCAATGGCGCAGATATGGGGAATAGGGCAAAGAATGTTCAAGAACAATTTTGAGAGAAGAATGAGAATATTCCGAAGCATAGTGAAAAGTATCTTGCTGTACGCGTCAGAAATCTGGGGATGGATGGAAGCAGAAAAGATAGAGAAAATACAGGAGAAATATATAAGGTGGACTTTAGGTTTGGACTTCAATACACCAGCGTATCTAATCTTGGAGGAAACAAAAACGGACAAAGTAAGGATAGAAGCGGGAAGAAGAGCAATAAAATACGAGGAGAAAGCGAAACGGCTGAATAAGAATAAAATAGTACAAGAGTGCTGGAGGGAAATAGACGCGAAGCAGACAGAGAAAAAGTCGAAATGGGAGGAAATGAGAGACGCATACTACAGACAAAAAATGATGGATATGCAAGAAATGGAAATAGAAAGAAGGAGAGGAACAGAGTTTGCTGAGGAACTAGCGCAAAGAGACAGGACAGAACAGATGCAATGGCAATACGAAAGAATACTAGGAGGCAGATACAACGCACATTACCTACACAGAAATCAGAGAAGACCAAAGAGCAAATTACCTAGACGGAAACTACAGAGGCAGAGATCAAAGCATGATCGCAAGGTTCAGATGTGGGAATGAAGAGAGGGGAAGCAAGTACTGGAAGGAAGAAAAAGACACAATATGCAGACTATGTAACAGGGCTAGAGAGACCCTGGGCCACATGTTACAAGACTGTAAGGAGCTGAAAAGAGAAAATTCAACGATTAGAGGAATACTAAAGGGAGAAGCAGAAGGAGCGGAGTGGATGCGTTTGGTTCTGGAAAAAAGGAGAAGAAAAGAAGTCCAAGATGAAGGAAGAAGTCAAAACGAAAGCAGAACATGCAGTTAACAGTCCCAGAAACACTTACACACTTACACACATGTAACCCCATTTTGAGGCCGAAAGGCAAAAAATAAACCTATTTACTACTACCAGCCGGTACGGGGTAACATTGGCACATCATATAAATAGCAGTAAGAGGTTAAGTTTTCCTACTCTGAAGTCAGTAAAGACTGGTTCAGACTCCAGTAGTTTAGTCGATTAGCAAATAATTTAATCATTTTTCGTGTGTGAATACCTAAAATCTCGATCTCGAATGCGACTTTATATGTTCATGCGTATAGGTGCCAATGTAGGCCGGGATGTGCCAATGTTATCCCCTTCTGTCAATGTTCCCCCATTTTACGTAACTCATAAATTATACAAAATATCTTAACAAAATAAAATATTTTTTGGTTAAATGTAAAAAACAATGAGAAATCATTTCAAAGATTACACTTTATGATTTATTTTTTGAATAATTGATTGGATTATTCGAGTATCTTTGTTTATATTTTTTAGGAGATTCAACTTCGGGAAACGAAAGTACAGACGAATATGTTCGTACTGCAGCATCAACTCATTCGTTTTCTTTTCCTGACAATGATGGTACAACAAACGAACTAGCAGCCGATAATGATTTACCTAATGAAATTGAAGACTCTGGACAAAATTCCTGTTCTCCAGTGAATGTTGACGTCGAAGACGATTATTACAGTCCAGATGAAGGGGACTTGGAAAACATTTTTGACGTTGAGGAAGAAATGGAAGAGGAAACAGACGTCGAAAAATTGAGAAGATGGGCTATTGAATGCAATATCCCACAATCGCATCTTGATAAATTACTTGCTGCACTGAAAAATCGTATTCCAGAATTGCCCAAATCATCCAAAACTCTTCTCAAATCATTTTCTACTACTTACAAAATTCAGATATTGGGTGACGGAGAATTCGTGTACATAGGAATACTTAAAGGTTTGCTGGCCTGCGTAAATAACGAGCTCCATGAGGATAAGATTTTCCTTCAGTTCAACATTGACGGGATTCCTTTGTACAAATCAAGTGCAACACAATTTTGGCCTATCCTTTGTAAAGTACATCATCCTTTAGATATTTATGAGCCATTCGTGGTAGCAATTTACACTGGGAAACATAAGCCTCAAGATCAATCATTATATTTTAAGGAGTTTGTCAATGAACTCAATAGTTTCCAAAATGGCGTCGAAATTTAACGACAAAATTTTTGAAATTCACATCAAATGTTTCGTATGCGATACTCCAGCTCGAGCTTTTGCTAAATGCACCAAAAATCACGGAGGATATGCAGCATGTGAAAGATGTTACGTTTATGGAGAGCGATATAATGGTACGACAATCTATCCAGATCGTTACTGCGTTCAACGAACAGATGAGTCTTTCCGTAACCAAGTGGACAAAGACCATCATGTAGGTGAATCACCATTACGTCGTATTCAATTACCTTTCAATTTTGTTGACCACTTTTTATTAGATTTCATGCATCTTGCTTGTTTGGGAATAATGAAAAAGTTACTTCTACATATACTGGTTGACTGATTTGAGATATAAAATAAGTTATGCGCAAAAAACTTTACTTTCCAAACGGTTGGAAGATTTTCGTCACCAAATTTGTCAAGAATTTCCACGTACTCCGAGATCTGCTTTGTATTATACGACTTGGAAAGCCACAGAATATCGTTTTTTCCTACTGTATTGTGGACCTATTGTAATGAAGAGCATTCTTAATCGTGATCAATATCTTCACTTTTTATTGTTCCACACTGCATGCAGAATATTGAGCGATAAAGAATTTGCACTCCAAAAAAATGCACAAGCAGAAAATTTTTTGCAAAAGTTCTTTGATTTATCAATCGTGGTGTACAAGAAAGATTTTTACACAATAAACGGTCACAATTTAGTTCACCTGGCAAAAGATGTGAGAAATATGAACTGTCACATAAGTTTAGTAACTGCATTTCCATTTGAAAATTTATTGGGAAAAATTAAAACTCTTTTACGATCTGGAAATCGTCCTTTGGCTCAAGTCTGTCGGCGTTTACAAGAGATTAGCACGTTAAAATCTTGTAAAGCGAACTTACAAAAAAAAGTTACTATCATTCAAAAAAAATATGTGCAGAATGATAGAGAAATCCAAATTTGTAAAATGAAATTCAAAGGATTTCTTTTAACCCCATTGTATCCGAACAATAATGTAATGTTGATGGATGGCAATTTCTTCAGCATTCAAAAAATGTTTATGCTGCAAAATGATCCGTCTAATATCAAAATCAGTGGAATTTTTCTGAGAAAAAAATGTCCCATGTTCACGTACCCGCTTTCATCGAAGCATCTAAATATGTGGGAAATGCATAATGATCATTATCCAGAAATAAAAGTTTTCCCTCTCGAACATGTACAACAAAAACTTGTAACTTTGAGCATTAAACGAGGCACAGGTCGCGCATTTTTCTCAATGCCTCTGTTGCATCAAAATTTGTAACATACTAATATATGCAGCTTGTATAAAACTTAATACATTTTTTATCAATATTTCTGCTTCGTATCTAATTCAAATATGTTTCGAGTTTAAATATATTTCGATATATCGATACATCGCAACAAACTGGCAGTTGTTGCGATATAGACGTGTTACTGTTGCGACTCCCGTCTAGCGGCGTGTATAGTGTAAACTTTGGAAGCGCTAAATTCGAACCAGATCACACTAATGTGATAGGAAAGGGAAACAAAGTGAAGTTCGCACAAGCCCGAGGGGTTTGAAAATAGTTAGAGATTCTTTTAATGAGGGGACTTCATGATTACAAACTAATTGATACCCTCTTAGAAACGGATGTTTGAATAAATGAACTTCTCGTTTCTCCCTTCTCCTAGCTGCGTAATTCCAGAGCAATGTTGTTAACCGCTCGGTGTTATAAAAATCGATAACCGAAAAGGAATCGGATCGACAAATAGGAATTAAGCTAATTAATTAGTAAATTTGCGATTGGCTCTTAGTAACTAAGATATCTTGTTATAAATAAAAGAAAACCCGATGGGTCCTGGAAAGCGTCACTCGAGCTCCAAACGCAGAACTGAGCAAACGTATAATTCTGAATTCCAATAAATTCTTTATTTTGTGTTCAATAGAGTCATCAGTTATTTGTGTTTTAGTCTTTTATTATTTTACCATCACCTTTATTATTCTTGTTATTATTACTTTTCTTTAAAAAATCCGCGTCCAAGGAGCAGAGCTCTTCAGGGCTCTACGGACTCCGAACCATACGAAACTCCCTTTGGGCTTCGAGAATTCCCAGCCGGCCCCGCAACACAGTTTACTTAAAAGTGCAACGTCAGAGTTTGTTAGATTGAAAGAAGTTTCTCGTGCTACGGCCATAAATAAACTATATCTGTGGTTCAGTTTTGCTAGAAAAAACATCATGCCGTTCGATAAGTAAGTACAAAGGTAAATTTCAACATGATTTAACGAGAGCGTCGTTAATTGCAATGCGAGTTATACTAAATATACTTCAAATTATGAAAATATCTATTCTGAATGGAGGCACGTTTCTTATTAATTATGAAATAACCTCATTTCCATAACCAAAAAATATTATTGAAAAACATGATCTTCTTTTTTTTAAGCTTATATTTATCTTATCGGAGAATTCGTCGGAGGAACTTCAAGTAATGAACGAAAAGAAATTGACATCATACCGATCAAATGGACCAATGTCAATGAAGAAAATGTCGAGGAATGCGAGACTTTATACCCTCCACCTCCATACAATGACCATGTTTTTAAAAAACTTATACGCCTCGTTAAAAACAACGAAGACGCTGATCTTGAATACTCCATGTATCCTATAAGGATTAGAGCTTTTGCAAGTAAGAAAATTTTATTCCAGAGATTCTTTGTTTATGCCTTATGTCAGCGAATATCTTTGGAACATATAAAAAGAATACGTCACCTGATTTTCAAAGATTATTAATAATTTAATATATATTCGATTTCTAGAAAATTATAAGGAAGCTGAAATGAAATTGCAGGTCGTCACAAGACAATCTTCGGCATTTTCTACTGGAAGTGAGATGGATAGTGACGAAAAGGCGAGAGCTGCATCAAAAATTGTTAGAACTCTTAGCGTTCCTAAACAAGATGTAACATTTCACAGCGATTTAAAAGGATTCTCAGACACAGAGAATGAAACATTGGGCTCGAGTAAAGGTATTGCAGGCAGAATATATGTAATTTCTATTTTTATCATGAATTTTTTATTCAGATTATTCAGATGAAGATGAGAGATCACCCATGCTCACTCCAAGGAAGATACGAAAAATGTCTCCAAAGAAACCAGAAAAAGTCGATTTTCAAAATTTTTACGTTTCAAAACAAATTTATTTTTACTTTTTCTCGACTTATATTTTTTTTTATTATGTTCACAGACAAAGACTTCCAAAAAGAGGTTATTTCAAGCGACGGTAATTAATTTTCATGGACAGAAACGCATTTTTAAATCTTTTATGGCATTACTGTCTTTTTATTTCAGATGACTCAGGCGAAGTACTCGGTCCTCTTGAGTCAAAAATCAAAAGTACAAATCTTTTTTTTGCGGAAAAAATCAAAGGTAGAATCAGTTTTATGTAATCGTACTTCAAAAATATTCAAGTTTCAATTACTTCTTTTTTTGTATTTGTAGAAAAACCAAAACCATCCAAGGTAATCAAGTCCCCAGAGAAAGACCCTGCAACTTCTGCTAGACACCAACAGATACGGTCTTGTACGCCAAAGCAGTCGAAAAACTCGAACACCACTATTTCAAAGCCGCTCCAAAATGGGTCCTCAGCACAATCCCCAAAAAACTCTTTCATCGAAAATGTAATCTCAAAATACTCGGATATACTGAGTAAAAAAGGAGGAGAATCGATATCAAAAAAGGGTATGAGACTGTGAATACTTTTATGTGATTTAGTTCAGTGAAATCTTGATTACAATATTTTTTATTCATATACTTATTTATATAATGATATGCTATTTTGATTATATACATAATAACTCTATTGTTGTACAATATATGAAACTGATTGATTTTCTTTAAAGATTTATATATCACATATTTATATTTCGTAAAATACTTGGCTCTGATGTTTCGAGGAGTTAATAATATTATCGAGTTTCATGTTTCGGAGGTACAGAAGGATTGTAATAATATTGTCGAATTGCTACACAAAAAAGGATCGAGCGACAATGCTCCATTAAATTGTATTTTGAATGCACATATGCTGGGTAAAAAATACAATTTTACTCTGCCCCTCCAAACTGTATCAGAATTTACAGCATTCTGCGATCTTTTGTCAACGAATGAGGAATTTTCCAAGGATTTTGTGAGTTGAAAAACCATTAAATATCAGACTGTTAAAGATAAAAAAATACTGTCACAAAATATTATGTATTACAAACTATTTCAGAATTCATCGATGTGCTCATTATTTTCGAAGCTGCATTCGTTAACGAAGAATTTGACAGCAATATTGAAAGAATATGTTCACAGGGATTTGGCCATACAATTTACCGCAGTGAAGAAGAGCAGCACTAAAGAGCTGATATTAAAAGATACAGTTTTCTCGACAAGTGTACAAAGTATAATTAATTTATTACTGAACACTTGAATAAGTTTTATGTTTTTTCGATACATTGATGAAGAAAAAAATTTTAGATTTCATCGATGGGCAAAGGAGTTTGGACAATGAAAGGCTTCAAGTGAAGGAATATCTACGAAAAGGCCTTAAGCGATGTATTGCCCAACGCTAAGGATTGGAGTGGAGGTAGAAGCCAGAGAAAGAAGAAAGATATTACCGAAGAAGCTGACTAAAATTATAATATTTTTAAATTGTTACTAATTAATTTTATTAAATAAATATTTTCTGTCAATTTAACAGGTATTTGTAATATTTTTTTCAAAATTCGAGACAATAAACGTTCGCTAGTTTTAAGCTATTTTTCCCTACTAGTTTTAAGCTAGTTTTCCCTACTAGTTTTGAGCTAGTTTTCCCTACCAGTTTTTCCACACTATCGCCTGGGAGGGAAAAGCATTACATGACTAGTAGGGAACTAGTAGGGATTCCTAGTAGGGCGCTAGTTGAAAAACTAACTAGCGCCCCACTTTTTCCCCAGTTGTATTTCTACTGGGGTATAAGGAAAACTAGATATGGACTTGACAGTTTGAGTCAGGTTATAACTAGCCAGGAATTGAAAGGGAAAAACTGGATGTGAACTAGTTAGCCAGAGTCGAGTTACAACTATTCCAGTTTTACAGACTGGGTTTTAGGCGGAATTTGGTTAGTTTTTCCTTTCTAGTTTTTCCCTATCCAAGCCCGGCTATTACCTCACCAGAAATAGGGAAAAACGAGACAAATTTCTACTAGGGAAGTTTGCTCTAGGGCAGTCGGTCCGCCCTCGAGCTCGACCGTGGAATGCTCACCCCCCACTCCTCGGTATAAGGTCTCCTGGTGGGGAACTCTATGACTGCCCCTTGTTGCCCCAATACGATCACCGTTTGTTCACCGTTGTTCAAAGTTATAATGACAACAGTAAGAAGGGTTTAAAAAAGTTTGTGGATGGCGTAGTCATCGAAAACAAAAGCCGCAAAATTTTTCTAAATCTATATGAGTGTGGTTATCGCGTAAACTAGAATGAAGTAAATATTTACGAAATTCCAATTTTGCAACACAGAAATCTAACAAATGCTTTCCCAAGAAATTAATGTTTCCATTTGAAATACAACCATTTTTGGGCTTTTCAACATTATTCATTCGACATGAACTAAAGTTCATACGAGAACCATAGATTAGGAAAAATTGTAGGATTTTTGTTTCAGGTGATTACGACAAGCAAAATCATGCTCGCCAGCAACAAACTTTTTTTTCAAACCCCGCTTATTACTAGGTACCATTATAAATTTGAACCAAAGTATTATTATTGCATACGAAAATTTGAACTCATTTTTTAAAATTCAATTAATAAAAGTACGATTGCCCGATGAGAAGATGAGCTACTACCCACAAGCTGAAATGTCACAGGGGCAAGGGGAATCGTCCACTCGCGTCAACCTATCCCCTCCAACACAGTTCGTCCCGTGACGAAGAACTCGAACGCAACTAATCGCGACAATCCGCGGATACGGCTAGCCGCTAAGAACCGAAAACTAGGACTTCTTGGAGGGGATAGGGTGGAGCGAACAGGCGATTCCCCTTGCCCCTGTGACATTTCAGCTTGTGGGTAGTAGCTCATCTTCTCATCGGGCAATAGTAGGTTTATTCTCATTAAATAAATAATATCAGGATTAGTTTAATAGCCATTTCAAATTAGGTCGACCGCGTGTCCCGGATTTACCCTATGTGGCCCAACTGTATGCCAACAACAAATGCTACTAAGTAGGGAGAATTGACGTTGGCTTGAAACTCGTTGACTGTCAACGGCAACAACCACGACGAATTCGATCGGCCACGATGCCTTTGCTACTTCGATCGCGGGTTAAACAGAAGACACCTACACGGTTAGCGAGAAAGAAGGTAGAAAAGGATCGGAAGCGTAGCGGGGATATATTAGCCTACTAATATTAAAGCGGAGATAAAAATGGCGAGTGCCGACGCATACCGCCATTTCATAACCGGCTAACTATAAATTACGCCCGGAAAGATTTCTCACGACAACCGAGTGATAGCGTAAAAAGAATACCGTACGATGTCGTGTAATTTAACATCGGCCAACGCAACGGCTCTAAATTAAAACCTATTTATCCAGCCAGCGATAAAGCGTCAGCCATATTTAGGTAGCTCCTCTGTCTTCTGCGGAGCAAGAATAACGCGTGAAAATTTTTAAGCTGCGCGACGATAATTCAATTCACCGAAAACTCTTATTAGGTATCGAAACAGGGACTCAAGGACTCCGGCGTGGGACATGGTTGGACAACACACGTACAAGAGAGGTGGTAATGTGTGCGTGAATTGACGCCAGCGCGAAGCCAGCCAAGTGGCGACAACGCGAATGAATGTGACGTCACAGACGAGCCAACGTCAGCGCCAAGCCAAATCAAATGCGCCACGGACGCGAATAGGTACTACGCACGATTGGATATGATTGGAGACGAATCGACGCCAGCGCCAAGCGAGTAACGCCGCGGCCAACCACCGCTCTCTGTAGGTGTTTCCTTCTGACCAATAGCAGCCGTGGCCGGTGGACTCTGCTTGAAATTTAGAGGGGCCACGCCGGGTTCCAGAGAAGGCGCTTTTTACGTGGCTCAGAGTCCACCTGTGACGTCACATTAGTTTCGCGTTGCCACCGCGTGGCTGGCTTTGCGCTGGCGTCAATTCACGCATACATTACCACCTCTCCTGTACGTGTGTTGTCCAACCATGTCCCACGCCGGAGTCCTTGAGTCCCTGTATCGAAACTACTGCAGCCACCGTTTATCCAACCATTAGGGTAATTGTGGGAGTGCTGCCGCACGTTACGCAAAATTGTCACCGCGTCTAAATTTTGCAATGAAAATGTTTTCCAAGGATACATATTATTAGTTTAACATCTTGTGATTCTACTAGCATTAAAAAAAATCAAAATTTTAATATTTGTCACCCTTAAAAAATTGAAACTAAAAACCTCTCTTTGGAAGGAGAGACCCCGCATGTGCGGGAGTGATGCCGCATTTCGAAAAACGTTTAATTTTCGATTTAAACTTGTTAATTCTAAGTTTTTATATAAAAAAATAGTAAAAACAAAGTAAAATGGAACATTTTTATTTTATATAATTATAAAATTGGAAAATTAAATGGGTACAGTAGGTACAGATATCATTTCTGTTTTTCGAAATTTAACATTCTTTTTTCTTCCTCACACATTCGTTACACATAGTGTAATGCAAAATGCATGTTCCATGCAGCCACTTTTTACATTTTGGACAAATAATCCAGTCAGTCTTGGATTTCGTGGTATACTAAACAGTCTCAAACGAATGAAATCGGCAATGGTGTACCGACATCCCTGATATACCAATAGTGCGGCGTCTCTCCGAGTGCGGCACGTCTCCCACAATTACCCATTACGAATCGCATTTAATGAGGTACACGAACATGCTATGCAGTGCGAACCGTTTCCTTTACTGGTTACTCATCTTCGTCCCTCGCCCCAATCCCCAGAAGCTTCTAATGAATATCCATAATAACGCGGGCGCATTCCGTCGTTAACCGCCCTCCCCCCACTCGTTTCCCTTCGTTCGCCGTATTTCTCGAGCGACGATGCAGGCCGAAGTACTATTGCCCGATGAAAAGAAGAGTCACTACCAACAAGCTGAAATGTCACAGGGGCAAGGGGAATCGCCTGTTCGCTCCACCAGGTCTGTGAAGATAGCACCCCCAAATTCTAATTTTCGGAAAAACGAAATGGCATTCGTTTGTCCATCGTTTGCCCATGTTTGCCCATAAAAAATTTTCGTTTGCCCACCCTTCAAAAAAAAGTTATCGCAAAAACAAAATTTTTTGTCAGCACCCCCATGAAAACATTTTAATGATTTCGAAGTGGGAAACGATTGTCCATCGTATGCCCACGTTTGCCCACCCAACAATTTTTTTTTCCCACCCTTCAAAAAAAAGTTACGAGCAAATTAAAAAATTTAATATTTTTTCCGAAAATATTTTCAAAATCGGTGGTTTAACGATTGATTCTGTTAGCTTAGATGTAGGAGAGATTTGCCCACCCAATAATTTCGTATGCCCACCCTCCAGAACCGAATTAAAAAATAAAATACCCGAAAAGAAGGACACCGGAGACGCGATTGCGTTAAAGTTCGATTTTTTCCTAAAATATTTTCAAAATCGGTGGTTTAACGATTCATTCTGGTAGCTTAGATGTAGGAGAGATTTGCCCACTCAATAATTTCGTATGCCCACCCTCCAGAATCGAAATAAAAAATAAAGTTCACGAAAAGAAGGGCACCGGAGACGCGATCGCGTTAAAGTTCGATTTTTTCCGAAAATATTTTCAAAATCGGTGGTTTAACGATTCATTCTGGTAGCTTAGATGTAGGAGAGATTTGCCCACCCAATAATTTCGTATGCCCACCCTCCAGAATCGAATTAAAAAATAAAGTTCGCGAAAAGAAGGGCACCGGAGACGCGATCGCGTTAATGTTCGATTTTTTCAAATATATTATCAAAATCGATTGTTCTTACCGTAAAGGTTTAATGTATTTGATGGTATATTATCCAAAATTTTGCACACACTATTTCCCGTCACTTTATTCGAACGACACTTCAATTTGTAGCTCTCATCGAATGCTTCACACTTTTCACACATCTGCACCATGTGCCGAATAACACCAGAGTCTATCAATGCTTTTCTAATCACTTTTCACTAATCACCGCATTGAATTCGCAAAACGAGAAATAATATAATCTCACAGTTACTTCACAAGCCGGAAATGAACGCACGATCTTGCGAGAGCTGTGTCCGAACTCAGAAGACTGACTGATTTTCGTGGGTCGTTGGGAAGACGTCGAGGGTGTCGCAGACATCTGTTTACGTTTCAGCAGTTACTTGACGCCGCGGTCCTTTACAATGGCAGCGTTGCGTGCCCAGCCAGACAATTTACAGCAAATTTGCGTAAAGTTTATCGAATATCAAATCACGTAATGCAACAATGTTGCGCGCTTTGTGAGTGCTCACCTTGGCGTTAAATTTAGGCCATGTGATGATTCAATTAGAACAGAAAATATTGTAGCAATCTTTATACACTCGATGAGGATATTCTGTTCAGGTGATATTTGAATCATATTTGAGTCATGACGTGCTGCTAATATTTACACAAAATTTACGTTCTCCCTATCTCGTACCGTCCTTGCTCGCTTCCAGTGTCTCTCGCTCGCTCTCGTTCCATCTCGCTCTCGCCTTCGCCGGACAGGAATGAGACAAAAGTGGTGGGGATAGCGAAAAACGCACATCGTGTACACCAAACCGAGCCCATAAGGAGACAAAACTGTACCTTATATTTGTGCAAAATTTACCTACAGTTGTGCATTGAAAAATAGGGATCATATTTGAATCACATTTGAAGCAATCAATGCAGCACACAATGATTGCAAATTGACATCATCACTTTACATTATATTTACAACATATGTTTTAGTCATATTTAGTAAATTATCATGAGTCTAACGATATAGCAATATTGATCAAATATGTAGTAAATGTATTGATTCATTGCATGATCAAGAATTTAACTCATGAAAGTCTAGCTGGGTGCCGTCAGCGAAAGAAAGTAACTACGCCTTTATAAACATTTCTTAAAGGTGTCACCAAATACTCTAAACTCTTACGTTAAAAACAATCGGTGGAATTTGTTAACAAATTTGAAAAGCATTTCAAAATTCCAGAGGAAGAAGAAGAAAAAGAAATAGTGGATAGCATTAATGTTTCTAACGAAAGTAATACTAGAATTTAAGAATTCTAGCCTTACAATAATCCAAATGAAATAAATAATATACTGCCACAATTATATTTTGAGTGGAATGTCTGATAACTCTATACCTCCACCATGAAAACCATCCTAGAGTTTCCAAAGCAGCCTCGCGTGGCAAGCTCCCGCGGCAGCTTCGCGCTACCTGGCCGCGCGAGGCTGCTTCGCAAAGTGATCAAAT
Organism: Andrena bicolor; assembly: GCA_960531205.1. Classification (NCBI taxonomy): domain Eukaryota; kingdom Metazoa; phylum Arthropoda; class Insecta; order Hymenoptera; family Andrenidae; genus Andrena; species Andrena bicolor. The sequence goes on from OY482664.1 coordinate 26,845,347, forward strand.
CGAGGTATGCAGTTTCCAGACTTTCCACTCTGCGCGGCGTGCCTCGCGAGAAATTCTCACAAAGTCGATAAGCACCTTTGACAGAACATATTCCCAATTAAAAGTTATCCCCAAAATTGAAAATTTTATATTAGCGTTCCACAAATTAAACCAAATGAATATAAAAGGAGCCGTTAAAAAAGAAAATTCCAAGTTAGTAGTACAGTGGTCCCCGGATTATTGACATGCTTTTTCCGCCGGATCATCGGGAAAGCCACCCCACAGTTTTGCTTCCTCGGAGCGAGCGAGGGCCATCGGTCCCAGGTAGACCACCCGTTGACTGCCGGGAGCAATAAAACCGTTGGACCAGGTAAAATACCCAGTAGAGAAAAAGAAAATGTTCATGCTTTTGATAGATGTTCATGAAAGTATTACCAATGGATTTTTGGGGATTTCCCAATGAAAATGAGTTCAAATATGGAGAAATTCGGTTCATTTTCAGTGAACATAGCGTGTGTCGCAGACCAGTCACCAGAAACGTGTTTTCCGCTTAAACCGGGGAACTGGAATTCTAATTGTATTTTCATAATAAAAAACAGACCGAATTGCTTCGTGTTTGGACACATTTTCGTTGACATAAACTCACCAATCCATCGGTAATACTTCCTTCCAGATGTAATCAGTAATATGAAAATACTGAATCTCAATTCGCCGTCGACCGAGGGTCCCCCGCTGATGCGCTATTTCACTCACTCTCGGTTTACGCTATTCAGTCTCCTTGTCAGACGGCTCGGGCGAGGGTCCTGACAAGGGTCAGTTTATTAGGCGCACACTACTTCCCCTACCCCGGTTTATGGAGAAATCACCGGTCCCGAATCTTTCTCGATAATCCGGTGTCCACTGTATCTACTATTACTGTAATATCATATTTTTGCATAATTTTATATATATATGTGTATACTGAAGAATTGCGCAAAAAAATTAAGAAAATTTTGTTTAAAATCTTTGCTTGTGTCTGATTATTAAGATGTATTAGTAACCATTTTCTTAAATGTTCTTTACATGATTGGTATTGCGCGCCTGAAACCAGTGGACGAAAGCCAGACCACGGTAGGTAAAGGTCGCGGGCGGAAACAACTCGACTTTCCCCAAACATGTGTTTGCCAACACTCAAGGCCAAGTCCCTTTTAACATCGACGAAAATTCGGGCCTAACCCTGAGTTGTAAACATCTGCAGCGGAGAAGACGGGGTTAGACCTCAAGCATTGCCTGTCGTACTAAATTCTACACTCCTGTCCCTGTTACAGGGTATACAAAAATATTAAAAAATGGACCAGTTATTTGTTGTCCCGCGCAGTTCCTCCGCGTAAGCGGTTATCAAGTATCTCAAAAACAATTTGTCCGATTTATTTCAAACCTGGTACACATATTCTTAATGGTATTATCTAAAACGTAGCACCACATTTTTTTATGCGATAATAATTCAAATTGAAGTGTCGTTCGAATAAAGTGACGGGAAATAGTGTGTGCAAAATTTTGGATAATATACCATCAAATACATTAAACCTTTACGGTAAGAACAATCGATTTTGATAATATATTTGAAAAAATCGAACATTAACGCGATCGCGTCTCCGGTGCCCTTCTTTTCGCGAACTTTATTTTTTAATTCGATTCTGGAGGGTGGGCATACGAAATTATTGGGTGGGCAAATCTCTCCTACATTTAAGCTACCAGAATGAATCGTTAAACCACCGATTTTGAAAATATTTTCGGAAAAAATCGAACTTTAACGCGATCGCGTCTCCGGTGTCCTTCTTTTCGGGTATTTTATTTTTTAATTCGGTTCTGGAGGGTGGGCATACGAAATTATTGGGTGGGCAAATCTCTCCTACATCTAAGCTAACAGAATCAATCGTTAAACCACCGATTTTGAAAATATTTTCGGAAAAAATATTAAATTTTTTAATTTGCTCGTAACTTTTTTTTGAAGGGTGGGAAAAAAAAATTGTTGGGTGGGCAAACGTGGGCATACGATGGACAATCGTTTCCCACTTCGAAATCATTAAAATGTTTTCATGGGGGTGCTGACAAAAAATTTTGTTTTTGCGATAACTTTTTTTTGAAGGGTGGGCAAACGAAAATTTTTTATGGGCAAACATGGGCAAACGATGGACAAACGAATGCCGTTTCGTTTTTCCGAAAATTCGAGTTTGGGGGTGCTATCTTCACAGACCTCGCTCCACCCTATCCCCTCCAAGAAGTCCTAGTTTTCGGTTCTTAGCGGCTGGCCGTATCCGCGGATTATCGCGATTAGTTTCGTTCGAGTTCTCCGTCACGGGACGAACTGTGTTGGAGGGGATAGGTTGACGCGAGTGGACGAATCCCCTTGCCCCTGTGACATTTCAGCTTGTTGGTATATAGTGGCTCTTCTTTTCATCGGGCAATAGAAGGTATACATATAGGTAAGTGTGTACGTAAGTGGGGGCCACGCGATCGCAGAAGGGAGTCTTTCACGAAGACGACGAGCAAGACGACAGGGCTAACCCGCCAGCGATCGAGCGCAATTGGCATGCAAGTTGGCCGGCGGACCATTGCACCCGGATGTCGCGCATTGCCCACAGAGGGCAGAATACGCCTACTTGGAATTTCGAAATCCGTGGAGATCTTTCCATGCAGGGAGGCTAACGAAAATCAGAGAAGATTAGCCTGCTATCAACTGATCATTATTACGTGGCTACAGGCGGCAAGTTACTGTACACCTTCGCAACTAATTGCACACCGTGCTATACTGTATTCCACATTAGAGCATACCGATTTCGCGCAAGCACGACCCTCAGGGGGCGTTGCTACGCTCGACTCCTATGTTTTTCTCCGTCGCACGGCCCTCTACTTACTCTCTCTGTTAACTTTTCGTGCACTGTTTACCTTGACAACGGTCAGGTCCCGCGTTTGGGATTGTACCAGTTATTCCTTGGAAATTACCACGGCCAATCGCTTGCGGTTCAAACGGTCGGTAGTAGTGGGGGCTGCGCAGATCGGTCGCAAATCGGTAGGGGCGTCGGTATGCTCTAATGTGGAATACAGTATAGGACAATTGCTTGAGGCTATACTCGACTCGGCTCGGTTCTCTCGACGCCAAGTTCGATCAACAGTGATTACTGGTTCCGGAACGAACGGCCGATATATACTACCTACCTACAATATACACACATATAACGTCCCCGAGGCGACGTAACGAGACTTTTCCAACGAGAAACGTCGAGGGAGAATTTAACTGGCGCATTAAAGGCGTAGAGTCTTGATTCGGGGCCGGCTTGTATAAATTAATCGAGTTACGACAGCATTTCCCGGTCTAACGACCTCGGTAATCCCGGACAGCGAACAACAGGCAACCGCGACTACTGCGCGCGTTTAGTTCTGCTCGGACCGTAATTGCTCCATCCGAGCTTCCCTTCAGGGTCAACGGCCCTCCAGCTCTACGTGCCCGTTTCTGCCAGCCTTCTATGCACGCTGTACAGAACCGTAATTCGTCAAGCGTTTCTGAATAGCATGATAGATATTACGAGATCGTCGCTGCTCCGTTCTGCCTCTCCGGCGCGGCGCGACGATGCACAATCCGGGCACACGACTGTGTAAAACTTGCAAGCAAACAGAAGATACGGCAATACGGTTCGCAGAGAAGCATCGAGTGACCTGTTAGAAGCGACAAACTGCTTGTGTACACAGGTACATACACATACGTTCGCCCAGGCTTTCGCGAAGCTTGCCACTTTGTGGCACGAAAGGATGCGTGCGCAGGCTGTGCGGGCTTCGCAAGTACGAAATGGACAGTTGCTGGCTCGCGTCAAAGAATAGTTTACAATCCACGGGGAGCGGGAGCGGGAGCGGGATCGCGTCGCGATGCTCTGCTCTGCTCTGCTCTGCGATGAGATGCGATGCAATGGTACGCGAAGGCTTTCACGAGGGTCGCGTCGCGACGGGACGCGTCTCGTTCAAAGGCACGAAGAATTTCTCACGCTCAAAGCATTCATGCAGGGAATTCCAAGCACGTAAATCTTGGCAAATCTTGCGAGTGGCCTACTACCGCCATCCCTCGCCCTCACTTTTCTCTCTTCACCCCTTTTCCCTTTTCATTGTCGCTCTCTTAGGCTTTTCCTCAGTGTTTCCGAGATACGTAAAGCGGTGCGCATTCGTGAACTCGCCGAAAGGGGACTTTGGGCGAATCTTTTACGACTCAGGGAGCCTACTCGTATTCAAGCTCGAGTATTTAAACGAGCCTAATTTGCTTGCTCTCTGGTATCGAGGATACAGGCGGTAAAACGGCGATTATACGGTATAGAGTAGGTTAAAATTCGCACGATAATTGATTACCCCAAGCGGCTCGGAAAACCCTGTCGACTCCATTCGCGGCAGGATATTAACTTGCTAGCTGCGGACTCGCAATACCTGCCGTTCGCCTTGAGCTGTGAAATTTATCTTCAACGTGAAAAAAGCAGCGACGGTTCACCGTATCTCCCGTCTTTTACTCCTATGTACCTACCTATCCGGGCACCTAGGTACGTTCACCCGCAGCTGCGACCTATCGATTGGAATCGTGTCTATCCAACCATCCTGAACGCCATTAATTGCTTTACTAGGGTGGATGTACCAGTAAATGAACACGTACCAGTGAATGAACATTTTTTATTAAAATGAGTAAAAGAAGTTATTAAAGTAAGCAACTAATTAATTAGAGACTTCTTTTCATTTCTTGCTTCATATTCAAACAATTTTTGCAGCACGTGGAATCATTCACGCTGCAAACATAATTTTATAATAGTGTTCATTCATTAGCCTTAACTGTTCATTTACTGGTGCCTTTACCCTACGTAGTTGTTGGAGTGGATTCTGTCGGAGCAAGTATATTCGAAGGGATGAAAAGAAAGGTGAGCGTTGGTAATGTTTGCAGTGATTGAAAGCTCACCGGTGCGAGACAGGGCTGTAAAGATAACGCGCGAGCGTACCTAACTACTTACTCGAGAGCCCGAGAGATTGTTATTGAGACTGAGAGAGCAACTCGTCTGCAACTGCTATCGATTCTCGTAGTAGCCCTCGGGGACACGAGGGGAGCGCAGGGGTTCGCCAGGTCCAAGTTATTATTTGATAATACCCGTGGCTGTTAATGAAAGCGCGTACCTACAAAGCTAGGCGTATATGTACGTATACCCGTGTAGTCGTCATCCTCGGATGCCCGGTCATGCTGGTGCGCTATACCGACGTCAACGTTATCATGCCACACCACGGCATGGCACGGCGAGGGATCCTCCGCCAAGTCATAAACTTAGCCAACTTCGACATGGTATCTTACCCCGTAAATTGACCAAGAAGACCAGACTAATTTTCATGCCGGCGCAAAACCCCTGGCAGAGTCGCGTACGCTCGCGAGCAAACCGTGTAATCTCAGGGTTTTCCGGTTACTCGTGTTATCAGCCCGTTCCAACCAACCCAACGAGTTCGCTAACCATTCCCTATTAATATCCGTGCACGTGCGTCGATGTAATTGCTTCGAAATGAATACAATACCCGAATACCGTTGTCCACGCTAAGGGTCTGCACTTGCAAGCATACGTACTATTGCCCGATGAAAAGAAGAGCCACTACCAACAAGCTGAAATGTCACAGGGGCAAGGGGAATCGCCTGTTCGCTCCACCCTATCCCCTCCAAGAAGTCCTAATTTTCGGTTCTTAGCGGCTAGCCGTATCCGCGGATTGTCGCGATTAGTTGCGTTCGAGTTCTTCGTCACGGGACGAACTGTGTTGGAAGGGATAGGTTGACGCGAGTGGACGATTCCCCTTGCCCCTGTGACATTTCAGCTTGTGGGTAGTAGCTCTTCTTCTCATCGGGCAATAGTACATGCACACGTAGTGGAAGGGGAGCATAATGGGGTAGCGAGGTAAGATGGAGTATCGTGAAAAAAGCCCTAATAGAAAAATGCTAGACATTTGATGGAGGTACTAAAAGGAAAGCATTGTATTGTAACAGTTAGGTCGTTGATAGAAATGAGTGGGGAGCGCGCGTCTTTTGTTTAAAGCTGTGAAATCCTCCACATGCTGCATGGATCTTATTTTATGTACTAAAAAGTAGAGCTGTTCGAGTACTCGGAAAAAGCGAGCCGAGCCGAGCCGAGTAGGGTAGACTGGGTACGGTTGAAACATTTTAGCGTTTATCGTCCATTGCATCGAGATTAGTTAAGCGAGCGATGACGGAAATATATTAAATAAAAGACCACATATCTGTCTATTAATGGGCAATGTTATTTGAGATCACTGTATTGTATTTTATGTGTAAAATCAAATTTAAAAAGAAATGTAATTTGTTTCAACCGTCCCAATGCCGGGGTCGGTTGAAACAGTGCCTGGGGTCAATTGAAACACATGCAAATAATACAAAATATAATAAAGGAACATGTTTTATTCATCGTCTAATAACATTTTACGACTCGTAATGGCACAGTTGAACATCACAAATATTTTTTTATTAATATTCAAGTCTTTCACGATACTTATAATCTAACATAATTTTTAATCAGCCTTCAAAGGTTTATATTAAGTACAACTTAAATTATATAATAATCAGATGTTGGTGACGATTATTTTTTTTGTAATGTTTGTGTACTACAGCAGCTTTAAAAAAAAACTTTAGCACTTCAGCTATAAAATATGTTAAAAAAAAATTAAAGACTTATTATTTCTATAAAAATCAATATTTTATTTATATTTTTCTCGTAGTCTTCCTTTAGCGTACCCTTGGCATCTAAGAAACAAGAAAATTAAATAAATAAACTGGTTCAACCGTACCCACAAAAACTGTTTCAACTGTCCCCAACCTACCTTCTAGGTATAAAACGGTTCACAGTAAGAATGATAATAAATTTCAATAAAAACTAATCATACAGCCATATTCTACACACTTCAATTAATACAATACAAAACTCTCAATACTCTAACTTTAATAAAACCACAATAATTGCAAAAATGTACGAACGACAAATACTTACTTTTCCGTCAAAAAACACAATGGGGCCTCCTATACACAAGCACAGCACGCGAAGAGCGACGCAACACTAAACTTCGTGTTTCGACTTGTCGCCCGCTTCGTTCTACCCTTGCACCCCTCACCCCTTCATGCACGGTATCGAGATATTCGCTTTGTTTCAACCGTCCACCGTTTCAACCGTACCCAGTCTACCCTACCCGTAAAAACCGAGTAGCTCGATAAATCCGAGTAGCTCGAATTTTTTCGAGTAGCTCGAATATTTTCGAGCGGCCCGAAAGAACCGAGAAACTCGAATTTTTCGAGCATCTTGAAGCTTGAAGCTTGAAGCAAAGAGGAGGTATAATAAGAGGCGTCACTCGACAAGGACAGAAATAATCTAGGGAAACAGTGATTTCTAGTGAGACAACCAATTTAAATGCCCATTCGGCTGCATTCGGCAATGATCGGTAAACTTCGGCAATAATCAGCCAATTGTGGTAAGGTACATTTAGTCGATTTGAATATCCCGCTCGAGTGTACAACCAATTTAAATGCCAAGGTCAAGTAAGGACTTCAAAGGTTCCGCCCGGAGTGACGCCTCTTATTATACCTACTCTTTGCTTGAAGCTTGAACGTTTCGGGCAATACGAATGTTTCGAATATTTTAGGTTACGTTTATCTACTCTAAGAAAAAAAATAAGGAGAAAAGAAAGATAATATATACAGAACTGTATGAATACACTCATAAAGACACGAAAAAATGAAAAGAAAAAAAGAAATATTTGAATTTAGTACTTTTCAAAAGTTATAAAATATTTCCATTTACAGCTTATAATTTAATTATTTACTTTACTTATCGAGAACCATTATTTACATTCCAGTAGATAAACGTAACCTAAAATATTCGAAACATTCGTATTGCCCGAAACGTTCAAGCTTCAAACTTCAAGATGCTCGAAAATTTCGATCTGCTCGAAAAATTCGAGTTTCTCGGTTCTTTCGGGCCGCTCGAATATATTCGAGCTACTCGAAAAAATTCGAGCTACTCGGATTTATCGAGCTACTCGGTTTTTACGGGTACTCGGCTCGGCTCGGAAACCGAGTCTCGGCTCGGTCCGAACTTCAAGCTACTCGAATATTCGAGTACTCGAACAGCCCTAAAAAGACTTATAATAAATATATATATTTAAGAACGGTAAGTCAATTATTTTTGTTACTTATGCCAGTTGTCAATTGAGGGGCTCATATGTAAGTACATATATATAAATAATATATAAGTATATATGTATATATGTATGGCATATGTATAGTTTTATCCCCCCCAAAAAACTTCAAAAAAAGTAAAAAAATTACGCCAAGTACATGAAATCACAAAAAAATAGAAGAAAATATACAACCCCCCCCCCCCCCCAAAATAGAAGGAAATATACAATATAAAAAAATATGTGAAATCAAAATGAGCTGCAAGTACATAAAGGTGCTTTCCAACTGCGCTTATGATGACACAACTACAAATACACAGCTAAAATGCTGTATTCGTACATTCTATTACTCATATCGCGGACATTTTAATTAACCCATCAGAATAAAAGAATCCCGTTTAAAAACATTGTCGTAAATTAATAGCTTTACAAAATTAATGATATACAAAAATTGCGCGAATTGTAACAATGGTTATTTATATAATGATATTTTAATAGGAATAAATATTTTATTCAAAATACTTGGCGCTGCGAAACCGAAAAAATGTTAATTGGTTTAGTATTAATAATTTGCAACAGCTCCCTTACAATGTATACCTAATAAACATATTCACGAACGCACGCACAAGAAAGAAAGGAAAAGATTAATGCAATTTATACATATTTATTCAGTTTAGCAACACCAATTCGGGGAGCAGCGCCAAGTATTTTGAATAAAATATTTATTCCTATTAAAATATCATTATATAAATAACCATTGTTATAATTCGCGCAATTTTTGTATATCATTAATTTTGTAAAGCTATTAATTTACGACAATGTTTTTAAATGGGATTCTTTTATTCTGATGGGTTAATTAAAATGTCCGCGATATGAGTAATAGAATGTACGAACACAGCATTTTAGCTGTGTATTTGTAGTTGTGTCATCATAAACGCAGTTGGAAAGCACCTTTATGTACTTGCAGCTCATTTTGATTTCACATATTTTTTTATATTGTATATTTCCTTCTATTTTTGGGGGGGGGGGGGGGGGTTGTATATTTTCTTCTATTTTTTTGTGATTTCATGTACTTGGCGTAATTTTTTTACTTTTTTTGAAGTTTTTTGGGGGGGATCTCACTTCTTTTTACAAAGATAATTTGCATAGCGAATGACTTTAGATAATTTTTAATATTATATTTATTATTATCTTCATTTTTTTGTGATATCAAACTACGAATAAACTTCGGATAATTGGGATTGGTGGAATTGATTTATTTAAAAATTTGAATTTTCAGATATAAAGCAAACATATGAATAAACTCATTTAATTAATATAATAATAATAATGCTATGTTTCAATAAATTTTTTCTCTGATGTAGATCGCACTGCATCATCTTCTGCTTCGATTATCTGTAAATAAATATAAAAGCCACATTTTAGTTATATACCTTAATGTAGAACTTATAGAGTGGTCTTTTGCTCTAGTGAGTGTAGAGACTACATAATGTGTCCGAAGGAGGTGAGAACATATGGTAGAAAGTTTTGTTGGAGGATATTTAAAAAATGCTAATGGTAATTTAGCGAAAATGAATGAAGAGATTCAATATTTTTATTGGTGTTGGTTTAGTATATTTATTGGTGAATTGAAATACTGTTAATGGAAAACTAGTAAAATTAATGAATAGTGTAGAAACTACTGTGGATTTTATTAATTACAGTATTACGAATGTCTTTCACAAAAGATTGAAAAGCATCAACGGAGATGTGTTTTCAGTGTACTTTCTTTACTAATGTGACTTGCTTTACATTGCAAGCAGGCCACCATAATCTATTTTCTTAATAATTCTTAATGTCTCTATGTCTTTAGACAAATTTTGTCGATTTACCTTATTTGACATATTTCCAGAAACTTGTGCGAAACAAGATGCTCTGTCTATCTATCTAATCTTCTCCGGACAACCTCCACGCCTGTGCATTCCCTTCATTTCTATCCATCCAAGCCTGTGTGTCCCCTTCAATTTTACTATCTAAGCCTGTGCGTCTCCTTCATTTTTATCGAAGTCCTGTGCGTCCCCTTCATTTCTATCTATAATATAATAATCTTTACATAAAATAAAAACTGGTATACAAATACAAATATCTGGCAATTTAAATTCAATGCAATTTTCTACTACAATATATTATTTTGTACAAGCATGGTACAAATTTCTAGAAACTTATGCGAAAGAAGGTGCTTCTCTGTCGAACCTTCTCCGGACAACTTCCAAGTCTGCGACTCTACATAAGAAATCTATTAAATAAATTTGGCGACTTACCTTGTTAATTGAGACAATAATTCAGTCGCCTATTTAGTGTAAAAACTCGTGACATTTCAAATTTGGACAACTTACCTTATTTGACACTTGCAGGTTATGATGGAATGACACTTGGTAGGTTATAAAATTCAAAATAGTATACATAGGTATATATATATACAATGACGGACGACGATCCCGGCCGAATAATCCCGAGAGTCGACGAACGAAACATACACTAGTTTCTTTTGGTTGAAGGTGTGCGTGTAACGCGTATATACGTATTATGTCGACGAAAATTTTGACTGGAGAAGAAGAATCAGAATCAGAATCAGAAGAAAAATCTTACCGTTTCTGACAGATCCATGACATGATATTACGATATCTCTGTCATGCGTGGACCGATTTTATTGAACTTGGTCTTATTCGAAAGCTTATGTGTGGTTTACACAAGAAAAATACCATTAAATTTAGGAAATATTGCAGGCGTGATGAGATATTAATGAAATAAGTTTCAGGTTAGGTTGGATTAGCTCAGCGACCAGTAAATGATAGCAGTAGCGACAGTCGCCATATATATAGGGTGTCTTTCCTGTACTTTTTTCCTGTACTTGGCGTCGAGACGCTACCGCGTCTCTAGATATATATAAGCATATTTTAATACACCCTATATAAGCATACCGTTTTAAATAAAACGCGACGCATGCGTAGATACTATTTCGCCAATCACAAACCGTCCACCACGACTTCTCTCCTCCCGATCAACTGGCTCGACCCCCTCGTCTATGTTGAGATTTTGTGCTCCGTCCATTTAATTCTTAGGTCCATGCGTGGCCCTCGCTGCAGGGTATGGTGGGGTCATGGGAACGCTGCTCGGCTCCGCCTGAACCTAGCCGTTTGCCTGTATTGTGTGCGTTACGAAGCTATGCGTAGACCAATACGAGATGAAGCTATATATCGAGAAAGTATCAATGTTCTGACCAATAAAGCTTCTGAATTTTTTCGCACACCTATTCTGATGTGTGTATTTCTACGTTGACAGCTCGGTTTGGCCTACACCCCAGAAGCTTGGCGCTAATAGTGATGGGACTGATACCAGTCTTTCTCATGAGTTTCAAGTAGTTCGATACCCAAAGTACTATTGCCCGGCCGAAAGAAGAGACCTAGCAGGCGGTCTCGGGCGATACAGTCCGTCGCTATGACGATTGGTCGAGACACCTATTTGGTCACATTTTTAAAGACGGAACACACGTATTTTGGTTATCATTGGTTTGGTATCAGGATAATACTTTCCTAAACATATTGTGAAAAATAGGGAAATTTTTATGTTATTATATATTAATGATTAACCGTCTGAGATGATTTTACGGAAAAAATCAAAGGTAGAATCAGTTTTATGTAATCGTACTTCAAAAATATTCAAGTTTCAATTACTTCTTTTTTTGTATTTGTAGAAAAACCAAAACCATCCAAGGTAATCAAGTCCCCAGAGAAAGACCCTGCAACTTCTGCTAGACACCAACAGATACGGTCTTGTACGCCAAAGCAGTCGAAAAACTCGAACACCACTATTTCAAAGCCGCTCCAAAATGGGTCCTCAGCACAATCCCCAAAAAACTCTTTCATCGAAAATGTAATCTCAAAATACTCGGATATACTGAGTAAAAAAGGAGGAGAATCGATATCAAAAAAAGGGTATGAGACTGTGAATACTTTTATGTGATTTAGTTCAGTGAAATCTTGATTACAATATTTTTTATTCATATACTTATTTATATAATGATATGCTATTTTGATTATATACATAATAACTCTATTGTTGTACAATATATGAAACTGATTGATTTTCTTTAAAGATTTATATATCACATATTTATATTTCGTAAAATACTTGGCTCTGATGTTTCGAGGAGTTAATAATATTATCGAGTTTCATGTTTCGGAGGTACAGAAGGATTGTAATAATATTGTCGAATTGCTACACAAAAAAGGATCGAGCGACAATGCTCCATTAAATTGTATTTTGAATGCACATATGCTGGGTAAAAAATACAATTTTACTCTGCCCCTCCAAACTGTATCAGAATTTACAGCATTCTGCGATCTTTTGTCAACGAATGAGGAATTTTCCAAGGATTTTGTGAGTTGAAAAACCATTAAATATCAGACTGTTAAAGATAAAAAAATACTGTCACAAAATATTATGTATTACAAACTATTTCAGAATTCATCGATGTGCTCATTATTTTCGAAGCTGCATTCGTTAACGAAGAATTTGACAGCAATATTGAAAGAATATGTTCACAGGGATTTGGCCGTACAATTTACCGCAGTGAAGAAGAGCAGCACTAAAGAGCTGATATTAAAAGATACAGTTTTCTCGACAAGTGTACAAAGTATAATTAATTTATTACTGAACACTTGAATAAGTTTTATGTTTTTTCGATACATTGATGAAGAAAAAAAATTTAGATTTCATCGATGGGCAAAGGAGTTTGGACAATGAAAGGCTTCAAGTGAAGGAATACGAAAAGGCCTTAAGCGATGTATTGCCGAACGTTAAAGATTGGAGTGGAGGTAGAAGCCAGAGAAAGAAGAAAGATATTACCGAAGATGCTGACTAAAATTATAATATTTTTAAATTGTTACTAATTAATTTTATTAAATAAATATTTTCTGTCAATTTAACAGGTATTTGTAATATTATTTTCAAAATTGGAGACAATAAACGTTCGCTAGTTTTAAGCTAGTTTTTCCTACTAGTTTTAAGCTAAAGTCCAGTTCAAATATATTGGCCGGTGAGTTTCGTTTCGCGAGCAGCGCGCGAGGAGAAATCAGCCACCACCACCTGACGATCGTGGATTGGCAGTTGAAGTTGCTGGGTAGCCGAGGGGTATGGGGGGGTAACGGGAACGGTGCTCGACTCCGCCTGTCGTCACAGCTACGTTAGCTGTGGGGCTGTTGTATATTCTTAGCGTAATAGTTGTGTGCGTTACGAAGCTATGCGCAGACCAATAGGAAATGAAGCTAACGAGGAAGAATGACCAATATAGCTCCCGAATTTCTTCGGAGCGAACGCACACCTATTCTGATGTGTGTAAAACCACTTCCATCTCACTCCCCCCTTCGGCCAGAAAGGAGCGAGAAATGACCACGCGGAATCGTACCCGCCGTCTATGTGCTCAAAGTGGTGGGGATGCTTCGCTGCATGTGTGCGTACCTCACGGACACTAATTCCCACCGGGCAACGAGTAGGCATAGCCCTAGAGAGAGCGAGAACGCAGAGAAAAGGAGCACCGAGGCAGGCAAGCGGTGTGGTGGGAGAATACCCCTCGCGAAGCTCACCGGCCAATATATATGAATTGGACCTTAGCGCCCCACTTTTTCCCCAGTTGTATTTCTACTAGGGGTATACCTGCCCATTAAGAAGTGAGAAATCTTTCAGTGGAAAAAATTTTCATTGGAAAAACATAAGAAATCCATCGGTATCACTTCCATATCGATACGATGAAGAATAAAGAATGCAGTTTTTCTGAAACAGATAGGAATCTTCGGTCGACCGCAGCGAATCGAAGTTGGCGCCCCGCACTCAAGGGTGAAATATTCATTTCAGCGTATTAAGAAATTCTTTATTCTTTATCGTATCGATATGGAAGTGATACCGATGGATTTCTTATGTTTTTCCAATGAAAATTATATCCAATTTCATGTAAATCAGACCATTTTTAACGAACTTAGTGTGAAATTATATAAATCGATTTTTCATTTAAGTTCCTTCATTATGCTCCGAATTACGTCGTTCTTGGTGTTAATTTCATCGGCGAAACATAAGGAATCGATTGGCGTCGGTTTCGCAAAGATCTGATGAAAAATGCAGAACTGAAAAATTTCTCCCTTCTTAATGGGTATTCCAACCATTTCGAGGGTCGAAAGTCGCAACACTCGGTGAGTTATCGCCCGGGGGGTAGGAGGGGAGTGTCCTCGCCATCTGGCATCTCGTCGAACCCCAACGCAGTCGAGCTTAAAGGAACGAGAGTTTGTAGGTATCATTTGGGAAACGATTCTTTCCAAGTACTCATTTCTGTTTCGATTCCTATGGCATGCTTGATTCGGGTTCGAATAGTATCGATACCAAGTCCAGCCAAGATGATGATGATACCTACAAAGCATTGAACCTTTTGAGTAGGTATCATTTAGGTATCGATACCTTTTGATACCTACGGTACTCACACGTGCTTGAGATGCCATGATACTTCACCGCTAAGTATCGATACTGCTTGAGCGGTATCATTCCCATCACTAGGCGTTATCCCCACCACTTCTGTCTCTCTCTTGTTCTGCGAAGGTGAGAGCGAGATGGAACGAGAGCGAGTCAGAAAACGTTGAGAAAAGGAGCACCGAGGCAGGCAAACTGTGTGGTGGGAGAATACCCCTCACGAAACTCACCGGCCAATATATATGATACCGACCTTAGGATTGTTCATGTGAGGTTGAACAACGCCATCTTTCTCTATTGTAATTTAAGTCGAATTTTCAATACTTTTAATTGGGATTTGAAAATGGTAAGAACATGTAATAAAAAACTAGACGAGGAAAATGGCCAAAAGAAGTTATGAAGAAATCTGCAGATGAAGTTTTAAGCAACAAGATGGGGTACAACAAAGAGACTCGTGAATATTGCCTTCCACAAACAACATTGGATTGTTATATCCAAAAATTGAAACAGAGAAATGATGTGATCATGGGTTTACCATTAGGTCCAATTAAGGGGGGAAGCCACTGTGACGGTTGAAAATAAACGCTATTTTCAAGATATTCTTTTATAATGAAATGTGACTTTCTACAAAAAATCTTTATTACCAACTGAAAATACATATATTTAACTAGGGGGGCTTCGCCCCCCTGGCGCCTCCGGCGCCCAACCCCCTGGGGCTCGCTTCGCTCGCCCCTTCGTTACTGGTACACCTTTGGCAAAACTCACAGTTTCGTTAAGCAATTGTTTTCGTTTGCTGATTATTTCTCGAGATTTATTTGATTTATATTTTTACGTTTTGTGATCGACATAGAAAGTCTTTAAATAAACCATTCAACCCTGTAAATCAACAGGTATTTTCACCGGAGAATTTCTTTGAACGCATATCATTCACATGTACACTTCTCGTTGAATTGCAGGTTAGTAACTCAGATTTGTTTGTAACAAAAAATTGGCAAACATACAAAGTCAAACCCTGTAAATCAATGACCGCGGGGTGAATACCTAACCGCGATATTTACCGCATCCCTAAACGTGTCCTTTACCGCATCTGAATGGTTTACAGTAAACCTTTACCGCATCTGAATGGTTTACGGTAAACCTTTACCGCATCTGAATGGTTTACAGTAAACCTTTACCGCATCTGAATGGTTTACGGTAAACCTTTACCGCATCTGAATGGTTTACAGTAAACCTTTACCGCATCAGAATGGTTTACAGTAACCTCGTTTTAACCCTTTAACGCCCAGAGCCGTTATTTCAAAATTGTGAGATAATATATATATATATTAGTCTATATATGTATAATGGTTCTATAGGATAACTAGATCAAAATTGAATATTGATTATTTCAATTTTTCTCCATTCCGTGCCGAAAGTTAAATATAAACAGACGATAGAATTTTACGCGCATTCAAAATGAGTGTTGCACCGGTGCAACACTGGGAGTTACAGAGTTAACGCGTTACAAAGATCGTGTCGACTAAAAACACTGACCTCCATGATTCTTTGGTTAATATTTTAAAACATTATATTAATTTTAAATTCCATTATACATGATTTATAAATTTAACACGCAATGAATTTTAAATTCAAACCGTTTAAACCTCGACAAATGCAGAAAAGAAGGACACCTAACAACTTTTAAATAACCTACATTTAAAGGGTTTGATTTGAACCAAACACATTTCTGTATTATTAATAATATCTCCACTTTATAGCCTTAGAAAAAAACGTGTTATTTAAAGCGTTACAGAAAACGTGACACAGAAAACGTACCAAACACATTTCTGTATTATTTTTTAAATAACCTCCATTTAAAACGATTCGATTGAAACATAAATTTTAAATTCGAACTGTATTCGATAAAACCGGAATAAATAGCGAAACGAAGAAAACCAAACACATATATTTAATAGCGTTAGAAAAAAACGTGTTATTTAAAGCGTTACAGAAAACGTGACACAGAAAACGTGACATAGAAAACGTGACACAATCGATAAAAAACAATTGAAATGGTCACATTATGATTTTATATTTATAGTTATACCCATACAGCACACTCTCCTTGCGGCATACTTGCAGCATACTTGCGGCGCAAGATGGCAAGGACTCATGCAAGGTTGCCGCAACTATGCAGCAAAACTTCTATGTCCGCCTGCTGCAAAGTTTCACGGCAACTTTGAGGCAACTTTGAGGCAATTATTCACAAAATATATTTCCACGGGAAAAACTGTTAAAAAAAATAAAAAAAAAGTTATCGGGTTCAGGGCGACTTGAACACCGGGCCGCCCGCATGACAATCTGACGCGCTACCATTGGGGCTACGGAACCTTCTTGGATATAGATTACTGTAAATGGTATATATACTGATTAAGCATACTTGCGGCATAGTTGCAACGCAACTATGCACTGCAACTATGCCGCAACTATACAGCAACAATTCTATGTCCGCTCTGCACAACTTTGCACGGCAATTATGCCGCAACCATACATCGACATTGCGCTGCAACTATGCAAGATCGCAAGGTTACTGCAACCATCCTGCAACTTTGCCGCAACGAAGTGTGCTGTATGGGTAGGGTAGATTAACATTTTATGCTCTCCGATTGAAAAGAATGTCAGTAGTATGGCCACAGCATACGATAACGTTGGGCTCTGTAAAAAAAATTACAAAACGGGCGCACGTGTAACTTTCCAACATTTGCTCCTAATTGAAAAATTCGAACGGTTTCTTAAAGTATATTTCAATAGCTTCAGTTAAGCGTGCGGATTTAAAAAAATATTAATTTTTGACGAAATTGCGTACTTAAGGCATACTCTTCGTTTTTATTTTTAATATATAAATTTTAAAAAAATTTAATGATTGTAATTCGCAGTAATTAAAATCGAATATTTTATGGTAACTAATTTTATAATATAATTTAAGAACATAAGATTTAAATCAGCTATACACTTTATTTAAAACATAAATTTTGTAAATTTAAAATAAATTATTTATTTTATAGTGAATATTAAATTTACAACAAATTAATTTTTAATATCTTTAATCTACAAAATTAATTTATTTATGTTTATATGTTATGTTATTGTTACGAGCCGGGGCTGCGGCAACGCGAGAGGCCGGCGAGAAGGGTATTTCCCAAGGAATATGGTTTATGAGTTTGTTAGTTAGGTGCGCGGACGAACCTGATGCGAAATCAGGGAGCCACTAGGATTATTGACGGCGAGGACGAACCTGATGCGAAATCAGGGAGCCTCTAGGAATGGAGTCACACGCGGACGAACCTGATTCGAAATCAGGGAGCCGCAGGAGGGTGAAACGTCGTGAACGAACCCGATGCGAAATCGGGGAGTCACTAGGATAAAGTTCACAGACGAACCTGGTGCGAAACCAGGGAGCTGTTAGGAGGTTGGATTATTCACAGACGAACCTGGTGCGAAACCAGGGAGCTGTTAGGAAGTTGGTAGATTTACAGACGAACCTGATGCGAAATCAGGGAGCCGTAGGAGGGTGAGGTTTCGTGGACGAACCCGATGCGAAATCGGGGAGCCACTGGGTTGGTGAAGGTTCCTTATTTTGGATGAAAAGGTTGCGAACGAACCTGATGCGAGATCAGGGGGTCGCGGGAAATGTTAGTAATGCCTCGTAACTCTTAATTAATATTTGATACAACTCGAGCGGTAAAGTTATATCAGTGGGTGAGTGCTACTAATATTATAAGGATCACTGGGTAAAAGATGGGTTTAACGAATCTACTCGATTTAGACGTGAACACCATTCGTATATTCAATAATCAGTTATTGTACAAATGTAAGTGTCGCGATTAAATAATTAAATAAAGTGTGTGAGTTACCACTAGTTGCACGGTGTTGACGCACTGGCGATGCGGGGCGTAAGAGTGGCTATTTCGAAGTGCCAAATAGAATATAAACCGGACTCGCGGATTCTATGAGGTTAACTATGATTCTGACGGAGACTTTAGCTCGATCTAACTGAATATAACCAACTCTGTACGAGCGTGACACGACGTTACTCTACGCGTGACTGTACTGCTTTTAACCAACGAGGGTTGAAACCAAAGGGTTTATATAGTCCCAAAATGAGTGGGGATTCATTAGAAATCTCCATATAAGGAAATCCTTTGGGGTCGTCGTCGTGTCACTCCCGTTCCCATGGTCGTATTCCAGATGGTCGAGATCAGGACCCCCTTAGTGATATGTGATAAACAAAAAGGCTCTTAGGGCGTTTTCCCTTCGCAGACACGAGCTCGAAAAATTGTTGAGAGCGGCGTATTGGAAAATTCCACATACGTAACAGTTATGCTAAATAGTATTTTCTATAGATTAGACCAACAGATACTGATTTTATTGCAGTGCTCCGTTATTGCTGAGTCCTTTACGAGTATCTTAAAAAAAAATGTATTGAAATCGGTCAAGATTTGCGCTGTCAAGCGATTTTTGCCAAAAATCTTACACTGTGTGTCGGCAAACGCTCGCGAATTCGGCGTGGCCAAGTTAATCTTTGACCTCGCTTATTTATTACTTTCACGTGCATGCATCACCCTACCAAGGAGTCTCCAATGTTGAAATAAAATTCATTACTATTTGAGAACATGGTTATAACTATGATTTTCACCGTATTACTGTAACCGCATAAACCCGGTTAACCAGTCGGATTACAGATGATGTTATCCGGTTAGGCGGGTTAAGGTCTAGACACACTTGTCCGTCCCGAGTCACTTCCGTGTCAGATCCGTTCCGGCGTGCCGGTGGTAAGAAGAAGAGGGGTATAGAGGGTCTCCTCTTCTTACCACTGGCACGCCAGAACGGAACTGACACGGAACTGACTCAGGACGGATATGTGTGCGCGGACCTTTAGTCGACGATACGGCGCGGCGCGGCGTACCGAACCGGGTACGGGTTAAGCACACACTAACCGTCTGGACGGCGGCAGGACGACGGCCGTCCCACTAGTGCGATGGAGAAGTATGTATGCATCTGTGTCTCTGTTGCGCTAGTAGGACGGCCGCCGTCCTGCCGCTGTCCAGACGGTTAGTGTGAATCTACCTTTAGGGTTCGGTTCCCTGATGCGCGACGCATTGCACTCGAAACGAACAAACGCGAATGCACGAACGAGACTACCTGAACCATGGATGGAATGGGCGAAACTTGGCAGGAAAATGAGCAAATCATTTACGCCGAAGAGGATACCGTGACAACTGAAATGCTCGCTCTACCCGACGCGACTTTACATTTCATTCCCCTTCGTTGCGAAACATGGAGAAAGGCTGGCTAACTCCTGTCTTCCGGGTTCGGTGCTGAAGGATCGAAGATTCAAGTCTCACCACGACCCAACGGTAATTACTTCGGTTCTCTTTCATCTTCGCTCTAGCTGTAGCCTTGGGCAAACTGTAAGACCGTTGCTGGGTCAACCCGTTCTCTAAAGGCTCTTAAGTGCGACAGTTTATTTGTTCGACCGAGCTCCGACCTACGAGAAGAAGACTCTCGAGCACCTTTGAGATCGAGCCGTAGCACGTCAAACGACCAAATACTCGGCCGC
Organism: Andrena bicolor; assembly: GCA_960531205.1. Lineage (NCBI taxonomy): Eukaryota > Metazoa > Arthropoda > Insecta > Hymenoptera > Andrenidae > Andrena > Andrena bicolor. The sequence continues at coordinate 26,865,640 of OY482664.1, forward strand.
AAAATGAGCTTCCGTTCCTAGTTCCTACTTTCTCCGTCTTTTTTCATACGTCCCGACAAGGCCAGTGCCGGGAAACAAAGTGTCCAACGATGAAAATTACTACTTAGATACACTTTTTCTCTGAAGAGGGTTTCAACGTTCGTCGTCCCCTTCTTTTGTAACCTTCGTAACTCTGGTCGGAGCCAAATTAGCAACCATAATGAAAACGTTGCTGGAACCGTGGTCGTCGCGTCGACGTGAAACGAACATTCTCGAGTTTACGTTAGCGCATCCCCGCTGCTAGTGAAACCAAATGGGCAATTCGATTGTCGTCTCTCGCTCGATTCTTTTCTCCTTTGTCCTGGCTCTCGCATCCCGCTGGCGTCGAATATCACAATCGGAGCTCGGCATACGTATACGAGCCGTTTGCGTGTCGAAATGATGATTCTGTCGTTTGAAAGCAACTACAATGGGTAGATCCGATTTCAATTGCGCGCGGGATATCGAGACCGCAACTGAGCACAGCCTGGGGCCTAGAGCCTACTTACACACGCAGCGATTGCTTCCATCCGTTTAGTCCGTTCCGTGGCTTACATGCTCCTCCCATCCTACGTAAAATGCGATCCCCTTTAAAGTGATAGCTTTGCAACGAGTGCAGGCTAATCGCCAGTGACGAATCTCATCAGAGCTTCGGTTGGTCGATCGCTGTCGTCGATCATTTCTCGATCGAGTTGAACTTCTTATATTGTCTTTGGCCGGGAAGAACTTTCAGTCGGGCACGTTTATAGGTGTTTTGTGAACTCATACGTTTATAAAGTTAAGCGTCGCGTCGCTGTCGCTGTCGCCGCACAGTGGGACAAACTGTTTCTCTTTGTGTCAAAATCGTAGAACTTTTGATATGAATAAGATAGAGGGGTGAATCTTTTTCGAAGTTAAAGCTAAGATGTTACAGCATAAGGGAAAAATATTGAGAATGTTTGACAAAGAAGTTTTGACCTTGAAAATCTATGTAAAAATTGAGATTTTCAAAGAAAATTTCGATTTCTTCGTTATAACGTGTGGTTGAAGCTTTTCCATGACTTGTTATACATCATTTCCGATAGATTTTGACGTGCTGAATTCAAATCTGTTTGCAGAATTTGTCTCGCCCTTCAGAATTCGAAGAAAAATGGGATTTAAGGGGTTACACACACAAGGGACGTTCGGGAAGCCGAAAATTCAGAAAACCATGAAACTCGGTGTGCAAGTTGTTATGTAACGACACATAACCATAACACCTGGTGCAACGGACACCAGCAAGCTCAGCAAGATGCGCAACCAAAGTAGACCGCATGCGTTGCAAGGCCGAGATCGACAGGCGGAGACCAGTAGGCCTCCCCCCGTGATCACCAAACCGCGACCTCAATTATTGTATATAAACCCCCAGCGGAATTATCAGTAGGAGTTATTGTAAAAGATCAGTTACGCGATCACAACCGTGATCGCTCGTCGAAGTGTCAGCTCAAATAAACCTTTGTTAAACCTACGGTGAGTTCTAACTCTTTAACCGGCAACGATCCACTACCTCTCGGCTCGACCCGAGAATCCCGTTCCCGGCATCTTCACCCGAACTATCGGAGCCCGGCGAACGATCCGTTCGAGGACAACCGCGCAGTGCAGCCAGATTCTCAGAGAGAATCTCCACACCGGCTAACCTCGCAACAAAGTACTATTGCCCGATGAGAAGATGAGCTACTACCCACAAGCTGAAATGTCACAGGGGCAAGGGGAATCGCCTGTTCGCTCCACCCTATCCCCTCCAAGAAGTCCTAGTTTTCGGTTCTTAGCGGCTAGCCGTATCCGCGGATTGTCGCGATTAGTTGCGTTCGAGTTCTTCGTCACGGGACGAACTGTGTTGGAGGGGATAGGTTGACGCGAGTGGACGATTCCCCTTGCCCCTGTGACATTTCAGCTTGTGGGTAGTAGCTCATCTTCTCATCGGGCAATAGTAGAGTAGTTCATTCGTAACGCTGACCTATTTTTTGTGCCATAAGGCACTTTTTAGGAGTGAAGTCACCCCTTGCAAAAAATGCGGAATTTACTTTTCCGTGGAATATCTCGAAAACGGTGAGAGATATCGAAAAGAAGTTTAAACAGAAGGTACTTACATACATCGTTTTCCTATATCTACAAAATCGCGTAAAAATAATTTTCTAAAACTCCAAGTTTTTTCAAGTCACCCCCACCACCAACCCTTAAAATGAAGTTTTTGTATTTTGTAAAGATATGCTGAAATACCGCTGGATAATCTCTTTTCATACATACCTATACATAGTTTATGTGTTATATTTTTTTATAAACAAATGAAACCTCTATTACCGAATTTGAAGTCCATTTTAGCAGTTTCCATTAATAAAATGGTTATTAATTTATTTATGGCTTTAAGAAATCATTTTATTACAGGTAACTTGAAAAAACTCGGAGTTTTAGAAAATTATTTTTATGCGATTCTGTAGATACCTACATATAAGAAAACGATGTACCTTCTGTTTAAACTTCTTTTTGATATCTCTCACCGTTTTCGACATAGGCTGACCTGTCCAGTGAGTGAACACTTAAGCTGCATGTATCTTAAAATTTGTATTCAAAAGTCATTATTTAATCCCCTGAATGTTATTGCTGTAAGCGAGCTGTTTTATAAATAAAGTCAGACATCCCGGAACACAATTCTAGCAATATTTGATAGTTACAACATTCATTCAAAGTCTGGCAGAGGATTAAATAAAAAATGAGCCAATGACCAGTGAGTGAACATAAATTTCTAGTGAATGAACAGGGGTACCCCAGTGAGTGAACGGGATAATAACAGTGGTTAGGTTTCCAATGTATTTAGACGATTTTTTGTGTAAATAATTTGTAAGACAAAGATTCTCTTACGGTAGGAGATCAATGCGCGCGATATATATCAATGATATTTATGTATACATATACAGAAGCCCTCCGCGTGTTCTTGTACGACTTCGGCTGACTCCTGTACATATTATTTATTTGATACTTTAGTAGTCTTATAAGATCATAATTATGTATAGTTGAAATTTGGTTTCTGGGGTGGGTTAATCTAACCTCCACACTGGTGGCGAAAGTGTCAAGAGAAAAAACAGACCGGGTAACCTGTTCATTCATTGGTAAATAAAGAAATGTCCAGTAAATGAACGGCCGTTCAGTCATTGGTATTCACTGGTATCTCCCATCCAATGCATGAACACCTAAAAAACTCGACAAATTCTTAGAAATCTGTAATTTCATACGGTATTCTTCGTTAAAGGAACATATAACAATGTAATTATAATTTTAAGAATAAATGTTATCGGCGCGTAGGTTCGGTCATTTGAATAGTCACTCTCCAACCGACTTGTAAGTATTTCGCACGTCGAACACGTTGCGGAATTTTTAAAAGTGAACGCAGTTTTCTTTTGATATAATTATTTCCTTGATAATGGTCTCAATATTGACCGAAACGTTGGAAATTCAATCATAAAATTTGCAAAAAAACTTTTATTCAAATGACCGAACCGATGCGCCGATAACATTTATTCTTAAAATTAAAAATTACTTCGGTCGAAATTCTGAATCATTTTATTTAAAATGTAATTATAACCTTAAGGTTATCATAGGACTATTAAATGCACCTCAAAATACAAATTGTAGATATCACGTACCAAGCCTTACCTTGAACTTCTGGGACGCCGTGAGGACAACTGTTAAACAAACGGAATTAATACCGTATCGGTTATAATTAAACAGAAAAACGCTTTTGCGAGATATCTACAGGTCTCCAGTCTAAATGTCAGTGTCAGTTTCAACGTGAAGTGAGCGCAATAGGCGTTAATTTTTCATATTATATGAGTAGGGGAAGAGTGTGTAGCCCCGGACGGTGGGTAGCCGCGGACATTGTTGTATTTTCACTACCATGCAACATAGAAAAATAAATGACAGATTATAACATGGCTGCCTGAGTCCAGAAACAGTTGCAAGTTAGTATAGTAGCGTGCACGCCAAGCGCATTCGACATTATAATCAGTTTTCTTCCCACTGAAAGTGTCGTTACTGAGGCCATTAAATTTCATCGGTGCTTGTTGTATATTAAATGTAAGTATTGTTACATGTCTTATTGATTTTTCTATGCAAAATTTAATATTTTTTAAGATTCTTTAACATTTAGCTAAATTCTTTTCATATTGTACAAGTGAATGGTAAAAATATTGGATCAAGTCAGTCGGGTACCCCCGGTCACTAATATGGCGGGTACCCTCGGACACTTTTACGAACCTTAATTTTTAAAAACGATACGTTTTATAATTGTGATTCCTTATCAGTTTACACAACTTTAAGATGCTAAATAATATAAATATATTTGTTTTAGAATACGGTTATAAAAATGCCCAAATTTAAGGGGCCAACTACCAACAGAGGCAAGTGGGATGAAAACAAAATGAAAGACGCAATTCTATGTGTTATGGAGGGCAAGTTACCATGTATACTGTATTCCACATTAGAGCGTACCGATTTCGCGCAGGCACGACCCTCAGGAGGCGTTGCTACGCTCGATTCCTATGTTTTTCTCCGTCGCACGGCCGTCTACTTACTCTCTCTGTTAACTTTTCGTGCACTGTTTACCTTGACAACAGTCAGGTCCCGCGTTTGGGATTGTACCAGTTATTCCTTGGAAATTACCACGACCAATCGCTTGCGGTTCAAACGGTGGGTAGTGGTGGGGGTTGCGCAGATCGGTCGCAAATCGGTAGGGGCGTCGGTATGCTCTTATCCCCCCAAAAAACTTTAAAAAAGTAAAAAAATTACGCCAAGTACATGAAATCAAGTAAATCACAAAATAAAGAAAATAATACTAATAAATACAAAGTAAAAAAAGATGTGAAATCAGAATGAGCTGCAAGTACTATTGCCCGATGAGAAGATGAGCTACTACCCACAAGCTGAAATGTCACAGGGGCAAGGGGAATCGTCCACTCGCGTCAACCTATCCCCTCCAACACAGTTCGTCCCGTGACGAAGAACTCGAACGCAACTAATCGCGACAATCCGCGGATACGGCTAGCCGCTAAGAACCGAAAACTAGGACTTCTTGGAGGGGATAGGGTGGAGCGAACAGGCGATTCCCCTTGCCCCTGTGACATTTCAGCTTGTGGGTAGTAGCTCATCTTCTCATCGGGCAATAGTATAGCTGTAATAGAATATGCTCGTCAAAATTATATTCATATGCTTATATAGCACACCGCCACACAAAACACACAAAATCCAACCGCTCGATTGGACATTTTTTAAGCCTTTTAAATCTTCGTTCGCTTCAGCAAGTGCTGTATGGATGCGAAGAAATGCTGGGGCCAGAATTACTGATTATGATATCGCTGCACTTGTTAATACCGCATTCAGTAAAGCAGCTAAACTTGAAATAGCACAGAACGGATTTCGGTGCACCGGAATTTATCCTTTCAATCGTGACATATTCAGCGATATCGATTTTTTACCTGCTTCCATGACTGATGTAGCAATTCAATAATCGAAATCCACAAATCAGTCTCCGCCAAACGCAACAGATATAATTAGACTGTTATCACCTTTGCCTGATGCTACTCAAAAACGCATTGCACCTCGTTCACGAAAAACACAGAAAAGTGAAATTTTAACATCTTCTCCGTATAAGGATGAACTTGTTTGCAAAAAACATAGCCTCTAAAAGTAAGCAATCTAATTGTAAGGCAAAATAAAACATTCAAAGTCGTTTTAATCAAGTCCGTCGGGGGCGTAGCCACTCAGGGATGGGCAACAAATAGTAAATTTCATTCAGGGAGGGGCAATAAATATCGTATCAAATTTTGATATATTTTACGTATAATTAGATAGACAAATAAATTTGCACACAATGCAGAATTACTTCACAATTCTGTATTTTTGTATTTTATAATAATTTAATTTAATTTTGGACGAACGACTAATTCTTTCCTGTGTCGGGGCGGGGGGGGGGGGGGGCAAACGCTCTCCCCTGCCCCACTTTGGCTATGCTCATGAAGTCCATCAAGAACATCAAGTCACTCACAGCATCATTTGCGGCGAAACCTTCGAAGAAGACTGAATCCAATGCAATAAATGTAAAGATTGAGCATATGACGACTGTGCAAATATTGATCCATCAAATTTTTATTATTTCTGTGATGTATGTAAGAAATAAGGATACGTGATACGTCTACCCATACAGCACACTCTCCTTGCGGCATAGTTGCAGCATACTTGCGGCGCAAGATGGCAAGGACTCATGCAAGGTTGCCGCAACTATGCAGCAAAAATTCTATGTCCGCCTGCTGCAAAGTTGCACGGCAACTTTGAGGCAACTTTGCACGGCAACTTTGAGGCAATTATTCACAAAATATATTTCCACGGGAAAAACTGTTAAAAAAAATAAAAAAAAAGTTATCGGGTTCAGGGCGACTTGAAACACCGGACCGCCCGCATGACAATCTGACGCGCTACCGTTGGGGCTACGGAACCTTCTTGGATATAGATTCCTGTAAATGGTATATATAGTGACTGAGCATACTTGCGGGGCATACTTGCGGCATACTTGCGTGGCATACTTGCGGCATACTTGCGGGGCATACTTGCGGGGCATAGTTGCGGCATACTTGCGGCAAACTTGCGGCATACTTGCGGCAAACTTGCGGCAAACTTGCGGCATACTTGCGGCATAGTTGCAGTGCATAGTTGCAACGCAACTATGCCGCAAGTATACAGCAACAATTCTATGTCCGCTCCGCGCAACTTTGCACGGCAACTATGCCGCAACCATACATCGACATTGCGCTGCAACCATGCAAGATCGCAAGGTTACTGCAACCATCCTGCAACTTTGCCGCAACGAAGTGTGCTGTATGGGTAGTCTAGATGAACGTTGAAAATTATGTCCGGGGCTACCCGCTTTTTTTTTGATTGTGTAAAAATAGAGGCCACAGGTTTCTGATTTTTTTTCTTAAATTATTTAAGAAATGTGTTCCTTTTCTTAGTTATAACGCAGCAGGAGGTGCTTATTTTGATTTCCTGAATTAGTAATTTGATTACAATTTATTGGTTGTATATTGTTTTTATGTTTCATTTAAGTGTCCGGGGCTACCCACTCTTCCCCTCACGTTCACTCACTGGGGGGTGTTCACTCTCTGGACAGATCACCCTATTCCACGGAAAAGAAAATTCCGCATTTTTTTCAAGGGGTGATTTTACTCCTAAAAATTGCCTTGTGGCACCAACAAAAAATAGGTTAGCGTTACGGATGAACTACTCTACTTGCACACGGAGTTTCATTATTTTCTAAATTTCCAGCTTGACGAACGTCCCTTGTGAGACTAACCCGTTAAATCCCATTTTTCTTCGAATCCCGAAGGGCCAGACAAATTCTACGAACAAATTTGAATTCAGCGCGTCAAAATCTATCGCAAATGATGTATAACAAGTCATGGAAAAGCTTCAACCACAGGTTATAACGAAGAAATCGAAATTTTCTTTGAAAATCTCAATTTTGATGTAGATTTTCAAGGTCAAAACTTCTTTGTCAAACATTCTTAATATTTTTCCCTTATGCTGTAACATCTTAGCTTTAACTTCGAAAAAGATTCACCCGTCTATCTTATTCCTATCAAAAGTTCTACAATTTTGACACAAAAAGGAGTAGTTTGTCCCACTGTGCGCCGTCGCCGTATTTGTGCTCGCAATGAAATACGGCGTTGCAGAGAAAACCTGCGTTGTCCCAAGTCCCCGTCTACTACAAAATCAATTGTTGCCGTCCCCGTGGGCGTATCGAGTGTGTAAAACTGCTTCGAATTTACCAACAATTTCGCGCACTGCCGCAAACTTTTACTACACCCCACGGACGCGTCTGTCACATGACACGTCCACTATATGACAGATTTTTCAATACTGTCGCCCGGCTTAACGAAAATCTATCGTTTTACTGGACTCGATCGAGTCGCCGCGCCGTAATGTTTGCGTCACTCGGACGCCCGACGCCTCTGGCCAGCCCGGTTATCGCTGTCAAACTTCCTGCTCGTCAATTCTTGTCGTCCAACAGTTATATGTATAGCAAGTTGTATGGAACGGCACGAAACTTAGTTTAACACAAGTTGCAGAGCGACGGCACAATCTTCGATCGAGTGTCCGTCCGTTTCGACATTGATACTATTGCCCGATGAGAAGAAGAGCTACTACCCACAAGCTGAAATGTCATAGGGACAAGGGGAATCGCCTGTTCGCTCCACCCTATCCCCTCCAAGAAGTCCTAGTTTTCGGTTCTTAGCGGCTGGCTGTATCCGCGGATTGTCGCGATTAGCTTCGTTCGAGTTCTTCGTCACGGGACGCACTGTGTTGGAGGGGATAGGTTGACGCGAGTGGACGATTCCCCTTGCCCCTGTGACATTTCAGCTTGTTGGTAGTGGCTCTTCTTTTCATCGGGCAATAGTACTACGGCGTGTTCCGGGCTAGGCCGAAATGCAACTTGCTCGGCCGATCGTTTTGCGCGCATTAAAAGTCCAGGAAATTGACGATGCGAGCGCGCACGACCGGTGGAATAAATTTGGTTGGCCGATAAAAACGGTCAGCACACGCTGATGCAGCGACAAGAGAGGGTAGAAAGGGACTATAACGGAGCCGGCGAAAGCCAGATGGACCAGAGATGGACCAGCAATGAACCGGAGGAAGAAAGCACGAAACGCCAAACCATATGGCGCGTTCATATCGTTCGATTGTCTAGCGATTCCTTTGCGGAACTTTGGGAATTTCGACCTGCAGCCAGTGGAGCGAGATTAAACGCGACGAAAGCTTGGTGAAGGCGAATAGCAAAGAAGTTGGGCAAGGCCAGAAGAAGCCAGAGCGAACGCGAAACAAGGAAAAGAGAGATGAGAAATACGCGGGCAAAACAGAAAGACCAGTCTCATCCATCACATACGAAACACGAGGAATCGCACGGCTGGCGTTTTGCGGTGTCGTCGTTACTCGAGCAACCCCTTCTTTTCGACATTTTGCTCCAGATGACATTTTACTGCAGCGTATTACCGTTACCGGGGTAAAGATAGACGTGAGCGAGACGAGAGCTGAAAAGATGGAGAGAGCGAGAAGTGTAGGCGGCATAACCAAAGAACGAAGGGGAAAGGGTAGAGTGGAAGCAAACCAGCCAAGCCCCCAGCTTTCGATGCATCCCATTATGGAAATGCGACCTCTCGCGGCTCTTGAAAATTATGTTGATGTTATGCAGGGCATCCCTTCTTCGTGCACCCTACTCGACCACCGCTTTCTCGGCCTTCTACAATCTCCTACCGCCTCCTGCTCTTCATCCCTGTGGTTCCAGTTGAAAGCAGTTTTCGGCTTATCTCGAATTCATAAAATACAATTATCCTTTTCTTCCCCTTCTCCCTGCTCCCCTCTTCCATACCCTGTCACCGGATCAGGACCTGCCAAGACAACCATTGGCTTGGCCGTGGTCTAGCTCTGCTACAGGATGAATGTCGTCGTCGTCGTCGTCGGTCTTTTCGCCGTGATGTTTGCCAGCGAGGCGACGCTGTTAAACGGAATTATGGCCACGAGTGGCACTGGGGCGAGTTTACACACACGCGCTGGCTAGAAGGCCGAGGAATGAAATACGGGGCTAGAAAACGAGGTGGCTTGGCTGAGGGCGAAGGGAAGCAGGGAATCGGGGTTGGGGGGTAGTTTCACCTCGGGAATTCCGAGTCGGGATACTGGCGAGGAGCCGGCAGGAGCGATGGCGGCCGTGCATCACTCTTACGAAAGGAGCGACGACGTTATTTGTCTCCGGGACGTTTTCAAAGTGGTTTTGTCAAGCCGCGTCGATGAAAATTAATAGGGGCCCGCTGCTGTCCTCCTTCGATCTTCGTTCGGCTAGATTTTTCCTATTTGCCAACGGACAACCACCACCACCACCGCGATCATGAGCGGTCATGAGCTACTTAAACGTTCCAGTTAACACCACCACCTACGTCACGGATCAAATACATATCGACGCGTCAACATGATCACGGTCTCGTTAATTCCCGCCACTTGAGAATATACCAGAGTTTAGTACGATTTGTTAAGTGAAAAGTTTCGCTCATTAGAATTTGAAATTTGTTGTAAGTTGCTCGAGATTAAACCGTAATCTGCTCGATGAGTCCGCGCACTGTTTTCCTCTCTAGTCCGAAATCCTTGGAAACTGTTTCCCTTCTGCATTATTAAACCCTCGCGCCATCGCCGAGATTAACCGCCCATTCGTTCAACCACGACTTTCGCTAGCGCATTCTTTCCCGCTTTCACCTTGGTTCCGTGCGTTTCGAGCATTTCATTGAGTTCCCTGCCAGCCTGCCACTTTGTGGTTCCTCGTAACGTTAATGCCGCGACGCGCGACGCTGCGAACCTCGCCGATCAATCGACGCGGTTTGGATTATCCGACCATAACCACCGACTCGACGAGTCCTTCATAATATATGTTTCTATTTCTGAAGGGGCGGTCGTGATGGTTTATTAATGCCTCTCCGCGAGTCTGTACGGGTGCCCGTGTAATCGCCCTCCCCCCCCCCAAACATGACTCATGTATGAAAGAAGTTAATTAACTTTAATTCACGAACAAAGTTCACATGCAGAGATTGTGAAATCATCTTTGCTAATTCCAATTGCACCTTTAATTCACGAAAAACGTTAAAAACATTCCCACGCAAAGATTGTGAAATCAACTTTGCTAATTACAATTGTATTCTCGTTCTCCGTTCGAACACTGATTTCTCTGTCACTTTTTACACTTGACATTCCTTTATTGCCCACAAATCAATTCAGTGCTCAGATTTTCTGCTTATTTAAAAGAAAAGTTTCAGTTAAAAAACTATTGTTTTTTGGAAGTTATGAATACATGTTGCGACGTGTAAGATCAACTCTTAATATGTTTGACGATTGGTCTTCCCTTGCCACACTCCCCATACAGCACACTCTCCTTGGGGCATAGTTGCAGCATACTTGCGGCGCAAGATGGCAAGGACTCATGTAAGGTTGCCGCAACTATGCAGCAAAAATTCTATGTCCGCCTGCTGCAAAGTTGCACGGCAACTTTGAGGCAACTTTGCACGGCAACTTTGAGGCAATTATTCACAAAATATATTTCCACGGGAAAAACTGTTAAAAAAAATAAAAAAAAAGTTATCGGGTTCAGGGCGACTTGAAACACCGGGCCGCCCGCATGACAATCTGACGCGCTATCGTCGGGGCTACGGAACCTTCTTGGATATAGATTACTGTAAATGGTATACATATATAGTGATTAAGCATACTTGCGGCATACTTGCGGCAAACTTGCGGCATACTTGCGGCAAACTTGCGGCATACTTGCGGTATACTTGCGGCAAACTTGCGGCATACTTGCGGCATACTTGCGGCAAACTTGCGGCATACTTGCGGCATACTTGCGTTGCAACTATGCACCGCAAGTATGCCGCAACTATACATCGACATTGCGCTGCAACTATGCAAGATCGCAAGGTTACTGCAACCATCCTGCAACTTTGCCGCAACGAAGTGTGCTGTATGGGTCTTGTGATGAATTATATCACAAAAGCTCACAGAATTTTTGTAATACTTGACGCGTAAGAGCTTTATTTTCTCCACAGATATATGTAGATATACATACAGTGAATGCTATTGAAAGCTTACGCTTATGAACTAGGGTAAATCCGGGACACGCGGTCGACCTAATTTGAAATGGCTATTAAACTAATCCTGATATTATTTATTTAATGAGAATAAACCTAATAGCTATGTTCAGAATTTTATGCTGATTCAGAAAAACTGATCGATATTTACTTTAAAACAATATTCGCTGAAAAACGGGTTGAAAACTGAAGTCATAGCATCTGACTACCTCTCCCGAGGTGCTGGGAGAAATGGTCTTCGTTGTTAGGACAGGTGGTTCAAATCTTGTAACTCAATTTTAACCCGTTTACAACTATCCAATAGACTCGAAACTTTGCAGGCGTACGTAGTTTGGATGACAGCACAAAATTATAGGGAAAAAAAATCCTCGAAGCGTTTAAAAAATTACCCAATCATCAATAAATATAACCTATAACCACAAATCCAAATCACTTGAAATGAGCTACTCGCGATCTTCTCCAAAACGACAAAAAGTCGCTACGTTCAGGTCGCTAGTCGAGAAAAGATCAGACACGTACAAATACTAAAAAGCAGGGTTGACTAACTGGCGACTCACGAGTTGCCGGGGGCTCCTCCGCCTTGCGGCCACGCTGAACGCAGTCGAATTCGACCGTGCCTACACAGACATAAATACATTCGATTGCTACGGCCGGCCACGGCCATACGTTTATGTACATATAATTATAATTAATACGACAATACGAACTGATATATACTTACTTTTACTCGTCTCTGTGAATGTGAACGTAAAAATTGGTGGATTTGGGTTTAAAAATTTCATCAATATTTGGTTCTACATACAGATGCGAAAGTGCGCTTAATATAATAATAATTTTTACGTTCACATTCACAGAGATGTGTAAAAGTAAGTATATATCAGTTCGTATTGTCGTATTAATTATAATTACATATATGTAAACGTATGGCCGTGGCCGGCCGTAGCAATCGAATGTATTTATGTCTGTGTAGGCACGGACGAATTCGACTGCGTTCAGCGTGGCCGCAAGGCGGAGGCGCCCCCGGCAACTCGTGAGTCGCCAGTTAGTCAACCCTGAGCTAGGCCAACTCGCTGTTGTGTTAAAAAATCACACGAGATTACTCGCGGGGGGCAGCAATACGCCTCGTGGAGGGACGCAGGTAGAATATGAGGTGTCCGCTGACTGCGCGTGATCCCACCTGTGACATCTTCCCTTCGAATTGAAGACTGATCCCTTATCTCTTCAGTATAAACACGTGCTACAATATCAAAACAAAAGAACGCACTGACATATGCGCTGCGAGAAAACGTGGGTCATGAAGAGAACATATTACTATGAAGAGGTGAAAACGTTGCGTCTGCAACGAATGCAGGTCCGATTGGTCATAAGATAACCTCCCCCCTACGCCTCACCCTTTCTCGCAGTGCGTACGCCTGTGCCTGTTCTTGTTTTGATATTGGAGCGCGTGGTTACTCGAAAGATATGGGATCCGTCTTCAATTTGAAGGGGAGACGGCGCAGGCGGGAACCAGGCGTCCTCCCAAGCCTGCAGGTGGCGAATTGATGGTGGACAATACTTTTTAATTGCTACATTGGTGGCATCTGTTTCATATGCATGAAAGTAATTGTAGTTTTAATATAATTATGAAACACACATTGGGAACACCGTTCCTCGAAAAGGGGGGACCTTCCTTCAGTGAATTCGTTCGTAGAGGAGGAACCCTCTCACTCTTGACGAAGTAGAAGAGGGAAATGCCACATCTGCTTGCCAAAAAATTACCAGGGCCGATCGGCCGGACCGTTTCGCTAAAGGTGGGATCAGACGGCGCGTGAATCGCCGATTCACGCGCCGTCTGATCGGTCATGGCTCGGCTCGCCCAGGTTCGCCAAGCCGACTTAGCGAGCAAGACGAGCCGAGCAAGATCGCCAAGCCACGCGCCGTCTGATCGGTCATGGCACGGCTCGCCCTGGCTCGCCAAGCCGACTTGGCGAGCAAGACGAGCCGAGCAAGATCGCCAAGCCACGCGCTGTCTGATCGGTCATGGCTCGGCTCGTCTCGCTCGCCGAGCCGATTTGCCCAGCAAGATCGCCAAGCAACGCGCCGTCTGATCGGTCATGGATCGGCTCGCCCAAGCTCGCCAAGCCGATTCGGCGAGCAAGACGAGCCGAGCCAGCTCGCCAAGCCACGCGCCGTCTGATCGGTCATAGATCGCCGAGTCGGGCTTGCCAAGCCGAATTGGCGAGCAAGACGAGCCGAGCTAGCTCGCCAAGCCACGCGCCGTCTGATCGGTCATGGCTCGGCTCGCTAAGCCGACTAGGCGAGCAAGACGAGCCGAGCAAGATCGCCGATTCACGCGCCGTCTGATCCCACCTTAAGGTCGCGGTTTATGGCCGTATTGTCCCGCGAGTCGGCGTGGCGATTAACAACAGTACCTACGTGCGGGTCCAAAGCCATCGTACGTACTACCCGGCGACAGAGCAATATACAGACTGAACAATGTCTAAAATTCTTAAAGACCCCATAAAATTGATTGCCCTTTAGAAATCTGGCACACAGATGTTGTCGAACTCTTGAACATTTCTGAATTTTTAATGGTATTCCAACCGTTTGAAGGATCAAAACCCATAAAATTCGGTGAGGCACTGCAGGGAGTTGTCCTAGCCACGGGGTACCAGGTGGCAACTCTTTGACACGCGTCGGTGGACAATCACTCTGTATTGGTAAACGGGATGACTCGGAGGGTTGAGCTCTATGTTTATTTAGCTAACTATGTATCACACCATCTTGACGACTGCAGAGTGGGCTAAGTTAAGCACAGAAGTTGGTGAAGAAAGATACAATGGCACTTTCGACCCCTCCGCATACGTCATTCGTGCGCGCTCAGCCTGCTCAGCGTATACGCATTCAGGTCTGGCCCCGGCTTTCCACGCAGCACGTAGAAGACGCTATACTGTATTCCACATTAAGCCGGATCCAGACTTGAATGCGTATACGCTGAGCAAGGCCGAACGCGCACGAATGCCGCATGCGGAGGGGTCGAAAGTGCCCTGTGTCTTTCGTCACCAACTTCTGTGCTTAGCTACCGCAGTCGCAAAGATGGCATCGAAGAAACATCTCCTTATTGCGAGCGCAGCGTTTCTTTTAACGTACAAACTATTAAAAGAAAAGCGAACTAAAAAAAAGTAGAGGGACGATGGTGGATTACAGAACTTTATATGACAGAAAAGAAGAGGGGCACAATATTCTGAATCAATTAAAGTGGAAATTAGCACGGGACAGTTTCAAAATTTTGTACAAATGTCAAGTGAGGATTTTGAAGTGCTGATTCAGATGATCGGACCTAAAGTGTTCAAGAAAGATACTCGATTCAGGGACGCTATTCCAGTTTCACTGAGGTTGGCAATAACAACGAATTCTCGCTTGGCTGTGAGCCCGCTTTTGTCCCGACGCACGAGAGAAAGATGACACCAATATAGCAATTAGAAAGTATTACTCACAATCCATACGCCTCGTGGAGAGACGCAGGAAGAAAAGGGGTAGTCCGATGATGACGCGTGGTTCCGCTTGCGTCGTCCTTCCGTCAAATTAAACACGGATCCCTTATCTCTCGAGTATAAACACGCGTCGACGTATTCCATGCGAGAAAAGGTGGGCCTCGGGGAGGAGATATTGCTGTGAAGAGGCCCTCTTCAAGAGAGTGGCCTTTTGGAACGGATGCAGAGCAGATTGGTTAGGTTAAGACCAATCGGACTTCAAGCCCACCTTCTCTCGCACGGAATACGTCAACGCGTGCTTTTGTTTTGAAATTCGAGTGCGTGTTTAGACACGACATATAAGCAGGCCCGATTGGTTAGTTTGGGACCAATCGGACTTCAAGCCTACCATCTCTCGCACTGAATACGTCGACGCGTGCTTTTGTTTTGAAGTTCGAGTGCGTGTATATACTCGAGAGATAAGGGATCCGTCTCCAATTTGAAGGAAAGACGACGTAGGCGGAACCACGTGCCGTCAGTTGACTACCCCTTTTCTTCCTGCGTCCCTCCACGAAGCATATTGCCGTTCCCCGCGAGTAATCTCGTGTGATTTTTTAATACAACAGCGAGTCGGTCAGGTTGTATGAATTGAGAACAATACAGGATGTAGTGAAGAAAAGAAAGACAAATTATTCATTAAAATGGAGCTTTAAAGTCTATCATATGTTAAATGCATTATATTGTTAAAAATATAATTTTCTTATTTTTCATCAACTGTGTATAACTATATTAGTAATGGATTAAATGAATTCACATAGATCCATCCTTTACGATTAAAAAAACAACCGCAAGATCATACCTTCAATAATTTAGGTCATTAAAATTCATTTCTGAAGGCGGGTTTCATAAAAATCACCGAGACCAGGGAACTTCGAAGATTTGTATTTTTTAAACAATTTCGAAACTATAAAAATGAGTACTTAGCCCTCCCTAATTTCATATGAAGTCCAATTCAATATTTCAATATCATGAAAATCCGGGACATCGAGGATTTGAGAAAAGTATCGCATATGCTTCTATCAACCACGCTGAGCGCAATACGCTCGAAACTTCCTTTGATGTGTGGAAGAAAACCGACAACGGTCGGCTCAGGCCATGTGCCTTCGTCGGCATTCGCGAGTGGGGCCGCATGCGTCGAGTCACCACGAATGACACGTCCACACTAGCATGCGCGTTCACGCTCACCCTTCCTAACGGAGAAGCATGCGGCCCTGGCTACCGTTTCACCCGTCCACATCAGAATATTCGTGCGCGTTCGGCCTTGCTCAACGTATACTCATTCAAGTCTGGATCCGGCTTTAGAGCATACCGATTTCGCGCAGGCACGACCCTCAGGAGGCGTTGCTACGCTCGACTCCTATGTTTTTCTCCGTCGCACGGCCCTCTACTTACTCTCTCTGTTAACTTTTCGTGCACTGTTTACCTTGACAACGGTCAGATCCTGCGTTTGGGATTGTACCAGTTATTCATTGGAAATTACCACGACCAATCGTTTGCGGTTCAAACGGTGGGTAGCAGTGGGGGCTGCGCAGATCGGTTGCAAATCGGTAGGGGCGTCGGTATGCTCTAATGTGGAATACAGTATATAAAAATTGAACTGGGAGGAATATGGATCCAATTTTTTTTGCACCGGGATCACAAATCTTTACCAAATCTAGAGACACCTGCAAAAGTATCGGGACGTGCCCGGAAGTATAACAAAATCGTTAATAAAGTTTTACAATCGTCAAAAATGTTAGTAAAATATTAATTATCTTCAGATATTAATTTATATACTAAGGTCGGGGCCATATATATTGGCCGGTGAATTCGTTTTCGTGAGCAGCGATCGAGGAGAAATCAGCCACCACCATCTGACGATCGTGGATTTGTCTGTTGGAGTTGCGTGGTCCTCGCAGGGTATGGTGGGGTCACGGGAACGCTGCTCGGCTCCGCCTGGTTGTGTGCGTTACGAAGCTATGCGTAGACCAATGCGAGATGAAGCTATCGAGAAAGTATCAATGTTCTGACCAATAAAGCTCCTGAATTTTTTCGTAACTAACGCACACCTATTCTGATGTGTGTATTTCTCAGCTGACAGCTCGGTTTGGCCTACACCCCAGAAGCTTGGCACTATCCTCACCACTTCTGGCTCGTTCTAGTTCTGCGAAGGCGAGAGCGAGTCAGAAAACGTTGAGAAAAGGAGCACCGAGGCAGGCAAACTGTGTGGTGGGAGAATACCCCTCACGAAACTCACCAGCCAATATATCTGGCCCCGACCTTAGTATAGATGATAACAGTTTGAAAACTGTTCGAAACTGCTGTTTACACGTACCTGAAAAGCTTCTACAATGACAAAGTTTACACAATTCCAGTAGAACACTTGAAAATCACGAATAAGCGAACGCTGTTTCAGAGAGTGGTTGGGATTGTAAACTATTGTCCCTCAGGCATTCATCTACCTTTAATACTAAAAGTTTTACGGCTTACTCAAAATTTTTTAAATTCACTAATGTCCGGTTTTTCGGTGCGAATACCCTACTGTGCGTAGGTAGACGGGATACCTACGAGAAATCGGAGTAAACCGCACAACACGTGCACGGATTAATCACTATAGAAATCCAAGTCCCATCCTTGATAATGTGATTATAGATCGCCGTCCGAACGCGCGACACGCGACATGGCATCGAATTTGCTGGCACATCGATATTCGCAGAGACGAGCTCGTCGAATTGTTTTCGTCGGCGTCGACAGTGTCGGTTAACCGATTACGTCTCTTGAATAAAATTCATCGTTCGCGGAAAAGCACGTTACTTTAAAAACCTATTACCACAGGCCGCGTCGCGCCGCGCCGTTCGACCGGGTGTACCTTTCCCCATTGCCATTCCTCTTTTTATTTCTATTTCCCCCTTTTGTTTTATTCTTTTCACTTCTATGTGAGACCGTTGGAGAAGTTTATACGAGTAGCGAACGTTGGGCGCGTTCAATAACGCAGTTCCACGAGAAATATTCATGGGCTGTGCTCATCTGAAAGTCAAAAAATCGACTCTCAGTGAAAAGGCTGTACGCGTGATGGTAAAAGCGTTATATGCTCGGTCCAAGGTACACAGGCCCAAAGAAATTTATTAAAAGAATAACAGGGTAGTGACAGTGCGCGCTGGATACACGGATTCGACACCTTCTGCCCCGTCATCTTAAGGGAAGCATTTTTAAAGGGGAGCAGCTAGAACGTGCCGAGGAATTTAGCCGACGCACAGTGGCACGCCCTAAAAAGTGAAGAAATTTTTTTCCTGATTTTTACAGATGACTTATCAAAGCATGATTTTTCAGTAACACCAATTTTTATTGTTACAATCCAGTCAGAGATAGGTGCGATCTCAAAGTTGCTAGTGTTATGATCTACCTTTTTTAAAAAAAGGTACAAAAAAGCGCGCCAAGTATATAATCCCATCAAAAAGGATCCCATTTAAAAACATTGTCATAAATTAATACCCATCAAAAAGACCCCCATTTAAAAACATTGTCGTAAATTAATAGCTTTACAAAACTAATGATATACACAAAGAAAAATGTATTAAATAATATTAAGCAGATATATTTTTATACAAATAAATATTTTAATACGAATAAATACTTTATTCAAAATACTTGGCGCTGCTCTCCGAATTGGTGTAGGTATCTAAATTGAATAAATATGTATAAATTGCATTAAAATCTTTTCCTTTCTTTCTTGTTTTAGTGGTGTCTGGTCTTGTCTTATTTATTAACCAAGCCAATTAACATTTTTTTCAGAGAGCAGCGCCAAGTATTTTGAATAAAATATTTATTTGTATAAAAATATATCTGCTCAATATAATTTAATACATTTTTTCTTTGTATAAATAGTCATTGTGATAATTGGCGCAATTTGGGTATATCATTAGTTTTGTAAAGCTATTAATTTACGACAATGTTTTTAAATGCGGGTCTTTTTGATGGGTATTAATTTATGACAATGTTTTTAAATGGGATTCTTTTTGATGGGATTATATACTTGGCGCGCTTTTTTGTACCTTTTTTTAAAAAAGGTAATTTTGTGGGGATTTCTCACATTTTGTAGTGTTTATTAGTGACGGTTATTTTTTTTAATTAACAATATATTATATTGTCATCCAAACTACGCACACCTGCAAAGCTACAAGACAATTGGATTGGTGGAATTGGTTTAAATTTGAGTTTTCAGATATGAAACAAACATACAAGAAGCACACAGAGGATCAAAGCTAAATAAATGTTTAGTTAAAGTTTAATTAATATAATACTATATCACAATAAATTTTTTTCTCTGACGTAGATCACACTGCATCATCTTGTGCTTCGATTATCTGTAAATATATAAAATCCACATTTTAGTTACAACATAACTTAGAACTTATACTTACCTTAGCGGTCCCCATCTCAAGACGATCGGTACGAAATCCCCTTTCCTTATTCGCCCTACGAGGCACGATCTCCTCCCTCATATTTAAATTTAAACAAGTCCCTCGCCCCAAAAACTCCTTATCTCGAGAGCACGTCTCACCCCCTCTCTATGACCAAAGAAGTCAAAGTCACACGCACCCCTTTCCAATCAAACCTTCAAAAACCCATCCAATAGGTTGAGTATTTCCCCATCAGAAACATAAATAAGACCAAGAAGCCTTATTGCTACGAATATTTCATCCACGTGTCCTTAACTAATTATGGACTCATTCCCTATAAAAACCCCGGAAGTCCTATTGCGACGCATAGTTCGTAGGTAGGCCAAAGTCCATACCGCGCGTACCCTTCATACCTAACAATCATGTAAAATTCACATAAATTCAAGGGCCCGAGAGACAGAGGTCCTCTTTCTGCAGAAACATCATTCGGAAAGTATCTTTACAATTATCAAGTGTTTAGAATCAGTTTCAACAAACTACGCATCGACATTTATCGTAAGCAATTAACATTAACCATTGTTACACGGTATATCACCCTCATTTATTTCTCATGTACTATTGCTAACTCTTACCATTTATATTACTATTTCATGCTTATTGCTTTATATTGCTATCATTGCTAACTCTTATTGTTTTATACTATTATTATCCGCTTATTGCGACGGTCTATTATTTCATGCCTATTGTTTTATATCTTTACCACGATTTATATTCATGTACATCATATTCATACATATATCTTTATAAATAACCATTTATATAATTGTTTTGTGTTAATGCTAAACGCCTAACGCATTATTATAAACCAAGTCACCTGCACAATAATATGCATGGCTTATTTTGTGCTACAAACTGAATAAACCAGTTTTATTTAATTCACGCTTCGAGTTATTGTGTTAAATCTTCGGTACGAAGGTTCCCTTCCAAAACAAACCGCTGCTACAGCTGATCTGGCTGCGCGAACACCGGAGTTCTTATAATATTTACCGGGCTTACTTTTACATAGCTCGCGTTCGACCAACGTCTAGACGAATTTCGCGGAATATCACGGGCGGCTTCTTATGCCAATGCAACCGTAAATCCGATTACCAAAACTAAAGTAAAAACCACAAGTGGTCTAACGGGTGTCTCCCTGGCGCGCGGTTACCTTTTAAACCTTCCCTGGTCGATTAGCGTGCAGGATTTAAGATCCTCGCCTGATTTTCCCCTAAACCCAGTGTGTAGGATTTTACGTTCTCACCTAAACTCCCATCGACCTTTAGTGTACAAGATTACACGTCCTCGCCTGACTCCTATCTACCCTCAGTGTGTAGGATTACACGTTCTCGCCTGACTCCTATCAATCCTCAGTGTGTAGGATTTTACGTTCTCGCCTGACTCCTATCTACTCTCAGTGTGTAGGATTCTACTATTGCCCGATGAGAAGATGAGCTACTACCCACAAGCTGAAATGTCACAGGGGCAAGGGGAATCGCCTGTTCGCTCCACCCTATCCCCTCCAAGAAGTCCTAGTTTTCGGTTCTTAGCGGCTAGCCGTATCCGCGGATTGTCGCGATTAGTTGCGTTCGAGTTCTTCGTCACGGGACGAACTGTGTTGGAGGGGATAGGTTGACGCGAGTGGACGATTCCCCTTGCCCCTGTGACATTTCAGTTTGTGGGTAGTAGCTCATCTTCTCATCGGGCAATAGTACTCAGTAAGTACACGGGGATCTATTTTGGCTGAAAAAAACGATTTACCGATATGTATTCTACTCAGCACCGGTATGTATGTTTTCAGCGAACATTTTTGCATCATACTACGTACTTGTCAGGATCAAATTAATTTGGAAGTGTCTTTGATTGAATGAAAACGAAAGTACTTACCTATGCCGCGAATCCTGCGGCCAATGCGCTCGAGTACCTACTCACAAGTTTTCCAGTTATCCGCCTCCGATTGCTTTGATATTTGGATATGTTTTAGAGGACCGAAAAATAACATATACGTATTTTTTTATTTTGGCCTGTTTGCATCTTTAGGGGGTGAAACCACCCCTCAATGGGTTTCGAGGTATTCGCCACCGATTGCTTTGATTTTTGGATATGTTTCTGAGAACAGAAAAATAAGATATACGTGTTTTTATATTTTGGCTGAAACAATCGCAGGAGGGGTTACCTGGAAAACCATTGAGGGGTGGGTGCATCCCCTAAACATGCAAACAGGCCAAAATAAAAAAACACGTATATCTTATTTTTCTGTTCTCTAAAACATATCCAAAAATCAAAGAAATCGGAGGCGGATAACTGGAAAACTTGTGAGTACACGAGCGCGTTGGCCGCAGGATTCGCGGCATACTTTCGTTTTCATTCAATCAAAGACACTTCCAAATTGAATTTGAACCTGACAAGTACGTAGCATGATGCAAAAATATTCGCTGAAAACATACATACCGGTGCTGAGTAGAATACATCACGGTAAAACGGTTTTTTCCGCCAAAATAGAACTCCGTGTACTGAGTAAGTACTTACACGCCAGCGCCCGCCGGCAGGTTATACAGGTCATCCGTTAAAACTGCAACCTACGCGCGCGCGAACTACAACCATGCACCGACCCAGCGTTCGGAGGGTTTCCAGCGACCGCTGGACAACGGTAAAGCTCGAGGTTTGAAAATTTTAGGATGGGCTCTTTCAAATTAACATCACAAGGAGGTGTTTGAAATTTCGCGGCTGGGGTTGAAGAATTTGGGGACAATTTCGTATAACTTTTAAACTATAAAATATATCGGAATGCAATTTGCGCTGAAAAATGAGGAAAAATTATTCCCTCTTAATGATGGATAATTTAAAATATTTTACGTTTACTTAATTTTTCATTTATCAATTTTTTAACCATAATTGTTGTGAAAAGCTTTTGCAAACATTTTATTTAATACTGTATTTAATGCTCTTTTTAAAAGTCACGATGTTGATAAACAATAGCCTACTTAGTTGTTTCCGTGTCATTACTTCCATAAATTGAGAAATTAAATTTTTATTCAATTATATGTTGGTTCTGCACAAACCCCAGAATCTATTGTTCTGATTTCTTTTTTATAATTTTATCTTTATATGCAATAAGAAGTAACTAATGGGACGACGTGGCGAAAAATCTCTCCGTACAATGATATAGCGCCGCGGTCAACCCTGTCGTAGCTAAAATTTTTTAAATTAAGACGGGTACGAGACCAGTTGACATTGTTTTCAAACATCATTGCAGTAATCCGGGGTGCGAGTGGTAAACCGATCATAAAAGCGGAGCGCGCGGCTCGTTTACCTGGGCCGGTGCAAGAGACCATCCTAAAATTTTCGAAGCTCGGGCATCACTACTACCCAGCGGTCACTGGTAACCCTCCGAACGCTGGGCCGGTGCATGGTTGTAGTGGAATGCGTCCGTGAGGCGGTGTTGCCATTTTCGACTGTTCGCGCGCGCGTAGGTTGCAGTTTTAACGGATGACCCTGTACATAGCCGCCACCCATACAGCACACTCTCCTTGCGGCATACTTGCAGCATACTTGCGGCGCAAGATGGCAACGACTCACGCAAGGTTGCCGCAACTATGCAGCAAAAATTCTATGTCCGCCTGCTGCAAAGTTGCACGGCAACTTTGAGGCAATTATTCACAAAATATATTTCCACGGGAAAAACTGTTAAAAAAAAGAAAAAAAAAGTTATTGGTTCAGGGTGACTTGAACACTGGGCCGCCCGCATGACAATCTGACGCGCTACTTTTTTTTTTTTTTTTTTTTTTTTTGAAAGTATTTATTGAAGGACATATAACAATCTTGTACATGGCATTCAAAAATATAGAAAAAACTGCCAGGCAGTCGCAAAAAAAAAAAACATGACAACTTGTACGGTGCCTCCGTAACTCGTAGTCAAACAATTATTATAGTTTGGGATATGTGTAAAGAGCGGAGATAATTAGCACTGTCGTGCTCGCGAAACTCTGTAATTAAGTACTTTTAGTTAAGGTGGAAAAATGTCCAGTATAAAAAAAAAACCACCGTATTTCTCTAGTATTTGGAGATAGGAAACGGAAAGAGGCGAGATAAAGAAAAGGAGAGGGAAAGACTTAAAAATTAGAACTATATACAATATTTACAATGGGAACTATCCTAATAGGTGTACAGTCTTGCGTTCTCCTATATCTAATTAAGTCTAGTGGAAGTTAGTTTTCGGTCGGACAGCTCCGTCATATGCGGGCAGGCTTCATTGAGCCACCAATATTTATCAAATCTTAACCTATGGTAGTCATTTAAATCGCAGTCTGGTAATCTTGTGGAATATTTAAATTTTCCGACATCATATAATGATTCATCAATGGAGAGCGCAATGCGTTTATCGGCCTTATTTCTTCTCCAGTGGTAAATCCAGGGGACATTGCTGCCATTTTGGATAAAGCCTTGGGCATCACAGGACAGAAACGCCTGAGGAGAAACGTATCCATTGGTAAATTGTCTGGAGGCGGCTATGTCATCTTGAATTGAGATTGTCCTGAGGAGCTCATTTTCAAGATCTGGTAATTTAACAAAGTATTCTCTGGTTATCTTTATGAGCAGATTGTCTATTCGAGGTATTTTTGCTTTATCATAGAGCACCTGGTTGCTTACAAAATGTTGCCAGTCAGAATTCTGCGTTCGGTAAAGTCCTAAACAGGCTCGTAGACACCTGCGTTCCAGGCAGCGTAGACGCTCGGCACAGGTGTGGTTGATGTTCCACCACACAGGGGCCGCGTATGTCAAGATTGGCCGCACTAGCAGCATGTATAAAATTATTTTTGCTTTAGAGGATAAGTATTTATTATGGAAAATTCTTCCATTACTTAAGAAAGCCCTACCCGCTTTTTCTAATTGCACATCTATACTGTATTCCACATTAGAGCATACCGATTTCGCGCAGGCACGACCCTCAGGAGGCGTTGCTACGCTCGACTCCTATGTTTTTCTCCGTCGCACGGCCCTCTACTTACTCTCTCTGTTAACTTTTCGTGCACTGTTTACCTTGACAACGGTCAGATCCTGCGTTTGGGATTGTACCAGTTATTCATTGGAAATTACCACGACCAATCGTTTGCGGTTCAAACGGTGGGTAGCAGTGGGGGCTGCGCAGATCGGTCGCAAATCGGTAGGGGCGTCGGTATGCTCTAATGTGGAATACAGTATACATGTTTGTTTCCTCTGAGCAGGTAATCGATATGCACTCCAAGGTACTTAATAACTTTGCGGTGCGGGATCGGCGTTCTGACATTGCTGCCTGGAACAAGTGTTGCAATCTGAAAATCTTTTTGACCGGAAGTAGCCCAGGTGGACAGTTTGGCCAATGGTTTGCGGAACAATATAGTCTCACATTTTGCTGGATTTATTTTCAGGTTCCATGACGCTAAATAGGAGTTTATATTATCGACCGCCGCCTCCAGATCATCCCGCACGCGGCTCACTTTATTGCTGGCCGTGTATACTACGATGTCATCCGCAAAGGACAATATTGCCGGATGCCCGGGTGTGTTAAAACTAAATAGCTTTGGTAACTCGCTAATAAATATATTAAAGAGAAGAGGAGAATTTACCGTCCCCTGCTGCAGTCCCTCCTCGATTCTGAATCTACCTGTGGAGACACCTATACCGTCCCACGTAACAAAACTTTTCCCGCTAACCATATCCCACACCAACTGAATGAGCCAACGAGGGAATTCCTTTCTACTCATTCTGACTATTAGGCCATTCAGCCACACGGAGTCGAATGCCTTCTCTACATCTAGGAGCGCAGCACCCACCAGACGGCTTTTTGCAACAAAACCATTCACATCTGACATTAGTCTATGTATTGCGTGCGTTGTTGAGAGGTGGTGTTTAAACCCAAATTGACTGTCAGGAATTATCTCCTTGACTCTGCAGTGTTCGACCAGGGATTCGTTCAATATTGACTCATAAACCTTACTCAGGCTAGGGGTGAGACTAATGGGGCGGTAGCTTGCCGGCTCATTGGGATTTTTCCCTTTTTTAAGAATAGGTAGGACTTTTGCCTCTTTCCATAGAAGTGGAAAGTAGCTCCTATTAATGGCGTTGTTAAAGATGACTGCTATGTCAAAGATTAATTTAGGGGGTAAGTGTTTCAAGACTATCGGCGGGATCCCGTCTAAGGCAGCAGACATTTTATTTGGCAGATGTTTGAGTTTATGGGCCAATGATATCTGATTACAGAAAGGTTGTAGTGATTCTCCTATTAGGTCGGGGTTGTTAGCTGGGTTAGTGGCATTAAATTGCACCAAGGTGTTATTTTGTTCTCTGTTTCGATCAAACTCTGATTTTAATGTATTAGCTTCAAGATCAATTATCTGTCTTAAACGTGAGTCCCTGTTAATGAAGCGGGGAGAATTTATAAATTCATAGTGGGCACCAATGACGTTGAGTTTGTCACTACGATCTGAGAAAATGTAATCATTACCGATTTTGGTGATTTTGGTCAAGTTGCAGCCACTTCTTTCCAGAAGAGTCTTTTCGGACTCATTAATATGAATGTTTTCTATATTAGCGAATTGTTTTGGCCGAAAGATGGCGTTGACTTTTGGAAAGAAATTGTCCGGTTTTCGGAAATCAATATTTTTAATTGCATTGGACCAATAGCTTTCGATTGATTTCTTGAATTCGCGCTGCAGGGTTTTTGTAAGTCTCTTTAGAGTCTTTTTAGCCAACTTTGTTACATCCAGACGGGCCGACGGGTCTAGGATGTGCAGTTTGTGCAGCAATGAAACTACCGTACTTTTATTTGTTTGCAGTTTTTTGACTTTATGATTTATGTATCTATTAACACTGTCTGAATATTTGTAAGTTGGGATCGTATCCGCCATAGCCTGAGTGATGGTGTTTGTGATATAATGTAGATGGCTGTCAATTTCGTCTATCGATAAATTAGAATCTAGAGGGATGCTGCGCATGTAGAGTTCAGCCATTCTTCGTGTAAGTGCCTCCCATTTGGTGGCTCTATAATTATATTTAATTCCCCGACATGACGGTCCATTCAGAATAAAAGACTCGTTTTGAGACTCAAAGGTCAGGGATATGGCAGCGTGATCGCTGTCATAAGCCAGCGTTCGAGCCCTGTTCTCCAGGGGGTCAACCCAGATCAAACGATTGTCAGCCAAACAGATATCGAGGAAAGTCCCAGCAGGCTTGAAAGTAGGGGAGGCCGGAGTTATTATATTTAGTTTGTAGTGAATATCGTGCATTGTTGCCCACTGGCGCATATATTTTCCGCGCTGGTTGTCTGCGCGATCCCCCCATGCCTTACGCCTGGCATTGAGATCTCCAGCCACTATGAAATATTTTCTATTATCATCTAATTTTAGTTCT
Source organism: Andrena bicolor (assembly GCA_960531205.1). Lineage (NCBI taxonomy): Eukaryota > Metazoa > Arthropoda > Insecta > Hymenoptera > Andrenidae > Andrena > Andrena bicolor. Next base: position 26,892,661 of record OY482664.1, read on the forward strand.
AGGAAGAGTTTATTAATTTCGTAAATAAATAGATTCCTATTATCATTTTTAGCGTATACGCTTACTATGAATAGTGTTCTGTCATTGCTCATCTTAATTTTGATAATGGTATACTCGAGAATTTCATTGGTGGCTGAGGATGAAAGGTCTACTGTTTCGAAAGGGATCTCTCTCTTAATGAGGATAGCTGTACCCCCTCCCTGTACCGCGTTGGGCCTATCTCTTCTGATTATTTCGTAATTTCTGAAGGAAACTACATGTTTTTTATTAAGCTTAGTTTCTGAAAGAAGTATTATATCGTGGTTGTGAGTTTCCGTAAACTGTACTAATTCTAGTCTGCGGTAGTTAGCGATCAAGGAGTTTACATTGACCGCTGCTATTCTAATTGGTATATTGTTATTAGAGTGTCTGGACATTTTATTTAGAGTGTAGCGCGCTTAATATGTATTCTATCTTATGCGAGTTTTCTGCTATTCTATCCGCAAGTGTTTTAAACTGCGATGTGACTAGGTCTGCGATTTCTCTCTTAAATTCAGTTACCCAAGGGGGGTGTGATGTTGCCTGTGGACGGTCCTGGTGCTGGGGGTGTTCGCTGGGGTGAGATGTCGTCTCAAAGATCCGGGCTGGTGGTATCCAGGGTGGTGATCTTTTCTGTGGGGGTGGTGGGAATTGTCTCCCGCCTGTCACCGCCTGAGCAAATGATACATCCTCTCTGACCGCTGAGTTGATGTTGTCTAATTTACTGATGTATGCTTGCACTTTTGATGAATTACTTATCTTCTTTTGATGTTGGGCAAATTTAATATATGGGCATCCTTTGTAGGATGCCGGATGGCCATCTTGCCCACAGTTGGCGCACTTTAAATGTCGTTTATCGTCTTCCTTTTGGATAAGACATTCGCCAGGTTCATGCGACTTGGCGCATTTGACGCAGCGATATTGCAGGAAGCAGTTTTTACTGGCATGCCCGAGTCTTTGGCATTTTTTATACTGGAAAAGGTTGGGCCTCCTCAGGTGTTCCCAACGGACTCTTTGAAATGCTAGTGATTTTATCTTGAATAGGTCTTTGGTCTTGCTGTTATTTGTGAGCTGCAGAAGGTAGTGGAACGCATCAGCTCTGGTTTTGTCGTAAACAAATTTAGTGAGGCTAATAATTTCAGTCTCTGGGAGGTTGAGGTCGGAAATTTCTTGCTTGATGTCATCTATATTGAAGTTACCTTTGATCCCTTTTAATAGTATAGATTTGGGCTTTAAGTTCTTTGGCGTGAAAGTGTAGTATTCGGTTTTATTCCTTACGAGCATATCTGTTATTTCCTTGTAATGTTCTGCTGACGATGCATAAATAATGTGATTGTCCTTGGACGTTTCCTTTATAATGAACGCCGACTTCGGTATGCTTGCCGCAGTTATTGCAACGATCAAAGTATTGATGTCTGTGTTAATAGTGTAAATTGGTGGTTGTTTGACCACTTTTTTACTTGCGATTGAGTTGTGTGGATCTGAGATCTGGGTATTGTCTTCGATGTCCATATCTAGTTCATTTGAGAGAATCTGGAATCGATTATCTTCTTTTGTAGGAGGATGCTCAAGTTGTGGTGTGTTTTTGATTTTAGTGGTTTTCTTTGGATGTTCCCAGTCAGACGTTGAAGGAATAGCCACGTTTGGTTGTGATAGATCCGCCATCTGTTGGAGAACTAGAGCCGATGGCGCTGGGCCGTATTTTCGGGATGGATTGAGGTTAGGCTTCACCTGTCTTTTTGAGGTTATATTACTTTCTTTACGTAGGTCTTTGTAGAGTTTGTCCAATTGTAAGGAGTTCAATTTGGGTGTTTTTGTCTGTCTCGGCCTCAAGAGGTGGTCAGGCGAAACGTTTTCTTTGCCTCCAAATACTGCTGTAATGTTCCGTTTTGCGCCATGAGGCGTCTGCGACGACATTATTTTCAGCCGAAATCGGGATTTCCCGATACATTACCGGGGCAGAGTTATAAAAGATAATTGTGGGTCACAATATTCACTAACAGTTTAGTTAAAGGACACACTTTAAACTCACAGTATTCAGTTGGAATTAGCCAAAATATTTGCCGAGGTTCTGGGCACACGTGTGTAGCGGACCGCGTCTCGACTTCGACTCCAATCTGACGCGCTACCGTTGTGGCTACGACACCTTCTTGTATGTAGATTACTGTAAATGGTATATACAGTGATTAAGCATACTTGCGGCATAGTTGCGGCATAGTTGTGGCATAGTTGCAGTGCACCAAAGAATTATAGCTATAGGTACAGCAATAATTCTATGTCCGTTCCGCCCAACTTTGCACGGCAACTATGCCGCAACCAGACATCGACATTACGCTGCAACCATGCAAGATAGCAAGGTTACTGCAACCATCCTGCAACTTTGCCGCAACGAAGTGTGCTGTATGGACTAGAGCTGTGACTACCCGACCCGCCGGGTACCCGGGTACCCGGTGAGACACCCGGGTATTCCAAAATTACCCGGTTACCTGGATACCCGTGAGATGCCCGGGCAAAAATTACTCGGCTATCCGACGGACATTGTTGCTACATCAAGAGGCGATCCTACAACAATGTCGGTCGGGTGGATCGCGACTGCTTCTTTGATCCATCGGAGGATGGAAAAGTGACATGAGCTATACATGATATATATGTTATCTTTTAAGCATTAATTGCCGAACCGGGATGTTGCTGTCCTTATCGTAAAAGTATCCTAAAACGATTCCACCTTATGTCTGCAGTAAACCCTCCTATAATGCGGTTTCCATATGTAAAACGCGGAGCAAAAATTGCGACAATCCTCCTACTTATAATGCGGTACAAATTAATATGATTTGTACTATATAATTCTGAGTTTCTTATAACGCATTCTCCATATAATGCGGTACGAATTAATCACGTCATAGGAGATATAGGTTGACTGTAATGCGTAATGAAGTAGAATAGAAAAATAACTTTCTATGGTGTTTGATATGGCCTTTGTTAATAATGGATGGTCCTCGAAATCATAAGATCCATTCATTTCTACAACTCTATACTTTATAAATAAAAAGTGGATCCTATAAAGTTATACTCTTTGCACATGGAAAATCGTCATTCGAGAAAGAATTTAGCCATCATGTTTAATCTGATTAATGAAAATTGGAATATCAGCAGTAAAGCGAACGTCCGTGATAATGCATACAATATAAATATGGCTACAAATCCATCAATTTATATTTTTCATCTGCTTAGGTGTTTTTCGGAATAGTTGGGTACTCGGGTACTCGGGTACCCGGCGGGTCGAGTAGGACTCGGGTAATATTCTTTATCTTGAGATAGAACCGGGTACCCGGAGTACCCGGGTTGCCAGTAGTAGCCCTAGTATGGACACCGCCGCGTCCTTTGCACCTTGCCGTGCATACGTATGTACATATTCACTTTATGTGTCCGAGAGGTTTGCTCGTGTTATCCCAAAATTACCGAGGATTCTGCCGCGTAAATCTGCTATTTCGACGAAAGTAAAGAGAGATTTCGACGAAACGATTATCGCGGTTTCCTTCTAACGGGCTCGCTATCAGTAGCTAATCGTCGAATCGTACCGCGCGCGTCCCTACTGCTTTCGCATTTTCACGGACGCGACAGTGATATTGGCGTAGACGGGCTAAAAGGGAATGTGAAAGAACTTTGCCTGGCAAACAGCGAGCATTCGGTATCCAGCGGCACCGCGAAAAACCGTAATGCCGCTTTTTCATGGCCAGCCTTTTAAACGACATCGTCAAAGTAAACGATAATTCGATTCACGGTAACTCGACTCGTACTTACCTACACCTATAACTCGCTGTGTGAACGGTGAACGGTGGAAGGCGGAGGAATCGAGGACGAAACAGGGGCGAATTTCAACAACCGAGCCGAAATCCCTTCGGAAATACACTTTTATCCGGCCCAAGTTGTTCGGCGCTTATTGAAATCCATGGTATCGGTGGGTCGTTAATCCATCACCGATAAGAACCAGTCGACATTATCGGTGACTGAAAATAATCCCGCGGCTCGAACCGCACACCCCGTAATCGCTCCTTTTTCTGCGAATGCGCACAGGGCTGGCATAGGTGAAACGGGTGAAAGGTGTGGAGGGAGAAATCCGGGGGTGGGGTGGCACGGATGGTCCAATGTTCCTCCGGAAATAAATCTGTCTCTTCCCGTGGGACTAAACCAGATTTATTTCCGTGGCCGTAACTTTAGTTGCAGCGGCGCGGCGCGGCTCGACTCGGCTCGGCTCGGCTCGGCTGTGTTCATATAGGTCACGCCCGTAAGTCTCCGTAGTTTGGACGTCGCTTAAATCGCCGTGTCGAGACTTCCGACAAAAGCGCTGGTGGTTTCGTAAAGCGTGCAGCCAACAACGATTATCCGACCGCTTCTGCCTATTTAATCCGGCCCGGCAATGCCGCGCCACTCCGCGCCGCGCCACGCCGCACAGTGAGGCACGTACTATTGCCCGATGAGAAGATGAGCTACTACCCACAAGCTGAAATGTCACAGGGGCAAGGGGAATCGCCTGTTCGCTCCACCCTATCCCCTCCAAGAAGTCCTAAGGTCCAATTCATATATATTGGCCGGTGAGCTTCGCGAGGGGTATTCTCCCACCACACCGCTTGCCTGCCTCGGTGCTCCTTTTCTCTGCGTTCTCGCTCTCTCTAGGGCTATGCCTACTCGTTGCCCGGTGGGAATTAGTGTCCGTGAGGTACGCACACATGCAGCGAAGCATCCCCACCACTTTGAGCACATAGACGGCGGGTACGATTCCGCGCGGTCATTTCTCGCTCCTTTCTGGCCGAAGGGGGGAGTGAGATGGAAGTGGTTTTACACACATCAGAATAGGTGTGCGTTCGCTCCGAAGAAATTCGGGAGCTATATTGGTCATTCTTCCTCGTTAGCTTCATTTCCTATTGGTCTGCGCATAGCTTCGTAACGCACACAACTATTACGCTAAGAATATACAACAGCCCCACAGCTAACGTAGCTGTGACGACAGGCGGAGTCGAGCACCGTTCCCGTTACCCCCCCATACCCCTCGGCTACCCAGCAACTTCAACTGCCAATCCACGATCGTCAGGTGGTGGTGGCTGATTTCTCCTCGCGCGCTGCTCGCGAAACGAAACTCACCGGCCAATATATTTGAACTGGACTTTAGTTTTCGGTTCTTAGCGGCTAGCCGTATCCGCGGATTGTCGCGATTAGTTGCGTTCGAGTTCTTCGTCACGGGACGAACTATGTTGGAGGCGATAGGTTGACGCGAGTGGACGATTCCCCTTGCCCCTGTGACATTTCAGCTTGTGGGTAGTAGCTCATCTTCTCATCGGGCAATAGTATAACATAGGATTCGCGGAAAAAATCTCATAACTTCGGTGTTTCTCAATATTTTTGAGTACATTTTTTTATATTATTTGTTATTAAGCATATTTAACAAATGAAATACTAATAAACCCCGTAAACATTCAGTATACAAAAACCATATATGATAATTATGTACTAAGGTCAGTATCAAACCCCCCAAAAAAACTTTAAAAAAGTAAAAAAATTACGCCAAGTACATGAAATCACAAAAAATAGAAGAAAATATACAATATAAAAAGATATGTGAAAATATATAAACACAAAAAATAGAAGAAAATATACAATATAAAAAAATTTGTGAAAATATACTGTGACGTCCCACGATTTTTCGCGCGTTTCTTATTCCATAAACCTCAAAATCATACCACCAAAGTCTGTCGAACTCAACTCCTACCCCATCTCCTCAATCATTGATCACCTTGATGTTGCACCTTAGCGGTCAACAACACAAGATGATGAATTCAAACCTCCACCTCGTTGATGTACCTTAGCGGTCCCCATCGCGAGATGATCGTCTCAAAACCCACTTCGCCTATTCGTCCTACAAGGCACGAATCATTCCCTTTAAAACGAATTCAAACAAGTCCCTCGTTACAAATCCCTCTTAAAATCGAGACCACGTCTCAATCCCCTCTTTACGACTCATGAAGTCCAAACACTCTAACCCCTTTTCCTATCAAACACCCAAAATCCAATCGAAGAGTTGAGTATCTCTACTACAGTTACAAAACCCCACAAACCTAATTACGACGCATTTGGCGTACGTGACAAAAATATGTCTATTAATAGCCATACCGTTTACAAAAACCCCGGAAATCATACTACGTCTTATTCCGAAATGTGTCAAGGTCTTTACCGCGCGTACCCCCTCATGCTCCTGTGAAATTACATAAATACGAGGTCCTGCGAGGCCTCGTCCTCTTTCTACGACAAATCGTTCACGACCAAACGTGTTTCTTTGCGAAAGTATATTTTAACAAGTGTTAAACTTTAAAATCAGTGCTCTACGACAACGATTGTAAGCATTTATAATTATCTTATATTACTCTGCATATCATCTTCATACTATTTGTTACTATTATTTCATTTATTGCTTAATGCAATCATATTATTATCTCATTTATTGCTTAATGCAATCATATTATTATTCATATTACTTTCATATTATACTGTTCTTTCATTAACGCTTATTTTATATCTATATCTTTGTCTAATAACCGCTTACTGCGATCTTATTCCTTTATATTATTAACGATCATTATTAAAGGTATTTCATTCTATAACTTATATATTGTACCTCATGTCCATACATATACATGTCATAATTCATATTATAAATGTTATGTGTCAATGCTAAAACCCCCGCATAATTATAAGAACCACTTCAACAAAGTTAATAAACCGCTTTGTTTAAATCACGCTTCAAATTATTTCTGTTCACTCATTGGTTACGAAACATTTAAGATACAAACAAACGAGTTAGCGAAACAGCTGATTCCGATTTGGGAACTCGAGAGCAGTGACCGTGTTTACTAACATATCTTCGCATAGCCTGTGTACAGCTGCACGTATAGACGTGTTTCTCAGGAAATATTACGAGTAACTTTTTGTGCCTATGCAACAGTAAATCCAATTAGGCAAAACCAAAACAAAGTGCTAACGGGTGTCCCTCTGATACGCTCAAGCCTGACGTTCCTCCCGGTAAAAACGATTAGCGTGCTGGATTTTAGATTCGCGCCTAACGTTCTTTCCCTCAAATCCTTCAGTGTGCTGGATTTTAGATTCGCGCCTAACGTTCTTTCCCTCAAATCCTTCAGTGTGCTGGATTATAGATTCGCGCCTGACGTTCCTCCCTGTAAAAATGATTAGTGTGCTGGATTTTAGATTCGCGCCTGACGTTTCTTCCTCTCAAATTTAATATTCGCGCCTGAGTCCCTCAAAATTCTAAGCGTGACGGATTCAATATTCGCGCCTAAGTTCCTCTCAAACCTCAGAGTGACGGATTAAATATTCGCGCCTGGCCTTCCCTCAAAACCCTCAGTGTGAAGGATTCAAGATTCGCGCCTGAGTTCCCACAAAACCCTCAGTGTGAAGGATTCAAGATTCGCGCCTGAGTTCCCCCAAAACCCTCAGTGTGAAGGATTTAAGATTCGCGCCTGAGTTCCCTCAAAACCCTCAGTGTGAAGGATTTAAGATTTGCGCCTGAGTTTGCCCTCCTTCATGTCATTGTTCCCCAAAGACCTCACCCGGGACGTGACAATACAAACACAAAAAAATAGAAGAAAATATACAATATAAAAAAATATGTGAAATCAAAATGAGCTGCAAGTACATAAAGGTGCTTTCCAACTGCGCTTAAAGGCTCGTATAGACTGGGCGATAATCGCCGGCAACTTTGTCGCCAGCGACTCGCTGGGATCCATCGGCTTGTCTCCAGCGCAGGGACTCCTACCGGTACGTAAAATACCGGTATTATACCGGTATTTTTCGGTTGTACCATCGTAACCCTTATAGAAACCGAAATACAAAAATACCGGTATGAGATCATACCGGTATATGAAAATACCGGTATATTTACCTATATTTACCGGTAATTTTTTCGATTTTCTTATTCTATTACAATTTTCAAGATATTTGTAAGCAGAGATTTAAAACCGGTATTATTTGATTACTGCTATTATGTTACCAAAATTATATCTAAACCGATATAGTACCGAAATCGCTGTAATACCGAAACCAAAGGAATTACCAGCATTTTTCTGGTAATATGTATAGTGTGATCGCGAGTGAAAGAGAATAAGATGTTACAATGTTACATTCGTCGGAATGTCCATTTCAAACGCCAAGTATAGCGACGTCGTTTGATGCCGTCTTATATATCGTCTCCCTTACGTCCCTCATGTGAGAAAGGGATAGCAGAGAGGCTCAGCAATGAAGTGGAGGCGGAATATAAACAAATGAAGATTTGTTCTCGAGATCGATGACGAGAACGTGGAGCGTTAGCAGTGCCGCCAACCCAAGTTAGTGTCGAAAGATTATTTTCTTCATTAAAATATGTCCTGTCACCATTACGTTACAATTTGTCTGATTGTTTTTAATATTTTATTGTTTTATTGAAAAAGAAAAACCTGTCTTAATCTTAACCTACCATTTCTATAAGAGGAAAACCGGAAAAATACCGGTATTTATTTCGGTTTTCGGTAATATATCGGTTTCGGTATAGTGTAATACCGGTATCCAAGTTATACCGGTATGAACTCCCTGGCCGTAATACCGGTATCCGAACCATACCGGTACGAAGTCCCTGGCGTAATACCGGTATCCAAATCATACCGGTATTAAGTCCCTGCTCCAGCGACTTTTACCGAGCGGCTGGTATCCAGCGACCTGTGTCCGGCGACTCGGCAACTTGTGTCCCCCATCTTATGACAGTCCTTCGCAGTGCCTCGTCCGATTTTTATGGCTTTTTCCGGAAAAAGGTACGAATCCTGGGTCGAGCGTAACGAATTAGGGTCGTGCCCCGGCAGTCGAGGGTATAATATCCATTACAGCGTATTAATAAATTATTTTCTTCATCGTATCGAAAGGAAAGTGCCGCCAATGGATTCCTTATGTTTTTCTGAGGAAAATCATATCAAATATCATGCAAATCGGACTACTTTGACACAAGCTACTGTTGTATTCCGTATCTTGGTATTTCTTTTTATTTTATTTAATAACAACTTAAATACAAATTACGGAAACTAGGCGATTTACAGAATTACTTATGATAGACTCAGAACTAGATTATCGTGTCCAGACTGTTCTGACTGAAGTGCCCAGTTAGGAAAGAATTGCGTGTAATATATAGGTACGGTTTCAGTAAACTGGAAAGTGGGGGTTGTCCTAAGTTTTAACGGTCGATAAGGGATGAGACATGGAGATTAAGATTCAAGGATGAGTAATAAGGAACAGATGAGGTCATAGAAGAAAGGATTTGGGCTGTTTGCTATTGCTATCTAGAAAGTAACGTGATGACTAATACTATGTATAGAGAAAGAAATTTGAATAACGTTGGTATACAACACCTTCCGCCATAAAATTGTTCAACGGAAAGTTAACAATTACGTAAAATAATTACATTGTATGGAAAAAGAAATTTAAATGACGTTGGTATACAACACCTTCCGCCATAAAATTGTTTAACAAAAGTTAACAATTACGTATAACCTGATTATCGATTATTACATTATATATACATACAATAAGTTTCTTTCTTACTCGTATGATAACTGATGTAAGACTAAATGATAAAAATGAAAACAAGAGTAAAATATAAAATACTCTAGGATGGATATAAATAGTATTAACTACTATGGGTGTGACAATTTCCTTACTTCCTAGAGGGGTGTAGTACTTCTACGTGTTCTTTGTCGGGTTGGAACGGGGTTTGCTTCCTCGTCTTCCGAAATCTCAGGTATTGGAAGATTGATGACTGGTTGATTCCGCCTTGGTTGATAGGTGACTAAGTCATTCACCGAAGATGGCAATGATGATGAGTTAAAGACAAAATCAAAGAATTTTTTTATTAATGTAGGATTGGTCACTTCATGTCTTGAATTCGTGATTGAACAACATAAACGTTGTAACCAGTAAAGACATCCACAACATTGGCAGCATTTTAAAAGTATAAATAATGCAAAGAAGGCTGTGATTATTCCAAGAGCGATCGTGTACCACTTGGTGTGCGTGATGATGAATGGCTGATTAATTTGTTTGGTTATAATCTCATCGAACTCGTTTAATTTCTTACTAGCGTATTTGAGTTCTGTAAGATCGATGTTCGTGAGATGAATCGGCTTTAGAGCGGTCGACTCAATTATTTTTAGGTGAGGCAACAAGTTGCAACAATCATCATCTAGAATATTCATGTGTGGAATATAATAAGTTGCGTTTTTACTGCTTTCAAATGTTGCGTCGATCATAAACAGATTAGTATATCCTTTGCAGTGAGGTTGAAGCTGCATAATTCCGCTTTTTTTTAGAACAATATCTTCCATATGATCTTGATTTCCTCCGCACATGATGGTTAAAGTAGTTGGCTTGTGAAGGACATAGATCCATTGATTCCGTGCAATATATTTCCAGGTTTCTATCGTTCCTTTAATCGTCTTAGTCGTGCAGGTAGAAGGAATCTTATTGATGTGAGGAGACAACAGCTCGATTTCGCAGATTGCTTGACTTGTTGAAGCCGTGGTGTGTAAATGATAACAGACGTAGGGTAGACTGGGTACGGTTGAAACATTTTAGCGTTTATCGTCCATTGCATCGAGATTAGTTAAGCGAGCGATGACGGAAATATATTAAATAAAAGACCACATATCTGTCTATTAATGGGCAATGTTATTTGAGATCACTGTATTGTATTTTATGTGTAAAATCAAATTTAAAAAGAAATGTAATTTGTTTCAACCGTCCCAATGCCGGGGTCGGTTGAAACAGTGCCTGGGGTCAATTGAAACACATGCAAATAATACAAAATATAATAAAGGAACATGTTTTATTCATCGTCTAATAACATTTTACGACTCGTAATGGCACAGTTGAACATCACAAATATTTTTTTATTAATATTCAAGTCTTTCACGATACTTATAATCTAACATAATTTTTAATCAGCCTTCAAAGGTTTATATTAAGTACAACTTAAATTATATAATAATCAGATGTTGGTGACGATTATTTTTTTTGTAATGTTTGTGTACTACAGCAGCTTTAAAAAAAAACTTTAGCACTTCAGCTATAAAATATGTTAAAAAAAAATTAAAGACTTATTATTTCTATAAAAATCAATATTTTATTTATATTTTTCTCGTAGTCTTCCTTTAGCGTACCCTTGGCATCTAAGAAACAAGAAAATTAAATAAATAAACTGGTTCAACCGTACCCACAAAAACTGTTTCAACTGTCCCCAACCTACCTTCTAGGTATAAAACGGTTCACAGTAAGAATGATAATAAATTTCAATAAAAACTAATCATACAGCCATATTCTACACACTTCAATTAATACAATACAAAACTCTCAATACTCTAACTTTAATAAAACCACAATAATTGCAAAAATGTACGAACGACAAATACTTACTTTTCCGTCAAAAAACACAATGGGGCCTCCTATACACAAGCACAGCACGCGAAGAGCGACGCAACACTAAACTTCGTGTTTCGACTTGTCGCCCGCTTCGTTCTACCCTTGCACCCCTCACCCCTTCATGCACGGTATCGAGATATTCGCTTTGTTTCAACCGTCCACCGTTTCAACCGTACCCAGTCTACCCTACTCCTCATCTCGATATTCATTACAATCGGACAATTCCTTTAGAAAGATGAATTGGGATTTTGTCTGGGAAAGGAGGAGATACTGACTTTGAGGAATAATATGTATAAGAAAAGAATTCTGTATCATTATGTTGGATTGGAAGAGGAATAAGTTCGAAGAGATCAAATTTCGTTCGAACAACTAAAGGAATTTGAAGTGCAAATATTATATTATCTTTGGTGATAATTACATGGAGTTGAATAAATTTATAAAAATCACGTATATTTTCTAAATCTGGTTTCATAACTAGTTCTTGTTCATTTTTATAATCTTTTAATTCTTCGTAAAGCATTTTAGGAGTAATAACGAACGGTGAAACAATGTTATGTTCAGCTAGATTGACAGCTTCTATATATTTTGTAAGTTCACGATTAATTTGTCCTACTAGCACGTTTAAAGTGGTAATCTGTTGGTTCACCACAGATTCCATTTCTAAACGTGAAATAAAAGAATTTGTTTGAACAGTGAAGGAATTTATTTTTCCTATATTTTCATTCATTGCTTTCTCTTGACTTTGAAGGGAATATAGAGAACTATTAAAGTTTCTAATAGTATTTGCAATCACTTGAACCTGTGCCTTCAGCAGGGTTTGTGTTTGCTTGCTATTATTTACTAATGTTTTAATACTGTCTTCATAAAACTGAGCATCATCGGCGTCAGGAGTACCAAAAGCCCATTTTAATAGATACGACATACCATTTAAAAGACCACGTTTCTTCCTAGTAGTGAACTTCTCGGTCAATTGTTGGAGGATTTCGCGTTTCATATTAACTTCCAATAATTCTGATTCGATTAACTGGATAGTACGTTCACAATGAAAGCTAGTATCACCTTTCCGAGTTGGGTCTTGCAATGTTAAATTGCAGATATTTTTTGTTTTAATGAAATACTTATTAATAATCATGAATGCGTTGTTTAAATGAGTTCTATTCATATATGAAAGGAGTGTTAATTTGGAGTTCGCTATTTTTACTGTTCCTTGTTTGATATAAAAGATTCCGCTAGATTTTTTGAAAGTATGGTGAATGAAAAAATCACTACTCGCTAGAAGTGGGAGTAGGAGAAGGATCAGAATTGTCTGATTCATCTGGAAAATAGAGTTTAAGTAAATTAGTATGATATTTAACCAATTTCCGATTAATCTGAATTTCAGCAGTTTGATTAGGAAAAAGACGAACGATTTTATACGGTCCCTTAGCATTGCTGGAAAGTTTCTTAGATAGTCCCGATGGAATATATTTGTTTTCGATCGTAACCAAATCATCGACTTTAAATACAATTGGATTGATTTTTTTATCATGATATTCCTTGCTACGAAACTTCGAAACAATAAGGTTGTCACGTGCGATTTGGAAATACGTATTAAGCTTAAATTTAAGTGAATGAATGTAATCGTCATAAGTATAATGGAATTCTGGATTCTGAGTTATAGATGAAGGCAAGTAGGCCTTCTGTCCGAAAAGAAGTTCGTACGGTGTATAACGAGTGGATTTATGAACGGCTGTATTATAACTAAACATTGCAAAAGTAATGTAAGTGTCCCAGTCCGTTTGTTTTTTATTTATATAATGCTTGAGGTAATCCTTTAACGTAAGATGAGATCTCTCAAGTGCTCCATTCGTTTGAGGATGATATGGTGTGGTTGAAATATGTCTTGTTTTAAAGAGGTTGCTTACTTCTTTAACAAGATTTGACATAAAATCTGAACCTTGATCGGTCAGGAATGTTTGGGGAATACCAAAATAAACGAAAATAAAAAGTAGTTTTTCGACAATCGTTTGTGCTTCATGATTTGGGATTGCAAATGCAAACGAATACTTTGTCAGATCATCTTGAGCTGTGATAATAAATCTGTTACCCTGTTCAGTCACGGGTAAAGGTCCTACTATGTCAATAGCTAATCTGTGAAAAGGTTTTTCCGAAGTAGTCGTAATCTCCATAGGTTGTTTAGTAGGTCTAAAATTAGTTTTATTTATCTGACAAGAATGACACGTTTTAATGTAACTCCTAATGTCACTTTTCATTGTAGACCAGTGATATCTTTCTTTGACTTTAGAATAAGTACGATTAAACCCACAATGTCCAGATAATTTACTATCGTGGCATTCCTTAAGAATGATTCGTATTTCTTCGCGATTTTTAGGAACGATTTTTCTCGTATCCAAAAATTTAATATTATTTGAAGGGAAAATGAATTTAACCATTTCATTAAAAATTTCAGGTTTAACACCGTTTTTCTTTTTAGGTGGAATCAAAGTAAAATCCCTTGATTTTATTATATCTTGAAGGTTCATAAAACTTTGAAATAAATTACGATAATCAATTTTGTCATGGTGTAGATTTTTGGGAAATAGAATTAGTAAAGTTTGATTATCATTTCTCAATTTGTACAAACCGTTAGGATTTGATGTTATCGCAGTTGTGTCAAAATTTTCAGTCACGTAATCTGAATATTGATTTTCTTTATCCAAATCTTCAGACCACAATAATACTATCGTGCCCTTTAGTTTTGGAAGAAGGGTTTCCTCCTTTGGAAATTCGATTACGTTTAAATTTTGGTAATGGAATTTTGTAAAATCTTGGTATGTTTTAGCGGATTTGTGTACGTGGAACGCAGATTCGGAGAGTTCTTTTGGATCAGGATGTAATCGCGATAAACCGTCTGCGTTAGAATTTACTCTTCCTGGTTTATATTTTATTATATACTTGTATTCATTAAGACGTAACCGCCATCGAACAAGTTTTGAAGAAGGATTTTTACAATTAAAAAGCCACTGTAGGGGTCTGTGATCTGTATAAATTGTAAACAATGTTCAACAGTATTTATAATAGCTAATAGCTCCTTTTCTGTCGTGGAATAGTTTTGTTCAGCATTGTTTAATGTTCTTGAATAATAAGCTATGGGTAAATCCTTATTATCTTTTATTTGTGAGAGAACACCGCCAATCAGTGATGCCAGAATGAGGACGGGTCCTCTCGAGAATTTCCCCCACCACGCATGCACACTACGCCGGAGTGGCGTGTCCGAGCTCACGGATCGGAGCTCCGGCATTGTGTGCATGCGTGGTGGGGGAAATTCTCAAGAGGACCCGTCCTCATTCTGGCATCACTGCCGCCAATACCCACATTGGAGGCATCACAGGTAACGACAAAGGTTTGAGAAAAATCAGGATACTGCAACAGGGGTTCACTTATCAAAAGTGATTTTAATGTCTCGAACGCGTTTTGTTGTTGCTCGGACCAAATGAATTCCGTGTCATTTTTTAACAGTAATGTTATTGGTTTCGCGATCGTTGAAAAACTTGGAATAAATTTCCGATAATATCCTACCATTCCGAGAAATTGCTTTATTTGCTTTAAATTTTTTGGAGGATTCATTCCTTGAATACACACGATTTTCTTAGGATTCGGTCTGACTCCGTCTTTAGAAATTACATGCCCAAGATATTGACAAGATTCGTGTAAAAACTCACACTTATCCGGTTGGAGCTTGAGATTATGTTCACGAAATCTGTTGAAAATATTACGCAGCTTTATACAGGGTGTCCGCGGGAAAGGTGTACAGCTGGATATCTCCTAAAGTATTGTGGCTAAAAATCTGAAAAAATTAGGGAACGCATGGTTCGAGGGGGCCAACTTATTAGCCCGAACGAATTTTTTTTATTATTATTATTTTAAAAGATACGATGGTCAAGTTCGGTTTTTCAAATGGAACTATTTTTTCTGAAGACCTGAGTTGATAGTGCGTTAAAAGACAAAATCAATAAGCTATAATGTATACACTTTATTTCCACTGGTTTTTAAGATATTTCGCTTGCAAATTTCCTGATTTTCAGTGGAAAAACCGTCTCTGGACTGGCAAGGACCGGGGTCAGTTTTACTGTCGTCACGGGTAGCACTGCCTGTTGAAATAGATACCTACCTGCCAAAGGTCTACCCCGGCCCACGGGCTGGACAATTCTTTTCCGTCAGAAATGCCACTTAGGTAGGTACATCTGCAGTATCGAGAAGCGCACCGTTACTTTTATTTCGCACTTGCTTCTACGCTCGGATGACCGGTTCTTTTGGGAAGGATGCTCGTTCGATTGATTAGGTTAGATGGTGTGAAAGTTGCTAGACTAAATATCAACCATAGGGAGCAGATTGTATCAGAACCAATCGGATTTGCATCCCTCACAAACGATTGCTCTCTCGAAGAGGCCCTCTTCACAGCAATACTACCTCCCCAATGCCCACCTTCTCTCGCACGGAATACCTCAACGCATGCTTTCATTTTGATATCGAAGCTCGAATTTATACTCGGGAGGACCACGCGTGGACAGCGAGCTACCCCTTTTCTTCCTGTGTCTCCCCACGAGGAGTATTGAAGGTGGATTGTAGGAGCGTAGATATCCGGATGCCAGTTATTGAATTCAGGAGAGGATAGAAACACTTTATTACAAACACACATGTACTATAATTAAAGTAAATCGTATTCCTCTCGGGCAGGAGTCGCCCGACGCTCGTCGAAGAGATGCGGCCTGGTACCCCGTGGCGAGGGCTACCCTTCGCAGGGCCTCAATCGATTTTTATGGCTTTTTCCGGAAAAAGGTACGAATCCTGTGTCGAGCGTAACGAATTAGGGTCGAACCTCGGCAGTCGAGGGTGTCACATCCTTTACAGCGTATCAAGAAATTCTTTCCTTCATCGTATCGAAAGGGAAATGACGCCAATGGATTCCTTATGTTTTTCTGATGAAAATCATACTAAATATCATGCAAATCGGACTACTTTGACACAAGCTATTTGTATTCCTTATATAAAAGTTGTCCGATTTACACGACATTTGGCATGATTTTCATCGGAAAACCTCAAGGAATCCATCGGCGACACTTCCATATCCATACGATAAAGTATAAGGAATTATTTTATTTCTTAAACAGATACAGAGTAATTCTGGAGCAACGCCCGTCAAGGAGATGCGGCCCCTGGTACCCCGTGGCGGGGACAGTCCTTCGCAGGGCCTCACTCCATTTTTATGGCTTTTTCCGGAAAAAGGTACGAATCCTGGGTCGAGCGTAGCGAATTAGGGTCGAACCCCGGCAGTCGAGGGTGAAATATTCATTACAGCGTATTAAAAAAATTATTTTCTTCGTCGTATCAAAAGGAAAGTGCCGCCGATGGATTCCTTATGTTTTTCTGATGAAAATCATACCAAATATCTTGTAAATCGGACAACTTTTTTATAGAGAACACAAATAGGTTGTGTAAAAGTAGTCCGATCTGCACGATATTTGGCATGATTTTCATCGGAAAACCCCAAGGAATCCATCGGCGACACTTCCATATCCATACGATAAAGAATAAAGAATTATTTTATTTTATAAAAAGATACAGGGTAATTCTCTAGCTACGCCTGTCATCCCGTGGCGAGGACAACACCCCGCAGTGCCCATCGAATTTTATGGCTTTCGGTCCTCGAAGGGTTTGGAATATCATTAACACGAGAGATTTTTATGACTTTTTCCGGAAAAAGGTACGAATCCTGGGTCGAGCGTAGCGAATTAGGGTCG
This sequence comes from Andrena bicolor, assembly GCA_960531205.1. Taxonomy (NCBI): domain Eukaryota; kingdom Metazoa; phylum Arthropoda; class Insecta; order Hymenoptera; family Andrenidae; genus Andrena; species Andrena bicolor. The sequence goes on from OY482664.1 coordinate 26,909,961, forward strand.
AACCCCGGCAGTCGAGGGTGAAATATTCATTACAGCGTATTAAAAAATTATTTTCTTCATCGTATCGAAAGGAAAGTGGCACCGAAGGATTCCTTATGTTTTTCTGATGAAAATCATACCAAATATCATGCAGATCGGAACTACTTTGACACAACCCATTTGTATTCTCTATGTAAAAGTTGTCCGATTTACAAGATATTTGGTATGATTTTCATCAGAAAAACATAAGGAATCCTTCGGTGCCACTTTCCTTTCGATACGATGAAGAAAATAATTTTTTAATACGCTGTAATGAATATTTCACCCTCGACTGCGGGGGCTCAACCCCAATTCGCTACGTTGGGCCCGGGATTCGTACCTTTTTCCGGAAAAAGCCATAAAAATCTCACTTGTTAATGATATTCCAAACCCTTCGAGGGTCGAAAGTCATAAAATTCGATGGGCACTGCGGGGTGACGGGCGTATCTGGAGAATTACCCTGTATCTTTTTATAAAATAAAATAATTCTTTATTCTTTATCGTATGGATATGGAAGTGTCGTCGATGGTTTCCTTGGGGTTTTCCGATAAAAATCATGCCAAATGTCGTGTAAATCGGACAACTTTTACATAAGGAATACAAGTAGCTTGTGTCAAAGTAGTCCGATTTGCATGATATTTGGCATGATTTTCATCAGAAAAACATAAGGAATCCATTGGCGTCATTTCCCTTTCGATACGATGAAGAAAAGAATTTCTTAATACGGTGTAATGGATGTGACACCCTCGACTGCCGGGGTTCGACCCTAATTCGTTACGCTCGACCCAGGATTCGTACCTTTTTCCGGAAAAAGCCATAAAAATCGAGTGAGGCCCTGCGAAGGACTGTCCCCGCCACGGGGTACCAGGGGCCCCATCTCCTTGACGGGCGATGCTCCAGAATCACCCTGCATCATTTATGTAGTGTGTGACACGACTACCCTCCGCGTAATCGGTCCGCGCGAAGCGGGGCGCAAGTTCGATCATAATCGGTACTTCTGCCGGAGAGGAATACGATTTACTTTAGTTATAAGACATGTGTGTTTTGTAATGAAATGTTTCTATCCTCTCCTGAATTCAATAACTGGCATTCAGACATCTACGCTCCTACAATCCACCGTCAATACTCCTTGTGGACAGACACGGGAAGAAATTGGGTAGCCCGCTGTCCACGCATGGTCCTCTCGAGTATAAACACGAGCTCCGATATTAAAACAGAAGCATGCGTTGAGGTATTCCGTGCGAGAGAAGGTGGGCATTGGGGAGGTAGTATTGCTGTGAAGAGGGCCTCTTCGAGAGAGCAACCGTTTGTGAGGGATGCAAATCCGATTGGTTCTGATACAATCTGCTCCCTATGGTTGAAATTTAGTCTAGCAACTTTCACACCTCCTAACCTAACCAATCGAACTTGCATCCCTCCGAAAAGAACCGGTCATCCGAGCGTAGAAGCAAGTGCGAAATAAAAGTAACTGTGCGCTTATCGATACTGCAGATGTACCTACCTAAGTGGCATTTTTGACGGAAAAGAATTGTCCAGCCCGTGGGCCGGGGTAGACCTTTGGCAGGTAGGTATCTATTTCAACAGGCAGTGCTACCCGTGACGACAGTAAAACTGACCCCGGTCCTTGCTGTTCCAGAGGCGTTTTTCCCAGTGAAAATCAGTAAATTTGCAAGCGCAATAGTAAAAAAACCAGTGGAAATAAAGTGTATACATTATAGCTTATTGATTTTGTCTTTTAACGCACTATCAACTCAGGTCTTCAGAAAAAATAGTTCCATTTGAAAAACCGAACTTGACCATCGTATCATTTAAAATAATAATAATAAAAAAAATTCGTTCGGGCTAATAAGTTGGCCCCCTCGAACCATGCGTTCCCTAATTTTTTCAGATTTTTAGCGACAATACTTTAGGAGATATCCAGCTGTACACCTTTCCCGCGGACACCCTGTATTATGATCAGTGAGGCTGGATCCGTGAATTACCACGTCATCCAGATAAACGAAACACTGTTTGTTACTAAGTCCAGTTAAAACGTTATGCATCATTCTTTGAAATACAGCAGGTGCATTCTTTAGACCAAAGGGCATTCGCGTAAACTCAAAATGACCTTCTGGAGTTGAGAAAGCAGTTTTTTGGGCATCGTCCGGATGCATGGGGATTTGGTGGAAACCACTTGCTAGATCCAATGTGGTAAAATAATGTGCGTGACCTAATTGATCTAGGATATCCTCTATATGTGGGAGTGGGTAAGCATCTCCGATCGTTTTTTCATTAAGATTCCTATAGTCAATGACAATACGCCACTTTTTTTTACCAAAAACGTCTATTTTTTTTGGTACAATCCAAAGTGGGCTTGACCACGGACTTGTTGAGGGTTTTATGATTCCTTGTGCTAACATTTTATTGATTTGTTTCGATACTTCGTTTTTGTGTACCTCGGGATATCTACAGGGTGTCCCAGCTAACACTGGACAGAGCTATATCTCCTAAAGTATTGTTATTAAAAATCTGAAAAAATTAGGGAATGCATGGTACGAGGGGACCATCTTTTTCGCCCGAACGAATTTTTTTTTCGATTATTATTTTAAAAGATACGATGGTCAAGTTCGGATTTTCAAATGGCACTAACTTTTTGGAAGTCCTGAGTTGATAGTGCGTTAAAAGACAAAATCAATAAGCTATAATGTATACACTTTATTTCCACTGGTTTTTAAGATATTTCGCTTGCAAATTTCCTGATTTTCAGTGGAAAAACCGTCCCTGGACTGGCAAGGACCGCGGTCAGTTTTACTGTCGTCACGGGTAGCACTGCCTTTTGAAATAGATACCTACCTGCCAAAGGTCTACCCCGGCCCACGGGCTGGACAATTCTTTTCCGTCAGAAATGCCACTTAGGAAGGTACATCTGCAGTATCGAGAAGCGCACCGTTACTTTTATTTCGCACTTGCTTCTACGCTCGGATGACCGGATCTTTTCGGAGGGATGCAAGTTCGATTGGTTAGGTTAGAAGGTGTGAAAGTTGCTAAACTAAATATCAACCATAGGGAGCAGATTGTATCAGAACCAATCGGATTTGCATCCCTCACAAACGGCTGATCTCTTGAAGAGGCCTTCTTCACAGCAATACGTCCTCCCCCAATGCCCACCTTCTCTCGCACGGAATACGACAACGCATGCTTTTGTGTTGATATTGAAGCTCGTGTTTATACTCGAGAGGACCACGCGTGGACAGCGGGCTACCCCTTTTCTTCCTGTGTCTCCCCACGAGGAGTATTGACGGTGGATTGTACGAGCGTAGATGACTGGATGCCAGTTATTGAATTCAGGAGAGGATAGAAACATTTTATTACAAAACACACATGTACTATAATTAAAGTAAATCGTATTCCTCTCGGGCAGGAGTCGCCCGACGCTCGTCGAAGAGATGCGGCCTCTGGTACCCCGTGGCGGGGACAGTCCTTCGCAGGGCCTCACTCGATTTTTATGGCTTTTTCCGGAAAAAGGTACGAATCCTGGGTCGAGCGTAGCGAATTAGGGTCGAATCCCGGCAGTCGAGGGTGTCACATCCCTTACAGCGTATTAAGAAATTTTTTTCTTCATCGTATCGAAAGGGAAATGACGCCGATGGATTCCTTATGTTTTTCCGATGAAAATCATACCAAATATCATGCAAATCGGACTACTTTGACACAACCTATTTGTATTCTCTGTGTAAAAGTCGTCCGATTTACAAGATATTTGGTATGATTTTCATCAGAAAAACATAAGGAATCCATCGGCGGCACTGTCCTTTTGATACGACGAAGAAAATAATTTTTTAATATGCTGTAATGGATGTGACACCCTTGACTGCCGGGGTTCGACCCTAATTCGCTACGCTCGACCCAGGATTCGTACCTTTTTCCGGAAAAAGTCATAAAAATCTCACGTGTTAATGATATTCCAAACCCTCCGAGGACCGAAAGCCATAAAATTCGATGGGCACTGCGGGGTGTTGTCCTCGCCACGGGGTGACAGGCGTAGCGAGAGAATTACCCTGTATCTTTTTATAAAATAATATAATTCTCTATTCTTTATCGTATGGATATGGAAGTGTCGCCGATGGATTCCTTGGGGTTTTCCGATGAAAATCATACCAAATGTCGTGCAAATCGGACAACTTTTACATCAGGTGTACAAATAGCCTCTGTCAAAGTAGCCCGATTTGCATGATATTTGGTATGATTTTCATCGGAAAAACATAAGGAATCCATCGGCGTCATTTCCCTTTCGATACGATGAAGAAAAAAATTTCTTAATACGTTGTAATGGATATTAGACCCTTGACTGCCGGGGTTCGACCCTAATTCGCTGCGCTCGACCCAGGATTCGTACCTTTTTCGCGGAAAAAGCCATAAAAATCGAGTGAGGCCCTGCGAAGGACTGTCCCCGCCACGGGGTACCAGGCCGCATCTCGTCGACGACCGTCGGGCGACTCCTGCCCGAGAGGAATACGATTTACTTTAATTATAGTACATGTGTGTTTTGTAATAAAATGTTTCTATCCTCTCCTGAATTCAATAACTGGCATCGAGACATCTACGCTCCTACAATCCACCGTCAATACTCCTCGTGGAGAGACACAGGAAGAAAAGGGGTAACCCGCGGTCCACGCGTGGTCCTCTCGAGTATAAACACGAGCTCCGATATTAAAACAGAAGCATGCGTTGACGTATTCCGTGCGAGAGAAGGCGGGCATTGGGGAGGAGGTATTTCTGTGAAGAAGGCCTCTTCAAGAGAGCAGCCGTTTGTGAGGGATGCAAATCCGATTGGTTCTGATATTCCGATGGTTGATATTTTGTCTAGCAACTTTCACACCTTCTAACCTAATCAATCGAACGTGCATCCCTCCCAAAAGAACCGGTCATCCGAGCGTAGAAGCAAGTGCGAAATAAAAGTAACGGTGCGCTTCTCGATACTGCAGATGTACCTTCCTAAGTGGCATTTCTGACGGAAAAGAATTGTCCAGCCCGTGGGCCGGGGTAGACCTTTGGCAGGTAGGTATCTATTTCAAAAGGCAGTGCTACCCGTGACGACAGTAAAACTGACCGCGGTCCTTGCCAGTCCAGGGACGGTTTTTCCACTGAAAATCAGGAAATTTGCAAGCGAAATATCTTAAAAACCAGTGGAAATAAAGTGTATACATTATAGCTTATTGATTTTGTCTTTTAACGCACTATCAACTCAGGACTTCCAAAAAGTTAGTGCCATTTGAAAATCCGAACTTGACCATCGTATCTTTTAAAATAATAATCGAAAAAAAAATTCGTTCCGGCGAAAAAGATGGTCCCCTCGTACCATGCATTCCCTAATTTTTTCAGATTTTTAATAACAATACTTTAGGAGATATAGCTCTGTCCAGTGTTAGCTGGGACACCCTGTATAGGATTTTGCATGAATAGGAACGTTATCAGTTGTTCGAATTTCATTGGTTGCTGCATTAGTCACGGTTAATGTATCACCGGGGAGGTGAAAAATATCTTCGAATTCGTGACATAACTTTATTATTGAATTTTTCTCCTCAGTATTTAAATGTTCTGTACGTATGTTTTTATGTATTAACGCAAGCCTTTCACGTTTATTTATAAACCCGTTATTGGAAGAATAAAAGATATGACTCTGCTCAGGGGGACGTAAGAGTGGTAGATTGGGTTTAGTGAATATTTCCTTTTCCAGAGATCGGTTAATAACCGTAATTAAAGCTTCATTATTATTTATCACTTTCACTAACGCGCTGGGAATAATTAAGGATTCTTTTTTATTCAGTGCTTGACTTAGGATTAAACCTTCTTTTAAATTGAGAGGGTTTAAAATCGGCATTTTGACCACCATTTCCGTTCGAGGTCCAATTGACATTAAAGACGTGTCTGATGGTTGATTTGTATTTCGTTGAAAAGGAATTGAGAATGGAATCGCTCCAATTGAAATAGACGAACTTTGATAATCAATTTTGCAATTTTGCGACTCAAAAAAGTCCTGTCCTAAAAGACCATCAAAAGGAATACCCGTATTAGAATCAAGGACTTGGAATTTGCTATTAAGAGAATGTTTACGAATCAATAATTTAAGTTCTGTTTCTCCTTGAGTTGCAATCGGTGCATCAGCTTTGATACCGTTGAGCATGATTGGTTCAGGGTTAGTAATTTTAAAATTACTGAGACTCGATTTTTTAACTAATGACACAGATGCTCCCGTATCAATTAGAAACTTTAGAATTCCGTCAGGGGAATTTGATGATGGAGATTCGAATAGAACGAATATTAATTCATTACTGTTCAAGAAGGCATTATGATATACAAATGAACTGAAATTTGTCGAAACGTTAGGTGCATCGTTACTCGCTGGTACTTGCACAGGAGGATTAGAGTTTCTTTTTGAGATTTGAGGATTTTGATTACTCAGGTGAACGTTTGAGTGTTGGGCGTTTTGGGGATTCGATCTATTCCCATTATTTTTGTTACGTCGAACATTTGCAGCGAATCTTTTTATGCATTCATCGATAGAATGGCCCATGTTTTTACAATAACGACATTGAATTTGATCCGTTGGACAACGCGAGTTTTGACTTGGCTTTGGATCATAGGATCGATTCGAATTTTGCGATTGATTCACACTTTTATGAGAATTTTGAAAATTATTTTGTCTGAACGTTTGATTTTGTTGCGTAAAGTGGATTGGCTTTGAATGTTGAGGTATTGAAGGATTTGACCTTGAATTTTTAAAGCGACAATCTTTACTTGCGTGATTTGTTCTACTGCAATAAGTGCAACTTTGGAAGTTATCATAATGAATTCGAAGGGCTTTTTCTTCCGCTGAAGCGGCAGTAAACGCTTGATTAATTGTTTTGAATTCTCTGTATCGAAGCATTTGTGAAATCTGAGGATGAGTATGATAAATGAATCGATTAAGGGTCATCTTAGTTATCATTGCGATACTTCCAGGTAAATTACTTTCGTCTTGTTCTGATACATGAACAGCTGCGAGGATTCGAGACGAGAGGTCTTCGATCCTTTGGAAGAACTGTGATACGTTTTCATTTTGTTTTTGAGTGATAGAATTTAATTCCTCGAATAATTGATCAAGAGTTTTTTTATCTTGATAGAGACTTAAAAGAAGCTCAGAAACTTCTTCCCAAGTCGTGAGGTTGCAATGTATGTCAATTTGTTCTCGTGCTTTGCCAGTAATACGACTTTTCACGTAAAGTAATAAAGCACGTTTTTGACTTTCCGTAGCTAGTTCGAATACTCCGTCAACTTGCTTTACAAAGCTACGAATTTTATATCGATCACCATCAAATGTTTCAGGAATTAATTTAATTAAGAATGAGACTTCGTACGTAGTCGGCACTGGATCAGGCATGATTGTATAGGATTTAGGAAAGTTTAAGAAATATAGAAGGACAAGAATTGTCTAGATTGAAGAATATCTATTGAGCAGTACTTACTGTGGAAGTTATCCTTTGCAATTGGTGCTGGCGTTGCTAAGTCCAGTATTTTCCAACCAGATTGCTGAATTCCCTTCAAGTACGCTGCTCTTCTGTATTTCGCCTTGTTCGATGTCCACGTTCTCAGCAATTTAAATGTTGCCACTCGATTCACAGGGTAGAGTTGCTAATTCCACATATGCTCGCTGTGTGTTGAGTGCAGGACATCCCATCCTCGTCGCCAAAATTTATGTTGTATTCCGTATCTTGGTATTTCTTTTTATTTTATTTAATAACAACTTAAATACAAATTACGGAAACTAGACGATTTACAGAATTACTTATGATAGACTCAGAACTAGATTATCGTGTCCAGACTGTTCTGACTGAAGTGCCCAGTTAGGAAAGAATTGCGTGTAATATATAGGTACGGTTTCAGTAAACTGGAAAGTGGGGGTTGTCCTAAGTTTTAACGGTCGATAAGGGATGAGACATGGAGATTAAGATTCAAGGATGAGTAATAAGGAACAGATGAGGTCATAGAAGAAAGGATTTGGGCTGTTTGCTATTGCTATCTAGAAAGTAACGTGATGACTAATACTATGTATAGAGAAAGAAATTTGAATAACGTTGGTATACAACACTACTTGTATTCCTTATGTAAAAGTTGTCCGATTTACACGACGTTTGGCATGATTTTCATCGGAAAACCCCAAGGAATCCATCGGCGACACTTCCATATCCATACGATAAAGAATAAAGAATTATTTCATTTTATAAAAAGATACAGAGTAATTCTCCAGATACGCCCGTCACCCGGCAGTGCCCATCGAATTTTATGACTTTCGACCCTCGAAGGGTTTGGAATATCATTACAAGTAAGATTTTTATGGCTTTTTCCGGAAAAAGGTACGAATCCCGGGCCCAATGTAGCGAATTGGGGTTGAGCCCCCGCAGTCGAGGGTGAAATATTCATTACAGCGTATTAAAAAATTATTTTCTTCATCGTATCGAAAGGAAAGTGTCGCCGAATGATTCCTATTGTTTTTCTGATGAAAATCATACCAAACATCATGCAAATCGGACTACGTTGACACAATCTATTTGTATTCCTTATATAACAGTAGTCCGATTTGCATGATATTTGGCATGATTTTCATCAGAAAAACATAAGGAATCCATTGGCGTCATTTCCCTTTCGATACGATGAAGAAAAGAATTTTTTAATACGCTGTAATGGAGATTACACCCTCGACTGCCGAGGTTCGACCCTAATTCGTTACGCTCGACTAAGGATTCGTACCTTTTTCCGGAAAAAGCCATAAAAATCGAGTGAGGCCCCGCGAAGGACTGTCCCCGCCACGGGGTACCAGGGGCCCCATCTCCTTGACGGGCGTTGCTCCAGAATCACCCTGCATCATTTATGTAGTGTGTGACACGACTACCCTCCGCGTAATCGGTCCGCGCGAAGCGGGGCGCAAGTTTGATCATAATCGGTACTTCTGCCGGAGAGGAATACGATTTACTTTAGTTATAAGACATGTGTATTTTGTAATGAAATGTTTCTATCGTCTCCTGAATTCAATAACTGGCATCCGGATATCTACGCTCCTACAATCCACCGCCAATACTACTCGTGGGGAGACACAGGAAGAAAAGGGGTAGCCCGCTGTCCACGCGTGGTCCTCTCGAGTATAAATTCGAGTTTCGATATCAAAATGAAAGCATGCGTTGAGGTATTCCGTGCGAGAGAAGGTGGGCATTGGGGAGGTAGTATTGCTGTGAAGAGGGCCTCTTCGAGAGAGCAACCGTTTGTGAGGGATGCAAATCCGATTGGTTCTGATACAATCTGCTCCCTATGGTTGAAATTTAGTCTAGCAACTTTCACACCTCCTAATCTAACCAATCGAACTTGCATCCCTCCGAAAAGAACCGGTCATCCGCGCGCAGAAGCAAGTGCGAAATAAAAGTAACGGTGCGCTTCTCGATACCGCAGATGTACCTACCTAAGTAGCATTTCTGACGGAAAAGAATTGTCCAGCCATTCCCGGCGTAGACCTTTCGCAGGTAGGTATCTGTTTCAACAGGCAGTGCCACCCCGTAGCGCCAGTAAGACCGTCCCCGGTCCTTGCTATTTCAGAGGGTTTTCTTCCAGTGAAAATCAGTCAATTTGCAAGCGCGATAGTTAAAAAACTAGTGGAAATAAAGTGTATACATTATAGCTTATTGATTTTGTCTTTGAACGCACTATCAACTCAGGTCTTCAGAGAAAATAGTTCCATTTGAAAAACCGAACTTGACCATCGTATCTTTTAAAATAATAATAATAAAAAAAATTCGTTCGGGCTAATAAGTTGGCCCCCTCGAACCATGCGTTCCCTAATTGTTTCAGATTTTTAGCCACAATACTTTAGGAGATATCCAGCTGTACACCTTTCCCGCGGACACCCTGTATCAGAGTTGGGCATCATCTAGATAAAAATCGAATAAAATAACATTTCAAATAATGTTAGCTTCATTTGAAGCGCCTAGGATGAAGCTACTTTATCGAAGTGCCTTTAACTTCTATTTCAAATAACGGTTCAACTTTCATCTTAACTTCATCCTAGAAAATCAAATAACCGACCTGAGCCTTTGCGGCCTGACCCGCGCGCGGTCGCCTACCGGTCAGATTCTACAGAATCTGAATTTGTTTATTTTTCATCGTATCAATATGAAAGTGACGCCGATGGATTCCTTGGGGTTTTCTAATGAAAATCATACCAAATATCATGCAAATCAGACAACTTTGACACAACCTATTTGTATTCCCTACATAAAAGTTATCCGATTTACACGAGATTTGGTATGATTTTCATTAGAAAACCCCAAGGAATCCATCGGCGTCACTTTCTTTTCGATACGACGAAGAAAATAATTTTTTAATACGCTGTAATGGATATTACACCCTCGACTACCGAGGTTCGACCCTAATTCGCTACGTTGGACCCAGGATCCGTACCTTTTTCCGGAAAAAGCCATAAAATTCGATGGGCACTGCGGGGTGTTGCCCTCGCCACGGGGCGATCGGCGTAGCTGGAGAATTACCCTGTATCTGTTTAGGAAATAAAATAATTCTTTATTCTTCATCGTATCGAATGGAAAGTGACGCCGATGGATTCCTTGGGGTTTTCCGATGAAAACCATGCCAAATGTCGTGTAAATCGGACAACTTTTACATAGGGAATACAAGTTGCTTGTGTCAAAGTCGATACGATGAAGAAAACATTCAAACATTTGAAATCCTGAACATTTCTCACTTCTTAATGATATTCCAAACCCTTCGAGGGTCGAAAGCCATAAAATTCGGCGAGGCACTGTGGAGTGTTGTCCTCGCCACGGCAGCAGCACGAGGTTGCTTTGCAAAGTGACCTAGTCGAGCTAAGGTCTGTAGACCTTCCGCTCTGCGAGGCGTGCCTCGCGCTGCTGCCTCGCAACGTCTAGACGCAGCTCTACAGCTTTAAATACGAATCACCTCCAAACAAAAATTTTATCGTCTTTTTCAAGCAAATCTGTTATTGACTAGTATTAAAAAATATTGATATTTTAAAGCCTTTATTTATCATAAGCAGAACTCAAACTTGTCTGAATTGCGTCGGGTTTGGTTTCATTTTTTTTAGAAAAATCTCATTCATACGTTGGAAATAATCTCATTACGCTAAAACGAAAAATATAAACATTTTATTTGAGCTTACCACGCATACTATTTCGGTAGAGTACCTACCGAGGGCTGGTCGTAGAGGGTCGCCTGTTTACGAGTAGTCCCACAATGGAAAGGGATGCGAATCGCCAGGTATCGCCAGAAATGTTTGTCCGCTGCGTTCCTACCGACGCGAACGTATTCGAGAACGTTCGTACGCTGTATTCTGTTCGTGTTCGCGGCGATGTAAACCCGACATAAATCGCACGGGTGCGCAGGCATACCACACGATGAGCAGCGGGAAGCAACATAAGAAGTGAAAGTTAAGCATCGATTCGATTACATACATAATCCGCGATCGTGTTGACGGTTGCTGTCCGCGTGCTGGGTGCCGTCACGTTTGCCGCTAACTCTGCCCGATAGAACCGGTTCCGAGCACGAATCAGTTATTCGTGGTCGGTTCACGACGTGTGAACTGTAAATCGTGGTGGCCGCGGCGCAGCCGCTCGAGGGCGGCATTCCGCTCGAGTTCCTAATGCAAACGTAATCTAACTAAGGTCAGCGCATGCTGCTTTGTAAGCTGTCGGTGGTTCGGAATTAATGCCGGACCCGTAATCCACCGCCGTTTCGGAATCGTGTCAGCAATCCCAAGCACTTATCTCGCCTACTTTTCCACGGCAGAACGGACGCGCTCAATTATTCCTGCTTCTTCCACCGGATTCCAGTGATGATATTCCCTTATTCCATCGACGATGACCGCCACACCAAACTTTCAACTTTATCGAACCTTCCCCCGCGAAAATTTGTTAAGCGGTTCTTTGCGCGGAACAAAAGAAACTTCTCGTCCTAATCGAAACAGCCGAGGCGGACGAAAATTGACGTACCGTCCAACCTTGACTCGGCGAACATATCCTCGTTTCAGTTGAAATTTGTGATGCATTATGCCGAGTTTACACCGAGGCGAATACAAACAAAAACATTGTTCGCGAACGTTTTCCTCTGTTCGTGTCGTGTTCACACCGCCGCAAACAGAACGAAACATTCACATACGATTCATACGCTGAGTTTTGTTCATGTTTGCGACAGAGTGAACACGACAAGAACAGAGGAAAACGTTCGCGAATGATGTTTTTGTCCGTGTTCGCCTTGGTGTAAACCCGGCATTAGATTCGAAAATGTGCACGTCACGCCATCGGCATCGGCGTCGGCGTCGGCAAGATTCAATCTTTCTGCGGACATTTCGCCTTTCGATTTCGTTTATGCGAGCAGACTTACCGCGAGATTGACGAGCGCGTTATCTCACAGTCGTGCTACGGATACCTACTATTGCCCGATGAGAAGATGAGCTACTACCCACAAGCTGAAATGTCACAGGGGCAAGGGGAATCGCCTGTTCGCTCCACCCTATCCCCTCCAAGAAGTCCTAGTTTTCGGTTCTTAGCGGCTAGCCGTATCCGCGGATTGTCGCGATTAGTTGCGTTCGAGTTCTTCGTCACGGGACGAACTGTGTTGGAGGGGATAGGTTGACGCGAGTGGACGATTCCCCTTGCCCCTGTGACATTTCAGTTTGTGGGTAGTAGCTCATCTTCTCATCGGGCAATAGTACCTACTTCTCTTCAGGACTGATTTTTCACCGTATAGAAAGAGAAATATAAAAGCGAATACCTATAGAAGTGTATAGAACCGTATAGAAGACATGTAGTCGGAGATTGCTTGGATTATTCTGTATTGCTCTCGCAACTGTAGATAGTCGCCAGAATGAATGGGAATCGTTACCGGGAGATCTTACGACTCGTTTTACATGGATTATTACGATTATCGCGATAGACACAGGGAAAGAGGATGACGCTCGAACGAGAAGCACCCTCGTCGCTGCTCGTTATCGTGACTGTTCTTTCAACGAAGCGGAGCACATTATCGCGTCCTCCTTTCCACCATTTCTCCCCTCTAGGTCCGCATCTTTTCCTTTTCAACCTTTCAACGCAAGACCAGCGATCGGCGGACTCGGGCTGTCCCTAGACACCTACAGGAGCGCTGGTAATGTGTGCGTGAATCAGCGTGGACTCGCTGCTAGCGTAGCTTCGTCAGACTCGAGCTACGCGTATCCGGAGTCCATCGCAGCGTCCGCAGCTATTGGTCAGAGGCTTGGCTTGGCGCTGGCATCGGTACATTCGAGACGTCACATTCGCCTCGCGTTTTCGCCACTTGGCTGGTTTCGCACTGGCGTCAATTCACGCACACATACCACCGCTCCTGTAGGTGTCTATACTGTATTCCATATGAGAGCATACCGACGCCCCTACCGATTTGCGACCGATTTGCGACCGATCTGCGCAGCCCCCACTACTACCGACCGTTTGAACTGCAAGCGATTGGTCGTGGTAATTTCCAAGGAATAACTGGTACAATCCCAAACGCCGGACCTGACCGTTGTCAAGGTAAACAGTACACGAAAAGTTAACAGAGAGAGTAAGTAGAGGGCCGTGCGACGGAGAAAAACATAGGAGTCGAGCGTAGCAACGCCTCCTGAGGGTCGTGCCTGCGCGAAATCGGTATGCTCTAATGTGGAATACAGTATAGGGACAGCCCGAGTCCGCCGATCCCTGCGCAAGACAGTTGCTTTAAAAAGAGTCTCTCTCGTGTTTTGACCGAATCGTGGTAGATTTCTTGACGAAGAAACTACGAATTATATTTCATTCGCCTCGTTCGCTCGATTACAAGTGTACTAGTCCTTTCGATGCCCGCCAGAGGTCACTACGTTCAGAGTAAAGAAAATAACAACCGGGATTCCCCTAACGCTTCTCCTCGTTTCGCTCTTGTTTCATATTCTTTCGTAGTACGCTGGAGTTCACACGTGCGTTTTTCCGTAGTTCTAATAATTATAGAAGTGATCATGAGTGGACGGAAGAGAAGAAATAACGAAGAATTATTTGAGAATCTAAACAAGCAAATAAAAATTTTACAACAGACTATGAAGGTGTTAAAGGAGGAAAATCAAGATTATGGCGAGTCAGAGAGTGACGACGCAGTAAGACAAAAGTCAGGCGACAGCGGATTAAGCAGCGAGGACGGAAATTACGAGAAGGAACAAAGTAAATTTAAAATTCTTTTATATTCTCGAAATATTTTGGGACATGGTCTTGCATAAATATGTAGGCCGGTCGCACAAGCTGAGAATACATATACTTGGCGCGAGACACTACCGTGTCTCTTGATGTACATATCTCGGATCCTGAAGGGCTTGGGAATATCGCCGGTTACACGTATCCTTTCACTCTGGCGAGGCTTTACGCTGCGACAGCGCGCGCAAGTGCATACACACTCTGCATAAAGTGTAAGTGTTCAACGGCAATGAAAATGTGATCATTCCAGCTCCCCTCTTCCATTCCAACAGACAATAGGCGCTCTTCCTTTAGGTCGTTTAAGAGAAAGTAACGATATCGCGCAAGCTTCTTACAGGATCTTTAATTCGTTTCAATTATACGTTGGCAGTGAACCCATTTTGGCGTCTCGATTTCATCCAACTCGTTGAATACGCCCGTCGCTGTATTTTAGAGTTAGAGAATTCCGATTTAGCCAATAGCGCCAGCGTTCCGACTTTGGTCTCTCGACAGAAAGTTTCTCTTTACTGCTGTTGCCTCTAATGCCGGGTTTACACCAAGGCGAATACGAACAAAAACGCGAACACAAACGTTTTCGACTGTTCTCGAGAATATGTTCGCTAACACGCTGTTTTCCTCGGTGTAAACGCGAAATAGCAGTGTTCGCTAACATTTGACCCTACTAATAGCCGTGAAATCCGCCGGATGCCCAAATCCATAAAACTTGGGCCTTGCTACCCCTTGCCATTGTGGCACTGCTCGTAAACAGGCGACCGTCTAGGACCATCCCTCGGTAGGTACTCTACCGAAAAAGTATGCGTGGTAAGCTCAAATAAAATGTTTATATTTTTCGTTTTAGCGTAATGAGATTATTTCCAACGTATGGATGAGATTTTTCTGATAAAAATGATACCAAACCCGACGCAATTCAGACAAGTTTGAGTTCTGCTTATGATATATAAAGGCTTTAAAATATCAATATTTTTTAATACTAGTCAATAACAGATTTGCTTGAAAAAGAAGATAACATTTTTGTTTGGAGGTGATTCATATTTAAAGCTGTAGGATTAGGGTAATTCTGGAGCAACGTCAAGGAGATGCGGCCCCTGGTACCCCGTGGCGGGGACAGTCCTTCGCAGTGCCTCACCCGATTTTTATGGCTTTTTCCGGAAAAAGGTACGAATCCCGGGCCGAACGTAGCCAATTAGGGTCGAGCCCCGGCAGTCGAGGGTGTAATATCCATTACAGCGTATTAAAAAATTATTTTATTCATCGTATCGAAAGGAAAGTGTAATCGATGGTTTCCTTATGTTTTTCTGATGAAAATCATACCAAATGTCGTGTAGATCGGACAACTTTTACATAAGGAATACAAATGGCTTGTGTAAAAGTTGTCCGATTTACACGACATTTGGCATGATTTTCATCAGAAAACCCCAAGGAATCCATCGGCGACACTTCCATATCCATACGATAAAGAATAAAGAATTATTTTATTTCTTAAACAGATACAGGGTAATTCTGGAGCAACGCACTCGTTTAGCATTTAATTTTTTTTCCGCTCATTAGGTTCCATGTTTGCTTTATTCAATAAATATGTTTGACTTGCTGCGATATCTTTAAATATAGATTTGATTGTTTTTTTTTCAACTAATTTTTCCACACATTTCCTTACAAGTTTCTGGTGGCGAAAACCTAGACTAAAATTCAATAAGGAAAACTAGATATGGACTTGACAGTTTGAGTCAGGTTATAACTAGCCAGGAATTGAAAGGGAAAAACTGGATGTGAACTAGTTAGCCAGAGTCGAGTTACAACTGTTCCAGTTTTACAAACTGGGTTTTAGGCGGAATTTGGTTAGTTTTTCCTTTCTAGTTTTTCCCTATCCAAGCCGGGCTATTACCTCACCAGAAATAGGGAAAAACGAGACAAATTTCTACTAGGGACAGCGTATTAAGAAATTTTTTCCTTCATCATATCGATAGGGAAATGACGCCGATGGATTCCTTATGTTTTTCTGATGAAAATCATACCAAATATCATGCAGATCGGACTACTTTGACACAACCTATTTGTATTCTCTATGTAAAAGTTGTCCGATTTACAAGATATTTGGTATGATTTTCATCGGAAAAACATAAGGAATCCATCAGCGGCACTTTCCTTTCGACACGATGAAGAAAATAATTTTTTAATACACTGTAATGGATATTACACCCTCGACTGCCGGGGCTCGACCCTAATTCGCTACGTTCGACCCGGGATTCGTACCTTTTTCCGGAAAAAGTCATACAAATCTCACGTGTTAATGATATTCCAAACCTTTCGAGGACCGAAAGCCATAAAATTCGATGGGCACTGCGGGGTGTTGTCCTCGCCACGGGGTGACAGGCGTAGCTAGAGAATTACCCTGTATCTTTTTATAAAATAAAATAATTCTTTATTGTTCATCGTATCGAAAGGGAACTGACGCCAATGGATTCCTTGGGGTTTTCTGATGAAAAACATGCCAAATGTCGTGTAAATCGGACAACTTTTACATACGGAATACAAACAGGTTGTGTCAAAGTAGTCCGATTTGCATGATATTTGGTATGATTTTAATCGACGGAGCGCCAGGAATCCATTGGCGTTGCTTCCGCACAGATCTGATGAGAAATGAGGAATTCGAAGATTTCTCATTTTTTAATAGGTACTCCAGCCCCTTCGAGGGTCGAAAGCCTTAACTTCGGAGAGACACCACGGGGGGTTGACCTCGTCACGCTTGCCAGGCGGATCAGGCGTACCGAGCCAATCACCCTGTATGAATCACGTCCAAACAAAAATGTTATCTTCTTTTTCAAGCAAATCTGTTATTGACTAGTATTAAAAAATATTGATATTTTAAAGCCTTTATATATCATAAGCAGAACTCAAACTTGTCTGAATTGCGTCGGGTTTGGTATCATTTTTATCAGAAAAATCTCATCCATACGTTGGAAATAATCTCATTATGCTAAAACGAAAAATATAAACATATGATTTGAGCCTACCACGCATACAATTTTGGTAGAGTACCTGCCGAGGGATGGTTCTAGAAGGTCGCCTGTTTACGAGTAGTCCCACAATGGAAAGGGATGCGAATCGCCAGGTATCGCCAGAAATGTTCGTCCGCTGCGTTCCTACCGACGCGAACGTCTTCGAGAACGTTCGTACGCTGTATTCTGTTCGTGTTCGCGGCGGTGTAAACGCGACGAAAACAGACGAACATGTTTTTGTTCGCGTTTTTGTTCGTATTCGCCTTGGTGTAAACCCGGCATAAAGCGAACCTTTAATCGGACATTGAAATCTCCAGCCTCTCCCTTAAGGTGGGATCAGACGGCGCGTGAATCGGTGATTTTTCTCGGCTCGTCTTGCTCGCCAAGTCGGCTTGGCGAGCCGAGCCATGACCGATCAAACTGATCCCACCTTTAGACTTTTCGTTGTTCGACTGGCAAGCAACGACGCCCCGACGTTTTCCTTTCCGTCTCTAAACCCGTCCGTCCATCTCGATCAGTAGCTAAGTATATATATATGTCGTATATATATTTGTATAGGTACCGTAGTCACCGGGTCCTGGATATCCATGAAACACAGATATTCCAATAGAGCGGGAATTTTCTCGCAAACGATTTCCTCCGTTCCAAACGCATTACGTTCTGTAATCAAATCCCATGTTGCACGTAAGTATATTCCGATCCTGAACAGGTGGACGAGACGCGTTTGCGTCTATCTTGTCCATGTCGATCCCGACATTGTCTCGCCTTACCATGAACGACAATAAGTGAATTGAAGCACCGAGCTGGTGGAAACGAATGGACAGCGATCGATCGCTAACGTTTACCGTTGCACGAAAAAAGCGAAGACTTGCCGAGAAGTCTCTCGAGTTGCCTGACAGTCAATCGATGTGGGAAGGTGCAGAGGTGCGAAGGTAGCAGGAAGGAAACGGGCAACGAAATTAAAGAAAATAGCGCATTGTACGCGTGCCCGCTACGTACTCGAGGCTTTCGTCCTGAATTGCCGTTCCCACAGGCTTTTGTTTGCTTCTCCGCTACCTATATATGTATGTGCGTACCCTACCCTTCGGTTGGATGGCCCGGCGAACTCGGTCCGATGCCGACCGCCCCGAGCGGCCGCCTGCTTCTACCCCCCCCCCCCCCCCCCCCCACCGAATAGTTATAATTGTTATATTATGTCGACGTTGATTGCACGAAATTGGTCGGTTAAAGTTTCTACGTTACATCCCTCGCGGCGCGATTGTCCGAGACAGACAATTAAAACTTGCATATCCTGTCCACCTGGATTATTCCTGTCCAGGGAAGAATTATCTCTGTCCATCGGTCGAAAACCCTTCGTTAAAGTCTCCGTGAACCAACCACCGGATTCTACCGAAAAGTTTCTCCACCAGAGCCTCGGAATCCCAGTGGCCTCGATGCGCACCCTCCACTTCCCCCCTCCCCCCCCCCATACTTCCTTTCCGTTTTGCCTTTCATCTCTTATGAAACTCGCCACTACGCTTTGGAGCGACCATTGGGAACGAGCTTTTCTGGGAACCGATTGGTGGCTGCCAACAACCCGTTTACCATGGAATGTGGCAGGTAACTCGCGAATAACCACGCAAACGTGGTAAAAGATTATGGGGAAAGCGCGCGTTGGCCGTGGACGCCAACTGTATTACGGAACTAGCGAATGAGCTTCTCAAAGCTGTACCGTCGATTATGTCGCGACCTGGTTGTCGAGGGTAGTTTTGCAAAATCCATTTCGTCTCAGTTATCCGTTAAATGCCCATTCACGCGTAAACGTTTCCTTTGATCGTTCGTCAAAGCTCAAAGACGAACGACGACCACGTGCAACGGCTCGCATTTTCCTTATTCCAGGATAATAGTAATAATAATGTAAATGGCGAAAAAACGGAAATTGAAGCTTTACATTGGGCCGCTTGAGGAAAAAGCATATGTAGAATATCTAGCTGGTGCAAATTCCATTTGCGTTTTAACCGCAGACCTCTACGAGTTACGTATGTTGGAGCGAATTTCCCTGCTGTTTTGCTGCGACGTGGGCCACCCTGGATCGCCGTGGATCGCTGTAGAGGGTTACGGCTTCCTAGGTGCGTGCGATTTTCATCATCACGAGAGCGTTTGTTTTGGTGTCGGAGAAATACATGACGATTAAAACGCGCCCTCGACGTTTATTCGGAGTAGGTACGTTGTTCTCAGCCGCTTGGCCGAGAAGAGCAGATATTCAATTACAATGCAAGCAAGAATTTGCAGGTGAGACTTATTTGACTCGAAATACAATCGGCTAATGGAAGAGGAGCGAGACGATCGGGGAATGGGATCCCGGTGGCAGTGACGGTGGCGGTGAAACGAAAATAGGATTGGAAGTGGGTCGAAAGGCGGTATTTCTTCTCCGTTCGTTTCTCTTTCTCCGACAAAGCCCCGGGCACCGGGCCCCGGGGTATAGGTACATACACATATACCTACTTGCCGGCATTGTGTTGTCGGGCCAAAAACGAATGGCCCGATTTTCAAAGATTCCGAAGGCTTGGAAGGCGAACGAGTGTGCCGATGGCTCGTTTAAACCTTCCGTCCTCTTCTTCTTCCTCCGCTGGATTAAATTCTACGCGCTACTCGGCCCGGAACTCTTTACAGTAAAAGGGCGATCGTTTCTACTTGGATCGCATTCCGCGATTATCCTAGAGTAGAGCTTTCTATCTTTCTTTCTTTCTTTCTTTTTTTCTATCCACGCTCGTTTAATGGGAACGAAACAGTTGGGCGGCCAACGAGAAAAGGAATCGAATCATAGACAGGTAGCATAACGAAATAATAGAGCGGACAGCTTTCCCATTAGAGCAGTGCTGTTCAAGGTCGCTCACGCGTGAGCCCGGGGTTCTCCCACTCTCGTTCGCGTTGTCAGGGATACCGCGCGACGCTAAAGAGGCGACCATGACAGACCAGCGCGTCCGTCGTCGAGCGAGCTCGGACGCCCGATACGACATGTGTATTAGTGACACGCACCGTCACAGCCAGCCAATGCTACTACTTCCCGCGAATTTCGGATTATTCGTCTTTTGTTAGCCCCCCTAACCGCGAAGATGCTAGCCCGTCATGGCCTTCTTAGCGTCGCGCGATCTCTTTGACGACGGAAGGCACGCTGTGCGAGAGAAAGATTGGAAGGGGAAGCTGGCGCGTGAGGGGCCCCTACGCTGGCCAGCGCTACATTAAGCTGCGTCTATACTGTATTCCACATTAGAGCATACCGACGCCCCTACCGATTTGCGACCGATCTGCGCAGCCCCCACTGCTACCCACCGTTTGAACCGCAAACGATTGGTCGTGGTAATTTCCAATGAATAACTGGTACAATCCCAAACGCGGGACCTGACCGGTGTTCAGGGTAAACAGTGCACGAAAAGTTATACTGTATTCCACATTAGAGCATACCGATTTCGCGCAGGCACGACCCTCAGGAGGCGTTGCTACGCTCGACTCCTATGTTTTTCTCCGTCGCACGGCCCTCTACTTACTCTCTCTGTTAACTTTTCGTGCACTGTTTACCTTGACAACGGTCAGATCCTGCGTTTGGGATTGTACCAGTTATTCATTGGAAATTACCACGACCAATCGTTTGCGGTTCAAACGGTGGGTAGCAGTGGGGGCTGCGCAGATCGGTCGCAAATCGGTAGGGGCGTCGGTATGCTCTCATATGGAATACAGTATAACAGAGAGAGTAAGTAGAGGGCCGTGCGACGGAGAAAAACATAGGAGTCGAGCGTAGCAACGCCTCCTGAGGGTCGTGCCTGCGCGAAATCGGTATGCTCTAATGTGGAATACAGTACATATAGACGTTGCGAGGCAGCAGCGCGAGGCACGCCTCGCAGAGCGGAAGGTCTACAGACCTTAGCTCGACTTGGTCACTTTGCAAAGCAACCTCGTGCTGCTGCCGTGGCGAGAACAACACCCCGCAGTGCCTCGCCGAATTCTATGGCTTTTGACCCTCGAAGGGTTTGGAATATCATTAAGAAGTGAGAAATGTTCAGGATTTCAAATGTTTGAATCTTTTCTTCATCGTATCGAAGGGCAAGTGGCGCCAATGGATTCCTGGCGTTCCGTCGATTAAAATCATACCAAATATCATGCAAATCGGACTACTTTGACACACGCAACTTGTATTCCCTATGTAAAAGTTGTCCGATTTAGACGACATTTGACATGGTTTTCATCGGAAAACCCCAAGGAATCCATCGGCGTCACTTTCCATTCGATACGATGAAGAATAAAGAATTATTGTATTTCCTAAACAGATACAGGGTAATTCTCCAGCTACGCCGATCACCCCGTGGCGAGGGTAACACCCCGCAGTGCCCATCGAATTTTATGGCTTTTTCCGGAAAAAGGTACGAATCCTGGGTCCAACGTAACGAATTAGGGTCGAACCTCGGTAGTCGAGGGTGTAATATCCATTACAGCGTATTAAAAAATTATTTTCTTCGTCGTATCGAAAATAAAGTGACGCCGATGGATTCCTTGGAGTTTTCTAATGAAAATTATACCAAATATCATGCAAATCGGACTACTTTGACACAATCTATTTGATATGATCTATCCCTATATAAAAGTTATCCCATTTACACGAGATTTGGTATGATTTTCATCAGAAAAACCCAAGGAATCCATCGGCATCACTTTCCTTTGGATACGATGAAGAAAATAATTTTTTAATACGCTGTAATGGATATTTCATCCTCGACTGGGGGGGCTCGTCCCTAATTCGCTACGTTGGGCCAAGGATTCGTACCTTTTTCCGGAAAAAGCCATAAAATTCGATGGGCACTGCGGGGTGTTACCCTCGCCACGGGGTGATCGGCGTAGCTGGAGAATTACCCTGTATCTGTTTAGGATATAAAATAATTCTTTATTCTGCATCGTATCGAATGGAAAGTGACGCCGATGGATTCCTTGGGGTTTTCCGATGAAAACCATGCCAAATGTCGTGTAAATCGGACAACTTTTACATAGGGAATACAAGTTGCTTGTGTCAAAGTAGTCCGATTTGCATGATATTTGGTATGATTTTAATCGACGGAACGCCAGGAATCCATTGACGATGAAGAAAAGATTCAAACATTTGAAATCCTGAACATTTCTCACTTCTTAATGATATTCCAAACCCTTCGAGGGTCGAAAGCCATAAAATTCGGCGAGGCACTGCGGGGTGTTGTCCTCGCCACGGCAGCAGCACGAGGTTGCTTTGCAAAGTGACCAAGTCGAGCTAAGGTCTGTAGACCTTCCGCTCTGCGAGGCGTGCCTCGCGCTGCTGCCTCGCAACGTCTACTTAGACGCAGCTTTATGCCGGGTTTACACCAAGGCGAATACGATCAAAAACGCGAACACAAACGTTTTCGACTGTTCTCGAGAATATGTTCGCTAACACGCTGTTTTCCTCGGTGTAAACGCGAAATAGCAGTGTTCGCTAACATTTGACCCTACCAATAGCCGTGAAATCCGCCGGATGCCCAAATCCATAAAACTTGGGCCTTGCTACCCCTTGCCATTGTGGCACTACTCGTAAACAGGCGACCCTCTAGGACCATCCCTCGGTAGGTACTCTACCGAAAAAGTATGCGTGGTAAGCTCAAATAAAATGTTTATATTTTTCGTTTTAGCGTAATGAGATTATTTCCAACGTATGGATGAGATTTTTCTGATAAAAATGATACCAAACCCGACGCAATTCAGACAAGTTTGAGTTCTGCTTATGATATATAAAGGCTTTAAAATATCAATATTTTTTAATACTAGTCAATAACAGATTTGCTTGAAAAAGAAGATAACATTTTTGTTTGGAGGTGATTCATATTTAAAGCTGTAGGATTAGGGTAATTCTGGAGCAACTTGAAGGAGATGCGGCCCCTGGTACCCCGTGGCGGGGGCAGTCCTTCGCAGTGCCTCACCCGATTTTTATGGCTTTTTCCGGAAAAAGGTACGAATCCTGGGCCCAACGTAGCTAATTGGGGTCGAGCCCCCGCAGTCGAGGGTGAAATATCCATTACAGCGTATTAAGAAATTCTTTTCTTAATGGCATCGAAAAGGAAGTGACGCCAATGGATTCCTTATGTTTTTCTAATGAAAATCATACCAAATATCATGCAAATCGGACTACTTTGACACAAGCCATTTGTATTCCTTATGTAAAAGTTGTCCGATCTACACGACATTTGGTATGATTTTCATCAGAAAAACATAAGGAAACCATCGATTACACTTTCCTTTCGATACGATGAATAAAATAATTTTTTAATACGCTGTAATGGATATTACACCCTCGACTGCCGGGGCTCGACCCTAATTCGCTACGTTCGGCCCGGGATTCGTACCTTTTTCCGGAAAAAGCCATAAAAATCGGGTGAGGCACTGCGAAGGACTGTCCCCGCCACGGGGTATCAGGGGCCGCATCTCCTTGACGTTGCTCCAGAATTACCCTAATCCTACAGCTTTAAATATGAATCACCTCCAAACAAAAATGTTATCTTCTTTTTCAAGCAAATCTGTTATTGACTAGTATTAAAAAATATTGATATTTTAAAGCCTTTATATATCATAAGCAGAACTCAAACTTGTCTGAATTGCGTCGGGTTTGGTATCATTTTTATCAGAAAAATCTCATCCATACGTTGGAAATAATCTCATTACGCTAAAACGAAAAATATAAACATTTTATTTGAGCTTACCACGCATACTTTTTCGGTAGAGTACCTACCGAGGGATGGTCCTAGACGGTCGCCTGTTTACGAGCAGTGCCACAATGGCAAGGGGTAGCAAGGCCCAAGTTTTATGGATTTGGGCATCCGGCGGATTTCACGGCTATTAGTAGGGTCAAATGTTAGCGAACACTGCTATTTCGCGTTTACACCGAGGAAAACAGCGTGTTAGCGAACATATTCTCGAGAACAGTCGAAAACGTTTGTGTTCGCGTTTTTGTTCGTATTCGCCTTGGTGTAAACCCGGCATTAGAGTAATGTGGGGCAAGAGTGCGCACTTAAAGTTTAGACTTCTCTAAAATCCTTGGTATTACACTGATAGTCATATCGTTTTGTGAGAAATAACTACTATCCCTTATTATTCGATAGGCAGTGACTTCATGTAAATTTACCTGTCACAACTTATATAAAATAAATATTTGCAAAAAGTGTCAAATGCGAACTTGTACCCGCTATGTGGGGCAAAAGTTCGCATGTTATGGGGTAAAAGAATGCAACGAGAAATATCCAAAGAAGTGTTTTATTTTCCTGCATAGGGTAAGTGGCCCAATTACGGACAGATTAGTGGCACTGCGGGCTGTTTGTTCTTTAGAAATAATAACAAATTAGGGGTAATTGTTTTTTTTCGTGCCTCTAGTAAGTTTAATGGTTCCGGAACCCCCTAAAAATAGTTTTGTATAGAATAATTAAAAATTAGTGGAATACCGATGGAACGAATAAAACAGATTTTTGCACCTATTACGGAGCCTTCAAAACTGAAGTGGACATATTACGGAGCCCCAATTATGGAAAATATGTCCCGGTATGGAGCCCCAGTTATGGATTCGAGACCCAATATGGAGCCCGAGTTACGGATTCGAGACTCCATATGGAGCCCCAATTGCGACGTTCTCCGAATTTTATTTACATATTTAATTAAATGGTAATAATATATATACTTATAATGGGGGAAATAAAGCAGTGCTTATAGGCATTCCCTTCCTAATATCTTTTAAAGCATTGTCCAACGATTCCCTTTTATACTATTGCCCGATGAGAAGATGAGCTACTACCCACAAGCTGAAATGTCACAGGGGCAAGGGGAATCGCCTGTTCGCTCCACCCTATCCCCTCCAAGAAGTCCTAGTTTTCGGTTCTTAGCGGCTAGCCGTATCCGCGGATTGTCGCGATTAGTTGCGTTCGAGTTCTTCGTCACGCGACGAACTGTGTTGGAGGGGATAGGTTGACGCGAGTGGACGATTCCCCTTGCCCCTGTGACATTTCAGTTTGTGGGTAGTAGCTCATCTTCTCATCGGGCAATAGTAGGTTAGGCGTCGCACTTTTGGTTGTTTACTCATTTTTCTGAAATAAATAAATAAAAGTAAAAAAATTTTTTTGTATTTTTTACAAATTAAGAACCAATGTAATCACTAATTATATATACTTACATTAAAAATTGCAGAAACTATTAATTGGATATAATTTCAGTTAATAAAATTCTAAATGTCAAATTCGCGGAAACTATTGATTACTGACTCCGCAATAGGAACATATTCAATACATCGGTACCAATCACGGATTTCAATTTTTATTAGATAAAACCATTTTAAACTCAAGATTATTTCGTTTTGTACGAAATATCTAGGTAATATTTACTCATAATGTTCACACGCAACTTGATGCGACCCGAATGTTATTTTCGAGTCAACGAAGGTCGTAAAGCTTCGTCTCGAGTATTTCGACACCGTAATTGCGAGGATACCCTAAACGTGTTACCGTGGAAGGGTTAATAATTAAAATCACTGTTTTAACGAATAACAACGAAAAAACTCTATTTGATAAATAAGTAATATACACAGATAAAGAAAACTGTGAGTTGTGATCTGATATTGAATGTTCGTGTGAGTCACGTACGAACGCGTGTCGGTTAGTTTTAATACGACCTGTTGGTCAAGACCTTTTTTCTTCGACTGACTTTAGGTGACCCGCCTGCCGGACTCGTCCGAATTCTTGAAGAGAGTCTGGCGGTGGTGGTTTTCACCCGATTGGCCAACGTTGTCGGTGTCAACCAATCGGGTAATTTCCCTAGGCCCGGTCGCGCCACCTATTCCCTGCGCCCTTAGCGCGTCTTTTCCGGGAAAGTGACGAGATCTGGCGGGAATCGGCCTGCAAATTTGGCGGCAAAGTCTTTTTACCTGCCCGCGGAAGACGGCGTGAAAGCGCAAGGATACCCACATCTGCGTTGCACGTGCGGGCCCGTTAACCGGCGACCCTTCCGGGGGTGTCCGTGAGGTAGTTAAAGGCGTTGGCCTACCTTTGGGTTTTATGACAACCTTTTCCCGTTAATTGCCAAGGAGTAAATTGGCCCGTGCAACGGTCAAACCGTCTAATAAAATGTGCAACGCAGATGTGAGGACTCCAGGAATGCCTATTAATAAATCATCCTCTTAACGTTTAAAGAAAGGCCGACTATTTTTTCCGCGATTCTATGCAACGCGGAACACATAAAAAGAAAATCGAAACTTCATTCCATAAAAGTATACATTAATCTTTACTTACATACAGATGCGCGTTCTTAGCACTTTCACTTAGCTGTTTCAAGAATCACGACAAAATTGTCAGGATCAGTATTAAAATACGAAATTTAATAAATATAAGAGTTTAAAGTAAAAATGTTTTAATTCCCCCGAATAAAATCAGCGTCGACCTCAGTGAAAAAAAATTTATTTCAGGTGTTGCATAAATACAGTGTTTTTAATTCATAAAAATATAGTTAGCCCACCGTAATAGGGACACCATCCGTAATTGGGCCACTTACCCTAAGTAGGGGAAATATGGACAAAACCGGGTACCTGGGTAAAACCGGGACGTGCTATTATTTTTAAAATGGCCTTCAATTTTCCCGCGTCGTTGCAGCCACATATTGTCACGATGTGCATTGTTCCATCAACAAAAGACGATCGTCTTACAATCGTGCATAGTGAGGTTATATCGTGTTGTGTGTTTTAGAAGGCAATGATCTAATTTTCGATACTTAAAGAACCTACAATACTTTTGACAGTGTTCAGGTAAATACTTTTTTGTGTGAATTATGTTAATTGTTGCATATTAAAGTGTAAATAACTAAGACAGTTTGTTTGCATTTCGCCATGGTATTGTTGATAATCCGTAATATTTACAAAATTGTATGCTGGGGTAAAACCGTACGGGGTAATATCGGGTACAGAAAACTACAAAATTAAATAAATGACTGAACGATAATGATAGTAGTCGTGATGAAAACAATGATAACAGTAGCAACGAAGACATTTGCAATTATTGCAAAGAATCCTATGGTTCATCCAAATTGAATGAAGGGTGGGTGCAGTGTACAGCTTGTTGTAAGTGGGCCCACGAAGGCTGCACTGGTTGGGGGACTGAAGAATTGGCTATGGGGTAAAACCGTAAAAACGGACCATATTTTAAAATATAATTTTTTTGTATTTCTTATTGTTTTAAATAAAATGGAATTATACTATTAATTAAAAAAGAGTTTAGTCTAATGAACCCTACTTTCCATTTCTTTTTTACATTAATAATGTCAAAGTTATGAGCTTTTATCCTTAATATGAGCTTTTATCCTTAGTTATGAGCTTTTATCCTTAGCGTCTCGGTTTTACCCATATTTTCCCTTTTGGGTAGAGGCTGCAGCTTGCAGTGGTCACGTGAGTAACGTAACACCTCGCAGGGGGAAGCAAAAGACACCATTTTCGTTGTTCTTTGAAATAAAACCCAATATTAGTTATTTGCGTGTTTTCGGGAGCGTCGCATATTTTCACGTCCCGAAACAAAAACGCAACAAACTAGAAGTACCAGGCAAGGTAGGAATTATGCTAGGATATGCACACGATAGACGCGGGTATAGGATATATGATCCAGAGACTGAACTAGTGTTAGAAGAGGGAGCGGTTAAGTTTAACGAAAAAGCACTAGGCGTAAGATTCATTAAAGGTAGTGGCGAAAATAATGAATACAACTACGACAATATACTACCACTTCCAGAAATAGAAGAGGTCCATACCGAAATGGAAGTAGAGAGAATACGAGACGAAAGCATAGAAATAGGGGGAGGTGTGGGCGTAAATGTTGAACAAAATCTCGATGGAGAAGACGTAAACTCCGATAGTGAACACGACAACGAGGTTAGAGAGATAACGCGATCGATAGGCAGACCACGAGGTACGACCCAGGGAGTAATGGAAGTGAGAGATCATCTACATCGTATCGAAATTGAAGAAAATGAAATCGACAGAGGGGCTCGCAGATCAGATAGACCTCGAGAAAAGACTAAAATACCGTGTAATTATTCTGAGGCAAAAGATAGTAGAAATTGGCCGGAGTGGGACAGAGCTATGAGAGATGAGTTACAATCACTCGAAAAACACTCAGTGTGAGAAGTGATTAACAAACCGGCCGGTGCAAAAATTACCGCTAGCAAATGGGTCCTAGCAATAAAAAATAACAAAGAAAATAGTGACATTAGGTATAAAGCAAGATTAGTGGCTGCCGGGTTTAATCAGATTAAACATAGGGACTATGAGGAATCGTAGGTACTCTCCTGTAGTATCCATCGAAGCATGGCGGTTGCTAGTGGCATTGTCGAGTAAATTAAGTTGGAATTTGCGATTCTATGACGTTAAAACTGCTTATCTGTATGGCGATTTAGCCGAAACCGTTTACCTTTCGCCACCGCCAGGGTTCGAACACGAATATGGGGACGGCAATGTATGTAAGCTCAAAAAGAGTATATATGGACTCCCACAATCAGGGCGCAATTGGCACATAAAACTTAAAAATACACTAATAAAGACTGGGCTCACGCCATTAATGTCAGAAAATTTCGTATCGTCATGTAAACAGGGGTTTGTTGCAATCACCACGTATGTGGACGATCTCTCGGTAGTGGATAACAATAAAAAATGATGTGACGAAATAATGACGAAACTAAGAGCAACATTCGACATTAGTGAAACCACGAAAAACGGAACTTTCCTGAATATTGAAGTGGAAAAAATCGAAACGGGCATTGCACTCTCACAGACGGGGTATATCGAGGCATTACTAACTAAAAACAGTATGATCGATTGTAAACCCGTTAAAACGCCAATTATTTCGGGGGAAGACAAACCATTCGAACCATCGGACGAAATAATTGAATCAACTCGTTACCAAAAGTTAATAGGTGAATTATTGTATCTTGCGAATCGAACAAGGCCGGATATTGCGTTTGTAACCTCATACCTCTCTCAGTTCAATCATCGCCCAGAGAAACGGCACCTTATATTAGCGAAAAGAGTATTAAGATATCTGCAAGGTACAAAGAGAAAAAAACTTCTTTTTAGTAAAAATCACGGTACATTAATAGCATACGCGGATGCCAGTTGGGGAAATGCAGAAGGAGGAAAGTCCTTCTCAGGGGGAGTAGTCATGTTAGGAGATTCCCTAATATTATGGAACAGTAACAAGCAAAAATGTGTTGGACTGTCAACGTGCGTCGTGGAACTGTTTGCGTGTTCAGAAATTGTGAACAACGTTACTTGGGTATCGAATATTCTAACGGAAATGAAATTGGAAAAATTCTTGAAAAAACCTACTGTATTATTTTGCGATAACACAGCTGCCATAGAGTGGTTGAAAAATGTACGCTCTTCTAGCAAAACAAGGCATGTAAATATGAAATTTCATTTTGTGCGTGATGAGATAGAAAACGGAGAAATTTATGTTCGTTATGTAGACACTAAGCATATGACTGCCGATTTTCTGACGAAGGCAGTGACTCACGAAAAATTGTTATGGTCATTAAAGGAAATTAACCTAATAGAAGTGTAAACTACAACAAGTATCTCACAATCGAGAGTGCGACGACTTTGCTCGTAGGGGGAGAGTGTAGATAATGATTAAAATTATTCCGAGCGGCGCCGTCTCTCGGTTGGTATACTGTATTCCATATGAGAGCATACCGACGCCCCTACCGATTTGCGACCGATCTGCGCAGCCCCCACTGCTACCCACCGTTTGAACCGCAAACGATTGGTCGTGGTAATTTCCAATGAATAACTGGTACAATCCCAAACGCAGGATCTGACCGTTGTCAAGGTAAACAGTGCACGAAAAGTTAACAGAGAGAGTAAGTAGAGGGCCGTGCGACGGAGAAAAACATAGGAGTCGAGCGTAGCAACGCCTCCTGAGGGTCGTGCCTGCGCGAAATCGGTATGCTCTAATGTGGAATACAGTATAGCCATAAACAGGGACTTGGCCCCCCCTACAATAACTGTTCCTTGCCACTGTATGTATATCGAACGAGAGCAGAGCGTCTCGAACCTTTGTACACACTACTTCGACTTTATCATATATTATAATAAACATTATATCATCTTTTAACAACAAATTCAGTGCTCAGATTTTCAGCTTCGGTTTTAAGGAATTAGCGGGAGCTATGTAAAAGATCTTGCACGACCAACGTCTAGACGAATTTCGCGGAATATCACGGGCGGCTTCTTATGCCAATGCAGCAGTAAATCCAATTATCAAACTAAAGTAAAAACCAGGGACTCCTACCGGTACGTAAAATACCGGTATTATACCGGTATTTTTCGGTTGTACCATCGTAACCCTTATAGAAACCGAAATACAAAAATACCGGTATGAGATCATACCGGTATATGAAAATACCGGTATATTTACCTATATTTACCGGTAATTTTTTCGGTTTTCTTATTCTATTACAATTTTCAAGATATTTGTAAGCAGAGATTTAAAACCGGTATTATTTGATTACTGCTATTATGTTACCAAAATTATATCTAAACCGATATATACTGTATTCCACATTAGAGCATACCGACGCCCCTACCGATTTGCGACCGATCTGCGCAGCCCCCACTGCTACCCACCGTTTGAACCGCAAACGATTGGTCGTGGTAATTTCCAATGAATAACTGGTACAATCCCAAACGCAGGATCTGACCGTTGTCAAGGTAAACAGTGCACGAAAAGTTAACAGAGAGAGTAAGTAGAGGGCCGTGCGACGGAGAAAAACATAGGAGTCGAGCGTAGCAACGCCTCCTGAGGGTCGTGCCTGCGCGAAATCGGTATGCTCTAATGTGGAATACAGTATAGTACCGAAATCGCTGTAATACCGAAACCAAAGGAATTACCAGCATTTTTCTGGTAATATGTATAGTGTGATCGCGAGTGAAAGAGAATAAGATGTTACAATGTTACATTCGTCGGAATGTCCATTTCAAACGCCAAGTACCTATAGCGACGTCGTTTGATGCCGTCTTATATATCGTCTCCCTTACGTCCCTCATGTGAGAAAGGGATAGCAGAGAGGCTCAGCAATGAAGTGGAGGCGGAATATAAACAAATGAAGATTTGTTCTCGAGATCGATGACGAGAACGTGGAGCGTTAGCAGTGCCGCCAACCCAAGTTAGTGTCGAAAGATTATTTTCTTCATTAAAATATGTCCTGTCACCATTACGTTACAATTTGTCTGATTGTTTTTAATATTTTATTGTTTTATTGAAAAAGAAAAACCTGTCTTAATCTTAACCTACCATTTCTATAAGAGGAAAACCGGAAAAATACCGGTATTTATTTCGGTTTTCGGTAATATATCGGTTTCGGTATAGTGTAATACCGGTATCCAAGTTATACCGGTATGAACTCCCTGGCCGTAATACCGGTATCCGAACCATACCGGTACGAAGTCCCTGGCGTAATACCGGTATCCAAATCATACCGGTATTAAGTCCCTGGTAAAAACGACAAGTGCTCTAACGAGTGTCTCCCTGGCGCGCGTTTACCTTTTAAACCTTCCCTGATCGATTAGCGTGCAGGATTTAAGATTCTCGCCTGATTTCTCCAACCCCCAGTGTGCAGGATTTCGCATTCTCGCCTAAACTTCCACCAACCCTCAGCGTGCAGGATTCCACATTCTCGCCTGACTCCCATCTACCCTCAGTGTGCAGGATTCCACATTCTCGCCTGACTCCCATCTACCCTCAGTGTGTAGGATTTCATATTCTCGCCTGACTCCCAACAACCCTCAGTGTGCAGGATTCCACATTCTCGCCTGACTCCCATCTACCCTCAGTGTGCAAGTCATCGTCCCCAAAGACCTCCACCCAGGACGTGACATCCTCATTAATAGGTTTTCGGCCGATTGTCCTCTTATAAGTTCTAACAATAAATGAATAAGACAACAAAATAAAGTTATATTTTTTAATCAGAAAGTTAATAAAAAAAATATTTTGGAAAAATATTGCGGATTAAAAATTAATAACAAAAATCAAAAGCTGAGATCAGCGTGGCTCAACTATCATAACCTCGAAATTTAGCAAACTCTAGAATTAAAATAGGTAAGTTTAATGAAGATATAACACCCGTCAAATTATTTTGGGGCAAAAGTTCGCATGCGAACTCTTGTCCCACTGCATTGTGCGAACTTTTGCCCCCACAGCTACTTTTTCATTGTTTAATCAATCCTGTTATCTGTGAGGGGAATTGAAAACTTCTATCAGCACTTTTTAATAGAAGAATTTCAGCTCTTTCAGACGGCATATTAATTAAAATGAACCTTCATCTTCCGAATGAGACCTCGCCCAGCCCAAAATCTGCTCATATAAGGACAAACAACGTAATTTCCCAAACCCATGTTTTGGGCCAGATTGTGTCGGTATATACATACAGCCCGAAGAATGGTGATGGTTGACTATGGGTATGAGAATTTGGAATGCATGATGATATCAGAAGGAGAGGAGTGTTGTGGCTGAGAGCGTAATAATTATATAATTAATTATAATCAATTATATTGAATTATATAATTAATTAATTAATTATAACCAATTATATTGAATTATATAATTAATTAATTAATTATAATCAATTATATTGAATTATATAATTAATTAATCAATTATTATAAGCAATGATATACTGGATTAATTAATTATATAATTATTATGCTCTTAATTGTATTATTCTTCTGCTTGTGATATCTTCATTTATTTTGGATTTTTATACCTACTTGTAGTAAATTATCGTTGTCTTTATATTCAATACATACCTAACGTTGAAGGGGTGCATTGTTGTCATTTTGGAGTCATGGTGTTGCGTTTTAATCAGGTAGTTTGTCTTGGATTTAAAAATATTACTTTTGGCCAGCCTTCCCTATGACACGCGCCACTGTGGGACGGGTTCGTTGAAACACGCTTGGCGTTTCCCGTCCTTCGCATCGTCGACTATTGTGTCTTGTAACCATCCTGAGTATACCTACTCTCCACGCACGGTGAGTGCCGGTCGTTCCTATTGTAGATTCATTTCGAAGCCGCGGCTACCTATAGCAACGCCCGCCAATTGCTCCCGATAATATGAGCAAATGCATTTACGAAAATTCCACCGGCCGGCTTTTCCGCTGCTGCTAATTGTACTCGGACAATAGACGAATGAAACATGGCCATCTGCAGAGGCGAACCAGCATCGATTCTCCGTTTATCATCGCATAATACGAAATCTATTCCTTCGGGAGCGGACGAAATCGGGGAACAAATATCAAAACCCAGCCGAGCTTCCAAATCTTTTTCGCATTCAAAAGCGTTTCTCTGTCCCGTTCGCGGTTACCAGTGCCCACGTGCCACTTGCCACCACCACCGATCCACTTAAATGCGATTCAGCAGCTACCTAGTTGAAAAATTGGTTTACAAGGTGTCACGTCCCGCGACGTGGAATCTAATATTAATTAACCCTTTTTAAATCATTATATTTACTATTTCGTACGCTGAGGTATTGTAACCACCTCGTATAAAAACATTATACAAACTATTGTGCAACAAATAGCCGACACGGCATTATAACCATACTGTTATGGGTTGAGAAAACTGAAAGGTTTTCACTTTCGAATTTTCTTTATTATCTGTAATCACCAACTGTATATTAGACTATGGATCTTACAGAGTTGACAAAGAGTGTACGCGCAAACTTGTGGAAATAGACTGACCCCTTAAGGGAAGAGGACACTGAAATTTTGAAATCCAAAAATATTTGAGTCATGCGGAATTCCTCTTAAGGGAAGGAAGTAAGTTTGAAGTAAAGCCCTTATGCCAGTCTGGACTCAGTTTTAATCATTGCTTTATATTACGTTACAAAAATCAAGCATAACTTCAAAAATGTTCTTGCGCAAAGTGTGTGATGCCACAGCTTCTAGGTTTTGCAGCGAAGAAGGGTCCATAGTAAAGTAAAAAATTGTGTATCGAGAAGTTTCTATGTCTCATACTTTTTAAGCTAAAAATGATTGAATTTATTAAATGTAAAAAATGCAAAGTTTCATCAAAATTTTGAGGAAAAGCAAGCACAGCGCAAAGAGTTTTGCAGATTTCTTCATGCTGATACACAATTTTCTGGTCGCATGTTACTCTTGAAGCATGCCAAGCCGCAAGAGAATCAAACCAACAGTTTTGCGCAAGGAACATTAAATATATTAAAAAAGTAAGTTTTGAGATAAATGCATTTTAAATCTAAAGAGAAAATTCACCTGGTTGATATGCATTCTCTTCTGTTGTCTCTGTCTCTAGCGATAGATACTTACTTATAGCTGTTTCAGATACAACTTCCCCAGCTGTTTGTTTCCTCAATGTCATTGAGCGTACACAACCTATATTAATTTTGCAACCCAACAAGAAAATATCAAATTGATAAAATATGTTTTCTGCAATCATAACCTATAATAATAGCACGCTTCACTCTACTCTTACTCTTGCGATATTTTCGGCTAATGAGGTCCATTTCACTCGTTTTATACAAACTAAGTTCACTGCCCTGTAAAATCTCACTCTGTATTCTCACGTAAACCGGAGTTTTGAAAGATTTAAAAAAATATGGTGTCTAGCGCCCGGAGAGACTGACCTCTGTCGGCAGCCACTGACTCTTTTGGGCCCGCTTAGAGAGTTATCTAACCGAAAAACGAGGGTTTTGGTTTTCGGCTCTTTCGCAACGTTTTGGAAGAATAGGTTTTTCTGGTAGACAGACAACACTAAATGTCGAACCATGTTGTGTACGGTTGAACAAGGGTTCAGACTTGCCAAAAATGCAAAAAAAAAAAAATTCTTAGAAATGGTCGAAAATCGCGATTTTTTCAGTGTCCTCTTCCCTTAAGGAGGAGATCTTGGGTTTTTATACCCTGTTGGAACAAGGGATTCGGCGTGGCACACGTGACCAGTGAAACTGGGGGCCTTTTCCTGAAAAATATAATTTTAAACGATTCGAATCTTGTAAGAAACTCTACGAGGCTGCCGATATTCCCAGAATAGATAGCCACTTGATAAAACTAGTAAGGGACTATTTCGCGAATAGGTATCCCTGAGATTTGCAATAACGATCTCATTAGTAGATCCATATACCCTAATGATGAATATTATAAAAACTCCCTCTTATCGGGCCACCTTCCCCCTGAAGCGTTCATTTTTTTGGATAAAACAGGCAGAATCATGGACAAAAACAATAGTCCCACTATATATCACATAAATAGAAAGTCATGTGATAAGCGGATAACGTATGGCCAAGGCATAGACTGTTTAAATACCTACAGAAATAGATAAGGTTTTTATTATGTCACTTCCCAAGATGGATATTGAAAATAAATACCAAAACAATACAAAAAAATATTGGTGGCTGGGAGAGGAAAACACCCCATGAAGGTATTAAGTTAAATGTTCGACTAAACAAGAGATTGTTTAGTTATTGGATATGGAATTCAACCTACACCGTATATGTATATGACACAGGGGCGGAATCGAACTCACGACTGCAACAACACCACGCCGACGCCATACCGAACGCTCCACGGCATATCTTTAAGTGGAGGTTATGGCTTTTATGTTTTATACGAGTGCTATGAAATGTTTAATAATTTATATGTACCTAAATATCTCTATTATTAAGGCCCATTGGCAGAAACGCTCGGACACGTACTATTGCCCGATGAGAAGATGAGCTACTACCCACAAGCTGAAATGTCACAGGGGCAAGGGGAATCGTCCACTCGCGTCAACCTATCCCCTCCAACACAGTTCGTCCCGTGACGAAGAACTCGAACGCAACTAATCGCGACAATCCGCGGATACGGCTAGCCGCTAAGAACCGAAAACTAGGACTTCTTGGAGGGGATAGGGTGGAGCGAACAGGCGATTCCCCTTGCCCCTGTGACATTTCAGCTTGTGGGTAGTAGCTCATCTTCTCATCGGGCAATAGTATTTACTTATTTTCGACATAGATTCATCGTGCCAAGGCTCATCAAAATCGATGTGTGCCTCATGGTGTCCTCCCCTTGTTAGATGCTTATTTCTTTCAACAGCCGCCAAAATGAATTTACACAGGGCAGAAGACATAGCCGAGTTTCAAAGAGGTTCGATTTACAGATAAAACGGAAATTTGGGGAATGAAGCGCGTTCGCGAATGAACGAACCTCGTCGCAAATACGATTCACTGGATTGTTGTTTGAAGTGTACTCGAGAGGGCTGATTCCAGTGGAATTTTATCCAGAATTTTATCGAATCGAACGATGAATGCTGCTAGCGTGCAAATTCCACCAGAAATCATTCCATGTACAGAGCAAAGAGTATACACGCAC
The DNA here is from genome assembly GCA_960531205.1 of Andrena bicolor. Lineage (NCBI taxonomy): Eukaryota > Metazoa > Arthropoda > Insecta > Hymenoptera > Andrenidae > Andrena > Andrena bicolor. The sequence continues at coordinate 26,946,647 of OY482664.1, forward strand.
CGCTTTACGATTACAGCTGGCATTCGTTTATTAACTTTGATGGACTGTTCTATAATGCGCGCGAGCCGCCAGTGATTGCACAGCGAATTCTTGGATTGATGGAACAGGGCTTTCACGCGGTAATACCCGCCATTCAACCACACTTATTCATATCCCTTGAATCGTTGAAAAGATTTTTTTACTCCTTCCACTATAACATTTAGGTATTTCTAGTAAATACCGCGAAAGCCAATTCTCCTGCTGGAAAAAAACAACATATTCGATTTAATCGAGAAATACAGGCTGTGGATGAAATTTTCTGTTTCGCTGACGTGTGTAACAATCGACGAGCAACGTGCTTTCAAACCACCAATTTCCACCTCCCTCAACGATAAACAGAATAGAATACACATTTTTGCTTTTCCGCTGTCGATTTGCTTGGCAGAGATGCTTGGCTCTGGGCGATCCTTATCGATTCCGCTGTCCCCGTAGCCAGCCGTCCACGCGATTAATTGATCAAGCGGTTAGAGAGGACGACAGCGCGTCGTTTGTCAGAGACGTTGTTAGGGTCTTGCAGATTCGAGAACCTCTTTCCACCTCCTCCAACCTCTGGAGCCTGTTTCAGGTACTCCTCCCTTATTGGCCAAATGACGTGGACGCGACGTCGCGACCAATTTCCGCGCAGCAGCCCTTAGTTCGCTTTGCGATTCGTGATTCACCAATCTTGCTGATTTATCGAAAAGCGATGGATACCTTCCAAGTGCTCCAAGTCAAAATGAGACGTGCACGGTTCTAACATCTGCTATTATCTATAGTAGCTAAGGCATATTCGCGTGTTCCGAGAATAGTGAATGAAATTGTCGCGTTCGATTTTCCAGGAGATTAATTAACACCGATAGATGTTGCGAATCAAGTGGCTAACACGTATCAGGAGTCAGGACATGCGTCCTATACCTATCCAATTTACCTGGCATATACCTAAGGGATCATGCATTATACGTACATATTGCAGAAATTAATTAAAGCTGTCGTAGCTGCGTGTCTTGGTTAGCACGCGTCAACTTCACTTTTTGGTAATAATTATACGCCTGGAATTGCGCTAGGATATAGGAATTGCCCGATAAGGTAAATGTCCCAATTAGCGACCCTGTAAGATCTACGCGTATGTTCTAACATATTTACATATTAAAAATATTTGTTCCAGTTAGTCATTAATAGCCTATCATATGGCTGGTTCTTTTCCAGTGTGAAAATGGCCCCCTTTTATGATGAAATTGTTCGAATATAATTATTAATAATAAATATGTTATATGGTGCACGTGTACCTATTTTTGACCGTCAATTCTCTCTTCGTCCCAAATAGTGACCTACGTCGGACCGTATTATTGACTCGTACATAATGCGTGAAATACCGTGTAATTGATCGGGACATGCAATCTAATGTCCCATCTACTAACTGCATCGGAAAAGAATGTTTATAAAATACTAAGTACAAAACAAAATAATTGTCCTTGTGAATATTTTTTTCGGCGGTTATTCTCTTTATTCGACATCCTCTTGGACACTTTTTCAGGTTACGACGCAACTGGACGCAACTGACAAAACAAACACGCAAGATGGAAATACGACATGGCGTCTCGTGTCAATAAGAGGAATTCATACATTTTACGAGTACCGATTATTGACCTCCATAATTATTATAAATTTAATAAAAAATTCGATGCAATTGTTTCAAATAGTGAATTTACAATTATTTTTTAACTTATTTGTATATATGTTTCTTACATTAATATACTCATGCAAGAAATACTTAATACTTAAAATTTGGCCGTTCTTAAGTTCTGTAACAAGAAACTACTTTTTCACGAATTTGTAGGTGACACACGTGAAAAAATTTATTAATTACTTAATTATACGTTATGATATACATCAGCGAAAACGTCAGCAAGATACTTTAAATAAGCACGAATCGAATCCAATACTTTTAACGCCCGTTTCGAACAGAAAAAAATTTATATTGAAATATAATGGATAATGTGTCAATAATTGGGACATGGTCGCTAATTGGGACATTTACCTTAGCAAAGAGACAGAAATTCGGCAGACAAGTGAACTGAGTATGGCGGACCTAATGCTAATCTCCGAAACATCCCGACAGCAACACGGTTAAATAATGAGAAACCGATGCACGGACTCGTTTTGCAGCATTCAGAATACGTATGTAGGTACATAGCTGCTCGAAGATGGCACGCCACGAAGCATCTGTGGTTTCCGATGAAAAGATCCGTATACCTATGGGCGGTTAAAGCGGAGGTAGGTACTGGCTAGCAGAGATTATCGGATTTCCCGCAGTTATTTTTCCTCCTTGATTCCCACTCGAAATGCAATTTAATTCGACTCTGTTTTCTATACGCTCGGCATTAAAAAGTAACGAATAAAGTTGGTACATACGTATCTGTGGACAGGGCCGTTCCTGGCGGGGGTGCAGAAGGTGCCCCCGCACCTGGGCGGCCAAAACTAGGGGCGGCCGCGGGCCGTTTATTATATGTAAAATTTTGATTAATAAGAATAATAATCGAAACTTTTTTGAATGATATCTGTTTAAAATTATGTATGCATAGATATATATATACTGTATTCCACATTAGAGCATACCGATTTCGCGCAGGCACGACCCTCAGGAGGCGTTGCTACGCTCGACTCCTATGTTTTTCTCCGTCGCACGGCCCTCTACTTACTCTCTCTGTTAACTTTTCGTGCACTGTTTACCTTGACAACGGTCAGGTCCCGCGTTTGGGATTGTACCAGTTATTCCTTGGAAATTACCACGACCAATCGCTTGCGGTTCAAACGATGGGTAGTAGTGGAGGCTGCGCAGATCGGTCGCAAATCGGTAGGGGCGTCGGTATGCTCTAATGTGGAATACAGTATAAAAGTAAACACTTCATATTAAATTCTTAATTAAAGAATATTGAATTAATAAGGGCGCTAATATTGTTTTTACACCGGGGCGGCCAAAACCCAGGAACGGCCCTGTCTCGCACTCTTTAGAAAATATTCCGCGCAATTAAAAAATTCTCTTTGTACAAACGTTTCTGCAATTTTAGATCGATAAAATTTTCTTCGTTCGAAAGTTATTTAAGCTGGGCGCGCAGAGTAGTTAACGTGTTTTAAGCGCCTCTCGCACAGTTAGGTTGGCTACCCGCTAATTCCCCGGAGCGTGTAACGAAACCATTCTTTTCGTTCTCCGATCCTCAAGCTCACCTCGATCCTGCCGACTTTCGTCCAATTATCCACGAATAGGTAATTCTCGCCGTTTTAATCGCAAGCTATATCGAAAGTATCAATCTGTTAGCACAGAGGAACTCGAAAGGCATTCTAGCCAGATACATATCTTACCTAAGTACTTGTTACGCGCGTGCAAGGAATCTCCGTCCAAGCGAATCCATAGGAGTCTGAGTGTGTTGGAGCAAGTTGGTTTCCATTGCTCTTCTGTTTCTAACCCTCTACCGCGTTTCCGATCGGCCACTTAATACTCGCCTATGTAATAGTCTAATTCAGGGTTGACTAACTGGCGACTCACGAGTTGTCGGGGGCTCCTCCGCCTTGCGGCCACGCTGAACCAGGGATCCGAACCGCCAAGTAACCCTAACCCTTACCCGGTTAACCAAGGAAGGTTTCTGTAACCCATAGTAACCGCGAGGGAACGGTTCTTAAATTCTAGAAGAAACCGAAGTAACCCGGTTAACCCACTACGGGCCGGTTACTAGCGAAATAAGACAGTCTTGTCTAAATTAGACAGTCATTTAAGGCAAGAAGCTACGCTTGACAATGCGGCCTGGTACCCCGTAGCGAGGACAAGCCCCTGCAGTGCCTCACCGATTTTTATGGCTTTCGACCCTCGAGGTTTGAATACCATTAAAACTTTAGAAATGTCCAGGTGTTCGCGAAAGCGACACTATTTACGCCATCTCCCAGGCCTACCGGTAATTAGGCAATGGTAACGGCCCGCTGACTCATGTGGAGCATCGATCACTGCCCCTTCCATCAACCTGCGATCGATGGAAGGGGGACTCTTCTTCCTTCCAGGAAATCGCTGCCGATTTCCTGGAATTCAGACGCTCTCTGCTAGTGACACGTACCTTTTGCTTACGCACATTGCTTGCGTTTAGTTCAATTATTTCTAGGCTTCGCGACTTTGCTTCGCCAGCGACAATTGCTTCGCTTGATCTTATTAACTATTTCTAATCGCTACTTGTTTGTGTCAAATAACTGTTAAGTTTATTGTGCTTGGTTTTGTAAATACATTTTTATTATAACTCCAAAATATACGTTGTCGTGCTGTCCTAACTATTGGAAAATAAACTCTGTGCTTCGCTAATTGTGTAAGAGCTTCCGTGCACCGATCCGCTATTCTTTATTGTAACACCAGGATTTCCGCATTTCTCATCAGATCTTTGGGAAAACGTCACCGATCGATTCCTTATGTTTCGCCGATGAAACTAACACCAAGAACGACGTAATTCGGACCATAATGAAAGAAATTCCATCGAAAATCGATTTATATGATTTCAAGCTGACTTCGTTAAAAATAGGCTAATTTACATGACATTTGGTATGATTTTCATTAGGAAAACATAAGGAATTCATTGACGTCACTTCCATATCGATACGATAAAGAATAAAGAATTTCTTACTACGCTGAAATGAATATTTCACATTTTCACCACATAGGTAACTGCGGGGCGCCGACCCCAATTAGCTACGACCGGCCGAGGATTCATACCCGATTCAGAAAAAAATAATTCTTTAGTCTTTATCATATCGACATGGAAGTGATGTCGATGGATTCATTGTGTTTTTCCGATGATAATCATACCAATTTCATGTAAATCGGACTATTATTAACGAAATTAGCCTCAGATTATGGAAATGAATTTTGCATGGAATTTCCTTCATTATTTTCCGAATTATGTCGTTCTTGGTGTCAGTTTCATCGGCGAAAGATCTGATGAGAAATGCGGAAGTCGAAGATTTCTTACCTTTTAATAGACACTCAAACCCCTGTAGTATTCCAATATTACTGTAACCGCATTAACCCGGTTAACCCGGTTAGTCGGGTTACAGAGGAATTCTGTTACCCGGTTAGGCGGGTTAGTCGACGGTACGGCGTACCGAACCGGGTACGGGTTAGGGTTCGGTTCCCTGCGCTGAACGCAGTCGAATTCGTCCGTGCCTACACAGACATAAATACATTCGGTTGCTACGGCCGGCCACGGCCATACGTTTACATATATGTAATTATCAAGAGACACGGTAGTGTCTCGCGCCAAGTATATATATAGATATATGCGCCGCGCGAGACACAGAGTGTATCTATTACGGCACGCCGCGCTATCAAGTACCCTGAGATTATCGAATCTCAATAACGGCTGGTCCGATTAGACTTTGAATGGTCTTAATGGATAGCTTGGGTTTAATTTACATAAGAAAAGTGTCTTCGTTTTGTTCCTACGTGCCTTAGGAGCTGAGATATTTTGATGTAAAGTTGCAATTTGCCGAATTTTATGTTCTGAAGAATTAAGAATCGTCATCGTCAAGTGTGGGCAAGAGGGGAACATGAAAGGGAGAGGAAATGTCCAATATCCACGTCGCTGATTCGCTGAAGGTTTCGGCCAATCGCGTAACAAATCGTTGTCACGTGACAGCTAGCAGAGAGCAGAACTGTCGAGGTAAACGTAACCTAGCTAGTGTCAAACAGTTATAACCTGTCAAGTGTGAAATAAGGAAACTAGTTAAAAATTTTTAAGTGACACGAGTTTTTACACCATAGAGGACACTGAATTATTGTCTCAATTAACAAGGTAAGTCGCCAAAATTTTTCAATAGACTATTTATGTAGAGCATATAGAAACGGAGGGAACGCACAGACTTGGAAGTTGCCGGAGGAGGTTTGACAGTAAAGCATCTTCTTTCCCAGAAGTTTCAACAAAATAATATATTGTTTTTATACCAGCAAACTATTTTTACATTAGAGTTTTTATGTATAAAGCTTATAGAAATGAATGAAGGGGACGCACGGGCCTATATAGAAACGAAAGGAATGGACAGGCTTGGGTAAAAATGAAGGGGACGCACAAGCTTCGATAGAAATGAAGGGGATGTACAGCCTTGGAGGTTGTCCGAAGAAGGATAGATAGACAGAGAAGCTTGAAAGAAATTTGTCAAATAAGGTAAATCGACGAACTTTGTCAAATTAGCGTAGCATTACGAATTAAGAAAATTATAGCTTACTGCTTGCAATGTATAGAAAGTTACATTATTGATTGAAGAAAGTGCGATGAAAACGCATCTCCCTTGATACTTTTCTATCTCTTGTGAAAGATATTTCTAAAACTTTATTTTAAAATCCACCGTAGTTCCCACGCTAATCATTAATTTTATTAGTTTCACATTACCAATATTTAAATTCACTAATGAACATATTAAATTAATTTTATTCCAACACCAATAAATTGTGCGTTAAATATATTGGAGCTCTTCGTTCATTTTTGATAAATTACCATTAGCATTTAAATTTCCTTCAACAAGAGTTTCTGCCATACGCTCTCACCTCCTTCGGACACATTATGTAGTCTCCACGCTTACTATAGGAAAAGTCCACCCTTCTTCTAAAACTTATATTGTTTAATTTTATATTGTATAATAAAGTTATATTGTAACTAAAATGTGGATTTTATATATTTACAGATAACTGAAGCACAAGATGATGCAGTGTGATCTACGTCAGAAAAAAAATTTATTGTAATATAGTATAATATTAATTAAACTTTAATTAAACTTTTATTCAGCTTCGATCCTCTGTGTGGTTCTTGTATGTTTGCTTCATATTTGAAAACTCAAATTTAAACCAATTCCACCAATCCAATTGTCTTGTAGCTTTGCAGGTGTGCGTAGTTTGGACGACAATATAATATATTGTTAATTAAAAAAAATAACTTCGACGGGGTGAAAAAATTATCCAGTCATCAATAAACACTACAAAATGTGTGAAATCCTCACAAAATTACCTTTTTCAAAAAAAGGTACAAACAAGAGCGCCAAGTATATAATCCCATCAAAAAGGATCCCATTTAAAAACATTGTCGTAAATTAATAGCTTTACAAAACTAATGATATACACTGTCACGTCCCGGGTGAGGTCTTTGGGGACGTGGACAATGGGGAAGGAAGAATACAGGCGCGAATCTGGAATCCAGCACCTTGTGGTTTTGAGGGACTCAGGCGCGAATATTAAATCCGTCACACTGAGGGGTTTTGAGAGGGACTCAGGCGCGAATATTAAATCCGTCACACTGAGATTTTTGAGAGGGACTCAGGCGCGAATATTAAATCCGTCACACTGAGATTTTTGAGAGGAACTTAGGCGCGAATATTAAATCCGTCACGCTAGGGTTTGAGGGACTCAGGCGCGAATATTTAATCCGTCACACTGAGATTTTTGAGAGGAACTTAGGCGCGAATATTGAATCCGTCACACTAGGATTTGAGGGACTCAGGCGCGAATATTAAATCCGTCACGCTGAGAGGTTTTAAGGAAAGGAATTAGGCGCGAATATTGAATCCGTCACACTTAGAATTTCTGGAGGTGATGAGGCGCGAATATTTAATCCGTCACTCTAATCGACCAGGGAAGGTAAACGTGTATTTAGAGAACACCCGTTAGGGGACTTCGTATTTGTTTTGGTTTACGAAACAGGATTTACTGTTGCATTAGTGTAAAAGAAACCACGTTCAGTTCTTTTGTATATTGCACGGCTCATGCAGCGGTGTGTTTATAAACACTGGGAGCGCTCTCGCGAATCAGCTGTTGCGGCAGCTTGGTTTCGTTGGGAAGGTTTATGACTCGAGCACACACAATAATTCGAGACGTAGTTGAAAACAAATAGGTTTAATTGTTTTATCGAAACGTTTGTTAATGATAATGTTTGATATTCTTAGCATTAACGGATAACATTTATATAAAAGGCAGTTATTAACAATACGAGCATATGAACATGAAATACATGAGAATAGATCGATGATAATATATGAAATATAATAAGCTTTAGTAAAGTATAATATATGAAATGCAATAAGCGTTAACTCAAGAAAATGATATGTGTAATAAGCGATTATAAGACAAATATAAACAAAATAAGCATTAAGATGATAATACAGAATAATAAATGAATAGCAATAAGCTTTAGAATGACATAAATGTTATTATATATAAAGTAATAAGTAAAATTTATAATATAGAAAAGTAATAAGCGTTATTTATATAGAGAAATATAATGAGGGTGATATTCCTTAATAATGGTAATTAAAATGACTTACAATGGTTGTCGTAGCACTGAATTGAACAATATAAATCTTTGACACCGTTAACGAATACTTTTGATGACACTTTGTCACAGATTCTGCGATGAAAGAGCGATGAAAGAGGACGAGGCCTCGCAGGACCTCGTATTTATGTAGTTTCACAGGAGCATGAGGGGGTACGCGCGGTAAAGACCTTGACACATTTCGGAATTAAGACGCAGTATGATTTCCGGGGTTTTTGTAAACGGTATGGCTATTAATAGACATATTTTGTGTCACGTACGCCAAATGCGTCGTAATTAGGCTTCTAGGGTTTTTATGAACGGTATTGGAGATACTCAACTCTTCGATTGGATTTTAGGTGTTTGATAGGAAAGGGGTTAGAGTGCTTGGACTCTGTTGTGACGTAGAGAGGGGATTGAGACGTGGTCTCGATTTAAGAGGGATTTATAATGAGGGACTTGTTTGAATTCGTTTTTAGAGGGAGTGATTCGTGCCTTGCAGGACGAATAGGCGAAGAGGGTTTTGAAACGACCATCTCGTGATGGGGACCGCTAAGGTACATCGGCGAGGTGGAGGTTTGTGTTGATCATCTTGTGTTGTCGACCGCTAAGGTGCAACATCAAGGTGATCGGCTATTGAGGAGATGGTGTAGGAGTTGAGTTTGATAGAGTGCATTTGAGATTTATTGATGGAATTTGGGATAGGAAACGCGACAAAAATCGTGGGACGTCACACCTCCCCCCCTATATGAAGAAATACGTAGTATTTCTTAACATTGGGTTAGGGTGTGGAATTATTTAAGTTGTAAAAGGGGTCTATACGGGGCGAAGGGGCAGTGGCATCCTGGAGCTGCTCTCAGTTGACTGATGTCGGAGCGGGGCAGTCATGTTTGTTGATGACTGTCTCCGGAGGCGCTTCCCTGTGGTAATGATGATTGAGATGACTTTAGGTAGAAGGGTTGTGATTTTCCTTCCTTTCCTCTTTTTGAATGGTGATTACAATAAATGTTGCAGTAGCAACTATCTATGATAGAAAAATGGTTAAAGTATTTTACTTGTTTGTTGACTTGGGGTCAACCGGGACTCTCGCGCACGGGGGCAGGACAATCATAATGTCTTTTGTGCCGCAGTTTCCTACTCAGTTTCGATAGGCAACCAAGATATGATTCGTTTTCATTATTTTCAAGAACCGGGGTCCGGCTGGGTATTGAAAATTTCGCGAAAAATAGTTCATGCTTTGTGTATCCAGCGCCTTTGTGGACACTGGTATTATTCGAGAACGCAGACAAGTAAATCCATTCGTACCAGTCACTGTATTTACCGATTAACAGTTTTAAGCATTCGGTCACAACGAGATGCAATTTTCCTAAAGAGCCGTTAGTCTGTGGGTGAAAGTCTTTGGTTCGGAATTGTTGCATTTTACATTCCCGTGGTACTGCTTTCGTGAAATTTCGAGTATTTGCTACTTGGTCGGTGAGGACGGCTCTAAGAGCTCCGAAGTGACAAATGAAATTTTTAATGAATACGTCAGCGGTCTTAATAAATGTTAATAGGCTGAGAAACGCGCACACTAAATATTTTATGAATAAGTTCTGGATAGGCAATTTATAAGTGTTCTCTGATTTTGTTTTAGGTAGTGGTTTACGTATATTTTCTAGAGAGGACCGTAGTGGAATTTCTAGAAGTGATATTTTCCGGCGCATCTTTCTGTGCAGTTGAATCTTTTTACATTTTCTTCTAAGGTGGGTGCTGAATGTGGGCATTGCAGGGTCGACGGTGTTGCTTCCACTCGTCGCCACATGGATCGGAGAACTGGAGAACCGAGGTCTTTTGGAGCTGCTCGGCTTATGTTTGGACTTGTCTTCCAAGTCATCGTCAGATTCTTCACGCGGTCGCTTGGAGCATTTTCCGCTTGCAGGGGGTTTACTTGGAGAATCTTCAGCGACTTTATCGCTTTGCCCGGGATTCGGGTGATTTTCGGAGATTGATTTTTGTAAAATTCTCTCGTTATTCGGGATACAGGGGGTGTAAGCGATTGGCAGGTTCTTTTTAACAACTGCCTGGCTTAATATCCTTCCTATAGCATTTTTAGAGGCACGAAATTCTAACTCAAAGTTCGGATATTGCAGGATTGGTTCCTTCTGCAATGCCGACTTTAAGTGGTCAGAAGCCGTTTTTTGGGACGATCTCCAGTCAAATGGAGTGTCCTTTTTCTGTATTGAGGTCAAAGGCCGAGCCGTTTTAGAGAATTCCGGGATAAACGTTATGTAATATCCGGTCAGTTCGAGGTAATTTGTAACCTTTTTGGGTGTACAAGGTGCTGAGTAGTTCAGGACGGTTTGGATTTTCTGTCGATCTGGTTTTAGTGTAACCGCGAGAGACTCATGGGAGGTTATGGGAAGGGTTAATTTTGCGTCGTGCGCAGGGGGTGAGAGTGAGTACACCTTCTCGGGTGCCTCGAGATATCGGATCGACGGATCCTGGGGCAAGAGGGACTTGTTTTTTGTTGGGGCTGGGATAGGAGTGACGCATTTAGACGTCTTAGTCTCTTTTGGCAGTACCCTTATTGTTCCAAGGGTGGAAACTGGGTTCAGAGAGGTGCCACTTAATAGCACTTGCGTCGGATTGATGTCCTGAAATTTTGGCACATTTACGTCGGTACTGGTATTGATTATGAATTCGGGTGTTTTCCGAAATTCTGATGAATGAATTCTCACAGACGGGGCCTGACCAACCGTGTTTATTTGAATGCTACCGGTTCTTACGGTATTGCTAGTATTTTCGGCTTTTTCGTAAGTGGGTACGCTCCTGTTTGGCCTACTCCACTGTTCGTATCCGTCGGTGCCCGACGGGGTATTTCTTGACTCTATTTCCCACAAAGTTCTATGGTCCTTGTGGACGAGCATGATGCGTTTTCTGCATTCTGAAGTTACGTGTCCGGGTTTCTTGCAATAATCGCAGATTCGGAGCTTTGTAGGTCTCGAAGGGGTAGGTCGGTTTTTGTCCCAGTAGGAAACTTGGGGTTTGGGTGTTTGGTACCCATATTCCGCAACGCGGTTTAGAGGGTGTCCTTCGGAAAGTTGGGAGGCTGAATTTTGATTGTTCCAACAGGACCTTGCATCGTGTCCTGTCTTATTGCAAAGTTGGCATACTAATGTAGGAGATTTTTGTTCGGGGAATCGGAGACGGTCCCTGTCAATCTCGTTGTCCACGAGAATTGCCTGATCGAACGCTTCGTCGAGCGTTCCGAAGTTGCGTTGTAATAATCTCATCCTAATGTAGGGTGGAAGACCATCGACAAATGAATCTAGGGCTAGGCGATCCAGATCCTGAGGGTGATTTCGCGCGGAGTCGCGGTAATATTCACTATCTTCTTCTAAAATGGTGGACCGGAGATCTTTGACGCGCGAAATGTAGTCCAATATGTGCTCGTTGGATCCTTTGATAATGTTTGCAAGTTCTCCTCGATAGTGATTTGATGTTTTCGCGGGGGAGAATGTTCGTTTGAGTTGTTTTATTAAATCACTTACGGAGTCAAAAACCCTATCCTCAACGGCCAAGTACGCATGGTCTTGCAGTTTATTTGTCAACAACCTCGCTAGCTGGGGTTCGGCTTGCGAGGGAATCAGAGCCTTAGCCCTATTGCAGGCTCTCGCGAATTGCAAAACGGATATGTTGTAACCGTTAAAATTTGGGACTGTTTCTATAGCGTCCTTTAATTTGATCTGGGGCGATGGATTCTGGTCCGGAACATTATTATGATTAAATATTTGTTTCCTATCGAAACTGGAGGAACCTGGAGTAGCAAAATTATTCGCAGAAGGCGGGGGTGAAAGAAGTTTTTCCATCGTTGCTTCGATATTTTTTATTTTATCAAAAAGACCTTTAAACGTGGGGTCGAATGATCCGGTGTCTACGCCCGAATGCGTATTGGGTTCTTTATTTACAACGATTTTCGCGTGCAAGCTTTCTATTTCAGCTCGGTTTTGCCGTAATAATTGCACCCGTTCCATTATTTCGGCGGTTGCGATTTCTATAGCGTCAGTGGAAGGGCCCGCGTCTCGATTCATTATGCGAGAGTTCTCGGTATCGCCGTACAAGGACATGTTTATTTTAAAATTTATTATTTTCGGCGTCCGGCAGCCGTTATTTAAAATTAGAGTGTACTATACTCAATGTTGACAATCATCAAACCGTCAATGATTGTCGCTACGCCTCCCGAAATGCAGGTCAGCGCATTCAAATATGCCGTCAAACTTTGTAATCTGCGGCTCCGGTAGGATGGTTGACACCGACTAGGGTGTTCAATGCACATTTTAAATATTGGGACCTTGTGGGTACCGCGTCTGAGAATCTATTTCCTATCAACGGTATACGAAGATCCCACCGCTGTCACCAAAAATATGTCACGTCCCGGGTGAGGTCTTTTGGGAACGATGACTACGGGGAAGGTTTAGATCAGGCGCGAATCTATAATCCGGCACTCTGAAGGATTTGAGGGAAGGAACTCAGGCGCGAATATTAAATCCGTCACACTGAGATTTTTGAGAGGAACTTAGGCGCGAATATTAAATCCGTCACGCTAGGGTTTGAGGGACTCAGGCGCGAATATTTAATCCGTCACACTGAGATTTTTGAGAGGAACTTAGGCGCGAATATTGAATCCGTCACACTAGGATTTGAGGGACTCAGGCGCGAATATTAAATCCGTCACGCTGAGAGGTTTTAAGGAAAGGAATTAGGCGCGAATATTGAATCCGTCACACTTAGAATTTCTGGAGGTGATGAGGCGCGAATATTTAATCCGTCACTCTAATCGACCAGGGAAGGTAAACGTGTATTTAGAGAACACCCGTTAGGGGACTTCGTATTTGTTTTGGTTTACGAAACAGGATTTACTGTTGCATTAGTGTAAAAGAAACCACGTTCAGTTCTTTTGTATATTGCACGGCTCATGCAGCGGTGTGTTTATAAACACTGGGAGCGCTCTCGCGAATCAGCTGTTGCGGCAGCTTGGTTTCGTTGGGAAGGTTTATGACTCGAGCACACACAATAATTCGAGACGTAGTTGAAAACAAATAGGTTTAATTGTTTTATCGAAACGTTTGTTAATGATAATGTTTGATATTCTTAGCATTAACGGATAACATTTATATAAAAGGCAGTTATTAACAATACGAGCATATGAACATGAAATACATGAGAATAGATCGATGATAATATATGAAATATAATAAGCTTTAGTAAAGTATAATATATGAAATGCAATAAGCGTTAACTCAAGAAAATGATATGTGTAATAAGCGATTATAAGACAAATATAAACAAAATAAGCATTAAGATGATAATACAGAATAATAAATGAATAGCAATAAGCTTTAGAATGACATAAATGTTATTATATATAAAGTAATAAGTAAAATTTATAATATAGAAAAGTAATAAGCGTTATTTATATAGAGAAATATAATGAGGGTGATATTCCTTAATAATGGTAATTAAAATGACTTACAATGGTTGTCGTAGCACTGAATTGAACAATATAAATCTTTGACACCGTTAACGAATACTTTTGATGACACTTTGTCACAGATTCTGCGATGAAAGAGCGATGAAAGAGGACGAGGCCTCGCAGGACCTCGTATTTATGTAGTTTCACAGGAGCATGAGGGGGTACGCGCGGTAAAGACCTTGACACATTTCGGAATTAAGACGCAGTATGATTTCCGGGGTTTTTGTAAACGGTATGGCTATTAATAGACATATTTTGTGTCACGTACGCCAAATGCGTCGTAATTAGGCTTCTAGGGTTTTTATGAACGGTATTGGAGATACTCAACTCTTCGATTGGATTTTAGGTGTTTGATAGGAAAGGGGTTAGAGTGCTTGGACTCTGTTGTGACGTAGAGAGGGGATTGAGACGTGGTCTCGATTTAAGAGGGATTTATAATGAGGGACTTGTTTGAATTCGTTTTTAGAGGGAGTGATTCGTGCCTTGCAGGACGAATAGGCGAAGAGGGTTTTGAAACGACCATCTCGTGATGGGGACCGCTAAGGTACATCGGCGAGGTGGAGGTTTGTGTTGATCATCTTGTGTTGTCGACCGCTAAGGTGCAACATCAAGGTGATCGGCTATTGAGGAGATGGTGTAGGAGTTGAGTTTGATAGAGTGCATTTGAGATTTATTGATGGAATTTGGGATAGGAAACGCGACAAAAATCGTGGGACGTCACAACACCAATTGCGCCAATTATCGCAATGACTATTTATACAAACAAAAAAATGTATCAAATAATAGTAAACAGATATATTTTTATACAAATAAATATTTTAATACGAATAAATATTTTATTCAAAATAGTTGGCGCTGCTCTCGGAATTGGTGTTGCTAAACTGAATAAATATGTCTGAATCAATAAGTCTGGCCTTGTTTTATTTATTAACCAAGACACTTAACATTTTTTTCAGAGAGCAGCGCCAACTATTTTGAATAAAATATTTATTCGTATTAAAATATTTATTTGTATAAAAATATATCTGTTTACTATTATTTGATACATTTTTTTGTTTGTATAAATAGTCATTGCGATAATTGGCGCAATTGGTGTATATCATTAGTTTTGTAAAGCTATTAATTTACGACAATGTTTTTAAATGGGATCCTTTTTGATGGGATTATATACTTGGCGCTCTTGTTTGTACCTTTTTTTGAAAAAGGTAATTTTGTGAGGTAATTAATACGACAATACGAACTGATATATACTTACTTTTACACGTCTCTGTGAATGTGAACGTAAAAATTGGTGGATTTGGGTTTAAAAATTTCATCAATATTTGGTTCTACATACAGATGCGAAAGTGCGCTTAATATAATAATAATTTTTACGTTCACATTCACAGAGATGTGTAAAAGTAAGTATATATCAGTTCGTATTGTCGTATTAATTATAATTACATATATGTAAACGTATGGCCGTGGCCGGCCGTAGCAATCGAATGTATTTATGTCTGTGTAGGCACGGACGAATTCGACTGCGTTCAGCGTGGCCGCAAGGCGGAGGAGCCCCCGGCAACTCGTGAGTCGCCAGTTAGTCAACCCTGGTCTAATTGTTAGATATTGTTAGATTGGCAATATTTTAGAGCGTCCTTATAACTTCTGCTAGAATCCAAATCAAAGCCAATCTGAAAATTTTAGGCAAGTACCTAAAGTCCAGTTCAAATATATTGGCCGGTGAGTTTCGTTTCGCGAGCAGCGCGCGAGGAGAAATCAGCCACCACCACCTGACGATCGTGGATTGGCAGTTGAAGTTGCTGGGTAGCCGAGGGGTATGGGGGGGTAACGGGAACGGTGCTCGACTCCGCCTGTCGTCACAGCTACGTTAGCTGTGGGGCTGTTGTATATTCTTAGCGTAATAGTTGTGTGCGTTACGAAGCTATGCGCAGACCAATAGGAAATGAAGCTAACGAGGAAGAATGACCAATATAGCTCCCGAATTTCTTCGGAGCGAACGCACACCTATTCTGATGTGTGTAAAACCACTTCCATCTCACTCCCCCCTTCGGCCAGAAAGGAGCGAGAAATGACCACGCGGAATCGTACCCGCCGTCTATGTGCTCAAAGTGGTGGGGATGCTTCGCTGCATGTGTGCGTACCTCACGGACACTAATTCCCACCGGGCAACGAGTAGGCATAGCCCTAGAGAGAGCGAGAACGCCGAGAAAAGGAGCACCGAGGCAGGCAAGCGGTGTGGTGGGAGAATACCCCTCGCGAAGCTCACCGGCCAATATATATGAATTGGACCTTAGGTAAGTACTATTGCCCGATGAGAAGAAGAGCTACTACCCACAAGCTGAAATGTCACAGGGGCAAGGGGAATCGTCCACTCGCGTCAACCTATCCCCTCCAACACAGTTCGTCCCGTGACGAAGAACTCGAACGCAACTAATCGCGACAATCCGCGGATACGGCTAGCCGCTAAGAACCGAAAACTAGGACTTCTTGGAGGGGATAGGGTGGAGCGAACAGGCGATTCCCCTTGCCCCTGTGACATTTCAGCTTGTTGGTAGTGGCTCTTCTTTTCATCGGGCAATAGTAGTAAGTTTTCGTGGCGTGTTGCGTCGTACTCGATGCTTTGGAAAGAAGAAGCGTGGAAGCCAAGAGAGGTGGTTAGCATTCGCGATGTGGTTAGGTACACTGGCCGGTGCTGATGGTATTTTGCAAGCCCGCCCAGAATCCGAGAGATTTAAAAACAGCTCTAGTGCAAAAGAACGCATCGCTCTCTTAGCCTCCTCCCCCTGACCTGTTTTCGTTGTACTCACAAGAAACCCTTAGCAGTAGTAGCAGTAGCTGCAGTAGCCCGTGGCGTGGCGTGGCGTTCAAGTAATTCAGATGATGGCGTTCGTGGCGTGATAAAAGTAATGTCCGACGCGTTGTAAACAGCGCGTAAATGAAAAAGATACGGGACGGTAGCTGGATAGTTAGAGGAGCCTCTTATTTTGTTCCCCGGTCCAAGCCCTGCCTTCCACGCAAACTCTCATAAACTCATAAACTTTCCCCGCGCGTCTCTTTCTCTTTGTTCCTGCTGTCTCGTTTCTTCACCCCATTCCCACCCCTACTACGTCGTTTTCCTTTCCTTCCTCCCGTTCCCTCGTTCGCGCGATAGTTTGTTTGCCAGGGAGCGCGAGTCGCGTTGATTAGCGAAATAAAAGGTGAATTGTTCTTTGCTCCCCGACTCACTCACGTTTTAAGGTTTCCCTTGTTTATCCACGGTCACGGATAATAAGGTCGAGAACCGTGACGCGGCTGGCTGCAGAAATTATTTTTAATATCCGTGGCTGGGTGATTCGAACGTAGCGGGGTACAGGGGTGGATAAAACTGGCCCGCGAAACGCGACATTAAATCGGTCGCCGGCCGGTGAAATCGGACGGTGGGGCGCGGCGTGGAAAACTCCAGAATCCAGAATCCAGAATCCAGAATCCAGAATCCAGAATCCAGAATCTAGAAACCTAGGGGATGGTCGAGGCTGAAAAGCTCGTTAATTCGGCATGCCGTTGTTCGATGCGGAACTCTGAGAAAGAACAAAACGCGGACGCGGACGCTGGCGCTGGCGCGGCCCGGCCACGTTCGTTCTAATGAAAAAGTTAATTGGCCAGTGTTCGTGAAATGGCTGATCGCGTCACGATGCCCAACTATTACGCTACATCGTTGCCTGCAAGCTTCCAACCTAGAAAACCTTCCCATTAACGCGTACAGTGCGGCTAATTAATCTGCGAAGCCTATTTTCCGGCTCGTCGTTGGACGTTCAAGTCTTTTGAAGCCCCGCCTCGCCTCGTCGGTTACATATTCGATCCCCCCGTGACGTTGAAACGACCATCCAGCTCGCCGCTGCTCGTTTAGTTGAAATGCATATGTATACTGTATTCCACATTAGAGCGTACCGATTTCGCGCAGGCACGACCCTCAGGAGGCGTTGCTACGCTCGACTCCTATGTTTTTCTCCGTCGCACGGCCCTCTACTATTGCCCGATGAGAAGATGAGCTACTACCCATAAACTGAAATGTCACAGGGGCAAGGGGAATCGTCCACTCGCGTCAACCTATCCCCTCCAACACAGTTCGTCCCGTGACGAAGAACTCGAACGCAACTAATCGCGACAATCCGCGGATACGGCTAGCCGCTAAGAACCGAAAACTAGGACTTCTTGGAGGGGATAGGGTGGAACGAACAGGCGATTCCCCTTGCCCCTGTGACATTTCAGCTTGTGGGTAGTAGCTCATCTTCTCATCGGGCAATCTAGAGACGCGGTAGCGTCTCGAAGCCAAGTACATGAAAAAAAACACCCTGTATATGTCGACTGTGAAAAAAAACACCCTGTATATGTCGACTGTCGATGTCGCTACCGTGTATCTTTACTCGTCGCGGAGACACTCTAACCTAATTTTGACATTTATACATTAATATCTCATCACGCCTGCAATATTTTGTAAATTTAAAGGCATTTTTCTTATGTAAACCGCATATCGGCTTTCGAATAAGACCAATTTCAATAAAATCGGTCCACGCATGACAGAGATATCGTAATATCGTCTCATGGATCGGTCGGATCCGATATCTCCGATATTTTTCTTCTGATTCTCCAAGCCAAATTTTCGTCCACATAATACGTATACACGCGTTACATACACACCTTCAACCAACACATGTTCGTTCTTCTTTCGTCGACTCTCGGGATTATTCGGCAGGGACTGCCGGCCGTCATTGTATACATATACATAACACAACACATGTTTCGTTCATCAATTCCTATCTTCACTATGCAATCTACTCCAAATTTTGACAGCTTACAGTCAGGTTATATACAAAATTTAAGATGCCACGTGTTTTTACAAATATATATCGTTGTACCATTGAATTGCAATCAAAATGCAGTCTCACATACAATTCCCTGAATCTGGAAACACGTACAATTCCATGAATCTGAAAACACGAAAATTCGTGCTAAATCTAGCGATAACCCCTTTAAGCACAGAAATCTGTAAACATGAAAATGAAAATTGATACTAAAATCAATTAGAGTCCAATAAAACGCATGAATTTGGTAAACATAAACAAATTAATTTAAAAAATACCATTCCATGAAATATACTCAGAAAATGGCGTTATGAATGGAAATTTTAATTTTCTAACCACGAAAAACATTTCTCGATTTGATAAAACAATTCATGAAATTGTGCGTGTTTTCAGTTTCATGGAATTGTACGTGCTTTCAGGTTCATGGAATTGTACGTGCTTTCAGATTCATGGAATTGTAAATTTCAACAGCTGATAATTATTATGCTGTAATTGTAAAATCTTTGTAAAAAGGAGTGAGATCCCCCCAAAAAACTTTAAAAAAGTAAAAAAATTACGCCAAGTACATGAAATCAAGTAAATCACAAAATAAAGAAAATAATACTAATAAATACAAAGTAAAAAAAGATGTGAAATCAGAATGAGCTGCAAGTACATAATGGTGCTTTCCCGCAGCGTGCAAAGGCGACACTGTGTAACACAATAAAAGACAAAAAAAAGATGTCCGCGGCCTGGAAGTCAAATACTTGGCGTGGCCAGGCAAGGTATTCGCAGATCATCAATACCCATACCCCTCTCCCCCACCCCCTCGCAGGCTTTCAGAAAATTTGTCCATTTAAAACTCAGACAATATGAGTACATTTTCATTATACTTATTGCGTTTTAAAATAATTGTAAGATCATTCATCCACACCGATAGTTTTCCTCTCACAACCTTTCACATAATTTGTCAATTTTAAACTCTGACAGTATGAATACATTTTCATTATTTTGCCTTTTTAACTAATTCTTATTCAGCGACACCTTGACCTTGCCTGGCCACGCCAAGTATTTGACTTCCAGGCCGCGGACATCTTTTTTTTGTCTTTTATTGTGTTACACAGTGTCGCCTTTGCACGCTGCGGGAAAGCACCATTATGTACTTGCAGCTCATTCTGATTTCACATCTTTTTTTACTTTGTATTTATTAGTATTATTTTCTTTATTTTGTGATTTACTTGATTTCATGTACTTGGCGTAATTTTTTTACTTTTTTAAAGTTTTTTGGGGGGTAGTACTTACTCTCTCTGTTAACTTTTCGTGCACTGTTTACCTTGACAACGGTCAGATCCTGCGTTTGGGATTGTACCAGTTATTCATTGGAAATTACCACGACCAATCGTTTGCGGTTCAAACGGTGGGTAGCAGTGGGGGCTGCGCAGATCGGTCGCAAATCGGTAGGGGCGTCAGTATGCTCTAATGTGGAATACAGTATAGGTACCTACATATGTACAGGGTCATCAGTTAAAACTGCAACCTAAGCGCGCGCGAACAGACGAAAATGGCAACAGCGCCTCACGGACGCATACCACTACAACCATGCACCGGCCCAGCGTTCGGAGGGTTTCCAGCGACCGCTGGACAACGGTAAAGCTCGAGGTTTGAAAATTTTAGGATGAGCTCTTTCAAATTAACATCACAAGGAGGTGTTTGAAATTTCGCGGCTGGGGTTGAAGAATTTGGGGACATTTTCGTATAACTTTTAAACTATAAAATATATCGGAATGCAATTTGCGCTGAAAAATGAGGAAAAATTATTCCCTCTTAATGATGGATAATTTAAAATATTTTACGTTTACTTAATTTTTCATTTATCAATTTTTTAACCATAATTGTTGTGAAAAGCTTTTGCAAACATTTTATTTAATACTGTATTTAATGCTCTTTTTAAAAGTCACGATGTTGATAAACAATAGCCTACTTAGTTGTTTCCGTGTCATTACTTCCATAAATTGAGAAATTAAATTTTTATTCAATTATATGTTAGTTCTGCACAAACCCCAGAATCTATTGTTCTGATTTCTTTTTTATAATTTTATCTTTATATGCAATAAGAAGTAACTAATGGGACGACGTGGCGAAAAATCTCTCCGTACAATGATATAGCGCCGCGGTCAACCCTGTCGTAGCTAAAATTTTTTAAATTAAGACGGGTACGAGACCAGTTGACATTGTTTTCAAACCTCATTGCAGTAATCCGGGGTTGCGAGTGGTAAACCGATCATAAAAGCGGAGCGCGCGGCTCGTTTACCTGGGCGGTTAATTTGCAAGAGACCATCCTAAAATTTTCGAAGCTCGGGCATCACTACTACCCAGCGGTCACTGGTAACCCTCCGAACGCTGGGCCGGTGCATGGTTGTAGTGGAATGCGTCCGTGAGGCGGTGTTGCCATTTTCGACTGTTCGCGCGCGCGTAGGTTGCAGTTTTAACGGATGACCCTGTATATGTATAATACGCGCGCATCGATAGCCGTGAGCGGAAAAACTAAAAAGGGCAGGAACGCCGTTACTCGACGTCGCGTATCTTTCCCGGTGATAAAGATTAACCCTAATCACTAGCATTTTTCAACGACTGTATCTTTGGCCCTTGGTAGATATCGGCCTCCGAATTATTTCAGAGAGATTCGTAAAAACAAACGCGGCTAATCGCCGATACCACTGTCTGATATACTCGTTAATTCAGCGGTAGGTATGTAGGTAATTGGAGAATCTTGTCCGCCGTGGAATGCGGGCAGGGGTCGGGGTCGGAGAAGACCACGTCCACTCGAATGAGATCGTTTATTGTACTTCAAAGCTTGCCAGAAAGGAGACGAGGGAAGGAAGAGGAGGAAGATGGGAATACAGAGCCGTGGCGAAGATTGACCTTGTTCCGTAGCATCGCATCGATTCGCGGCGATGCACGTTTCGTCATGTTGTCCGAGACGAACTTTGCGCCTCGTAGCGTACAATTCCCCTCGTTGCGTTATTGTGACACGTCTGAAGTTAATCTGTACCACGGACGTTGACGGGGAGGGAAAAGTTTGAGCGACTAGTAACCGTTCTCTGATCAATTCCCAGGCGTGCTTTTCAACACAGAAGTGGTTAGCAGTCTGTATTGTTAGCCGACAGTGGTATTCGCGTTCTATCGTCCACGGCTCGTCGCAAGGTTCTTTGTCCGAGGACAAAAACCACGATTGGAAATCGAAATCGAGAGGGCTATCGGTAAAACGGGAACGGGAACGCCAACGGGAGAGGAGAGGAGAGGAGAGGAGAGAAGAGAAGAGAAGAGAAGAGAAGAGACGCAGCAGCGGCAAGTACGAGAGCACTGTGGGCACTGTGAGCTTGGACGCCACGAGCTAATATCCGGCAACTAACGGCAAACGTTCTCCCTTATTAACGTTGTATGTATGTATGTATGTATGTATGTATATATGTATAGCGATCAGTCATCAACGTCTTTAAAAGAAAACCAAAATTCCGCTATAATAGCCTTTTATCTGTTTGTGACGTGCTGCAATTTCCAACGCGACGCACAGTGGGGCAAAGTGACGATGTTTGTTTCAAAATCAAAGAACTTTTGATAGAAATGAGATAGATCGATGATTTTTTTTTTAAATTAAAGCTGACAGATTGCAGAATAAGGGAAAATTAATGAAATTATGGTACGAACGTTTTTTACGTTTGAAAATCTGTGTTAAACTTCAAATTTTAGAGCAAAATTATGTTTTATCCAATACCATGTCCGGTTAGAAGTTTTTCTTGACATGGTGTATATCATTTCCTATAGATTTTGTTGCGCTGATTTCAAATCCGTTCGCAAAATTTATCTACTACCTCAAGATTTTGAAAAAAAATCGATTTCAAGGTTAACACAGATTTTCAAAGTTAAAAAACGTTCGTACCATAATTTATTTAATTTTCCCTTATTCTGCAATCTATCAGCTTTAATTTAAAAAAAAAATCATCGTTCTATCTCATTTCTATCAAAAGTTCTTTGATTTTGACACAAATTTCGTCACTTTGCTCCACTGTTCGGCGCAGCGGCGGGGCAAAGTGACGAAATTTGTGTCAAAATCAAAGAAGTTTTGATAGAATTGAGATAGAGCGATGATTTTTTTTTTAAATTAAAGCTGATAGATTGCAGAATAAGGGAAAATTAAATAAATTATGGTACGAACGTTTTTTAACTTTGAAAATCTGTGTTAACCTTGAAATCGATTTTTTTTCAAAATCTTGAGGTAGTAGATAAATTTTGCGAACGGATTTGAAATCAGCGCAACAAAATCTATAGGAAATGATATACACCATGTCAAGAAAAACTTCTAACCGGACATGGTATTGGATAAAACATAATTTTGCTCTAAAATTTGAAGTTTAACACAGATTTTCAAAGTTAAAAAACGTTCGTACCATAATTTCATTAATTTTCCCTTATTCTGCAATCTGTCAGCTTTAATTAAAAAAAAAAATCATCGATCTATCTCATTTCTATCAAAAGTTCTTTGATTTTGAAACAAACATCGTCACTTTGCCCCACTGTGCGACGTCTCTCCTGCTATTCTACGACGCGCGTATCGTTTTTATTCGACGCTGCCCACTCTCACTGCTTATATAGCAAGATTCTTCGAGTAGGTAGTGCTGCTTGAATCTCATCGATTCCGACCCCTGGCTCGTCTCGCCACCCAATCGTAACTGTGTGTGTAGATAATTTGCTTTAGATTCAGCATTTAGTTGTCCGCTGCCGACCGTGCTTACACACGTTCGAAAAGCGCAATGCGCTACAGGATAGGAATAAAATCGGTAAACTTTCCATTTGACGAGTCCGGTAATCGGAAATCGAATCGGGGAGATGGATCAATGGTATGTACCTGCATAGGTATCGGAAGCACTATAATGATCGAGTACACCGAGAGTAGCATCTCGACCTGGGCCAGCGATGCCCCGATGGGCGGTCCGAGAGCACGAGTATTCATCGCGTTTTCCAAAGCTCGCGTGGAAGGGGGCACTCGAAACCAATGATGTTGCGGACATGTAACGGATGCGAAAAACTCTAGTAGTGTGCGTGTAGTTTGTTTCTATGTATGTTTGTTTAGTTCAAATTTAGAAACTCAATTTTAAGGGGGGAGACCACTGTAAAAAATCTGAAAAATCGATTTTTTATTTTTTACATTTTCTGAAAGACGTACATTTCAAGAATGCTGTCTCCAAATTTTATGGAGAAATTCGCAAAATTGACGGAGATATAGTATTTTCTGTGAAGCGGGGTCAAACGCGCGACTGAGCCGCGCGGAACATTGAACGCGTTTTCCTCAAAATAACATTTCTCAACCGCCTTGACAGTCTACAGAGAAAACTATACGCCCAATTAACATGGTCAAGGACATTTCTTGTACGGAAAACCCGTGGCTATTACGTGACGATCAGTTTTTTTCAATTTTCGACCTGCTCTATTTTTTTTATTAATATTTCCCCAATTTTGTACCCCAAAAACGTGATTTTTTTTCAGTGGTCCGCAATTTTGTAATTTTTTACAATTTTGACTTTTTTTGATCGTCACGTAATAGACGCAGGCTTCTAGTTTCTGAATATTATTTTTTTTTGAATTCGGATTAACCATATGGCCTGGGCACTGTCAACGCGACTAGCATGTTTTTACCACAGCCCAAATTTTGACGAAGAGTATACAGGAAACGGATTTATGAATTTGATTGAAAAAAAAATTTTCTTACCCTTCGATATGTACACTATTAACTATACTGAGCAATATATTGATTTACTTGCGTTGTTTGGTTGAAATAAATTCCCGAAAACACCCTTACATTTCGGACCGTTACAGTGGTCTCCCCCCTTAACCCACTTTCAACTATCCAATAGATTTGAAACTTTGCAGGCATACGTAGTTTGGATAGCAATACAAAATTATGAAGAAAAAGAAACGGCCCCAGGGGTTTAAAAAATTACGCAGTCATCAATGAATATAACCCATAACCACAAATCCAAACGACTTGAAATCAGCCTATAACCACAAATCAAATCAATTTAATCGCAATGAAATCAGCATGTAAAGGTTACATGCTGATTTCAGGGTACGAGCCTACTATTGCCCGATGAGAAGATGAGCTACTACCCACTAGCTGAAATGTCACAGGGGCAAGGGGAATCGCCTGTTCGCTCTACCCTATCCCCTCCAAGAAGTCCTAGTTTTCGGTTCTTAGCGGCTAGCCGTATCCGCGGATTGTCGCGATTAGTTGCGTTCGAGTTCTTCGTCACGGGACGAACTGTGTTGGAGGGGATAGGTTGACGCGAGTGGACGATTCCCCTTGCCCCTGTGACATTTCAGCTTGTGGGTAGTAGCTCATCTTCTCATCGGGCAATAGTACACGCACACTACTAGAATTTTCCCCATCCGTTACATGTCTGGAACGTCATTGGTTTCGAGGGCCCCCTTCCACGCGAGTTTTGGAAACCGCGATGAATGCTCATGCTCTCGGACCGCCCATCAGGGCATCCCTGACCTGGGCAGTAACGGCAGAGATGGTTCGAATGTACCTAAATAGATTATGTTCGACTGAGTACGCTGGAGATTTCGATTAAAGCATTCATTGTGAAAACTCGTAGGTATCCGAATAAATATCGAGAGTCTCAAAATCGCTGCTTTCTGCTCTATTTTCGCCTCCACGTTCTGCTGCATCTCCAGTGCGGTGCAGCGCAGCGTCGCATCAGTGCACATAAATTCGCTGTAACCGATGCACTCGCCACTTAACGCGCGCACGAGCTTATTTCCACACTCGTATTAGGTACGCGTCTATTCGATTCGTGTCATCAATCATTAGGTACCATTGTTGTTGTTGTTGTTACTGCTACGCAAAGCGAATACAGTAGGTAAGCGGGAATTTACGTATCTTTGACTCGAACAAATTGATAGACAAATAGCGCGCAAGACACAATCGTGCTCGGCGGGATGAAAATTACGTAGAACAAAAGCACGAGCCGAGAACGCGAAATTGTTCGAGGGAATTGCCGCGTGTAATTCTTCGCATTTATACCTCCAAGCGTTTCCGTTTCCAAGTGTCTCTGGCGTATCGTTGCAAGCTATTTAGTATGTTGACGAGACAAGCAGGAGTTCACCAGGCGACGGAAGTTCATCAAAGTTCCTATTCGTCGCACGAAGCAGAAGGGTGCAAGTACCGGGTATCCAGACGCGCGGCAGACGATAACAGGGGAAAAAAGTCTTTCGGTTTCACCTGCTGTCGGTGAAAGGGAACATCGTGACGTTTTCGAAACGGCCAAAGAAGACGGACGGCGCGTCGCCACCGAAAGAGCTTTTCATCCTGTTTGCTCGCTCGAAAGTAGTGTCAGTCGCAGGCTCGTGCGACATGCATTGCTCACTGCCCGCTGCTTGCTACTCTCACTCCCTATCATCCTGTCTCTCCTTCTCTGGTTCCTGCCTTTCATTCTCACCGACGCACATCGACGTTTTCTCGGTTTTTAGAACGACCACGTTTCACCCCTGCAATCGTGCATAAAACAGACGCTTCACTTCGAGCTTGTCATCTAAGCAGCGTTTCACCGCCACACGTACATACATATATACATATGTGTATACATAGATTGACACTATCTCCGTATCCCGTCGTTAGTGCTTCTAACTGTAGTAGAACATTTTCATTATGTTCTATCCATAGAAGCAGTATTTTCCAAATTTGTATGAATATTTATTAATTGTTATTACTGGTGAGATAATTATTCTTGTTACAATAATTGGTATAATCAAACCCTTGGGCAGGATTCATCTTTCTGAAGAAGATAAAGAAGTTATTCAATTCTGTGGACTCAAAGTTGTTGACTCTCATATCCCGATGTTGCGTAAGTTATCACACCACTCATGGATCGATCCGGTACAAGGGATTAATGTGTGAATCTATCGACCGCGCAACATGTACGCAACCTCGAAACGGTGTTGAGCCCGAGTTGGCAGGCTGGTACACCCTCAACACTGCACAGTGTACACGAAAGCTTGAATAACGACGGCCATTGCTTTTCCGCCGTCTGTTTACCACTCTGGCCGCGTTTCAGACGCGCAGTGAAACAAAGGAACAGGGAACGCCTCGACGTCGTCGGCGGCGTCGGCGTCGGATCGCTTGAATATTCCCCGTTTAATGAATTCACCTCGCCACACCGCAAACTCGCAAACGCAGCCGCGATTATTTGCCACTAGACTTCAATCTCACCTGATCTTCTTTCTCCGCCATTCAACGTAATTACTTAAACCGCGAATCCAGATCAGTTGCCCGCGGATCTCCTTTGGAGTTCAGCTATACTGTATTCCACATTATACTGTATTCCACATTAGAGCATACCGATTTCGCGCAGGCACGACCCCCAGGAGGCGTTGCTACGCTCGACTCCTATGTTTTTCTCCGTCGCACGGCCCTCTAGTTACTCTCTCTGTTAACTTTTCGTGCACTGTTTACCTTGACAACGGTCAGATCCTGCGTTTGGGATTGTACCAGTTATTCATTGGAAATTACCACGACCAATCGTTTGCGGTTCAAACGGTGGGTAGCAGTGGGGGCTGCGCAGATCGGTCGCAAATCGGTAGGGGCGTCGGTATGCTCTAATGTGGAATGCAGTATAGAGCATACCGACGCCCCTACCGATTTGCGACCGATCTGCGCAGCCCCCACTGCTACCCACCGTTTGAACCGCAAACGATTGGTCGTGGTAATTTCCAATGAATAACTGGTACAATCCCAAACGCAGGATCTGACCGTTGTCAAGGTAAACAGTGCACGAAAAGTTAACAGAGAGAGTAAGTAGAGGGCCGTGCGACGGAGAAAAACATAGGAGTCGAGCGTAGCAACGCCTCCTGAGGGTCGTGCCTGCGCGAAATCGGTATGCTCTCCCCTACAGCACACTTCATTGCAGGAAAGTTGCACAAATGTTGCAGTACATTGCAATGTTGCTGGTATGTTGCAGGTTGCATTGCAATATTATTGCAAAATTGTGGAAACATTGCCGAGGAATATTGCAATGGCCCAGTTTGGGCAATGTTTCGGGAATATTGAGCAAACATAGCCGTGCAATATTGCGGTACAACCCAGGTGGAAAGTTCCTGCAACGTCCACCACAAAATGCGGTGCAACATTGCGCTCGTAAAATTTGAGCAAGATTCCAGCAATTAATTCGCACTAAATACAGAATTACGCGGAGCGATCCTGAAATCTCGGGACGCGTACTAGTCTAAGATTCCACGGGCTACCTCCGAGGGAATGTATGCGAACGTGGACAATATTTTATATAAATAGTTATTACAATTTCTTAACTAACACATATGGTTTAAACAAATTCACAAAGTATATACAGCAACAAAAGATATTTGTAAAAAAGTGTAACATGTGCCAATAAGTGCCAGTGTCCCCACTATTACTATTTAATGGATTACGGATAATAAGAAAGTTCAGTATTGTCGAGTGAAAATTTATAAGTCCGTATTCAGAGCGAATATATTGCTGGAATCTTGCTCCAATCTTTCGAGCGCAATATTTCTTTCGTAAAATTTGAGCAAGATTCCATCAATATATTCGCTCTGAGTACGGACTTATAAATTTTCACTCGACAATACTGAACTTTCTTATTATCCGTAATCCATTAAATAGTAATAGTGGGGACACTGGCACTTATTGGCACATGTTACACTTTTTTACAAATATCTTTTATTGCTGTATATAATTTATGAATTTGTTTAAACCATATGTGTTAGTTAAGAAATTGTAATAATTATTTATATAAAATATTGTTCACGTTCGCATATATTCCCTCGGAGGTAGGCCGTGGAATCTTAGACTAGTACGCGTCCCGAGATTTCAGGATCGCTCTGCTTAATTCTGTATTTAGTGCGAATATATTGGTGGAATCTTGTTCAAATTTTACGAAAGAAATATTGCGCTCGAAAGATTGGAGCAAGATTCCACCAATATATTCCCTCTGAATACGGACTTATAAATTTTCACTCGACAATACTGAACTTTCTTATTATCCGTAATCCATTAAATAGTAATACCTAGTGGGGACACTGGCACTTATTGGCACATGTTACACTTGTTTACAAATATCTTTTGTTGCTGTATATACTTTATGAATTTGTTTAAACCTTATGTGTTAATTGAATAATTGTATTAATTACTTATATCACATATGTCAACAAATAGAATACAGTCTTACACTGTACTTGCAAGTGCAAGCCGCGGGCCTGGAAAGCTAACTGCGGGCCTGGGGTTTTTCCCCACGCCTGGTCACCATGTGGTCAGTTTTGCGAGCCACCCTTGACTCGCCGAAAACGCGGTTGAAGACGACGCAACCGTTTTATGATAGGGTAGCTAGAAATGAGGACTATAAGGTTTAAGCAAACTGTTAAACTGCATACAGGTATAACAGATATTTGTAAAGACCTCTGATCTGTGAAATGTAAATCCACAAACACTAAAAATTAGAAAATAAAAAAATATATAAAAACAAATTTATGTTAAACGTTTGTATTAAAAATGCGTTAAAAACTAAAAAAAAACATCATTTTTTGTACAACGCAGGATATTTCATAAAAGAATATGAATCAACTTAATACAACATCAAGTGTCGAAATGAATTTGTTGCGAGATATCCGTTCCACAATTAAAGAGATGTAATGGGGTTTGTCAAAACAAATCTTTGTTCTTGAATAATTGAGGTTTAAACTGTTGCACGGTAGAAAGATAAGTTCGAATACGGAAGCAATTTTTCTATTCAAGGATTACAGCTGCAGCGGTAAAGTGTTCGTCTACGGTGCTACAGGTCGCGGGTTCGAATCTCCCTGGGGTAAAAGAATTTTCTATTTATAAAAGACACACGGACGTTATGCGACTACGGTTCTGCACACATTCATGTCATCGGTCCCCTCACAGACACATCCGGAATATATGTATACAAAATACCGTTATTTTTTTTTTGCCCTACTGCCCGAAACCTTGCGCGAAAATTGCTATAAAATCTCAGAAATGTTGCGCGAAAATTGCTATAAAATCTCAGAAATATTGCGCGAAAATTGCTATAAAATCTCAGAAATGTTGCGCGAAAATTGCTATAAAATCTCAGAAATGTTGCGCGAAAATTGCTATAAAATCTCAGAAATGTTGCGCGAAAATTGCTGTAAAATTCCGAAACAATGTTGCAGAAATATATCTTGCAATGTTGCAAAGGGGCGGACATAGCAATTTACTCGTAACTTCTCAGCAACATTCAGTGCAATATTTCAACAATTCAACCGCAATTTAAATGCAACATTCCTGCAATAAAGTGTGCTGTAGGGGCTAATGTGGAATACAGTATACAATCCCAAACGCGGGACCTGACCGTTGTCAAGATAAACAGTGCACGAAAAGTTAACAGAGAGAGTAAATAGAGGGCCGTGCGACGGAGAAAAACATAGGAGTCGAGCGTAGCAACGCCTCCTGAGGGTCGTGCCTGCGCGAAATCGGTATGCTCTAATGTGGAATACAGTATACTTTAAATAGACAGCACACTCTCGGGCAAGGGCGAAGAAACGGCTGACAACGTGCGGAGCGAAGCAGCTGGCAAGAGGGAAATAGAGCGTCATTCTATAATAATTTGGTCATTCCCTCGGAACGGTTCAAGCCACGACCACGGTCTGTCCACCAATTATCGTAGGAATCTCCCAGAGAACGAACCGACGTCAGATACGTCGCGTCGGGTCGCGTCGCGCCGCAGAGTGGGACAAACTGCTCCTTTTTGTGTCAAAATCGTAGAACTCTTGATAGGAATAAGGTACAGGGATGAAACTTTTTGGAGGTTAAAGCTAAGATGTTGCAGATTAAGCGTAAAATGTTTAGAATGTATAAAAAAAAAGTTTTGACCTTGAAAACCTAATGTGAAGTTGACATTTTCGACGAAAATTTCGATTTTTCCGTTATAATTCGTGGTTGAAGTTTTTCCTTTACTTGTTATACATCATTTCCTATAGATTTTGACGTGCTGAATTCAAATATCAGCGCGAAATTGGTTTAGCCCTTCAGAATTCGAAGAAACATGCGTTTTGAGTTGAAAAATCGATAAAAACCGTGTTTTTTTCTGGTTTCCGTGCTTTGATGACAAAATTTTAGATTTATTTATCGTATTTATTCATATGAAGTATAAAAAGATAATAGAATACTTGAATAGGGTAGATGCACCGTTTGTGGCCACATTAAGATATTGTACCAGTTTTGGCCACTTCTTAAAAAATATAATATTTTTCCGTGTAAACAATAATTATAACCTTATATTTCGGGCGGTATACTAAACAAAATATTTATGTTGTGAAATTCTTCACATAATAATGATCTGCAAGCAATTTAAAAATAAGATAATTATGCACATGGCCAAAAACAGTGCAATGGCCACAAACGGTACTTCTACCCTACTTTGAATTTTGCAATATAAAGGGTTTACATGTCGTAACCTCCCATACAGCACACTTCGTTGCGGCAAAGTTGCAGGATGGTTGCAGTAACCTTGCGATCTTGCATGGTTGCAGCGCAATGTCGATGTATGGTTGTGGCATAGTTGCCGTGCAAAGTTGCGCGGAGCGGACATAGAATTGTTGCTGTATAGTTGCGGCATAGTTGCAACGCAACTATGCCGCAAGGAGAGTGTGCTGTATGGGCTGTTGCGTACTATACTGTATTCCATATGATAGCATACCGACGCCCCTACCGATTTGCGACCGATCTGCGCAGCCCCCACTACTACCCACCGTTTGAACCGCAAGCGATTGGCCGTGGTAATTTCCAAGGAATAACTGGTACAATCCCAAACGCGGGACCTGACCGGTGTTCAAGGTAAACAGTGCACGAAAAGTTAACAGAGAGAGTAACTAGAGGGCCGTGCGACGGAGAAAAACATAGGAGTCGAGCGTAGCAACGCCTCCTGAGGGTCGTGCCTGCGCGAAATCGGTATGCTCTAATGTGGAATACAGTATAGTAAGTACGCAACAGGTTACGACATGTAAACCCTTTATATTGCAAAATTCAAAGTATTCAAGTATTCTATTATCTTTTTATACTTCATATGAATAAATACGATAAATAAATCTAAAATATTGTCATCAAAGCACGGAAACTAGAAAAAAACACGGTTTTTATCGATTTTTCAACTCAAAACCCATGTTTCTTCGAATTCTGAAGTGCTAGACCAGTTTCGCGGTGATATTTGAATTCAGCGCGTCAAAATCTATAGGAAATGATGTATAACAAGTAAAGGAAAAACTTCAACAACGAATTATAACGGAAAACCCGAAATTTTCGTCGAAAACGTCAACTTCACCTTAGATGTTCAAGGTCAAAACTTTTTTTTTATACATTCTAAACATTTTTCCCTTAATCTGCAACATCTTAGCTTTAACCTCCAAAAAGTTTCATCCCTGTACCTTATTCCTATCAAAAGTTCTACGATTTTGACACAAAAAGGAGCAGTTTGTCCCACTGTGAGGCGGCTGGCCAGCGCGCAACGAACGTGAAGATCGCGGGTTCGAGTCCCGCGCCGAGGTCTCCCTTTTTCCGTGATCCTACATACTTACATATATCTACCTAAGTAGGTATGTACTGTCGAATACATTGGAATCACCGGAAACTTGCCGTTTCATACGTTTCCTATACGGAGACACCTACGGGATCGTAAAATATTAAGTAGGCATCAATAACCCCCGGGATATTCGCCCGGGGCTCGCTGCGGAAAAATCTAGCGGGATCGACAAGAATGAACGATGCGCGACGCGGAAGGAGAGAGAGCTCCATTTCGACGCATGAATATGTTTTCTTGGCGCCCGCTCAACTGATTTTTCTATACTGTATTCCACATTCCCCTACAGCACATTTTGTTGCAGAAACGTTGCACAAAAGTTGCAGAATATTACAATGTTGCCGTTTGGTTGCAAGTTGCATTGCAATATTACTGCAAAATTGCGGAAACATTGCCGTGCAATATTTCAATGGCCACATTTGTGCAATGTTACAGAAACATTGCGCACATATCGCCGTGTAATACAGGGTGATTGACTCGGTACGCCTGATCCGCCTGGCAAGCGTGACGAGGTCAACCCTCCGTGGTGTCTCTCCGAAGTTAAGGCTTTCGACCCTCGAAGGGGCTGGAGTACCTATTAAGATCTCATCAGATCTGTGCGGAAGCAACGCCAATGGATTCCTGGCGCTCCGTCGATTAAAATCATACCAAATATCATGCAAATCGGACTACTTTGACACAAACAACTTGTATTCCCTATGTAAAAGTTGTCCGATTTACACGACATTTGGCATGATTTTCATCAGAAAACCCCAAGAAATCCATTGGCGTCAGTTCCCTTTCGATACGATGAACAATAAAAAATTATTTTATTTTATAAAAAGATACAGGGTAATTCTCTAGCTACGCCTGTCACCCCGTGGCGAGGACAACACCCCGCAGTGCCCATCGAATTTTATGGCTTTCGGTCCTCGAAAGGTTTGGAATATCATTAACACGTGAGATTTGTATGACTTTTTCCGGAAAAAGGTACGAATCCCGGGTCGAACGTAGCGAATTAGGGTCGAGCCCCGGCAGTCGAGGGTGTAATATCCATTACAGTGTATTAAAAAATTATTTTCTTCATCGTGTCGAAAGGAAAGTGCCGCTGATGGATTCCTTATGTTTTTCCGATGAAAATCATACCAAATATCTTGTAAATCGGACAACTTTTACATAGAGAATACAAATAGGTTGTGTCAAAGTAGTCCGATCTGCATGATATTTGGTATGATTTTCATCAGAAAAACATAAGGAATCCATCGGCGTCATTTCCCTATCGATATGATGAAGGAAAAAATTTCTTAATACGCTGTAATGGATATTACACCCTCGACTGCCGGGGTTCGACCCTAATTCGTTACGCTCGACCCAGGATTCGTACCTTTTTCCGGAAAAAGCCATAAAAATTGAATGAGGCCCTGCGAATGACTGTCCCCGCCACGGGGTACCAGGGGCCGCATCTCCTTGACGGGCGTTGCTCCAGAATTACCCTGTATCTGTTTAAGAAATAAAATAATTCTTTATTCTTTATCGTATGGATATGGAAGTGTCGCCGACGGATTCCTTGGGGTTTCCCGATGAAAATCATGCCAAATGTCGTGTAAATCGGACAACTTTTACATAGGGAATACAAGTTGTTTGTGTCAAAGTAGTCCGATTTGCATGATATTTGGTATGATTTTAATCGACGGAGCGCCAGGAATCCATTGGCGTCGCTTCCGCACAGATCTGATGAGAAATGAGGAATTCGAAGATTTCTCATTTCTTAATAGGTACTCCAGCCCCTTCGAGGGTCGAAAGCCTTAACTTTGGAGAGACACCACGGGGGGTTGACCTCGTCACGCTTGCCAGGCGGATCAGGCGTACCGAGCCAATCACCCTGTATTGCTCTGGAAACATTTGTGCATTATTTCAGGAATATTGCGCACATATTGCCGTGCAATATTACAATGGCCAAGTTGGTGCAATATTTCGGGAATATTGCACAAATATTGCCGTGAAATATTGCACCGTGGAAGATTTCAGCAATTAATCCGTAATAAATCCGGAATTACGCGGAGCGAACCCGAATTGTCCACGCGCAGAATACTGTCTAAGATTCCACGGGCTATCAAGAGGGAATATATGCGAACGCGGACATTATCTGACATAAATAATTAATACAATTATTTAATTAACACTACAGAGTTTAAACAAACTGATAAACAATATTCAGCAACAGAAGAGATTTGTATAAAAGTGTTACACGTGCCAATTAATGCCAGTGTCCTTACTATTACAGTTTAATTGATATATATCTATTTAAAACGTTCCGAATTGTCGAGGGAAAATATCTGTGGACAGGGCCGTTCCTGGCGGGGGTGCAGAAGGTGCCCCCGCACCTAGGCGGCCAAAACTAGGGGCGGCCGCGGGCCGTTTATTATATGTAAAATTTTGATTAATAAGAATAATAATCGAAACTTTTTTGAATGATATCTGTTTAAAATTATGTATGCATAGATATATATACTGTATTCCACTTTAGAGCATACCGATTTCGCGCAGGCACGACCGTCAGGAGGCGTTGCTACGCTCGACTCCTATGTTTTTCTCCGTCGCACGGCCCTCTACTTACTCTCTCTGTTAACTTTTCGTGCACTGTTTACCTTGACAACGGTCAGGTCCCGCGTTTGGGATTGTACCAGTTATTCCTTGAAAATTACCACGACCAATCGCTTGCGGTTCAAACGGTGGGTAGTAGTGGGGGCTGCGCAGATCGGTCGCAAATCGGTAGGGGAGTCGGTATGCTCTCATATGGAATACAGTATACTTAATTTTTGCGTCGACGAGTCGTGGGTAAGTCCCTCGGCAGCGTTATCTTGCAGGAATCAGCAATACCTATACCTACTTATATCTACGTGCAGTGGTGGGCGGAAAAGTTGAGTTTTCCGAGTGGCATGGATGGACGTAAAGTCAGCCGCGATAGACGCTTATTGACTGCTCGACGACGATAATTCCCGACGCAGGAGGCACTTGGAAGCAGCGCTGGCTCCTCTTATCGGACATCTCCGATGCTCCAGCTCCGTGCTGGGGGAAGAACGGGGAGGATCCGACGGAAGGGCAGAAAACGCCAGTAACTGTCGATTCGCATCGGGCGTGCGAGCATTTTGCGAGCATCGCGGATCCTTCGTAAATCCTCCATCGCGGCATCGGTTGCTTCTGTAACTGCGCCACCGGCAATAAAGTGGCGGTAACGCGGGCGTTACGCGTTATTACACCGTAGTCGTAAGCGCTTCCATTCTCCTTTTATTTCCACGTCCATCGCGTTCTGTCGATCCAGATATCTCGCGGAGTACATAACCAACCGACCGAGTTTGTGATTCTCCAATCGAGTTCTCAACTCTTTAAACGGCCTCGAAGCACTTGCAACGGGGACAGACGAGGGGGAAGGAAAAGAGTAACCCGTTGCCGATAAACTCGGGTGAAACTGGAGAAACGGAGAAATGGGTGTATGCACCCCCGCGGGATGGGGCCTCTGCCAGTTTCGTACGCTGGGCACGAATCTTGTTTACGTCATGTGCGCTTTCCTTTTTTCGCTTCTGATATCCGCGATATTTGTCAGAATACCTACTTAGGCACTGTCCAGAATGTAGAAGCAATACGCGTTGCGGTAATGGTATAGATAGAGGGCAACCTCACGGATTTTGATGCCCTTGAAATATGTTGTCAAGTCCATCCTTCTGAACAACTTTTTTCTCTAAACTTTTTGGCGGTCGACCTTAGTTTCCGAGATAATTGCAAAAATCTTTGGTAAATATTCACATTAGAGGAACCATCCCCAATTTCAATGGCCTTGAAATATGGTGCCAAGGACATAATTTTCAACAACTTTTCTCTATATATGTTACTGCCGCCTAGCCTTAGGTTTCAAGATATTTGCAAAAAAAAATAGATAAATGTTGATTTTAGGGTCCTTTGAATCCACGGTGGACTCGAGGTGGTCGGTCGCCGGGGGTAGAGCTGTTCGAGTACTCGAAACATTCGAGTAGCTTGAAATGCGAACCGAGCGGGACTCGATTTTTCGAGCCGAGCCGGGACCCGAACGGATCCGAGTAACCCGAATGTTTCGAGTAGCTCGATTCTTTCGGGTAGCTCGATTTTTTTCGGGTAGCTCGATTCTTTCGGGTAGCTTGATTCTTTCGGGTAGCTCGATTTTTTTCGGGTAGCTCGATTTTTTCCAACAGTTCGAACGTATTCCGGGCCACCCGACGGTCTGCTTGCTTAAAGTACATGGGACGTTTTAAAAGGAGGAGATTATATCTTTCTTTGGTTGAGTTTTCTTTCGAAATTTCGTCAAAAACGACGTAGGACCAGCCGTTTAGGAGATACGCAGCCTCAAAGTGTCAAAAAGTCAACTCTGAATTCCATCTTCTAAACGGTACCGTCGTTGTCGCCGTCGTCTTACGCAATGTTCAGATCGCTTCGTATTTTATCTACTCGAAAGAATCGAGCTGTCCGAAAAAATCGAGCTACCCGAAAAAAATCGAGCTACCCGAAAAAATCGAGCTACCCGAAAGAATCGAGTTACCCCAAAAAATCGAGCTACCCGAAAGAATCGAGCTACTCGAAACATTCGGGTTACTCGGATCGCTCGTGTCCCGGCTCGATTCTTTCGAGTACTCGAACAGCTCTAGCCGAGGGGTTTTATTATAGATTTGGCCGTCTCACGACGCGCCTCAAGTTCAATTATTAAGAAAGAAATATTCTTTTAAGTGATAATCTCGAACGTGCCGTACGCCGTCTCACGGCGCTCGCGCCGTGAGACGGCCAAATCTATGATGAAACCCCCCGGCGACCGACCACCTCGAGTCCACCGTGGATTCAAAGGACCCTAAAATCAACGTTTATCTACTTTTTTTGCCAATATCTCGAAACCTACGGCTAAGGGACAGTAACATCGCTAGTAGCATTTTTGGTTGGCCAACGGTAGCCAACAGTTGGGAATTAGTTGGGAAATAGTTAGAGTTTTGCCTACAAATTCTCAACATAGGGCCTACGGCAAAAAACTTACGACAGTTTGCCAACGAATATTCAATGTTGGGCCTACAATTATTATGGTTGGTTAATTAACGATAAATTACAACGGTTTGCCTACGACTATTCAATGTTGGGCCTACAATTATTATGGTTAGTTAATTAACAAAAAGTTACGACAGTTTGCCAACGAATATTCAATGTTGGGCCTACAATTATTATGGTTGGTTAATTAACGATAAATTACAACGGTTTGCCTACGACTATTCAATGTTGGGCCTACAATTATTATGGTTGGTTAATTAACGATAAATTACAACGGTTTGCCTACGACTATTCAATGTTGGGCCTACAATTATTATGGTTGGTTAATTAACAAAAAGTTACGACAGTTTGCGTACGAATATTCAATGTTGGGCCTACAATTACTATGGTTGGTTAATTAACAAAAAATTTACAACGATGATTAAATGGTGTCTTACAAGCATCAGAAAATTTGCTACATCCAAAAATCTGTTATTATATTCCAAATTGTGATTTTTCTTTTCTCATTCGTCTTGAGACAAATGTGAAATTGTAAGAAATGCGTCTAAAGATCGAATGATGATATTTTGTAGAACATTTCGCGTCACTGTGCACTTTTTATAAACAATTAATACTCGATATCTATGTAGAGGAAGTGCAGTATATTTGGAATACCAGTTTGTTTAAGACGAATAAAAAATTACGACAGAGGATGGGAACAAATTAA
Source organism: Andrena bicolor (assembly GCA_960531205.1). Lineage (NCBI taxonomy): Eukaryota > Metazoa > Arthropoda > Insecta > Hymenoptera > Andrenidae > Andrena > Andrena bicolor. The sequence continues at coordinate 26,984,719 of OY482664.1, forward strand.
ACTACATAATATCATAGAGAAACTAATAAACTTTCATATTTCTGAGCGTCAATAAAAATAAAAAACAAAAAGTAACTGAAATTTTGGTTTGAATGAAAAATTACAAGAAGTATCGATTTCGTTAAGGTGCAGGTAATTTGGAATATCGACATTCCAAAAATATAGATATCTTGAGGAGATATGTATAACAGAATGTTTATAAAAATGCTAAGAACGGTTACATACTGCACTCAGTCACGGTTCACACGTTTCTACTTTCTACCAATCTTGAAGATTTAGATGTCTATAAAACAATATTTACACAAATGCTCCTAAAAGGTTATACAGGTGACAGACGAAACTGACGCGGTGGTATCCATTACGCGTGAAACAAAAGCATCGGTAGGCTTTGGAATATTCCAAATTACCTTCATCTTCGGTATTCCGAATTAGCAACATGGCATCGAAACCGAAAATTTCATGTCACACTTTGTATTCTCGAAATTATCGCAAAACTGGCACGGAACCATAGAAGGAACACGCAAATGAGTCGATTAAGTGTTTAACACTAAAGTTTTGACATATTTTAACCATGATTGGAACGATTGAATATGCGCTGAAAAAGTTTTGCAGATTGACGTTTGCTTCCTCTGCAGATTAAGTCGAAAATGTAAAAATTGCGGTTCATCCACAAATGTCATTAGTTAAGAGGTCATTAGCCCCTATAATCTACGGTGTTACAAATTAAATAGCGTTAGTAGTTTATTAGATACTTTGGTATTCCAAATTACCAACAGTATTCCACATATGCTGCACTTCCTCTACTAAGAAATTAGAAATGTTTACAAGGAAATGTATTGGGTAAGTGCGAATAACGGTTGCTTCGTAAGCGGAAAGTTTCGGTTCGATTCTCCTCTCCGCAATTTTTTTTTTTTTCTTAAATCAGACCTGAAAAAGACGTGTTTACAACGTCTTTTGAAGTTCTTCAAGACGTCTTCTGGACGTTTTTAAGACGTATTTTGGAAATAAACTGTTGGGTTTATGGAAAGAAACCTTCAGTTGGGCCAATGGAAAGAAATCTTCAGTTGGGCCTGCGTTGGTTAGAATCCTTGGCCCATTTAAAAATAGCGCGACACTTCAACAGTTGGCCAACGGATAACACGTCATGGGCCCAACAAACTCCCAGCAAATAAATGCTACTAGGGATATATAGAGATAATTTTGCGAATATCTTGAAAACGAAGGTCGACCGCCAAAAAGCTTATGGCGCTTTCGGACTGACGCACTGGGGCCGCTCCACTGATATATATACAATGGATTGGAGATGCTTGAAGCGATTTGAAGGTGCTTTTGGCATGATGCGCCACCATCGTTCGACCGTTGTACTTACTTCCCTTCGCTCCGCGATCACCCGCGGTGCTCCATACTTTGCCCCACTTTGCCACGCCAACCGACGTCAACTGCCGCTGACGCGAGTATTTCCTTTAATACATCGGACAAACAGTGGCGGCGCTGGCATCTAAACTCACCCTTCAATTCGCTTCAACCGCTGTACAGCGGGCTTATGGGAATCTCGTATCCATAGTATATATATCAGTGGGCCGCTCTTGCTCGATGCCGGTGCTGGTCGTGGCACTGGGCCGGTGCAGCATTGCACTGATTGCGTTCGTGCGACTCCCACCTAACGGCTTGTAGCGTAAACCCTAGAAGCGCGAAGTTTGAATCTGACCACACGAATGTAATAGGAAAGGGAAGCAAAAGTGAAATTAGCACAAATCCGATGGGTATGAAAATATGTGCAATAAGATTCTTTTAATAATGGATGTACATATGTAAAGTCAGCGCAATGTTGTTACGCTTGCTATTTCCAAAATCGATAACTGAAAGGAAATGGATCTACGAATAGGAATTTAGCTATTAAATTTGCAATTGGCTTATAGAATCTAAGACATTTTGTAATTAACAAAAGAGGTGAAACCAACGAACCTTGTAAAGCGTTCAATCTTGACCCGAGAACGGAGGTGGAAAAACGTGTCAATAAAATCCAGTGAATTCCTTAATTGTATTTTGTTTATTATTATTAAAGTTTATTTCCCCGTGTTTGAGTTTAAATCGTTCCTTATTCGCAATAATAAATATGTCCGGAAGTTTAATTTTTAAAAGATTTTTGTACGACGAGAGCAACAAAGTAATACAAAATATTAACGAAATTTTGTGTGAAGTGGAAGATGAAACAGGTGCATATACTCTCTTGCTCTCTCTTTTTTATTTCATAATTGAACATAATAAGAACATGATAAAATGCTTTAAATAATTAATATTTCAGGTGCTTTATTAAAAATGATGCTATTCAAAGAAAAAGTAATAGAAGCAGGTTACGAATTACCTAATGATAATGCAGAGGAAAATGAAGCACACGTCCCGGAAGAATATTGGTCTGTCGAAAATACTAGGCTTTTGCTGGACGAATATGCCGAAAAGTTGAAATTCGTTGGGCCCGTAAAAAAATTCGCTACTAAAAAAATAATGTGGGTGCATATTGCAGACGATTTGAAACAGAAGGCAGGTTTAACAAAAACAGCAGACCAATGCGAAAATAGGTATAAGACCGTCATGAAAAGGAAAAAGAGTTCGGAAAAAAATAATTCTACGTCGGGAGCTAAAAGAATGGCTATAAATTTTGAAAATGAAATAAGAAAAATTGCTGCCATAGACGACAGCTTGGAGCCGGAGATATTACAAAGTTCTAATAAGATAGTTTCAAACATGAAAGAAACATCAGTTTCAAAAGGTAAACTGAAGTCAAACTTAGTAAATACATTACTAACAATACATGCACAAAAGAAGGATGCAAGACAAAAAAGGCACGAGGAGAAACTCCAAATACTGAAGTCTATTCTAGAAAAACAAAACAATTAAAAATGTATGAAATTTATTAATTTTATAATAAATAAAGAATTATTAGAACAAAATTAAATCAGCGTAATAAATCGCATAACATGTTTCTTTTTTCTTCGCCCTGTGTTCTACTATTATTATCTGTATCTTCAAAATGTATATCGGTTTCTATATCTGTCTCCATAAGATTTTCTATGTCATCTTTACAATCAATACACAAATTATGTAACGTGCAACACGCTACTATAAACTTACACATATGTTTTACTGTATAAAAATCCAGTCGCGTCAGTTGTCTAAATCTTGATTTTAATAAAGCAAAAGTATTCTCTATTTTTACTCTACACATAGAGAACTTATAATTAAAATTTATTTGTTCGTCCGTCAAATTCCCATAATTCCGATATGCTGTAATCAGGTATTTTTTTAAAGGATATGCCGCATCACCTAATATATGCCACTCATCTGCACATATTTGTGACAATAAATTGCTTATAAATGATAAACGGAATATCCGGGCGTCGTGAACTTTGCCCGGAGGTCCAGTGAAAATGTCCAAAAACCTTTTTTCGGCATCGCATATTGCCTGTACCGTTATTGACGTCGTATCATGTCGATTGACGTATGTCGACTTAATTTTGTTTACAGGAGTCCTTATTGGAATGTACAGTCGGGGACAAAATTATGTGGACACTTTTAAAATCGTATTACTTGTTCAAAATTGGTCCGAACAACTTGAGTTTTTTTGAGAAGCTAGAAGGATTAGTTTGCTAAGTGACGTGTTTCGTAATTTTGAAAAAAGTTGCAATTCGTCGGAATAGCAAAAAAAATAGATAATTTCATTTTTTCAACTTTTTTGTCTGTCCTCGTAATGAAAATTCAAAAAACCCGTTTGTAGATTTCAGTAAGTTATATACGTGCCTAAAATTTCATCAAAATCGGTTAACGCTGCTCTGAGCTATAAACGATAAAAGATCGCAGAATAAGGTCGAAAATCGCTGAATTCTGTGAATTTCCGCAATTTTCGACCTTATTCTGCGATCTTTAAGCGTTTATAGCTCAGAGCAGCGTTAACCGATTTTGATGAAATTTTAGGCACGTATATAACTTACTGAAATCTACAAACGGGTTTTTTGAATTTTCATTACAAGGACAGACAAAAAAGTTGAAAAAATGAAATTTCCTATTTTTTTTGCTATTCCGACGAATTGCAACTTTTTTCAAAATTACGAAACACGTCACTTAGCAAACTAATCCTTCTAGCTTCTCAAAAAAACTCAAGTTGTTCGGACCAATTTTGAACAAGTAATACGATTTTAAAAGTGTCCACATAATTTTGTCCCCGACTGTATGTTCCATCAATGCATCCAATGATTCCAGGGAAACCATTTATCTATAAATTAGTGAAAAAAACTAACTATTTACTCAAATTATGCACACGCACGCGATATGCATATTTATTTTTTTCTTACACTTTCGAACTTCCTGGAAATTTGCAATTTTTCTTCAGGTGATTGAGGAAATTTTATGATCCATTTCGCTAACTTGTTTAAAAAATTCATAATATTGTCAGCATTCCTGTGGAATGTTGACATTGACATATTAAATCTATTTGCCACTTCTCGGATACAAGTTTTGTTACATGCATACCTTAAATATATAATAATATGTATAATATATAGGGTGTATTATAATGCTGAATACTTTCGTACCATAAAAATGACAATATTGCCTGGTCACTAGAAATTGTATTTTTACATCTGCACGTATACCATTCTGAATTTTCATACAAATCTTTAATTGTAAGGTATGTGGTATATTTCAACCGAAAGTTTCTCTGAAACTAATATATATCTAATTATTAACTATTTATTATATGTGTTATACTTATAATTATTACATATCAATATAATTTATAATTACTAAGTGCACATTATTATAGATACCCATACAGCACACTCTCCTTGCAGCATACTTGCAGCATACTTGCGGCGCAAGATGGCAAGGACTCATGCAAGGTTGCCGCAACTATGCAGCAAAAATTCTATGTCCGCCTGCTGCAAAGTTGCACGGCAACTTTGAGGCAACTTTGCACGGCAACTTTGAGGCAATTATTCACAAAATATATTTCCACGGGAAAAACTGTTAAAAAAAATAAAAAAAAAGTTATCGGGTTCAGGGCGACTTGAAACACCGGACCGCCCGCATGACAATCTGACGCGCTACCGTTGGGGCTACGGAACCTTCTTGGATATAGATTCCTGTAAATGGTATATATAGTGACTGAGCATACTTGCGGGGCATGCTTGCGGCATACTTGCGTGGCATACTTGCGGCATACTTGCGGGGCATACTTGCGGGGCATAGTTGCGGCATAGTTGCGGCATAGTTGCGGCATAGTTGCGGCATACTTGCGGCAAACTTGCGGCATACTTGCGGCAAACTTGCGGCAAACTTGCGGCATACTTGCGGCATAGTTGCAGTGCATAGTTGCAACGCAACTATGCCGCAAGTATACAGCAACAATTCTATGTCCGCTCCGCGCAACTTTGCACGGCAACTATGCCGCAACCATACATCGACATTGCGCTGCAACCATGCAAGATCGCAAGGTTACTGCAACCATCCTGCAACTTTGGCGCAACGAAGTGTGCTGTATGGGTATAGCCAATATTCAAATTTATTCACATAAACATTCTTTGAATTATAAATTTTATAAAAGCAATTTATCAAATAAATGTATCTGAAATTTTTAAAGTACTTACCTCATTGGTGGAATATTGACTTACTACTTCGATAGAATTTTTTATTTTGGGAATTTCTTCCTTCACATATTTCAACACGATCTGATCCATTTCATCATCTTCACTACTACTACTGCTTTCTAATAATTCCATCAGGAATAATTGTTTGTCCATTTTACAAAAGTTGTATGCAAATAAACATGAAACGGCACCCGTGACTAATTTCAAACATTTAAACTCCCGCTACATTCAATTCAAACTTCGCGCCCTCATAGTTCATGGTGGACTGACGGTTAACACAACATGTTAATAGTGCAACATCTCCGAATGCGATGATTGCACTGCACTAGGGCAGTGAACATCCTCCGAATACGCGGCACCGAAAAAGTTTGCACTCAGTGCGCCCCAGTGCGTCAGTCCGAAAGCGCCATTAGAGGAAAAAGTTGTTCAGAATGACGTCCTTGACAACATATTTAAAGGGCATCAAAATCCGTGAGGTTGCCCTCTACCTATACCATTACCCGCGTTGCAATACGTGCATCGTTAGGGTGGCTCTAACTTACTCTTGGTAAAATTTTTATTCAAGATTTTCTTTGGGGCACCCCCCAGAATGGTTCCAAATAATTAAAAAACAATCCCTATAAAGTTAGAGCTCAATCGGATAACGGGAAAGGGTGCCCCTGCGCCCTTAAACATTTAAATCATTATTTAACAGCTCGCGAAGTCGACTTTATATAACATCTTCCAAGTTATTGATTAAATAAAAAAATATGTCAAAAAAAAATTGTAGATTCGGACAAGGAGCATCTTTTATGTTCTATTACTTTTTCTCGTGCGACAAACGGTTTTCGAAAAAAGTCCGAAAAACTAAAAAAAAAAATATCGAAAATATAAAGTCTATATTTTCGATATTTTTGCGAATTTCGGTCCCAAATTTTCAGGAAACATTCGTGACATATCAAACACTGAAAATAAATAAAAAAAAATTTTATCTTTGTTACATATTCCGGTAAATGCCCCCCCCCCCTTAAATGTTTAAAAAATAGTCCTCGAAAATATAAATTCCATTTTTTTTGTTCACCTTCATAAATAAAAAGTGTTCTAGAAGCATTTAAACTTTCAAAATTTGAAAAATAAAAAAGTTTTTTTTTTTAGTTTTTCGGATTTTTTTCGAAAACCGTTTGTCGCACGAGAAAAAGTAATAGAACAAAAAAGATGCTCCTTGTCCGGATCTACAACTTTTGTTTGACATATTTTTTTATTTAATCAATAACTTGGAAGATGTTATATAAAGTCGACTTCGCGAGCTGTTAAATAATGATTTAAATGTTTAAGGGCGCAGGGGCACCCTTTCCCGTTATCCGATTGAGCTCTAACTTTATAGGGATTGTTTTTTAATTATTTGGAACCATTCTGGTGGGTGCCCCGAGAAAAATTCAAAAGTCGAAAGTTAGAGCCACCCTAGTGCATCGTCGTTCACCACGCCTTCCAACTTTTACATTTTCTTTCGCCTTCTATAAATTGTGGAACCGCGACAACGCCTTTTTTAAACACGCTACCAAAACGCTTCGAGACATCAGGATTTTTTTATGTCGCGGTACGATGGCATTGGATTCAGACACGGGAGCTCGTCCGTGCGAACCACGGACAAGAGGGTTTGCAGTTTGCAGTTTGCAGCACACGTCGACCCATCGTCCGGGTAAATGCAGCCTGCTGGCTGACAGATGCAACTCATGCCGTGCATCGTCTGGTGCGACTGACAGTTTTGTACGAGCACTTCCGTTATTGGTCGAGTACCGAAAAGCTGGCACGAGAGGGAACGCACGGTGACCCTGTCATGCGTGCGAGATTAAGTGTCGCGCGATAAGAACAGAGCTTTAGCGTTATTAAACAATTCCCAAGAACCGAGCACGCTTTTCCATCGAAAAGATGGAGGCATTCCGTTACCTATGTCGTTGTTAAACAATCGGACCGCATTTTCATAGAGAAGAACCAGCGCGGAAGCAGTTACCCGTTAGAGCAGTGGCGAGCAACCTTTTGTCAGAAGCGGGCCACAAGTGGAAACCTACTACTCTACGCGGGCCGCAATATTAAATACATAAATATAACTAATCCAAGAATTTTAATTTATAGGCTGAATTTGTAACTTCTGACATTGATTTATAATAAAACGATTTTTTTTAACTTTGATGTATACTGTATTCCACATTAGAGCATACCGATTTCGCGCAGGCACGACCCTCAGGAGGCGTTGCTACGCTCGACTCCTATGTTTTTCTCCGTCGCACGGCCCTCTACTTATAGCGAATTCGGTACCTCGCACGACTCTGTGCTGGTGCTAGAAAATGACTTGGATTGGCTAGCTCTACAAGAATCAATCAATCCAAGTCATTTTTCGAGTCAGTGCGAGGTACCGAATTCGCTATTACTCTCTCTCTCTCTCTCTGTTAACTTTTCGTGCACTGTTTACCTTAATAACGGTCAGGTCTCGCGTTTGGGATTGTACCAGAGTTGGGCGAAGATAACATCTAAATAACATCTATGTAGATAAAAGGTCCTTGCCGTTTATTCGTTATTTTAAGATAAAATAACTTGATTTATTCGAAGTGCCTTTAACTTCGATTTCAAATAACGGTTCAACTTTCATCTCAACTTCATCCTAGAAAATCAAATAACCGACCTGAGCCTTTGCGGCCTGACCCGCGCGCGGTCGCCTACCGGTCAGATTCTACAGAATCTGAATTTGTTTATTTTTCATCGTATCAATATGAAAGTGACACCAATGGATTCCTGGCGTTCTCCCGATTAATTGGACAGAAAATAATTGAAATCGGACTATTTTTAACGAAACGGGCTTTGAACTCTGCAAAAGGATTTCTCACGTAATATCCTTAATTATGGTCCGAATTATAAAATTTTTGGGCCATTTTCATCGGGAAGACATGAGGAATCGATTGGTAATACTTTTATCAACACTTGTCAAAAACATGAACATTTTATGTGGCCCGTCGGTTTTATTGCTCTCGGCGGTCAACGGGCGGTCTACTGGGGTCCGAAGGTCCTCGCTCGCAGCGAGAAAGCAAAACAGTGGGGTGGGTACGTCTTTCCCGATAATCCGAGCCCACATAAAATGTTCATGTTTTTGACAAGTGTTGATAAAAGTATTACCAATCGATTCCTCATGTCTTCCCGATGAAAATGGCCCAAAAATTTTATAATTCGGACCATAATTAAGGATATTACGTGAGAAATCTTTTTGCAGAGTTCAAAGCCCGTTTCGTTAAAAATAGTCCGATTTAAATTATTTTCTGTCCAATTAATCGGGAGAACGCCAGGAATCCATTGGTGTCACTTTCATATTGATACGATGAAAAATAAACAAATTCAGATTCTGTAGAATCTGACCGGTAGGCGACCGCGCGCGGGTCAGGCCGCAAAGGCTCAGGTCGGTTATTTGATTTTCTAGGATGAAGTTAAGATGAAAGTTGAACCGTTATTTGAAATCGAAGTTAAAGGCACTTCGAATAAAGTAGCTTCATCCTAGGCGCTTCAAATGAAGCTAACTTTATTTGAAAAGTTATTTTATTCGATTTTTATCTAGATGATGCCCAACTCTGGATTGTACCAGTTATTCCTTGGAAATTACCACGACCAATCGCTTGCGGTTCAAACGGTGGGTAATAGTGGGGGCTGCGCAGATCGGTCGCAAATCGGTAGGGGCGTCGGTATGCTCTCATATGGAATACAGTATAGCTACTGTTTATTAACACTTTGCATGCGGGAGTCTGAGATCACAGTCCGCAACAGACCAAACGTTGAAAGCGGGAGACTGTAATCGCTGCGTGGTGGGAGCGCTCCTGGCAAGCGGGACAGGCCGCTCCCTAGTAGCATTTGTTGTTGGCATACAGTTGGGCCACGCACATAATTTTAGTTGGCCAACAGTTAGATTTGGCACTTTTTTTTCAGGTTGGGCCAACAACAGAGGGCCAAGGTAGACTTTCCTACTCTTGCCCTACTATTTATAGGGCTTACCGTAAAAGCCCCATTGAAAGTTTCTTTCCAGAAGGCGTCTTAAACAACTTCAAAAGACGTTGTAAAGACGTCTTCTTCAGGTCTGGATTAGGAAAAAAAAATTTCGCGTTGAGGAGGGGAATTGAACTCAGACTTTCCGCTTAGAAAGCAACCGCTGTTTGCAACTATCCAATACACTTACTTGTAAACAGTTCTAATTTTTAGGTACATAACAAGTATTAAGTGTTTCTAAAAACTATGCAGTGACGCGAAATATTCTACAAAATATCATTCGACCTTTAGACTCGTTCTTTAAGATTTCAGATTCGTCTTAAGACAGACGTCCTCTTTACGTATTTATAAATAAGGAAAGAAAAACCACAACTTGGAATATAATAACAGGTGTTTGGATGTAGCAAATTTTCTGACGTTTGTAAGACGACATGTAATCATCGTTGTAAATTGTTTGTTAATTAACCAACCATGGTTGGCATTACTACGCATAGTAATTATAGGCCCAACATTGAATATTCGTTGGCAAACTGTCGTAAGTTTTTTGCCGTAAGCCCTATGTTGGGAATTTGTAGGCAAAACTCTAACTATATCCCAACTAATTCCCAACTGTTGGCTACCGTTGGCCAACCGAAAATGCTACTAGGGCTGCTATGACGATTGGTTTTTGTTACCGATTGGTGCACACTCATAAAGACAGGGCACATGTATTTTTGGTGTTTGACGGAATCGGCCACATCTACTTACTACACGTACCAAACAGAGGTTCAGACTAGGCCTGTAGCTGTGGACCGGGAACCCGAGATACCCGGGACGAAGAAAATTTCCGGATAAGCGCTACCCGGGAAAACTACCCGAGACTCGAGAATCTCGAGAACTTACAGAGTACAGAACGTAATTCTGGAGCGATGCCTGTCAGAGAGATGCAGGTCTGGCACCCTGTCTTTCGACCCTCGAAGGTTTTGGAATAACATTAAGAAGTGTGGCTTCAATTATGGAACGGCACTCTATGAGATCTCGAGACTCTCGAGTATCTCGGGTAGTTTATCCGGGTAGCGACTACCCGGGAATTTTTTTTTCCCGGGTACCTGTTCTCCAGGGTATCAACAGCTCTAAGGTCGGGGCCATATATATTGGCCGGTGAATTCGTTTTCGCGAGTGGCGATCGAGGAGAAATCAGCCACCACCATCTGACGATCGTGGATTTGACAGTTGGAGCTGCGTGCTCTTCGCAGGGTATGGTGGGGTAACGAGAACGCTGCTCGGCTCCGCCTGAACCTAGCCGTTTGGCTGTTATTTATTCTTAGCGTAATAGTTGTGTGCGTTACGAAGCTATGCGTAGACCAATACGAGATGAAGCCAATATCGAGAAAGTATCAATGTTCTGACCAATAAAGCTCCTGAATTTTTTCGTAACTAACGCACACATATTCTGATGTGTGTATTTCTAGCCTGACAGCTCGGTTTGGCCTACACCCCAGAAGCTTGGCACTATCCCCACCACTTCTGACTCTCTCTTGTTCTGCGAAGGCGAGAGTGAGATGGATCGAGAGCGAGTCAGAAAACGTTGAGAAAAGGAGCACCGAGGCAGGCAAACTGTGTTATGGGAGAATACCCCTCACGAAACTCATCGGCCAATATATAATACCGACCTTAAGTGCGTCCACGTGGCACAACAGTGTCAAGGTAAACAGTGCACGAAAAGTTAACAGAGAGAGTAATAGCGAATTCGGTACCTCGCACTGACTCGAAAAATGACTTGGATTGGTTGATTCTTATGGAGCTAGCCAATCCAAGTCATTTTCTATTTTCTTGGTGGGAGGAGTGGGGAGGGGGTGTGGACCCCAAATCTAAAATTCTAGTTTCGGGTATTTATTAGTTTCCAAAATATTAATAAAAAATTATTGTTAATTTTTTTTTTGAAATTTTTTTTGGACGTAGGTGTGGGCACCCCTACCCGGCGACCCTCCCGTCCCCCAAACTGTTTTGCAAACTGCTGGACGCGTTCCCCTTACCTCCGCGTGCTCCTCAGGCACCGGAAAGGCGCGCGTATTTAGCTGAAATTCAAAGTCAAGTTTCTCGAAAACGAAGTGCAATATTGAAAAATTGTATTCTATATTTTCGTCTCATTTTGGCCTGTAGAATCACCCCCTAGAATATTGAGTATCAGTAGAATATCACCCTATATAGTAGGATAGGTCGCATTCGTAAGTTGCTGATTCAAATCTCCAAACACACATCGGTTCGCTACAATACTTTACGCGCCCACGAGCGGGCGCGGGCCCCCCGCCCTAGTCTAGCCCAAACCAGTACTAATACCGTCGGTTATGAAACTGATTTCAATATATTATGCCGAAAGTTTTTTATTAATATCTCCGAAACTAATAAATTCCCGAAGCAACAATTTTGGATTTACGGTTCCCACACCCTCCCCACCTGTCCCTTCAAACCTCGTGTCGATCGGCGACTGGGGCCATTCGGAAGTACAGCCGAAAAAAATGTATTGAACAATATTAAGCAGATATATTTTTATACAAATAATATTTTAATAGGAATAAAAATATTTTATTCAAAATACTTGTCGCTGCGAACCCGAAAAAATGTTAATTGACTTAGTATTAATAATTTACAACAACTCCCTTACAATGTATACACACATTCCCGAACGCACACACAAGAAAGAAAGAAAAAGATTAATGCAATTTATACATATTTATTCAGTTTAGCAACACCAATTCAGGGAGCAGCGCCAAGTAGGTACTATTGCCCGATGAGAAGATGAGCTACTACCCACAAGCTGAAATGTCACAGGGGCAAGGGGAATCGCCTGTTCGCTCCACCCTATCCCCTCCAAGAAGTCCTAATTTTCGGTTCTTAGCGGCTAGCCGTATCCGCGAATTGTCGCGATTAGTTGCATTCGAGTTCTTCGTCACGGGACGAACTGTGTTGGAGGGGATAGGTTGACGCGAGTGGACGATTCCCCTTGCCCCTGTGACATTTCAGCTTGTGGGTAGTAGCTCATCTTCTCATCGGGCAATAGTACATGAAATCAAGTAAATCACAAAATAAAGAAAATAATACTAATAAATACAAAGTAAAAAAAGATGTGAAATCAGAATGAACTGCAAGTACATAATGGTGCTTTCCCGCAGCGTGCAAAGGCGATACTGTGTAACACAATAAAAGACAAAAAAAAGATGTCCGCGGCCTGGAAGTCAAATACTTGGCGTGGCCAGGCAAGGTTAAGGTGTCGCTGAATAAGAAGTATTTAAAAAGGCAAAATAATGAAAATGTATTCATACTGTCAGAGTTTAAAATTGACAAATTATGTGAAAGGTTGTGAGAGGAAAACTATCGGTGTGGATGAATGATCTTACAATTATTTTAAAACGCAATATAATGAAAATGTACTCATATTGTCTGAGTTTTAAAGGGACAAATTTTGTGAAAGCCTGCGAGGGGGGTGGGAGGGGGGTTTGGGTATTGATGATCTGAGAATACGTTGCCTGGCCACGCCAAGTATTTGACTTCCAGGCCGCGGACATCTTTTTTTTGTCTTTTATTGTGTTACACAGTGTCGCCTTTGCACGCTGCGGGAAAGCACCATTATGTACTTGCAGCTCATTCTGATTTCACATCTTTTTTTACTTTGTATTTATTAGTATTATTTTCTTTATTTTGTGATTTACTTGATTTCATGTACTATTGCCCGATGAGAAGATGAGCTACTACCCACAAACTGAAATGTCACAGGGGCAAGGGGAATCGTCCACTCGCGTCAACCTATCCCCTCCAACACAGTTTGTCCCGTGACGAAGAACTCGAACGCAACTAATCGCGACAATCCGCGGATACGGCTAGCCGCTAAGAACCGAAAACTAGGACTTCTTGGAGGGGATAGGGTGGAGCGAACAGGCGATTCCCCTTGCCCCTGTGACATTTCAGCTTGTGGGTAGTAGCTCATCTTCTCATCGGGCAATAGTACTTGGCGTAATTTTTTTACTTTTTTAAAGTTTTTTGGGGGGATCTCACTTCTTTTTTCAAAGATAATTTGCATAGGAATTGACTTCAGATAATTTTTAATTTGATCCGATTTATATTAAGTTTTTTTTTATGGGGATTTCAGAAAACTCTAGCAAAGCTGTAAAGTGTATGTTTACAATCATATATCAAGATAATACTCATACCTTCCTCCTCGCAGGCTTTCAGATAATTTGTCAATTTAAAACTCAGACATATGTAGGTTACACCTCGTCTGTGATTTTACGCTGCGATTATCTACATATACATAAAATCCTCAATTTAGTTACAAATAAAAAGCAGTTCGATGATATACAAACATGTCGCAATTCAAATTTTGGCAACTTACCTTGTTTTTGAGACTGCATTTTGGTTGCAATTCAATGGTACAACGATACATATTTGTAAAAACACGTGGTATCTCAAATTTTGACAACTTTCCTTATTTCACACTCACCAGGTTATAATCTGGCTGTAAGATGTCAAAATTTGGAGTAGATTGCATAGTGAAGGTAGCGTTTGACGAACGAAACATGTATTAGTTTCGTTTTAGCTGAAGGTGTGCGCGTAACCCGTATATACGTAGAAGAACGAAACACGTGTTAGTTTCTTTTGGCTGAAGGTGTGCGTGTAACGCGTATATAGGGGAAGGTGGGGCAAGACGGGGGGGCGGGCAAGACGGGGTACCCCCTGTATCTCGTGATACAAACACAGTAATCAAAATTTAGCATAGGCGTTAGATGCGTCACTATAGGCGCCGTCAGTGAGCAGCGAATCAGTGAAACATGTGGACGCGTGACAAAGTTAGATCAGAATTTAAAATGTTTGGGACTTCCTTACGTTTTTCTTATTTTTAGCATCCGTGACAGTGACATAATAATATAGAAGATCTCCGGTACAGGTATGTGTTTCTGAGACAGAATTTAGCTGGCTATAAGGTACGTATGTTATTTTATGCTTTCGTAAATAATGTTTCGAGCAATGTTCATATGATTGTGGTGAGACGCGAAGGGGCATGATGGGGTAATGAAAATGAGAGGAACCCCATCATGTCCCTCACAAACCTAAAAATAAAAATCAAAGTTTCTCATTGTTCCAGGATGTTTAGAAACTACAGACGGAAAACGGACCGAGGAAAATGATACTTCTTTTCTATTAATTAATCCAAACGAACTGATTCCCTTGTGGAAAGGTGGATACACTGTTAAATATGTGGCAAATGGGCTCATTTCTCCTCTGTTGATGTCCTAGATGAGGACGACGAAGCCATACATGTGTGTCTCCTCTGTCAACCCAATAAATAATTACTTTGTATATATATACTTTATTTATATTGTTATTTAATTGGTACCCCATCTTACCCCACCCGTGGGGCAAGATGGGGAGAAACGACTTTTTCTGAATTTTTCTATTTATTCTATTGAAATCTGTAAAACTTAGGTTGATTCACAGTTAAACTCAAAGACTAATTACCAAAGAATGGTTCAGACATAAAATTGATTAGTTTATTATGAAAATCTGAGTTTTATTCATCATCAAACCTTAACTACCCCGTCTTGCCCCACCTTCCCCTACGTATTATGTTGACGAAAAATTTATCCAAGAAGGAGAAGAAAATCTTACCGTTTTCGACAGATCTATGAGACGATATTATCATATCTCTGATATGCGTGAACCGATTTTATTGATTTTGGTCTCATTCGAAAGCTTATATGCGGTTTATATCAGAAAAATGCCTTTAAATTTAGAAAATATTGCTAGCGTGATGAGATATTAATGAAATAAGTTTCAGGTTAGGTTGGATTAGCCGGGCGACGAGTAAATGATAGCAGTAGCGACAGTCGACATGTACAGGGTGTCTCTTATGTACTTGGCGTCGAGACGCTACCGCGTCTCTAGATTCTGAATAAAAGGTTAAAGTAATTATAAAGACATACCCTAGGGACGGCGCTCCGTCCCTGCTATCGCAGTGAGCTCGGGTTTCGGCACGCTTGCCGATTATCGCTTCGTACGCTCTGTAGGTCGCTCAACCTAGCGCAGGTCGTGGTCGCTCGCTGTGCTCTCGGGTAGCACACGGAAGTCGGCACAACCCATACAGCACACTCCGTTGCCCGAAGCTTGCAGGAAGGTTCCATGGGGGTTGCCGTGGAATGTTCCCTCGGTAAGGACATAGGAACCTTCCTGGAACATTCCAGCAATGTTCCGGTGGAACATTGCCACTTGGAACCTTCCTGCAAGCTTCAGGGAACGTTCCAGTCATTCTCTGGCAATGCTCACGGAACGTTCCAGTCATTCTCTGGCAATGCTCACGGAACGTTCCAGTCATTCTCTGGCAATGCTCACAGAGCGCTCAGGCCATTCTCTGGCAATGCTCACGGAGCGCTCAGGCCATTCTCTGGCAATGCTCCCGGAGCGCTCAGGCCATTCTCTGGCAATGCTCACGGAGCGCTCAGGCCATTCTCTGGCAATGCTCACGGAGCGCTCAGGCCATTCTCTGGCAATGCTCACGGAGCGCTCAGGCCATTCTCTGGCAATGCTCACGGAACCTTCCGGACATTTTACAACAAATAAGGTTCCAGAATCGATTCTTGCATCGACTTTTCCCTAATTGATATATATCAATAATAATTATTGTTCGCAGATTTTACAGTAATGGTCTCGTAACTTTTCGGAAATTTTACAATAATGATGTTTCGGCAAAATTTGTGTGATTTTACAGATAGGATAAAAAATTTAAGGGAATTAATTAAATTACAATAAATATTGACAATTAAATATTCATATATTTTTTATATACAAGACGACAACAAGAACAATAATAATAACAATAAAAATAATAATAATGGCTCTGATGGAACTTCCCAAGCCCACGTGGTGAAACTCCAGGGGTTGTGTGACGTCACGTGACAGGTTGCAAAGCCAAAGCACATAAGAAAGCACAAGCGTAAATAGTTAGAGCGTGATTATTTATTAATTGTTTTTAAGTAATAAAAATGGTTAGAACGTGTGTGTTTTGTGGCGCAGAAGACCTGAGTGAATTGGATGAAGGTTTGACATATCACCCCATACAGCACACTCTCCTTGCGGCATAGTTGCAGCATACTTGCGGCGCAAGATGGCAAGGACTCATGTAAGGTTGCCGCAACTATGCAGCAAAAATTCTATGTCCGCCTGCTGCAAAGTTGCACGGCAACTTTGAGGCAATTATTCACAAAATATATTTCCACGGGAAAAACTGTTAAAAAAAATAAAAAAAAAGTTATCGGGTTCAGGTCGACTTGAACACCGGACCGCCCGCATGACAATCTGACGCGCTACCGTTGGGGCTACGGAACCTTCTTGGATATAGATTCCTGTAAATGGTATATATAGTGACTAAGCATACTTGCGGGGCATACTTGCGGCATACTTGCGGGGCATACTTGCGGCATACTTGCGGGGCATACTTGCGGCATACTTGCGGGGCATAGTTGCGGCATAGTTGCGGCATAGTTGCGGCAAACTTGCGGCATACTTGCGGCATACTTGCGGCATAGTTGCAACGTAACTATGCCGCAAGTATACAGCAACAATTCTATGTCCGCTCCGCGCAACTTTGCACGGCAACTATGCCGCAACCATACATCGACATTGCGCTGCAACCATGCAAGATCGCAAGGTTACTGCAACCATCCTGCAACTTTGCCGCAACGAAGTGTGCTGTATGGGACGAGTAAGTAGAACCCATGTATATACTATTTGTGGGTTAAGTCGAACTTATGTTTTCATTCACGCTACACAAGGACGGGATAAAAACAGATCTTTCGCAGATAATAGATATGAATTATTCCAATTAAGGATCTTATTTTTTAGTTAAAGTAACTAATATAACATATTTGATGTTTATTAACCAACTGCAATAGTTTAATTACTTAAATTACATATATTTCTTTGCTTTCTGTGCTACAAGCTTTTATTTTTCACACAGTTTCCTTGTAAATATGCATACACTGTATAACTTTCATTTCACTTTCCGTTCAATTATTTAAAGTTGTGGTGATTGTTATTTTTTCATTGCTTCGCTTCAATGCACCCCTGTGATTGGCGTTACATGAATGTTGTTTTCTATAAAGCCATTGTTCATGACTAAAATAATTTATTAATGACCTTTTATAGATTCATTTACTGAAGAGGAGCTGTGGAAGCAATGCTACGATAATGGCGTTGATGATATTACATAAATTAATAGAGGATTCTGTGGCAGAAAAATATAGTTGGTATGGAAAATAGGAAAAACAATCATTCAGTACCTTCAAACATATAGTAAAGTTAGCAATGAGTAAGTCAATTTATTATTTATCACATTTTAGCACTTAAAATTGTAAAATAAATGCATGTATTATTCCAGGTTCATTACATGCTGCATGCAGTACATTTTTAGTAAAGAGGGCAGAAGACTCTGGAACTCCACATACGCGGGTTTGAGAAGATTCACCAGAGTTTTTCAACAGAGGTTTTCAAAATGATTATAACACAATAAGGCGTTGTTTGAATGTACAAAATTCTGGCCCAGACCCATGTTCTGTAACCAACGGAAATCTATATGAAACAAACAAAAATATTTTTTTTAAAAAGTTCGACTTAACCTACAAATAGTATATGCATAGGTTCTACTATTGCCCGATGAGAAGATGAGCTACTACCCACAAGCTGAAATGTCACAGGGGCAAGGGGAATCGTCCACTCGCGTCAACCTATCCCATCCAACACAGTTCGTCCCGTGACGAAGAACTCGAACGCAACTAATCGCGACAATCCGCGGATACGGCTAGCCGCTAAGAACCGAAAACTAGGACTTCTTGGAGGGGATAGGGTGGAACGAACAGGCGATTCCCCTTGCCCCTGTGACATTTCAGCTTGTGGGTAGTAGCTCATCTTCTCATCGGGCAATAGTACTTATCCGTGATATGTCAAACCTTCATCCAATTCACTCAAGTCTCCTCACTCAAGGCGCCACAAAACACACACGTTCTAACCATTTTTATTATTTAAAAGCAATTAATAAATAATCACGCTCTAACTATTTATGCTTGTGCTTTCTTACGTGTTTTGGCTTTGCAACCTGTCGCGTCGCATGCAGTTGCATGTGCGTGACGTGACACAACTCCTGGAGCTTCACCACGCGGGCTTGGGAAGTTCCACCAGAGTCAATATATTATTATTTTTATTGTTTTTATTATTGTTCTTGTTGTCGTCTTGTAGTTTTATTTACAAATATTTTTCATAAGTTAGGACTGACACCGTATCGATACATATCGATACTATTATTTTTTTATTGTTATTATTATTGTTGTTGTTGCTATTATCGACTTGTACAAAAAAATATATGAATATTGCCAATATTTATTGTAATTTAATCAATTTCCCTTACATTTCCTCTCCTTTATGTTATATCACACAAATTTTGCCGAAACAACATCGTTGTAAAATCTGCGAACAGTTCCGTGAGCATTGCCAGATAATGGCCTGAACACTCCGTGAGCATTGCCAGAGAGTGGCCTGAGCGCTCCGTGAGCATTGCCAGAGAATGGCCTGAGCGCTCCGTGAGCATTGCCAGAGAATGGCCTGAGTGCTCCGGGAGCATTGCCAGAGAATGGCCGGAACGTTCCGTGGAATATTCCAAAAGGGCGGACATAGGATCCCCCATGGTACGTTCCATCAATGTAGCAGGAAGGTTCCGGTGCATTACCGGAACCTTCCTGCTACATTGATGGAATCTTCCGGCCATGGGAGTGTGCTGTATGGGAATCGGAGTCCGTCGATGATCTCGTTATCTCGTTCCATCGCACGTCTTCGCGGAGTCAACGGCGGTTCGTATCGCGCTCAAGGGCTCTCCCGGCTAGGCCGTTCGCGGTATATCGGAAGGAGTTACCCAGGGCTGATCTCGACCGTCCGGACGGGTGTCGTGGTATCTACTACGTGGAGGCGAGGTCGCGGTTTCTAGACGGCCCGCTGGCTCGTCGCAACTTCCTAGCACGAGCTCTCGAAAATGAATCCCTGTTCCGCGGTTCTTCGTCGCGGGCCGAACCTCGGACAGTCCCCAGGAATGGGGGAAACTGCCCTGTCGGCAGCTGTCGATTGCTTCACTAATTCTTCGATATTTGCGAAATATCCGTGGCCCGGGCCGAGCGCGGTCGTTGTCCCTACGGTCGTTGCCACGGGCTAAGCGCAACGCGCGTGCCACGCGCGAGGCGATTCCGCTGAATCGTCGTAGGAAAAGTACGCGAGGACAGCGAGCACAGGATGAACCTGAAGGGCCCATGTAATAGCCCGGGCGGCCGCGGCACAGAGGCCTCGACCGATCGCAGCGGAACTATATTTTTCAGTACGGTGGCCCTAAAAACTCGCGCTACGTTCAACCAAATCACTTCCAATTTTGCATGCAGAATCATAATAAGATTCCACATCGTCCAACGAAGGCTTTTTTTATTCCGATTTCCCGTTTATTATTTATAAAGAAAAAAGGTGGATTTTCTCTTAGAAAAATTTAACTTTACCTGTGATCTGTCACCATTTCTTTATTTTTCAAAATTTTTAAAATCGGCTACGTTGGACGATAGCTATTGACATAGGTACTTTATAAGAAAATTTTATGGTTTTTGATTTCAGACACGACATACAGGTGTTTTCAGGGCCACCGTTTAGCCGTCTAAAATCGAAAGACTTTCGGATGTGTATGCATAACTTCCCAAAACCAATAGTTTTTTAACTGAAACTTTTTTGAGTAGTTCATAATACTATGTAAAGATAGTAAAAAAACGGGAAATCTGCATCAAACCGCTGACTTGTAAAAAAATCTACAAAATGTATACATTTTCCGAGGGTTCAAACGGGTATACGCCCTTAAGGGGGAAGACCACTGTAACAGTCCGAAATGTAAGGGTGTTTTCGGGAATTTATTTCAACCAAACAGCGCAAGTAAATCCATATATTGCTCAGTATAGTTAATAGTGTACATATCGAAGGGTAAGAAAAAAAATTTTTCAATCAAATTCATAAATCCGTTTCCTGTATACTCTTCGTCAAAATTTTGGCTGTGACAAAAACATGCTAGTCGCGTTGACAGTGCCCAGGCCATATGGTTAATCCGAATTCAAAAACACAATAATATTGTTACGATTTTGGTAGGGCATAACGCGTATTTACTGAACGGCAACGATAACAGAACATTAACAGCGGGTAACGAATACAATCAGTCAGGCGGAATGCAATATCGAGACGTCTGCTAGCAATGGCGGCTGGCTTTCGAGTGACAGCTTGACAGGCGATCGCCTTCTTCTCGCTGTCCTCTTGTCCCGCTCGCGAGCACCAGTGTGCCTTGGATTTCCATCCAAGGGGTGTTCGCAACACTGCTCCCCCCTCCGGAGAAGCGGTCGTCCCGGCCGCTGCAGTCCCTTCAACTCCCGCAGCCGTACCCTGGTCCGGAAGGGTGGAAAGGTCGCCGCGTGGCCCCTTCCGACCGGCGCCTCGGCATTCGCCTTCCCGCCCAGGGAAAAACCACTCCGAAAACCCTGGGCAAGGCGTGGGCACGTGGAATCCTCGGTCCTCGTCCGTTGTCACCGCTGCTTCTGCGGCTGTCCCCCGTCGACCTGCTGCAGGCTGGGTCGCGCGCAACGGCTCCTTGCGTTTCGCACGCAACAGCTCCTTGCGTCTCGCACGCAGCAGCTCCTTGTGTCCACACACGCAACAGCTCCTCGCGTATCGCACGCGACAGCTCCTTGCGTTTCCTCGGGATCCCTCGACGGCGGATCCTCCGGGGCTCCAACGGCGGAATCTCGCGCCGCTCCGGAACGTCCCTGGGCGGCTCCGCTCCGTCCAACGCCCCGCAACGGTCTGGTCGCTCCGGCGCTGCGACCTGGTTCGCCCTCGACGGCAACCTGATTCGTCCTCGACTGCATCCTGGTTCGTCCTCGACGTCCTTCCAGCAGTCCTGAGTGGCCCTTCGCTCTTCGAAGTTCCCTTGCGAAGAAAACGTTGCCCACATTAGTCAGGAACCGAAGACAACCCGTTGGGGCCGCACGAGCCGGAAAACTAGGAAGGAGGGCCGAACGCGCAAGCAGAGGGTCGCAGCTAGTCGCAAGCATGCAAGCGGCCCGACCCCCAGTCCAGCCACCCGTCTCGTCAACCCTGGCTGTCTTCTCTCTTCTTTCCTGCTCGATGGCCCCATTCCTCTTCTTGGCCTCAGGTGCTGAACCAGGGGACCGTCCTGTGCGTCCTGCCAGCGCTCCCGTCTTCGCGACACCCCCTCCAGCCGACCCAAGCAACGCTTGTCCGCCTGGTGGTTGGGGATGCCATTTCCCTCCTGCTGTCCACCCTCCTCTCCTACTTTCTCCTGGGTACCCCGCGAGAACCTCCATTCCGGCCGCGCCGGGGGCTCGTAGGGTCTCCTCCAGGGGGCTAGCGGGGCGCTTTCACGTATGTCCGCACCCCGCTGCGGACTGCCACGCTATTATGGCACATTTGGGGAATTCGGGAGCGCATAGCCAGGCCGCGGCGGCAGTCCCCCGACACCTTGTCCCTCGTTGTGGGGTATCGTGCTCCCTGAAACAGACTCAAGAGCGGGGGCCGGGCTGCGAAGGCAGCCTCCGCAGCCCAGTCCACCGGATTAGCTTAATCTAATCTTCTTCCTTGAGTCCAGTGAAAGTCCTGCGACGTCTTCACTCCTCCTGGGCGCGTTTCCTTTCCCTCTTCGTGGTTGGGACAACCACACTCGTTCTCCTCCAGGACTTCGTCTTCGGACAAATGCTCGAGGTGCTCAACGTTCCGGTCACCCTGGGCTCCCTCTCGTGAGCGGGGGGCTCGCCAGCTCTGCGACGGTATTCGCCCTCGAACTCCCTCCGTCGCAACGCGTCGTGGATCTCTCGACGGTATTCGCCCTCGAACTCCCTCCGTCGCAACTTCGTACTCAGCTACCCCGCACGGTATTCGCCCTCGAACTCCCTCCGTCGGGTCTTCGTACTCAGTCATGCTGTGACGATATTCGCCCTCGAACTCCCTTCGTCACAGCTCTGCAACTCTGCGCACCTCGGGCGCCTCCTCGTTGCAGCAGATCCGCACGCTCACACGGCAGCGCTAGCCCGGTTCCAGGTGTGGTCGACCGGTGCTTCCCCGAAAACGAACGAGCCCAGGTCCCACCGTTTCCAACGGCCTCTCTTCGCTCTTGGAGCCGTTCCTCTTAATTCCTCGATCCGAAGCAGTTCCTCTGGAGATGTCCGGTCCTTCCACACCGCCAGCAGGTTTTCTTCGTGTCGCCGTTCGTTCCCTCGGGTTCCTGGAATCCTCGTTGCCTCGCCGGGAACCCTTCAAAAGTGTTAGAGAATTCAGCCTTCCGGTCTTCCGAGTACCGTTCCCGCGACTCGTCCGCGGGACCGCGAGATATCGCCTCAACGGCCTCTATCTCCAGAGCTCTGGTCACGGCGGCTCTTAGAGACGTGAACCCGCCGAGTTGCAGTTCTCGCTGCATAACCGAGCTGGACAACGCTGTCACGAACTGGGACGCGGCAAGTTTGTTGCGGACTTCCGCGGGGCAGTCGGCGAATGCGGACTGCGCTAAACGTTCAATTTTGGTGGCAAGCGAGGAGATGCTCTCACCCCGCTGCTGCCTATGGCTCTGGAAGAGCACGTAGTCCAGATTAGACAAGTTCTTCGCCCCGTAGCGGAATTCTAGCGCCGAAACCAAATCCGCGTATCCCTCGCGCTGGGCGGCGGAGAGCGTCGTGAGGACGCTCCTCGCCGGCCCCCCGAGGGAAGCAACCAAGGCCGTAGCCTTCCTTTCGTCATCCCACCCGTCAGCACGCGCGATAGTCTCGAACTGCACTTTGTACTCTTCCCAGGACGTTTCCCCATCGAAAACTGTCGGTTTCACGGCGTACCCCAAACGGAGTACGCGCGGCTCCGTAGGGGGGGCAGCGGCGGGCGCAACGACGGGGGCGGAGACATGCGTCGGGGTAACACTATTTACACCATTATTTACATCACTATTTACATCGCTATGTGCATCATTATTTACAACCGCGACTGTCTCCCCAACCCGTGGACTCGCGCCGCTGTCAACCGAGCCGCGGGTACCCTGCAACAAGGAGAGTACGACCTGGATGCGATCTTCCATTCCTGTCAACCGGGCCTCGAGGGCCGCCTGCGTTCTTCGGTCGGCGGCTTCCTTCTCCTCCCTGAGACGGTCCTCCCGCTGCCAGCGGGCCTCGTTGACCCCTCGCAGTTCCCGCATCTGTCCCGCGATGTTGAGCTGGAGGCTGGTGAAAAGCTCCCGCAGGGACGGGTCGCCCGATGCTCCGGAAGGAGGGTCCGCAGGGGCCGCGGAAACCGCGGAAGCGCGAGTGGGCATGCCGCTCCGGGCGGGCATCCCACTTCTGACACCAATGTTACGATTTTGGTAGGGCATAACGCGTATTTACTGAACGGCAACGATAACAGAACATTAACAGCGGGTAACGAATACAATCAGTCAGGCGGAATGCAATATCGAGACGTCTGCTAGCAATGGCGGCTGGCTTTCGAGTGACAGCTTGACAGGCGATCGCCTTCTTCTCGCTGTCCTCTTGTCCCGCTCGCGAGCACCAGTGTGCCTTGGATTTCCATCCAAGGGGTGTTCGCAACAGAAACTAAAAGCCTGCCTCTATTACGTGACGATCAAAAAAAGTCAAAGTTGGAAACAAAATTACAAAATGGCGGACCACTGAAAAAAAAATCACGTTTTCGGGGTACAAAATTGGGGAAATGTTAATAAAAAAATAGAAGCAGGTCGAAAATAGAAAAAAACTGATCGTCACGTAATAGCCACGGGTTTTCCGTACAAGAAATGTCCTTGACCATGTTAATTGGACGTATAGTTTTCTCTGTAGACTGTCAACGCGGTTGAAAAACGTCATTCTGAGGAAAACGCGTGCAATGTTCCGCGCAGCTCAAAGGGGAGGACACCATGAGGCACACATCGATTTTGATGAGCCTTGGCACGATGAATCTATGTCGAAAATAAGTAAATACGTGTCCGAGCGTTTCTGCCAATGGGCCTTAATAATAGAGATATGTACATGTAAATTATTAAACATTTCATAGCACTCATATAAAACATAAAAGCCATAACCTCTACTCAAAGATATGCCGTGGAGCGTTCGGTATGACGTCGGCGTGATGTTGTTGCAGTCTTGAGTTCGATTCCGCCTGTATCTTATATATTTTTTCATACTTTATTTTTTAACACATTATTTTTTCCACACTATATGAACAGTGAGAAAAAAGCTAACGGTCCCTCGGATTTCGGCGGACTCCCCTTTGGAGGTGTCGGGATGTCTTTTGAAAATTTCCCCACGTTAAAAAAAAACTTTAATTTTAATTATTCATTTAAAAAAATTAATAATGAATGTTACTACCGTTAGCTTTTTTCTCACTATTCATACAATGTGGGAAAAATAAAGTGTGAAAAAATAAAGTATGAAAAAATATATTATGAAAAAATATATATGACACAGGGGCGGAATCGAACTCACGACTCCAACAACACCACGCCGACGTCATACCGAACGCTCCACGGCATATCTTTAAGTGGAGGTTATGGCTTTTATGTTTTATACGAGTGCTATGAAATGTTTTATAATTTATATGTAAATATCTCTATTATTAAGGCCCATTGGCAGAAACGCTCGGACACGTATTTACTTATTTTCGACATAGATTCATCGTGCCAAGGCTCATCAAAATCGATCTGTGCTAGAGCTGTTCGAGTACTCGAAAGAATCGAGCCGAGCCGGGACCCGAACGGATCCGAGTAACCCGAATGTTTCGAGTAGCTCGATCCTTTTGGGTAGCTCGATTCTTTCGGGTAGCTCGATTTTTTCGGGTAACTCGATTCTTTCGGGTAGCTCGATTTTTTCGGACAGCTCGATTCTTTCGAGTAGTGTTGCGACTCCCGTCTAACGGCGTTTAGTATAAACTTCAGAAGCGCGAAGTTTGAATCGGATCACACGACTGTAATAGGAAAGGGAGACAAAGTGAAGTTCGCACAAGTCCGAGGTGTTTGAAAATAGTTAGAGATTCTTTTAATGCGGGGACTTCAGGATTATAAATTAATCGATACTCTCTTAGAAACGGATGTTTGAATAAATGAACTTCTCGTTTCTCCTTTCTCCTAGGTGCGTAATTCCAGCGCAATGTAGTTAAACGCTTGGTTTTATAAAAATCGATAATCGAAAGGAATCAGATTGACGAATAGGAATTAAGCTAATTAATTAGTAAATTTGCGATTGGCTCTTGGCGTAACTAAGATATCATGTTATTAATAAAAGAAAAACCCGATGGATGCTGGAAAGCAGAGTTGGGCATCATCTAGATAAAAATCGAATAAAATAACTTTTCAAATAAAGTTAGCTTCATTTGAAGCGCCTAGGATGAAGCTACTTTATTCGAAGTGCCTTTAACTTCGATTTCAAATAACGGTTCAACTTTCATCTTAACTTCATCCTAGAAAATCAAATAACCGACCTGAGCCTTTGCGGCCTGACCCGCGCGCGGTCGCCTACCGGTCAGATTCTACAGAATCTGAATTTGTTTATTTTTCATCGTATCAATATGAAAGTGACACCAATGGATTCCTGGCGTTCTCCCGATTAATTGGACAGAAAATAATTGAAATCGGACTATTTTTAACGAAACGGGCTTTGAACTCTGCAAAAGGATTTCTCACGTAATATCCTTAATTATGGTCCGAATTATAAAATTTTTGGGCCATTTTCATCGGGAAGACATGAGGAATCGATTGGTAATACTTTTATCAACACTTGTCAAAAACATGAACATTTTATGTGGGCTCGGATTATCGGGAAAGACGTACCCACCCCACTGTTTTGCTTTCTCGCTGCGAGCGAGGACCTTCGGACCCCAGTAGACCGCCCGTTGACCGCCGAGAGCAATAAAACCGACGGGCCACATAAAATGTTCATGTTTTTGACAAGTGTTGATAAAAGTATTACCAATCGATTCCTCATGTCTTCCCGATGAAAATGGCCCAAAAATTTTATAATTCGGACCATAATTAAGGATATTACGTGAGAAATCCTTTTGCAGAGTTCAAAGCCCGTTTCGTTAAAAATAGTCCGATTTCAATTATTTTCTGTCCAATTAATCGGGAGAACGCCAGGAATCCATTGGTGTCACTTTCATCGGTGTCACTTTCATTGGTGTCACAAAATAAACAAATTCAGATTCTGTAGAATCTGACCGGTAGGCGACCGCGCGCGGGTCAGGCCGCAAAGGCTCAGGTCGGTTATTTGATTTTCTAGGATGAAGTTAAGATGAAAG
Source organism: Andrena bicolor (assembly GCA_960531205.1). Classification (NCBI taxonomy): domain Eukaryota; kingdom Metazoa; phylum Arthropoda; class Insecta; order Hymenoptera; family Andrenidae; genus Andrena; species Andrena bicolor. Next base: position 27,011,733 of record OY482664.1, read on the forward strand.
TTGAACCGTTATTTGAAATCGAAGTTAAAGGCACTTCGAATAAATCAAGTTATTTTATCTTAAAATAACGAATAAACGGCAAGGACCTTTTATCTAGATGTTATTTAGATGTTATCTTCGCCCAACTCTGCTGGAAAGCCTCTCTCGAGCCCCAAAAGCAGAAGCGAGCGGACGTATAATTCTGAACTCCAATAAATTCTTTATTTTGTGTTCAATACAGTTATCAGTTATTTGTGTTTTAATCTTTTTTATTATTTTACTATCACCTTTATTAATATAATCATCTCTAAGAAATCCGCGTCCAGTGAGCAGAACGCCTTAGCGTTCCACGGGCATCGTCCCGCGCCTGAATTCCCTAAGACGGATCCAGAGGACCTAACCGGCCACGCAACAGTAAGTAGATAAAATACGAAGCGATCTGAACATTGCGTGAGACGACGGCGACAACGACGGTACCGTTTAGAAGATGGAATTCAGAGTTGACTTTTTGACACTTTGAGGCTGCGTATCTCCTAAACGGCTGGTCCTACGTCGTTTTTGACGAAATTTCGAAAGAAAACTCAACCAAAGAAAGATATAATCTCCTCCTTTTAAAACGTCCCATGTACTTTAAGCAAGCAGACCGTCGGGTTGCCCGGAATACGTTCGAACTGTTGGAAAAAATCGAGCTATCCGAAAGAATCGAGCTACCCGAAAAAAATCGAGCTACCCGAAAGAATCGAGCTACCCGAAAGAATCGGGCTACCCGAAAAAATCGAGCTACCCGAAAGAATCGAGCTACTCGAAACATTCGGGTTACTCGGATCCGTTCGGGTCCCGGCTCGGCTCGAAAAATCGAGTCCCGCTCGGTTCGCATTTCAAGCTACTCGAATGTTTCGAGTACTCGAACAGCTCTAATGTGTGCCTCATGGTGTCCTCCCCTTGTTAGTTGCGGTCGCCGAGAACAAGAGTACGCGATAATGTGCGTCTTTGTTCCCACGTATCAGTTTATCCTGTAAAGCTACAGGTTATGCGGTATCCGTAGAAACCAGTAGACACCAGTAGAGACTAAACTAAGTAAGTATTTGCGAGCGTATTGTTCGAACCGCAGCGCGCTGCCGAGATTCGACTCGCAGTAAACAGTAAACAGGGGTCCCTTTTGCGTTGTCGTTAAAACTACGACTCCCGCCCGGAACATGGGTCTGCGATAGGTACGAATCGATCGTTTGCAATGGTACGATGTACGAATCTCTGTACGTAATATGTAGGCAGGTATGTGCGTATGTGGTGATATCGACAAAAGCAGCTTCCCCCGAAAAATGGTCCCGCCAGACCAGTGCCATTTCGCTCCGGTTGCGGTTCGGGGAAAAATCAATCTACTCAAACATCTACATGATCGTTCTCGGGTTCATTTGTTAGTTTGCTAAGCGGAATTGCTTGCCGTTCAATAACCGACATCTATTGATTCCTCTGAATAACGATTCTATTAAAGCAAAGACTGTCTGGGCTCCGGGTCGGACGGAGTCCGTGATTAATGCGAAATGAAAATCGCTCCTGGCGAAACGACAATATTTCGACCACGTGCCGCGCAAAACTCGATAATTAAACTGCACAATAGTGTAGCCATTTCTAGTCCTACTATACTGTATTCCATATGGGAGCATACCGACGCCCCTACCGATTTGCGACCGATCTGCGCAGCCCCCACTACTACCCACTGTTTGAACCGCAAGCGATTGGTCGTGGTAATTTCCAAGGAATAACTGGTACAATCCCAAACGCGGGACCTGACCGTTGTCAAGGTAAACAGTGCACGAAAAGTTAACAGAGAGAGTAAGTAGAGGGCCGTGCGACGGAGAAAAACATAGGAGTCGATCGTAGCAACGCCTCCTGAGGGTCGTGCCTGCGCGAAATCGGTATGCTCTAATGTGGAATACAGTATACCTAGAGGTGTTAGGGTAAATCCGGGACACGCGGTTGACCTAATTTGAAATGGCTATTAAACTAATCCTGATATTATTTATTCTATGAGAATAAACCTAATATGTTCAGAATTTTATGCTGATTCAGAAAAACTGATCGATATTTGCTTTAAAACAATATTCGCTGAAAAACGGGTTGAAAACTGAAGTCATAGCATCTGACCACCTCTCCCGAGGTGCCGGGAGAAATGGTCTTCGTTGTTAGGACAGGTGGTTCAAATCTTGTAACTCAATTTTAACCCGTTTACAACTATCCAATAGACTCGAAACTTTGCAGGCGTACGTAGTTTGGATGACAGCACAAAATTATGGGGAAAAAACCCTCGAGGCGTTTAAAAAATTACCCAATCATCAATAAATATCACCTATAACCACAAATCCAAATCACTTGAAATGAGCTACTCGCGATCTTCTCCAAAACGACAAAAAGTCGCTACGTTCACGTCGCTAGTCGAGAAAAGACCAGACACGTACAAATAGTAAAACAAAAACACTAAAAAGTAACAAATAAAAAAATGTATAAAAATTTTTTTAAGTTAAACGGATTTATTTAAAATGACATCACAGTGGTATTCCCCCTTAATTGAGAAAATAAAAATGTAGAAAGTGAGTCATATCTCATTAGGGCCGTTCCTGGGTTGTTGCAGGGGCATCTTCTGCACCTCCGCTAGGAACGGCTCTGTTTCTCGTCTTTAATTTGAAAATCAGCTATCTATCCCAATTATAATTCGACCGTCTCACCTTTCTGCAGGGAGAGGTAGTTTTCGTGTCAGGTTCGCAAGGAAAGATTAATATGACTAAATACTTTTGCTGTATTGTCCCTCAATACCTCTACTATCTTATTGCCTAAAACATTAAACGAAAATTAGCTTAGAAGTATATTTAAAATACGATCATGTACACCACTGTTTGATAAAACAGGTTAAATGTAGCGTCCACTTATCTTTTGTAACGTGTAAATCGCGGAAAACACAAAAAAAGCGTGGTGACGCTATTCAGTCAACTGTTTGACTCCTAGAAAAGCAATTCTTCTGGTCCTTAACGCGCTCTTGCGTCTTGGGTCTGAAATATAACGACTCGACCCACTCTCCGGCCCGACCGCGTCTCCCGGATTTATCCTATGGCGAATCGTATCGGTAGGTTGTTTATTCCAGGATGAATTGCGCTCGGTTGCGCTTGTGCGGTTGATTGAACAAGAAAAGAGCTAAGTACAATAGGTATAAAGCTTTCTACGCCCCGGAGCACGATCCTGTCGTTTTAAAAAGTCAGCCGTCGAGAAGCAACTAGATACGCACTGTAGATACGCCGGTCACGTATCGCGGAATTCAGTTTCGCGACCAATTAACCGGCTAAAGCGCTTAGAAGTGCACTCGGTCACGATTTCGAGGTGAGCTGTACGCGCGTGACGAAATTTCAAACTCACCGTTTGCGTGCGAGACCGTTCGCCACGAGAATAAGTTTGGCTGGCTGGGAAATCTTATCGACACCGCCCCATCCGTTGTAGGGTAACAACTTAGGAGGGCGAGAGGGAAAGTCGAAAGGCTAAAGTGGACGAAGATTTAGAGCGTTCGTAGGTTTTGCTAGCGAATTTAGCGTGGAGCAGGAGCAGGAGCAGGGTCGGCAGTACAAGTGTGTCGGTAACAGATTGTACGATTTCGCGTGGAAACGTGGAAATCGTACGGGGGTGAGCAAATTAATTCGTGTTCGTGTACGTCGCTTCGCGTTCAAACGTTTCAACTGTTACTGAACGTTCGATGAAATTTCGCTAACTAAAATTTCAAGTGCACACGTTTCCGGATGCTACTATCGTGAATAGTGGAAAGCAATTTTGCGGAAACCGTTCAGAACGCGGCGCGGTGTGCATTGTCGCGGTGAACCAATACCGAACGTTACACGCGCGCATAGCTCGTATCACGAACGTCCAACGTCCGTCGGACATATTAAAAGCACCGATGATGGATAATCGCATAAGGCGCATAATTCTGGCCGAGGTTACTCTGGCCTTTCCACCACGTATTGATGAACAGGCGGAAAAAATGCTGTGCGTGCCGCTGCTCCATGCTCTTCACCACTCTATAGACACTTGTGACGAATCGATCATGCTTTAGCTTATCTGGCTAGTTCTTTCCTACGATAAATATCAGCCAAGATATAATAATACATACCTATACAGCGAAGCGACATTCATCACGGAATTATTACCGTGACCATTACCCCCATAAACATGACTCATGTATGAAAGAAGATAATTCCCTTTAATTCACGAAAAAAGTTCACATGCAAAGATTGTGAAATCATCTTTGCTAATTCCAATTGTATTCTCGTTCTTCGTTCGAACCAGGGATCCGAACCGCCAAGTAACCCTAACCCTTACCCGGTTAACCAAGGAAGGTTTCTGTAACCCATAGTAACCGCGAGGGAACGGTTCTTAAATTCTAGAAGAAACCGAAGTAACCCGGTTAACCCGCTACGGGCCGGTTACTAGCGAAATAAGACAGTCTTGTCTAAATTAGACAGTCATTTAAGGCAAGAAGCTACGCTTGACAATGCGGCCTGGTACCCCGTAGCGAGGACAAGCCCCTGCAGTGCCTCACCGATTTTTATGGCTTTCGACCCTCGAGGTTTGAATACCATTAAAACTTTAGAAATGTCCAGGTGTTCGCGAAAGCGACACTATTTACGCCATCTCCCAGGCCTACCGGTAATTAGGCAATGGTAACGGCCCGCTGACTCATGTGGAGCATCGATCACTGCCCCTTCCATCAACCTGCGATCGATGGAAGGGGGACTCTTCTTCCTTCCAGGAAATCGCTGCCGATTTCCTGGAATTCAGACGCTCTCTGCTAGTGACACGTACCTTTTGCTTACGCACATTGCTTGCGTTTAGTTCAATTATTTCTAGGCTTCGCGACTTTGCTTCGCCAGCGACAATTGCTTCGCTTGATCTTATTAACTATTTCTAATCGCTACTTGTTTGTGTCAAATAACTGTTAAGTTTATTGTGCTTGGTTTTGTAAATACATTTTTATTATAACTCCAAAATATACGTTGTCGTGCTGTCCTAACTATTGGAAAATAAACTCTGTGCTTCGCTAATTGTGTAAGAGCTTCCGTGCACCGATCCGCTATTCTTTATTGTAACACCAGGATTTCCGCATTTCTCATCAGATCTTTGGGAAAACGTCACCGATCGATTCCTTATGTTTCGCCGATGAAACTAACACCAAGAACGACGTAATTCGGACCATAATGAAAGAAATTCCATCGAAAATCGATTTATATGATTTCAAGCTGACTTCGTTAAAAATAGGCTAATTTACATGACATTTGGTATGATTTTCATTAGGAAAACATAAGGAATTCATTGACGTCACTTCCATATCGATACGATAAAGAATAAAGAATTTCTTACTACGCTGAAATGAATATTTCACATTTTCACCACATAGGTAACTGCGGGGCGCCGACCCCAATTAGCTACGACCGGCCGAGGATTCATACCCGATTCAGAAAAAAATAATTCTTTAGTCTTTATCATATCGACATGGAAGTGATGTCGATGGATTCATTGTGTTTTTCCGATGATAATCATACCAATTTCATGTAAATCGGACTATTATTAACGAAATTAGCCTCAGATTATGGAAATGAATTTTGCATGGAATTTCCTTCATTATTTTCCGAATTATGTCGTTCTTGGTGTCAGTTTCATCGGCGAAAGATCTGATGAGAAATGCGGAAGTCGAAGATTTCTTACCTTTTAATAGACACTCAAACCCCTGTAGTATTCCAATATTACTGTAACCGCATTAACCCGGTTAACCCGGTTAGTCGGGTTACAGAGGAATTCTGTTACCCGGTTAGGCGGGTTAGTCGACGGTACGGCGTACCGAACCGGGTACGGGTTAGGGTTCGGTTCCCTGGTTCGAACACTGATTCCTCTGTCACTTTTTATACTTGACATTCCTTTATTGGTCACAAATCAATTCAGTGCTCAGATTTTCAGCTTCGGTTTTAAGGAATATAGTACATAAATGCTACAACAAATTTTCGTTACTCCAGAAAGAAGCGAGAAACGAACACTGGGAATTAGGACTGTGGGCACGATGTGGGCTCAACGCCGGTCCCCACCACCGAGGCTTAGAGAGACAATACTGTATAGTGTAAAATCGCCGTTTCGAAAAATGCCGGAGAAAATCGGCCACTCCTTCGGGGCAAAACGGCCACCTTTTATTCCGGCTGGATGTTGATTAACGTTGCTGAAAAATGTAGACGATATTCATTTCTCCTCGTAACTATTCAAGCTACAATCGCTTCGATCAATATTTAAACGCACGGATATCACTTCCTTTTTCCAAAGATCGAACTGCACTGCGTAGCGGCGCTTCCGTCCATGCCACGCGACTCCTCACCTCGTCCCGAAACCGTTAACTGTTTTCCATTGTTGAGCGTCGGATCCACCGACAGCGCTGCATCGATGAATATTTTTAGCACAAAAGTTAATAAAACTACTTATTTACTATGGTTCGGCATCATCAGTGAGTGGCCGATTTGCCCCGGGTGTTACATGGCCGTTTTGCCCCAGACGTAAACTCTAACTTCAATCACTCAAACACAATAGAGATTTTCCAAAATAACTCAAACTATCATCGAAATCGTAATCGGTACCGCTATTTTAATCAATAAATACTCACCTCAAACTTCAAAACATAAATGTTACAGAATAAAGATAAATTTTGCATAAGTCGCGAAAATTTGTTATCACTGCCGAAAACGTATTTTGCCTTCTACAAAGTGCAACGTAATCTCAAATGCTATCAAATTCCGTTGGTACTGTAGACACATAGAAAGACGTTTACAAAAGCAAACACGAGATTTTATTTAAACTTCTACTGGGTAAAACTTCCTGTGGCCGATTTATCCCAGTGGCCGATTTGCCCCGGTCTCCCCTAATAAAAAAATATAAATTACTTAGTGCCGTATTTCATAGTGGTCTTCATCCTGAGAGCGGTTCATATTCTTGTATTCTTTTTTTGCAACGTCAAGAATGAAAAGAAATCATACTTTTTAAACGATTTTTTTTAGCTTCGATTCTCTGTTTGCTTGTTGTAGTAGTTTTATTAATTGATCCCCTCAGGGTTACAATCTCCCTTACCCTTACATCCATCCTTACATTTTCCTTAACCTACCTTACTCCGACTTAACTTAACTTATCCTACTTAGCCTACCTTAAACCTACCTTAAACCTAGACATATATTTACACTCTTTATTTACAATATTTACAAACTTCCGCCTATCTCTCCTCTCGCTCGCTCGCGCTCTCTCGCCCGCTCACCCACTCGCACCGCTTTCCGCCTCCCGGACCTCCGCTTCCGCTCGTCTCCCCGTCCATTCCATTCCCTCATTCACTCCCCCGATCCCCCACACCCTCGTCTCCTTTCCTCCAACATCTTCATCCACTTCTCCCCCTCTCCCTCATCTCCTAACACTTCCCCTGCCACCTCCTGCCACCCCTTTTCTTCCCCCCACCCCATGCACTCCTCCCACACGTGCTCCCACGTCTCCTCCCCCCTCCCACACACCCTGCACCTCCTCTTCTCTCCATCCTCCCAGTACCTACCCCCCCTCATTTCACTACCCAACCTAAACCTCGCCACTCTTTTCCACCTGTTTTCCCCCCACCCCTTCTTTAAGTACCCCGGCAGCCCTTCTCCCTTCACCCTTCCATACCATACATTATACCTGGCGCTCCCTATCCTTTCCCACCTCTCCTCCTCCTGTGCTTTCCATTCCCTGCTCACCAGTTCCTCTCCTCGTAGTCCCCCCTTCTCCCTCATCCTCTCTATCTCCTCTATCGTCCACCCCCTCCCCTCAAAAAACTCCCTCCTCTCCCCTTCCCACCCCTCTAGCACCTTTCCCCTCCTGAGCCTCCCCTTCACCTCCTCCCAGCACCTCCTTGCTAGCTCCCCCCCCTGTCCCTCCTCCAGCTTTCTTTCATACGCCCACGCCCTCATCCCCGCCCTACCCCTCATCATTCCCCTCTGCAATTCCTCCCTCACCATATATCCCGGCGTACTTCGTTCCACCCCCAGGACCCACTTCAGGTACCTTTCCTGCATCCTCTCTATTTTTTCCCTCTCCCTCCAACCCCACACCTCCGCCCCGTACCCCACTACCGGCCATACCAACCTGTCAAATAACCACAGTCTCTTTTCCCAGTCTTTCTCAAACAACCTCTTACCAATCCCCCATACCTTTCCCATCACCGCGGCCCCCTTCTTCACTCTCTCCTCCACGTGTCCCTCTTGCCCCCCATTCCCCATCAAAGTGTACCCCAAGTACCTAAAACTCCTGACCTCTTCCAGTTCCTTACCCTTCCACCTCCAAGTCACCCTCTTCCACCTCCCTCCCCCCTCCTGCATCTCATGACCTTTGTTTTCTCCACATTCACATGCAACTTCTTCCCATCCACGTATGTTTCTAACTTCCCCATCAGTCCTTTCATTCCTTCTTCGTCCTCTGCCAACACCGCCACGTCGTCTGCGTACGCTAAAGCGTACACTTTCCCCCCCCCCCAACTTCACCCCTCCCCAACCTCCCCTTTCCATCTCCTGGTCAAGGTCCGCGATTAAAAGCGTGAAGAGGGTCGGGCTCAGCGGGCACCCCTGCCTCACCCCTCTCGCAGTCCAGAACCTCTCCCCCTCCTCTCCCCCTACCCGTACCCTACCTATCGTTTCCCTCAGTACTTCCTCACACCTCACCACTAGCTGTTCTCTCACCCCCTCCCCCTCATTGCCCCCACTAAAACCTCCCTGTCCACCGAGTCAAACGCGGCCTTCATATCAATAAATAACACCACCATATTTTTCCCCTTCCTTCCCACCTGCCTGTTAATTAAATAATTCAACACATACACATTATCTATACACCCCACCCCCCCGCCTAAACCCCGTTTGACTCGGTGGCAGCAATCCTTTCTCCTCCACCTCCACCCTCAGCCTTTCCGCTAACACAGACGCATACACCTTGTATGCCGTCTGTGTTAGGGTTATCCCTCTATAATCTTCCACCTTTCCCCCTCCCCCCTTTTTCAACACCGGGACTACCACTCCTTCCTTCCATCCTTCCGGCCACCCTTCCCCCCTCCACACCCTATTGCACATCCTCCCGAGCCATTCCTCCACTTCTACACCTCCGTACTTCCACACCTCGTTCGGGATCCCGTCCCCTCCTCCCGCCTTCCCGTCCTTTAAATTCCTTATCACTTTTCCTATCTCTTCCCTCCCTATCTCTGCCTCTCCATCATCCCACCTCCTCGTCTCTCCCCCCCTTCTCACTCTCCATTCCACTCCCCCTAGCAGACCTCTGAAGTATTCGTCCCAATCTCCCATTGCTATCCCTTCATTAACCCTCCCTTTCCTCTTCCTTCCCCTATTAACCACCTTCCAGACCTCCCCTTCCGTTCTCACCTCTTCCACCTGCTTCATCCACCTCTCCACCTCCTTGCTCCTTTTTTCCTCGCACAGCCTCCCATACTCCCTCTTCAACTCCTTATACAGGGTGTCCGCGGGAAAGGTGTACAGCTGGATATCTCCTAAAGTATTGTCGCTAAAAATCTGAAAAAATTAGGGAACGCATGGTTCGAGGGGGCCAACTTATTAGCCCGAACGAATTTTTTTTATTATTATTATTTTAAATGATACGATGGTCAAGTTCGGTTTTTCAAATGGAACTATTTTTTCTGAAGACCTGAGTTGATAGTGCGTTAAAAGACAAAATCAATAAGCTATAATGTATACACTTTATTTCCACTGGTTTTTTTACTATTGCGCTTGCAAATTTACTGATTTTCACTGGGAAAAACGCCTCTGGAACAGCAAGGACCGGGGTCAGTTTTACTGTCGTCACGGGTAGCACTGCCTGTTGAAATAGATACCTACCTACCAAAGGTCTACCCCGGCCCACGGGCTGGACAATTCTTTTCCGTCAAAAATGCCACTTAGGTAGGTACATCTGCAGTATCGATAAGCGCACAGTTACTTTTATTTCGCACTTGCTTCTACGCTCGGATGACCGGTTCTTTTCGGAGGGATGCAAGTTCGATTGGTTAGGTTAGGAGGTGTGAAAGTTGCTAGACTAAATTTCAACCATAGGGAGCAGATTGTATCAGAACCAATCGGATTTGCATCCCTCACAAACGGTTGCTCTCTCGAAGAGGCCCTCTTCACAGCAATACTACCTCCCCAATGCCCACCTTCTCTCGCACGGAATACCTCAACGCATGCTTCTGTTTTAATATCGGAGCTCGTGTTTATACTCGAGAGGACCATGCGTGGACAGCGGGCTACCCAATTTCTTCCCGTGTCTGTCCACAAGGAGTATTGACGGTGGATTGTAGGAGCGTAGATGTCTGAATGCCAGTTATTGAATTCAGGAGAGGATAGAAACATTTCATTACAAAACACACATGTCTTATAACTAAAGTAAATCGTATTCCTCTCCGGCAGAAGTACCGATTATGATCGAACTTGCGCCCCGCTTCGCGCGGACCGATTACGCGGAGGGTAGTCGTGTCACACACTACATAAATGATGCAGGGTGATTCTGGAGCATCGCCCGTCAAGGAGATGGGGCCCCTGGTACCCCGTGGCGGGGACAGTCCTTCGCAGGGCCTCACTCGATTTTTATGGCTTTTTCCGGAAAAAGGTACGAATCCTGGGTCGAGCGTAACGAATTAGGGTCGAACCCCGGCAGTCGAGGGTGTCACATCCATTACACCGTATTAAGAAATTCTTTTCTTCATCGTATCGAAAGGGAAATGACGCCAATGGATTCCTTATGTTTTTCTGATGAAAATCATGCCAAATATCATGCAAATCGGACTACTTTGACACAAGCTACTTGTATTCCTTATGTAAAAGTTGTCCGATTTACACGACATTTGGCATGATTTTTATCGGAAAACCCCAAGGAATCCATCGACGACACTTCCATATCCATACGATAAAGAATAAAGAATTATTTTATTTTATAAAAAGATACAGGGTAATTCTCCAGATACGCCCGTCGCCCCGCAGTGCCCATCGAATTTTATGACTTTCGACCCTCGAAGGGTTTGGAATATCATTAACAAGTGAGATTTTTATGGCTTTTTCCGGAAAAAGGTACGAATCCCGGGCCCAACGTAGCGAATTGGGGTTGAGCCCCCGCAGTCGAGGGTGAAATATTCATTACAGCGTATTAAAAAATTATTTTCTTCATCGTATCGAAAGGAAAGTGGCACCGAAGGATTCCTTATGTTTTTCTGATGAAAATCATACCAAATATCTTGTAAATCGGACAACTTTTACATAGAGAATACAAATGGGTTGTGTCAAAGTAGTTCCGATCTGCATGATATTTGGTATGATTTTCATCAGAAAAACATAAGGAATCCTTCGGTGCCACTTTCCTTTCGATACGATGAAGAAAATAATTTTTTAATACGCTGTAATGAATATTTCACCCTCGACTGCCGGGGTTCGACCCTAATTCGCTACGCTCGACCCAGGATTCGTACCTTTTTCCGGAAAAAGTCATAAAAATCTCTCGTGTTAATGATATTCCAAACCCTTCGAGGACCGAAAGCCATAAAATTCGATGGGCACTGCGGGGTGTTGTCCTCGCCACGGGATGACAGGCGTAGCTAGAGAATTACCCTGTATCTTTTTATAAAATAAAATAATTCTTTATTCTTTATCGTATGGATATGGAAGTGTCGCCGATGAATTCCTTGGGGTTTTCCGATGAAAATCATGCCAAATATCGTGCAGATCGGACTACTTTTACACAACCTATTTGTGTTCTCTATAAAAAAGTTGTCCGATTTACAAGATATTTGGTATGATTTTCATCAGAAAAACATAAGGAATCCATCGGCGGCACTTTCCTTTTGATACGACGAAGAAAATAATTTTTTAATACGCTGTAATGAATATTTCACCCTCGACTGCCGGGGTTCGACCCTAATTCGCTACGCTCGACCCAGGATTCGTACCTTTTTCCGGAAAAAGCCATAAAAATCGATTGAGGCCCTGCGAAGGGTAGCCCTCGCCACGGGGTACCAGGCCGCATCTCTTCGACGAGCGTCGGGCGACTCCTGCCCGAGAGGAATACGATTTACTTTAATTATAGTACATGTGTGTTTGTAATAAAGTGTTTCTATCCTCTCCTGAATTCAATAACTGGCATCCGGATATCTACGCTCCTACAATCCACCTTCAATACTCCTCGTGGGGAGACACAGGAAGAAAAGGGGTAGCTCGCTGTCCACGCGTGGTCCTCCCGAGTATAAATTCGAGCTTCGATATCAAAATGAAAGCATGCGTTGAGGTATTCCGTGCGAGAGAAGGTGGGCATTGGGGAGGTAGTATTGCTGTGAAGAGGGCCTCTTCGAGAGAGCAATCGTTTGTGAGGGATGCAAATCCGATTGGTTCTGATACAATCTGCTCCCTATGGTTGATATTTAGTCTAGCAACTTTCACACCATCTAACCTAATCAATCGAACGAGCATCCTTCCCAAAAGAACCGGTCATCCGAGCGTAGAAGCAAGTGCGAAATAAAAGTAACGGTGCGATTCTCGATACCGCAGATGTACCTACCTAAGTAGCATTTTTGACGGAAAAGAATTGTCCAGCCTTTCCTGGCGTAGACCTTTGGCAGGTAAGTATCTATTTCAACAGGCAGTGCCACCCGTAGCGCCAGTAAGACCGACCCCGGTCCTTGCTGTTCCAGAGGCGTTTTTCCCAGTGAAAATCAGTAAATTTGCAAGCGCAATAGTAAAAAAACCAGTGGAAATAAAGTGTATACATTATAGCTTATTGATTTTGTCTTTTAACGCACTATCAACTCAGGTCTTCAGAAAAAATAGTTCCATTTGAAAAACCGAACTTGACCATCGTATCTTTTAAAATAATAATAATAAAAAAAATTCGTTCGGGCTAATAAGTTGGCCCCCTCGAACCATGCGTTCCCTAATTTTTTCAGATTTTTAGCCACAATACTTTAGGAGATATCCAGCTGTACACCTTTCCCGCGGACACCCTGTATATTCTCCCATCCCCTCCTTCCCTCCTCCATTTTCTCAGCTCTCTCCTCACCTTCCTTTTCTCCTCTCTACACTCCGAATCCCACCACCCTCCCCCCTTTTTCTTCTTCCCCCTTTCCCCCATCTGATCTAGCGCTCCTTTTATTCTATCCCGCAACTCACTCCATTCCTCCTCCACTTCTTTCCCCCCCTCGCCCCTTTTTCCAAACTTCCTCATAAATTCCATCCTTCCCTCCTCCGTCCAATTTCCTCTGCCTCCACCCTTTTCTCCTCCCTTTTTTCCCCCTCCCCCCTCCTCCCACCCCTCCCCTCTCAGCCACACCACCAACGGATGGTGGTCCGAGTCTATCCTATCCCCTACCTCCATCTTCTCCACCTTCTCCCTTGTAGCCTCATTCCCCAGCACGTAATCTATTACTGTGTTCCCCCGCCCCCCTGTGAAGGTCCACTCCCCCTCCTCGTCCCCCTCTATATTCCCATTCATTATTCCCCATCCCATTTCCTCTAGGTGCCTGCACAACCTCCTCCCTTCCCCGTTTATCTCCTTATCCTTAGATCTCCTACTTCCCTCCCCCTTCCCCTCCGCCTCCTCACCTTCCCATGCTTCTCCTCCTTCCTCCCCCGTACGCGCGTTAAAATCCCCCCCTATAACTACCCTCACCCCCCCTTCCCTCTCCTCCATCCATTCCCCTAGCTCCTCTATCTTCTCCTTCAGGTCCCCGTTAACATAAACCCCTACTATCTTCCACCAGCCCCCGCCAATTTTCACCTTCTTCGCCATTATCCCCTCCCTCTCCCCTCCTCCCCCTTCTCCCAATTCCAGCCCCTTTCTCACCCCCATTAACATTCCCCCTATCGCTCTCCCCCTCTTGTATTCCCTCCTAGCCCATTGCTTCTCCCATACATATCCCCTGGGCAGCCTCCTTTCCACTTGCTCCCAATCTTTCTCCTCGACCCAGGTCTCACTCAGAATCATTACGTCCCATTCCATCAGTCCCCTCCAGAAATCTTCATCCTTCTTCCTCGCTCCCGCCACATTCCAGAAGGCCACTTTCCAACTCCCCCCTTTTTCTTTCCCCCTTTTATCTTCGTCCTCCTTTCCCCCCTCCCCTCCCCCTACCCCCTTCACTCGTTTCCCTGCTCCTCAAACCATTTCTCCTTTATTTCGTCCCACCTCCTTACCTTCCCATCCACCCACATCTTCATGTATCCCACCTGCACTCTGCCCCCCCTCTCTCTCTCCCTCTGCGCCTCCCTCTCAATCTTCCACCTCGCCCTCCTTTCCTCCTCTGTTAGGTCGTCCTCCACCCTTTCTCTTCTTCCTCTTAGTTTGCTTTTTGCCTCCATTACTTTCCTCTTTTCTTCTCTTCCCTCCAGACTCACCAGCGCCATACCCCCTCCTTCCCTTCCTGTCTTACCTATTCTCCTCACCTCCTTTATTCCCTCTCCCCCCAGCCCCATCCTTTTCCAGAGCTGCCCCACTTCCGCCTTCACATCACTTCCCTCCCCCCCTAACCCCCTTACCACCACGTTATTTCTTCTTTTCTCTCTCTCCTTCTTGTCCTGTATCACCTCTATCTTTCTCACTCTCATTCTCCACTCCCCCTCATCCCCAGATACCTCACTACCCCCCACCTCCACCCCCTTTCTTCCCTTTTCCCATCTCTCCACCCTCTCCATCACCTCGTCCATCCTTTTCTCTCTCTCTTCCATCTTTCCCAACTTTTCTGCCAACCCCTCCCTCCTTACCCTCTCCTCCCTCATCTCCTCCTCCCATCTCCTCCTCTCCCCTCTCCACTCTTCTTCCATCCTTCTTCTATCCTCCCTCTCTTTTTCCATTTCCTCCCTATCCTTCCTTATTTCCTCCCTCAGCTCTTTTCTTTCCTCTCTGTCCTTTTTCATATCCTCCCTCATCCTCCTCATCTCTAACATCATTTCTCTCATCATCCCTACCATTCCTTCCCCCCCCTCCTCTCCTTCTTTCACCTCCTGCTTTCCGCTTTTCTCCGGTGACCTCCTTGTCTTCCCGCTCCTCTTAAACCCTCCCTTCCCCTCCCTTGATTCCTCTTTCTCCTCTTCTCTCTCCCTCTTTTTCCCCCCATAGTTTTCTAAACTCCCCACACTGCTTCCTACACTACTTGTGCTGTCCCTCCTCTTTTTCTCCTCACCTTGTAACCCCCCCTTCCTTTTCTCCGCCTCCTTTCCCTCCTCCATCCTTCCTGTACCTGTTCCCTCCCTTCCCCTGGTCTATTACTCCTTTTCACCCGCTGTATCTACTTCTCTCTTCTCTCACCTTCTTCCTTTTCCTACCTACCTCGCGCCTTATCTCCCACTTGAATTTCCCGCCTTTTCGCACACCTGTCTTACTTCTCTCCTCTCCCTCACTGTGTCGCCACTTACCACTTACCGCTCTTCACTTTCCTTCCCGCCTTCTTTCACCTACCGGCACACCTAACCTCTAACCTCCCCCTATTTCTGCTGTATCTCTAGCTCACCCTACAGCCCGCCCTTTCTCTATACTCCTCGCCTCTTCCCCACTACCCCAGCTCTCTCTCACATCCACTCTCCAGCCCTTCCTCACCACCTCACTCTCCTTTCCTTCGCACAATCACTCGCTCACTCTCACACTGCACTGCCACTCTCGCGACCGGAAACGGAAGTCCTGTTTGCTTGTTGTATGTTTGCTTCATTTCTGAAAACTCGAATTTAACCCAAAACTTGGCAGGTTATGATTAAGTGACAGACAGTGACATTTACTATTGCCCGATGAGAAGATGAGCTACTACCCACAAGCTGAAATGTCACAGGGGCAAGGGGAATCGCCTGTTCGCTCCACCCTATCCCCTCCAAGAAGTCCTAGTTTTCGGTTCTTAGCGGCTAGCCGTATCCGCGGATTGTCGCGATTAGTTGCGTTCGAGTTCTTCGTCACGGGACGAACTGTGTTGGAGGGGATAGGTTGACGCGAGTGGACGATTCCCCTTGCCCCTGTGACATTTCAGCTTGTGGGTAGTAGCTCATCTTCTCATCGGGCAATAGTACTATACTGTATTCCACATTAGAGCATACCGATTTCGCGCAGGCACGACCCCCAGGAGGCGTTGCTACGCTCGACTCCTATGTTTTTCTCCGTCGCACGGCCCTCTAGTTACTCTCTCTGTTAACTTTTCGTGCACTGTTTACCTTGACAACGGTCAGATCCTGCGTTTGGGATTGTACCAGTTATTCATTGGAAATTACCACGACCAATCGTTTGCGGTTCAAACGGTGGGTAGCAGTGGGGGCTGCGCAGATCGGTCGCAAATCGGTAGGGGCGTCGGTATGCTCTAATGTGGAATGCAGTATAGAGATCCGAACACAGCGACTTTTTGCATTTTTCGTCAACTGCGCAACCGCATTTTCAGCAAAACCATTCCTGATTGGTTGGAATAAATTCTGCTTCCGAACGGTGCCATCTACTGGTGTCAATTCTAGAAGTAAAACGAGAATGGCGACATCTACTGGCGTCAAGTGTCGTGATGTCACGAAACGTCTGAGTGAAAAAAGTATCATTTTTTTAATTTTAATTATTAATTAAATCTTATATCTTTTAGACAAATAGCTTGATACATTAAGTAAAACGACATATGGGTTCGAAAAAACAAAATGATTCGCTTAATCGTGTAAAAACACCGGGACTATGTCATAAAATAAGATAATAAGGTTAAAATAGCTCCGACGACCTGTCAATTTCGCTATCTTTCGTGTACATATAGAGACATGGTCGCTCAGTGTGCCTATGGGTAGAGGGGAAAGGGGGGAATTAGCTTCCAGACGCGACCGCGTCTGTTGATCGTAGCGACCACGTCCCACAAATAAGAGGTATATTCTTTTACAGGGCTGTGGATATGTAACGCGTGTTCTATCGCGGGGGTGCATCGTGTTGGCGGTGCAACAGCACTTTCAGCTTTGAGCCGAGCGATGTTTCATGGGGCAATGGAAACGGACGACATACCTACGCAGTCGCGTTCATTCCCAACGTTGGTAGGTATGGACTTACCGTAGGTACACTGTACCTACACACAAGTTTCGGCGGTACGTATATACATATGTATGTAGGTGTAGGTATGCTCCAGGCTGGGCTAACTTTTCAAAGATTTAATTGGCGGCGCTTTCGTAACGAAAAGCGGGTTCGCGCAGGTCGTCCGTTTACCCAGCTCGCATTAGATTAAACGTCAGTCGCACGTCAGTGTATGTATGTAGGTAGTTGCACGACCTCTCGTCACGACCAGCGATAATTTATGGGGAGTTTTCAGTTTGACGGTGACACACGCGTGTAGTCTTTCGTTCATTAAACTGATCGTGAGTAAATCATCAGCGCGAAATTCTTTCTTCAATTACCTACTTAGAATATTCAAATACCTACCGTCGAATCCGAATCCTCTGCGAGTCCAGCGCTGTTGCTAACATTTTCTTCTTTCGATATAGGTAGCTAAGGTCGGGACCATATATATTGGCCGGTGAATTCGTTGACGCGAGCGGCGATCGAGGAGAAATCAGCCACCACCATCTGACGATCGTGGATTTGTCGTTGGAACTGCGTGGCCATCGCAGGGTATGGTGGGGTCACGGGAACGCTGCTCAGCTCCGCCTGAACCTAGCTGTTTGGCTATTATTTATTCTTAGCGTAATAGTTGTGTGCGTTACGAAGCTATGCATAGACCAATACGAGATGAAGCTATCGAGAAAGTATCAATCTTCTAACCAATAAAGCTCCTGAATTTTTTCGTTGCTAACGCACACCTATTCTGATGTGTGTATTTCTACGCTGACAGCTCGGTTTGGCCTACACCCCAGAAGCTTGGCACTATCCCCACCACTTCTGGCTCACTCTTGTTCTGCGAAGGCGAGAGCGAGATGGAACGAGAGCGAGTCAGAAAACGTTGAGAAAAGGAGCACTGAGGTAGGCAAACTGTGTGGTGGGAGAATACCCCTCACGAAACTCACCGGCCAATATATCTGGCCCCGACCTTAGGTAATTTGGTTCTCCACGATTTCCTCGATAAGGACGAGAGACAGGTTTATTCTAATTTTTTGCGAGAGTCAATCGTCGCGTGGAAATAACTTGCGCGGGCTTCGGAGCAATTAGCATAGATAGAATTGGAAGCAACGCGGCCAGACGTCTGTAAACGTGACTCAAGCAAGAATTAATGCACGAACGGGAATGCTGTGGGGCCACGACACCACGACCACAGCGGGGTTCAGTGCGATCCGAATGCGAACCGAACGCACTCATACATACTTACCTACACACACTGTAATCCGTCTCGCGAATTTATTTTACAGTGTACATCACGAAGGCGTACCGTTGGGATTTAGTAGAAACCACCGCAGGATCCATCCATCAATTTATTTAATCCGATTACCCGTATCCTGTATTCGTCATTGATTGTATTCCGACGTCGCGGATCGAAAACCGCATCGATCCTAAGCAAAAATTATTACTTCAGATCCGCGCGCGATGTCGGACCTCGCTGCACCTTCATCTTTTCCCATTTCGTCGATACCTATGTATACTGTATTCCACATTAGAGCATACCGATTTCGCGCAGGCACGACCCTCAGGAGGCGTTGCTACGCTCGACTCCTATGTTTTTCTCCGTCGCACGGCCCTCTACTTACTCTCTCTGTTAACTTTTCGTGCACTGTTTACCTTGACAACGGTCAGATCCTGCGTTTGGGATTGTACCAGTTATTCATTGGAAATTACCACGACCAATCGTTTGCGGTTCAAACGGTGGGTAGCAGTGGGGGCTGCGCAGATCGGTCGCAAATCGGTAGGGGCGTCGGTATGCTCTAATGTGGAATACAGTATATTGGGATTTTCTTATTTCCGCTACACAATTTAGTGGCGAAAATTGAAGCACTCAAATCGGGTTAGCTGTCACATGTAATTGACATTATTATGAATTTCGACTGTTTGATACCTAATCGAATTTGTAATATTTAACAGACTATTTAATCACAAAAACATTATTGCACTATTTCAATACTTGTGTGAGACATTCTCTCACAGAATTTCCCAATACGTACGTACTATTGCCCGATGAGAAGATGAGCTACTACCCACAAGCTGAAATGTCACAGGGGCAAGGGGAATCGCCTGTTCGCTCCACCCTATCCCCTCCAAGAAGTCCTAGTTTTCGGTTCTTAGCGGCTAGCCGTATCCGCGGATTGTCGCGATTAGTTGCGTTCGAGTTCTTCGTCACGGGACGAACTGTGTTGGAGGGGATAGGTTGACGCGAGTGGACGATTCCCCTTGCCCCTGTGACATTTCAGCTTGTGGGTAGTAGCTCATCTTCTCATCGGGCAATAGTACTTACCTACATACTAGGGCCGATTTAAATTTTTCGCCATTCAGCGCTGGCTCGGGCCTGCTACGACTTAGAGCATATAAACATAGAGGAAACATGCAATAGGCAAAAATGTAGACGGCGATAGAAAGAGAAACATATACAGGAGGGACACCCCCTCTCTTTCTAGCGCCAGCGTTTTTTTTCTATGTTAGAAAGAGAGGGGGTGTCCATCCTGTATATGTTTCTCTTTCTATCGCCGTCTACATTTTTGCCTATTGCATGCTTCCTCCATGTTTATATGCTCTAAGTGCTACGATATAAAGACCGATTCTCAGTTATTTCCCGCCCCGACATTCGTCATTGAATATTCAAGAGGAAACCGCGATTATTTCTTCGAAACCCCACTCGTGTTAACAAATCGTCCGGGACAGTCGGCTTAGTACGTAGCTGGGAAGAAGCTGGAACGAAGGAACAAGGGAAGGAAGGAGCGACGTTGGAAGAAGCTTTGTCGTCGACGCATAATCAAGCTAGTGCCAGTGGACGATGAATAATTGCCAGAGGTTCGTATCGCGGAATTTAGCTGGGGCTAGGATAACGGTATAGAAAGAAAACATTATTAGGGTCGAGACCGTTTGTAAAATTCGTTATCTTGGCGGGGGCCATGGCCGTGACACTTGTTTCATATTTATGAGAAGAGTTTTAGCATATTCACAACATAAATTACTTTCAGCTGCGTAAGTCAACTAGCCAATAAAATACTGGCTGGAGTTTATCTGCTAGGCCGCAGGATCGTCGCATCGCGTGAGGGTAAAAAGGGGATGGAGAAGGACGGCCGAGGCGCAGAAAGTTGAATTATGCGTCATCGTGAGAAGGCAAGGCTGGTGTACACTATGTAGGTGTAGGACGAGAGCGCGACATTCCCGTTTTCCACGGAAAATGGTCTGACCGCTTTCCTTTTACGATGCAAATTCTACGGCAGACAACCACGCCGCTTTTCTCTAGCCACTAGCCGATCGGCGTGATTCGCTTGACACGTTGACGGACCTAAATGAGTTTCGTATCCCGAGATACACCAAACGCGCGCGGAATTGCAAAATTTTGAAATGCAAACGGAACGACTGCCAGCTCCAACGAGTTACGTTCGCTTTTGCGTTTCTGCCATTTAATTATTCGAGTTTACAAAGCACTGCGCGTCCAACTCCCCACCAAACTTGAGCGCGACGCTTCAACTAGCTATAAAAAAGGAACGAACGCTCGAATACGAATCCAATCGATTCGCAAGCTTATAGTTTCCTTTGGAATTCTTTCTTCCGGCTGCCACGATATCGCTTTCATTCGCCCGCGCTGCGACCTCGCCTAGCAGCTTTCCCTCCGCAACGAAATGAAATATCTTCTGGCAAGCTTCAGCAAATAGCTAAAAGTACTTTGAATCGTGCCAGCAAGCTTATGCTACATCGAGCGGAAAATTACAAATGGCCGAAACGGACTCTCTCTGCAACTGGCAATGCCACCGGTCCTTTTTCTGTAACTGAACGCTCGCTCCGGCGACTATGTAATTTGTAATTCCTCCTGCTACGACACGCGCGGATCCGTCCAGTTCTATTCATAAGTAGGTACTAATTCCGAACGGCCCACAGTGGAGTATTTGGCCCTAAAAGCTGGCCAAAAGTCGATTTGAAAAATTTTGTCCAAACTGAAATTTTTTTTTTCCTGATATAGTTGAATGTATGAACAACAATGTGGCAATATTGTTTTTTTCATTTATTCACTCGTAAAGAGTTATTATTTGTTAGAAGTGAAGAGTTTTCATAGTACACGTTTCTCTCTTGATCAGTCTCTGAAACACCGTTCGCTAAACAGTCATTTTTGTATGTCGTAAACAAATTATGTCAATTTTTTTCTTACAGAAGCCGTTCATGTAGATATGTACTATACTTTCAGATGATATTTACTTTCTTATTACCTATCTTTTTGTGATTATTGATGTTTGAAAATGACGAATAATTCACTGAGGTATATTACACTTCGAACATTTCATTAATGATTTTGTTATATTTAGGTGTGAGATCGAGTGTTTCTTTTGGTGTCATTAAATTGAGTAAAGGGTTTTCTTTACAATAGAAAAAAGATTGGCTGCCTATTCGTGCCATTTTGGTTTTCCCAGCATTTTCTTTGTCGCAACGCACTGAGCAATCACATGGCATGTCGCGTTGCGTTCGCCTTGTCCACTGCTAACTGTACTTTTACACCAGTTTATTATTACTATACGCACTGGTCGTTGTTGATGGTTTACTGATCATGTGTAGTGTCAAAACCATAATTCATTTTATAAATATTTTATGCATCTGCTTAAGTACTATTGCCCGATGAGAAGATGAGCTACTACCCACAAGCTGAAATGTCACAGCGGCAAGGGGAATCGCCTGTTCGCTCCACCCTATCCCCTCCAAGAAGTCCTAGTTTTCGGTTCTTAGCGGCTAGCCGTATCCGCGGATTGTCGCGATTAGTTGCGTTCGAGTTCTTCGTCACGGGACGAACTGTGTTGGAGGGGATAGGGTGGAGCGAACAGGCGATTCCCCTTGCCCCTGTGACATTTCAGCTTGTGGGTAGTAGCTCATCTTCTCATCGGGCAATAGTACCTATGCAGGGAAACTTCCAACGCAAACACATTCTCGCGTCTCCGAGCGGAATTAAGAGAGCTTAAGATTTAACGCGTTTCGACCCCGAAATGCTGTTCCGTGGCTCGATAATTCAATCTTCGCGACGCCGCTGTCGAACGCGGCGTCAGAATTTCGCGCCGAAGAAATAAGCAACCGAGTTAAAACAACAACCCCGCCCGACTCGTTAGCCGGTGGCCCTGCTTCCTCCTCCCCTATTCCTTCTCTTATCCAGCGCTTCTTTAATCTCCTCCTTCCTCTCCTCCCAACCTCATGCTTTTCCATATGGTCTTTAGGCGGTGAGCCCTCAAGTTGGAGGATACCGGTTACACAAATGACGGAGCGATCGCGGGAACCGGTTCACCTCTACGCACGCTTCCAGGCAGGGTAATTTACCGGCGCGGCGATAAAGCTCGCGTCCGGTGAAACAAAGCACTGCGATGCTTAGGTACGGGAAGGAAACTTCATTTTCTTACATCCGGGACACAGACAAACAACCTCGTTTATCACCGACTGACCTTTCGACCGTGATATCTAGCAGCAGCGTGCCGCAACACACTCGCAATTCGTCCACCTGTCCGCGCCAGCTTCTCCGCGCATTGCCCACGGCTCTGCTGTGCTTTCCTTTTTCTTCTGCTCTGGTTCTAGACGGTTCGTCCTCCGCGCTGTATAGCTCATACATTATAGCTGGTTAGGTATCACCGTTGTCCTTTGCAAACTTATTCGTCCAATTTGCGGCAACGCGACATTTCGCTACCACTTGGCACCACCCCCCTGCCCGAGTCGATTCGGTGAAATCAGGATTCATTATCAATGGTCGGACACGGACACGGTACAGTGGGATACGTACCTATTTATCGGCAATTCGCCACGCTTTTGGCGTCTTACCGTGTCAAACTCTGCTGCACTCTGCATACGTTTGCTTCGCTATTTGGGTTTGTTGTAGCAGCATAGCGCATTGGTTGGACAGTGCAAGGAGGAGAGTATTATCCGCAAGCAGCAATACGATTTTGCTGAATAATTGAGAACGCTTTGAGAGTTTAAGCGCGATCACGGTAGAGGGTTATTTGAAGAGATGCAGACACATAACAGCATACCTACCTACGCGGCTCCCACACAAATATGGAACACTGGCGATTATATACCAGGCCGCACCGTGCATTTGGTGCCAGTGCAATAAACCGGCATTACGTATGTGTAGGTAGGTATATGCATGTACGCGAGATGATCGTCTGACTATAGTCGCGCGGGATACTACAGCCAGGAGTAGCGTCTATAGCAATTACCGACAACAATGGGCCTGCTAATGTAAGCAGATTTGCTTCGAGCCATTCGCGTTATTTACTTGTACGATTGTTCGGGAGCAACGCCGCAAGATCGGCGCGTGAATCGATTCAGCCGCCAATTACAATTGCTCGCTGACTGGCTCTAATACCGAGCCGCTTGCTAACGTGATTTTATCGGAATCCTATAGACTAGGTATAAAGAGACACGGAGGGAGCACGGAAATATCTTGGTAGATCGGCCCAGGCTCATATATTTTATACATTAGCGGGGCTGTTCTCTTACCACCACCTTGTGTTACGTCCCTACTTCTTATACGGGCCGTGATTTTTAGGGAGTTTATATTTTCGATCCGCTTTCGTGCTAGTCCAGGGACTTTACGCTCTAGGTTAGTTGAGAAGGACAGATAACAGATTATAACGCATTTTAGTTTCGTAATTACCTTAAGTCGGCCGCAGTGATGACAAATCAATAAGAATTAATCACCACTTGATGGGTGCGTCCGGGATTCCGTTAATTTCGGGCGCGTTGTTCAACTTCGGGGCTGCCCAATCTTCAGGGAACAGGGTATAATCGAAGTTCGGTATCTCCTGGTCCTTTTCGATTGTTGGGGCCTTAATGACTCCCAATAATTGTGAATCTGCTGGCGCGTTCTTAAAGGCTAAAGCAGGGATGGCCACATCGGGCCATTTGGGAGCAAGGCCTCCATGATGTTTACTTTAGCCGCGCGGAAGGGGCCTCGAAAGCCAATGATAACGTGGGCGCATCACGGATAGGGAAAACTCTAGTAGTGTGCGGTACAACCTCATGCCCGTAGGATAGGCTTGAATGACTGAGTATCTTGGGGGCCCCAGCGATCGTTGCCACTTGGGCTCCTAAGAGGGCCAGTTATTTCAGCCTAGGGGTACGGGCCTGCACCGCACGCTACTACTTACACTCTTACAGTTTTCCTATCCGTGATGCGCCCACGTTATCATTGGCTTTCGAGGCCCCTTCCGCGCGGCTAAAGTAAACATCATGGAGGCCTTGCTCCGAAATGGCCCGATGTGGCCATTCCTGGGCTAAAGCCAAATTCCGCAATTGATATTTTCTTCCGGCTCGGTGACCTCTAGGCATCGCCAGCTTTTATTTAGAGAATTTATTTGATCATTATTTCTTTCTTTCCCGGGATCATGGTTCATACGTCTAATTCCTAGGCCGGTATTCATAGTCGCTACTTATTCTTAAGCAAATGCTTAAGCATGCGGCATCCTCTACTAACCTAAAGTCCAGTTCAAATATATTGGCCGGTGAGTTTCGTTTCGCGAGCAGCGCGCGAGGAGAAATCAGCCACCACCACCTGACGATCGTGGATTGGCAGTTGAAGTTGCTGGGTACCCGAGGGGTATGGGGGGGTAACGGGAACGGTGCTCGACTCCGCCCGTCGTCACAGCTATATACGTTAACTGTGGGGCTATTGTTTATTCTTAGCGTAATAGTTGTGTGCGTTACGAAGCTATGCGCAGACCAATAGGAAATGAAGCTAACGAGGAAGAATGACCAATATAGCTCCCGAATTTCTTCGGAGCGAACGCACACCTATTCTGATGTGTGTAAAACCACTTCCATCTCACTCCCCCCTTCGGCCAGAAAGGAGCGAGAAATGACCACGCGGAATCGTACCCGCCGTCTATGTGCTCAAAGTGGTGGGGATGCTTCGCTGCATGTGTGCGTACTATTGCCCGATGAGAAGATGAGCTACTACCCACAAGCTGAAATGTCACAGGGGCAAGGGGAATCGTCCACTCGCGTCAACCTATCCCCTCCAACACAGTTCGTCCCGTGACGAAGAACTCGAACGCAACTAATCGCGACAATCCGCGGATACGGCTAGCCGCTAAGAACCGAAAACTAGGACTTCTTGGAGGGGATAGGGTGGAGCGAACAGACGATTCCCCTTGCCCCTGTGACATTTCAGCTTGTGTGTAGTAGCTCATCTTCTCATCGGGCAATAGTACCTCACGGACACTAATTCCCACCGGGCAACGAGTAGGCATAGCCCTAGAGAGAGCGAGAACGCCGAGAAAAGGAGCACCGAGGCAGGCAAGCGGTGTGGTGGGAGAATACCCCTCGCGAAGCTCACCGGCCAATATATATGAATTGGACCTTAGTAGCTAGTAAAGGATGCCAAATGCTTAAGCAATTGCTTAAGAATAAGTAGCGACTATGAATACTGGCCCTAGTGACACCGTGGGCGGCTGTCCTGCTTATAGGTGTCACTTTCGACAGACGCGAAACATGATCGCGTATAAAACAATTGCGATCGGTTAACAACCGTTTTGGGGGATTGATTGTACACGCGGATCGCTTTTTACAACCACTGTTTGGTGACACCGTGGGCGGCTGTTCTGCTTATAAGCGTCACCGTTGGTGGAATCAAATTGCGAACATTTAAGGAACATTTAACGGTAAAGCTATTAATCGCGGAAATCACATTTTACACCCAACACCTGATGACGCCGTGGGCGGCTGTCCTGCTTATAAGTGTCATCTTTGACGGGCGCAAATCACGATTAACTTTATTCATATTTTCTCGATTTATAAAAATTGATTATACAGGGTGTCCCAGCTAACACTGGACAGAGCTATATCTCCTAAAGTATTGTTATTAAAAATCTGAAAAAATTAGGGAATGCATGGTACGAGGGGACCATCTTTTTCGCCCGAACGAATTTTTTTTTCGATTATTATTTTAAAAGATACGATGATCAAGTTCGGATTTTCAAATGGCACTAACTTTTTGGAAGTCCTGAGTTGATAGTGCGTTAAAAGACAAAATCAATAAGCTATAATGTATACACTTTATTTCCACTGGTTTTTAAGATATTTCGCTTGCAAATTTCCTGATTTTCAGTGGAAAAACCGTCCCTGGACTGGCAAGGACCGGGGTCAGTTTTACTGTCGTCACGGGTAGCACTGCCTTTTGAAATAGATACCTACCTGCCAAAGGTCTACCCCGGCCCACGGGCTGGACAATTATTTTCCGTCAGAAATGCCACTTAGGAAGGTACATCTGCAGTATCGAGAAGCGCACCGTTACTTTTATTTCGCACTTGCTTCTACGCTCGGATGACCGGTTCTTTTGGGAGGGATGCACGTTCGATTGATTAGGTTAGAAGGTGTGAAAGTTGCTAGACAAAATATCAACCATCGGAATATCAGAACCAATCGGATTTGCATCCCTCACAAACGGCTGCTCTCTTGAAGAGGCCTTCTTCACAGAAATACCTCCTACCCAATGCCCGTCTTCTCTCGCACGGAGTACGTCAACGCATGATTCTGTTTTAATATCGGAGCTCGTGTTTATACTCGAGAGGACCACGCGTGGACAGCGGGTTACCCCTTTTCTTCCTGTGTCTCTCCACGAGGAGTATTGACGGTGGATTGTAGGAGCGTAGATGTCTCGATGCCAGTTATTGAATACAGGAGAGGATAGAAACATTTTATTACAAAACACACATGTACTATAATTAAAGTAAATCGTATTCCTCTCGGGCAGGAGTCGCCCGACGGTCGTCGACGAGATGCGGCCTGGTACCCCGTGGCGGGGACAGTCCTTCGCAGGGCCTCACTCGATTTTTATGGCTTTTTCCGGAAAAAGGTACCTACGAATCCTGGGTCGAGCGCAGCGAATTAGGGTCGAACCCCGGCAGTCGAGGGTCTAATATCCATTACAACGTCGTAAGAAATTTTTTTCTTCATCGTATCGAAAGGGAAATGACGCCGATGGATTCCTTATGTTTTTCCGATGAAAATCATACCAAATATCATGCAAATCGGGCTACTTTGACACAAGCTACTTGTATTCCTTATGTAAAAGTTGTCCGATTTGCACGACATTTGGCATGATTTTCATCGGAAAACCCCAAGGAATCCATCGGCGACACTTCCATATCCATACGATAAAGAATAGAGAATTATATTATTTTATAAAAAGATACAGGGTAATTCTCTCGCTACGCCTGTCACCCCGTGGCGAGGACAACACCCCGCAGTGCCCATCGAATTTTATGGCTTTCGGTCCTCGGAGGGTTTGGAATATCATTAACACGTGAGATTTTTATGACTTTTTCCGGAAAAAGGTACGAATCCTGGGTCGAGCATAGCGAATTAGGGTCGAACCCCGGCAGTCGAGGGTGTCACATCCATTACAGCATATTAAAAAATTATTTTCTTCGTCGTATCAAAAGGACAGTGCCGCCGATGGATTCCTTATGTTTTTCTGATGAAAATCATACCAAATGTCGTGCAAATCGGACAACTTTTACATCAGGTGTACAAATAGCCTCTGTCAAAGTAGCCCGATTTGCATGATATTTGGTATGATTTTCATCGGAAAAACATAAGGAATCCATCGGCGTCATTTCCCTTTCGATACGATGAAGAAAAAAATTTCTTACGACGTTGTAATGGATATTAGACCCTCGACTGCCGGGGTTCGACCCTAATTCGCTGCGCTCGACCCAGGATTCGTACCTTTTTCCGGAAAAAGCCATAAAAATCGAGTGAGGCCCTGCGAAGGACTGTCCCCGCCACGGGGTACCAGGCCGCATCTCGTCGACGACCGTCGGGCGACTCCTGCCCGAGAGGAATACGATTTACTTTAATTATAGTACATGTGTGTTTTGTAATAAAATGTTTCTATCCTCTCCTGTATTCAATAACTGGCATCGAGATATCTACGCTCCTACAATCCACCGTCAATACTCCTCGTGGAGAGACACAGGAAGAAAAGGGGTAACCCGCTGTCCACGCGTGGTCCTCTCGAGTATAAACACGAGCTCCGATATTAAAACAGAATCATGCGTTGACGTACTCCGTGCGAGAGAAGGCGGGCATTGGGTAGGAGGTATTTCTGTGAAGAAGGCCTCTTCAAGAGAGCAGCCGTTTGTGAGGGATGCAAATCCGATTGGTTCTGATATTCCGATGGTTGATATTTTGTCTAGCAACTTTCACACCTTCTAACCTAATCAATCGAACGTGCATCCCTCCCAAAAGAACCGGTCATCCGAGCGTAGAAGCAAGTGCGAAATAAAAGTAACGGTGCGCTTCTCGATACTGCAGATGTACCTTCCTAAGTGGCATTTCTGACGGAAAAGAATTGTCCAGCCCGTGGGCCGGGGTAGACCTTTGGCAGGTAGGTATCTATTTCAAAAGGCAGTGCTACCCGTGACGACAGTAAAACTGACCCCGGTCCTTGCCAGTCCAGGGACGGTTTTTCCACTGAAAATCAGGAAATTTGCAAGCGAAATATCTTAAAAACCAGTGGAAATAAAGTGTATACATTATAGCTTATTGATTTTGTCTTTTAACGCACTATCAACTCAGGACTTCCAAAAAGTTAGTGCCATTTGAAAATCCGAACTTGATCATCGTATCTTTTAAAATAATAATCGAAAAAAAAATTCGTTCGGGCGAAAAAGATGGTCCCCTCGTACCATGCATTCCCTAATTTTTTCAGATTTTTAATAACAATACTTTAGGAGATATAGCTCTGTCCAGTGTTAGCTGGGACACCCTGTAGAAAAACGTGTCAATGCCTGGGGTAGGTAATAGGAAAACGAAGGTAAAACTTTACTCACTTATATATTATTCACAAACACTTTTATTGTCACTTGGAGTTGTGATTCTAACACTTTTCTAAGTCCTTTGTGGTGTGAAGGATAATAATAATTGTAATAATGAACATAGTAATGAGCTCCGCGGGTGGTCAGTCCCTTTTTTATAGGGCTGTCGATCACTACTTCTCTAGGATTTGTCACATGACAAATCTTAGGTGGGAGACCCTATCCCACAGCCTCTGCCTGGAATCTTCCAGGAAGAATCTTCCCATCGCTCTATTCTGGGAGTGTAAGTAGTAACTTAGGCACATTCCGCTAGTTCATTCCTTTTAGGTGTCATTCTTCGGGGCTAATACCTACGTTTTATTTTTATCTGATTCCCAGCGGCGACGATAGTAAGATTCTTAATTCATATTTAGATTTATACGTTAATTGTTTAAAATATTTTTTGTGCGGTTGGTTCCGTAAAGCTTACGTCCTAGGGGTTGAAGTTAAGTAATATATTGTATATAGTATCAGCGATTGATTTTCGAGAAATAGCGGGAGGGCAATCTTCTGGCGAAGATCAGGGGTACAGCTCTGCGAAGGTGGTGTCGTCTACGCTGGTTGATAGGGGCCTCCGTCCCACGCAGGACATCAGCTCGTGTTGGCTGGGCCTCCTTGGTATGCGTGCGGTCGGTTATATAGGTTCAGGCGGAGCCGAGCAGCGTTCCCGTGATCCCACCATACCCTGCGACAGCGGTGGCCACATCGGGCCATTTGGGAGTAAGGTCCCCATTATGTTTACCGTAGCCGCGCGGAAGGGGAGCTCGAAAGCCAATGGTAACGTGGGCGCGCCACAGATAGGGAAAACTGTAGTAGTGTGTGGTGCAACCTCATGCCCGTACGATAGGCTTGAATGACTGGGAATCTTGGGGGCCCCAGTGATCGCTGCCACTTGGGCTCCTAAGAGGGCCAGTAATTTCAGCCTAGGGGTACGAGCCTGCACCGCACGCTACTACTTAAGTACACTCTTACAGTCTTCCCTATCCGTGGCGCGCCCACTTTACAATCAATATATTGCTCAGTATAGTTAATAGTGTACATATGGAAGGGTAAGAAAAAATTTTTTTCAATCAAATTCATAAATCCGTTTCCTGTATACTCTTCGTCAAAATTTGGGCTGTGGTAAAAACATGCTAGTCGCGTTGACAGTGCCCAGGCCATATGGTTAATCCGAATTCAAAAACACAATAATATTCAGAAACTAGAAGCCTGCCTCTATTACGTGACGATCAAAAAAAGTCAAAATTGTAAAAAATTACAAAATGGCAGACCACTGAAAAAAAAAATCACGTTTTCGGGGTAAAAAATTGGGGAAATATTAATAAAAAAAATAGAAGTAGGTCGAAAATTGAAAAAAACTGATCGTCACGTAATAGCCACGAGTTTTCCGTACAAGAAATGTCCTTGACCATGTTAATTGGACGTATAGTTTTCTCTGTAGACTGTCAACGCGGTTGAGAAATGTCATTTTGAGGAAAACGGGTTCAATCTTCCGCGCGGCCCAGTCGCGCGTTTGACCCCGCTTCACAGAAAATACTATATCTCCGTCAATTTTGCGAATTTCTCCATAAAATTTGGAGACAGCATTCTTGAAATGTACGTCTTTCAGAAAATGTAAAAAATAAAAAATCGATTTTTCCGAATTTAATTGTCCGAAAAGTAAGGGTGTTTTTGGGAATTTATTTCAACCAAACAATGCAAGCAAATCAATTTATTGCTTAGTATAGTTAATATGTGCATATTGAAGGGTAAAAAAAATCAAATTTTTCAATCAAATTCATAAATCCGTGTCCTGTATACTCTTCGTCAAAATTTGCGCTGCGGCAAAAACATGCTAGTCGCGTTGAC
This sequence comes from Andrena bicolor, assembly GCA_960531205.1. Taxonomy (NCBI): domain Eukaryota; kingdom Metazoa; phylum Arthropoda; class Insecta; order Hymenoptera; family Andrenidae; genus Andrena; species Andrena bicolor. Next base: position 27,042,548 of record OY482664.1, read on the forward strand.
AGTGCCCAGGCCATATGATTAATCCGAATTCAAAAACACAACAATATTTAGAAACTAGAAGCCTGCCTCTATTACGTGACGATCAAAAAAAGTCCAAATCGCAAGGAATTACAAAATGGCAGACCATTGAAAAAAAAATCATGTTTTCGGGGTACAAAGTTAGGGAAATGTTGATAAAAAAATATAAGGAGGTTGTTAATTAAAAAAAACTGATCGTCAAGTAATAGAGACGGGTTTTCCGTACAATAAATGTCCTTGATCATGTTAATTGGACATATAGTTTTCTCTGTAGACTGTCAACGCCGTTGAAAAATGTAATTCTGAGGAAAACGCGTTCAATGTTCCGCGCGGCTCAGTCGCGCGTTTGACCCCGCTTCACAGAACATACTATATCTCCGCCAATTTTTCGAATTTCTTCATAAAATTTGGAGACAGCATTCTTGAAATGTGCGTCTTTCAGAAAATGTAAAAAAGAAAAAATCGATTTTTCAGATTTTTTACAGTGGTCTCCCCCCTTAAATAAGCCTAGAGCCGTTACAACCGCCTTTAAATTACAGCCATGCCTAAACGGTGACAAGAAAAATTGTCAAGGTTTGGTGCTTAAACACATCGCTGTCATATCCGCTTTCTTCGTTAAACTGGCAGAAAAGTATTTTAAAGTAGGTAAATGTAAATTTCTTTATAATTACACATTCATTTTTGCAGTAAATAACGTACGTATTCACTCGTTTCAATTTATTTACCTCTCTTCAACAAATCTTTTAATTTTTGGATGCATATTCTCCTCTTTGTAGGATTTCAATCGATACTATATTAGAATAAATGAGATCTCTGGATCAGTTCGATATACTGCTCGATTGAAAATATCCAGTATCTTGGATTTTTCTTATTTAATTATATAGTGATTGTTAAGTTATCCACGAGTATATTCATTTTCCTTTCTTAACTATCTCCTACCAAGTTAATGTGGCGTGTGAGATGCGTACCTAAACGGTTCGGCAATCGTGCGTATAGTACTATTGCCCGATGAGAAGATGAGCTACTACCCACAAGCTGAAATGTCACAGGGGCAAGGGGAATCGCCTGTTCGCTCCACCCTATCCCCTCCAAGAAGTCCTAGTTTTCGGTTCTTAGCGGCTAGCCGTATCCGCGGATTGTCGCGATTAGTTGCGTTCGAGTTCTTCGTCACGGGACGAACTGTGTTGGAGGGGATAGGTTGACGCGAGTGGACGATTCCCCTTGCCCCTGTGACATTTCAGTTTGTGGGTAGTAGCTCCCCAGCCAGACAATTTACAGCAAATTTGCGTAAAGTTTATCGAATATCAAATCACGTAATGCAACAATGTTGTGCGCTTTGTGAGTGCTCACCTTGGCGTTAAATTTAGGACATGTAATGATTCAATTAGAACAGAAAATATTGTAGCAATCTTTATACACTCGATGAGGATATTCTGTTCAGGTCATATTTGAATCATATTTGAGTCATGACGTGCTGCTAATATTTACACAAAATTTACGTTCTCCAACGGACGTTGTATGAATCATATTGACACGCATGTTTTCGTCATATTTCGATCATGCGATGATTATATATATATATGTACACAGATATATATGTCCACTACCAGTGGGAGAAAACTGAAAGAGCGATTCTAGACACCAAACTAAGACGAAGATCAAGAATAACGAAGTTGCGGTAAACAATCAAACTTTTGTTTCTTAACAATTTCGTTACTCTTGATCCTCGTCTTAGTTTGGTGTCTAGAATCATTCCTTCAATTTTTTCCCTCTTGTAGTCGAACACCTTGTATATCATACGTAGATATATATGATCAATTACCGATTAATGAATTAATTAAATCGTTAATATAATTAATGTAAGAATTGCTGCTTTCATAAACTTTTCTTTATTTTTGTACATTTACTTATATATACTTCTATTTTAGATACTTATAATTATTTCAATATTAATTATTTTCTTGACGTGGTTGATCAAGATCCTCCTCATTATCAAATAATGCACGTTCATCCTCACTTATCCGCTGACGAACTCTCCGGTTTATTGCATTTCGCGTATTTCTCGAAATTTGTTTGTATGATCTTAATACGTCTTTCATACTTGTAATAAACTCATCCTTGGTGAAGTTTCTAACCCTTTCGATTTTCCGTGCTGCTCCTGTTGAATATTAAATTAATGTAAATATGAGTAAACATGATACCTATGCTGGCAAATGTATTATTTCAACAACAAAAATGTATTACTCAAAAATATTCGCATTAATTTGCTGCTGCATAATGCAATGTTGGGTTGGTTACTGCCACTTCTTCCTGTCCATGAAAATGTTGTGGCTAATTCGCTCGTCATAGCTACGCGAATAAAATTGTGTAACGAGTCCTTCAAATTTTGGCCACCAACAAATTCCAAATGTCTCTGCTGTATATACATGAATGTATACATATGTACATATATAAATAATTGATATTGTTGTCACAATATAATAATGAAAATATAAATATATGTGCACACCAATACATCATGATTTACTTGTTGAGCATTTTCAAATGTGTTAAAATCGTCAATTTCATGTAAAGGAAAACCTTGAGGTATTTCAAATATATTACTCTCATCACTCGTTTGTTTCGAATCAAGTTTTTCATCGATTTTCCTTAAGGCTGCCGTCTCAGCGAGCCTTGAATGTGTGCGCACGGTCACACAAGCTAGGAAAACCGTGTACGTATACGCGTGTAGTAAACAAATCGTAAATTACAACTTTCGTCCTGGAAGCGGCCAGAAAGAAGTTTTTGCGGGTACAGTTGCCTTCAGTAGACATCTGTGCAGGGTGGTCTGGTGCGTTTGAACGCTAATAACCACCATACGCTGAGATAATAATGAATTTCTCAATCGAAAACTGACAGAATGAGGTTCGAGTACATTAGCGCCACCAACGGAGAAGCCTTGAAGTTTCATTCTTTCAGTTTTCGATTCAGAAATTCATTATTATCTCAACGTACGGTGGTTATTAGCGTTCAAACGCACCAGACCACCCTGCACAGATGTCTACTGAAGGCAACTGTACCCGCAAAAACATCCTTCTGGCCGCTTCCAGGACGAAAGTTGTAATTTACGATTTGTTTACTACACGCGTATACGTACACGGTTTTCCTAGCTTGTGTGACCGTGCGCACACATTCAAGGCTCGCTGAGACGGCAGCCTTAATAGAGATATCACCTCTTCGTTATGCTTAGCTACATTACTATAATACAATGAAACATGTATAGAATACTGTTAAGAAATGTTTATACTCAATAATTTGTTAAATCCAACTTACCTTCGTAATTCATTCATGTCATGTAATATTTTGTTTTGAAAATCATAATATTCAAAGTTATTATTCATTCCAACGGTTGTAGAAGGTGGCAAATTTGTATATGTTAATGGTGTTGTTGAATTTGGTAGCTGATCTGTGTGGTGAAGGGGAACCGCTGTTATTGCATTTGGCGAAAGATACTGCAGTGAAGTGTTTTGATGAAATTGATGATGTGGTGATTGGTGAGCCATGTTGTTTATTAATTATCTGAAATATAAAATTTTACTTAATAAATATGCAATATAATACAATCATTCAACAATGATCATTTAGTGTTTTATGCATACTTTATACATTTGAAAGCAGTGTCATGACAACAAACTTATTTTCCACCATATAATTCTTTTCCCAATATGGCATTCTATAGCATTTCGCTTGGAGCTCATCTAAATTTACTGATGATATTTCAATAGATAATTCGCCACAAATATAAACTCCCACAAAGTTTGATGAAATAGAATACGGCATATCAAAAAAATTGCATACATAATTGTACTTTCTTACAATAAGGGCAAAATAACCAGATGGAGAAGTTTTGATGATATTCACAATTTGATATATGTGTCCAGATTTTAATATGATACAGTCATCACGATGGTTGTTTGACATTAACCGAAGAAATTCGAAATGCAGTCCTCTGTATTGTTCTACAGTTGAATTTCTATAATTCTCTGTTAATGGACCTTTAATGTGTTTATGGAGTGGTTTAATTTGGGGCTGTTCATTTTTTTGTTTTACAAATGAATTAACTTCCTCTTCGAGTCGATTATACAGTTGTTGCAAAAGTTGATTGGGTTTTCGCAAAAACTTGCGAAAGAAACTCAAATTATCCTCATAACAAAATGCCGAATAGTTGTCCAAATTACCAAGCATTCGTACATCTGATACTACATGCAATAATCCATGGGTATTGTATGTGACAAAATTATCTCCATAAATATGTTGGCAGCATTCCACATAAACTCTAAGAGATACTTCTGCGAACTCTAAATCAGCTTCACATACTTGTGATTTTGATAATGCTCGACAAGCCGAATGAATTAACAGAAAATGTGTATATGGATCCTCTTCCAGTATATTGTGAAATACGATGGGACCAGTGTACAACAGTAGTTGCCTGAATTCGGTGGCTTTGTAACGAACATACTCTTCAATACGCCGTGGTTTCCGTGCAAATTCATATGGACAATATGATTGTATTGTAAGCAGACGGTTTGAAATGTTCTGAACATCCAATTTTGTTAATTCTTTGCACTTATAAATTTTCTCAAGAATGGCAGTGACAAATTTTTTCATGACTCCCAAACAGATGAGATGCATATACTCAAAGGGTACATGAGTTACCATGTTGAAATTCAAATATGCAAGGGCTGATTCCCTATTTTGTAAATGATGATTTTGATCAGTTGCATATAAATACTCGATGTTAGAGCGAGGTTCATTGAAAATGGATAAGAAACACATTGTTCTTTGAATGGACTGTCCAACCACTTTGCATTTTGAGCATGGACTGGCAGAATTATGCCCTTTATGGTTTAAAATAAATGCACGAGCAGGTGCATCTGCTATTAATGCCCTGATGTAAAGTGGAATGTATTTTCCTTTCCATTTCACCCCATTTTCAGCAGAAATAGCTAAAAATTCGTGATTGAAATCAGTCAAAAATTCGACTGAATTATTAGGTTTTTTTACACCAACATATACACCTATTATTCCTGGTTTGTCATTTGGAATATTTATAATCTTGAACTGTATTGGCCATATCTGCGTATTGCTGCTTCTATGGATTGACATTCCATCAATGTGAATATCCAATATGATATAGTCTATTGACATTAAAGATCTTGGAGAAAGACGTTCCAGTTTTTTAATTATTCCTTTCTGCAGACCTACATGAAAATATTCACCTACACCCATTTTTTTTGTATTTAGAGGTTGTCGAGGAGTGTGTAATAATGTTTTTATACTTTTAGGCAATAGGCGAAAACATGAATGAGAATGTAAAACAGAAAGTATTTTGTCGCCTTGAGAGTGACTGATATTAGTGTTCACAAAACAAGCAGCAAGTCTGTTCTGAAATTGTTTTAAGCTATCTTTTTCCTGCCACAGTTCATTATGATCATCATCACTTGATGTTTCATCTACGCAACAACCATCAAAATCATTACATATTTCATCAAAGCTTTCATCGTTATTTTCATAATAATTTGTCTGCTGATGTGTATTTGCATCAATCTCTTGAAGATTGAATTGATCACCATTAGATGGAAAGATATTTGCAGTATTGCTAATTATATTTTCATCATGGGAATTCAAAGTTGCTGAGGAACTACATGGAACATTATTTCTAGAACGTTCATCCAATGCTACTTCACTTTTTCTAAAACTTTGCTTTTTTGCATGTTCTTTCAAATATTGACGGCGTTGCACTATAGCAGATTTAGATTTTTTGTTTCCTTGGTAGTGACGGATCATGAATACATATGCCATCATAAATATTACAATACTTAATATTATAAACATTTTGCTGGAAGCATGAAAGTACAAGTTATGTATGCAAATGCCAATAATTACTAAATTTATTTTGCTACTTTAAGGCCCACTTCGACCAAATCCAGTTATCTTTAACCAATAGTTACAGGTTCAAGTGACAGTTACATATTTTAACTGACTGCTGGTTGGGTTTAACCGTTCGTTAAAGATAACTGAACTTAGTCGAAGTGGGCCTAAGCCCAGATAGCACAACGTCTGGTAAAGTCCTAGAAACGTCCAAAAGGCGTCGTAAAGACGTCTTGTTACAAATCAAGACGTCTCTAAGACGAGGTGTGCTATCTGGGAGGTGATAATAAATAACTTACCTGGTCTTTTATTTCTTCAATGCACACAATTATCTCAAAAATGATATCACACTATTTCTCATCTACACTACACAAATGCATATATGAAATACTGAAAATGAACGAAAAAAACGTGACAAATTCGTATCCGACTCAATACCAAGATGGCTGCCCGAAGATCGAGCCCCGAACGATCAGCATCTATACAGTCGTATCCCGAAAAATCCCGAATCGATACGAAATTATCGATCATTCTCGAAAGCGGATAGCGAAAGTTCCCGCGTCAGATCGTCATCTATTTACCTTATATTTGTGCAAAATTTACCTACAGTTGTGCATTGAAAAATAGGGAACATATTTGAATCACATTTGCAGCAATCAATGCAGTACACAATGATTGCAAATTGCCATCATCACTTTACATTATATTTACAACATATGTTTAGTCATATTTAGTAAATTAACATGAGTCTAACGATATAGCAATAAATGATCAAACATGTAGTAAATGTATTGATTCATTGCATGATCAAGAATTTAACTCATGAAAGTCTAGCTGGGTCATCTTCTCATCGGGCAATAGTACGCAACAGGTTACGACATATGTAAACCCTTTATATTGCAAAATTCAAAGTATTCAAGTATTCTATTATCTTTTTATACTTCATATGAATAAATACGATAAATAAATCTAAAATTTTGTCATCAAAGCACGGAAACCAGAAAAAAACACGGTTTTTATCGATTTTTCAACTCAAAACGCATGTTTCTTCGAATTCTGAAGGGCTAAACCAATTTCGCGGTGATATTTGAATTCAGCGCGTCAAAATCTATAGGAAATGATGTATAGCAAGTAAAGGAAAAACTTCAACCACGAATTATAACGGAAAGACCGAAATTTTCGTCGAAAATGTCAACTTCAACTTAGATTTTCAAGGTCAAAACTTTTTTTTTATACATTCTAAACATTTTTCCCTTAATCTGCAACATCTTAGCTTTAACCTCCAAAAAGTTTCATCCCTCTACCTTATTCCTATCAAGAGTTCTACGATTTTGACACAAAAAGGAGCAGTTTGTCCCACTCTGCGTCGGTGTGCATCGGTGGTGTCGGCAACAGGACACAGCAAACCAGCTAGGGCAACTCACCTCTCTGAAACGTTCGACGTGAAAACGGCAGGGCAGAGCCGGGAAATTAGCTGTTCCCACGATAAATTGGAGTTTCTGATTTTCGTTTTGCGGTCATCAACGTCACGTCCTTGCTCGCCATCTCTTCTAGCTGTCCCCAGCCTTTTGCTCTGCTCTACCCTGTTCTACCCACCTTCCAACTTGCTCTCTGCGCTCTTCCCATCGACCTATTTACCAATTTCTGATAAATTGAGTTTCGCTCTCCGTGCCCCCTCCGCGCTTTCTCTCGTTCCGGATCGCATTTGGTTTCCAGGTATGTCCGAGGAAGCGAGTCCGTGACTGTTTAAATCGACGAGCCCGATGGACATGGCGCTGCCCGGCTCGACGCGACGGGATAACCAATCCTGTTACCAGCAGACCTAACCCAGACCTACGCGTCCCTCGAAACTACAAAATTCCTGCCGTTTTCCATTTAACCTCGAATAACGAGTGGCCAAAAGCTTCTGGCTGAGCTTTTCGCGCTTTACCATTTCGCTGGTCATCCTTGCCAGTTGATACAGTTGATACGTAGGTACCACACGATCCAACTACTTAAATCGCTTCTGTCACAACTAATAACTAACATACACCCAGCTGATGAATTCATCTTTAACGCGGTAACTGGTTTTGGTTTCGGTGCGATCGAAGGGAAACTACCGGTGAGTTTACTTTCTCATCAAGAATATAATCTTAGGAATCCGTGCGCGTTCGCGAGTGTGCCCATAAAATACACGAAATAGAACGGAATAGGGACAACAGCCGCTTACAACGCTACGACTGGGATTCTTTCTCTCTTTCTCGCAGCATGACAGAATTTCGATTCAGTGGATCGGATTCGTATTTTTCCGCGTCGCGTCGATTACGAACGACGAAGAATTTTTGCGAACTCGACGGTTTTTCATCGTTCGGAAGGTACGAGTGCTGCATATTCGTCGTCGTATACAAGATTGCCAATATCGGCGAATCGGATATTGGTAGCGACGAAAACGCAATTTTAGGCTCAAGCCTGAATCTCGATAGTTTGCGATTTTATCCTCGCACGCGAGCTCCCCGCGCTACCCGAACTACGTGAATACGCCGATCCGTTGGGCGCGTTCGATCGGTATCGCTGGGTATCGTTCGTTGGAGAACAGACTCTCGACGCGCACGGTACTCCAATTTTGCGCGATCTTGATAACCCAACCGTTCCCGTTCCCATTGCACGTTTTATGCTCGGCCTTCCGTCGTGTTTCGCTTCTCTAATTTACTACATGCTGCGGCCCAGCCGCGGAAAATTACGCGTACCTATTTCAAACTCGACCACGTGCGCAAAACCTCTTTATCGATCAGTACTAACTAGAGGGAACTCTTAGCCTCTGTTTGCAAACGCGAGTCCTTTGATCGTTTCGAAACTCGAATATTAATCCATCGTCCAAGGGAAGCCCTTGTGCTACGTATCGACACCGTAAACCGTAATTTCACGTTCACGGCAACCACGGCTTGGAAACCGTCCAAGGATTTATGTACGTGCCATTTCGGACTGCTTTCTCTCCTCGTTTTACGGCTCTTGTATTATACGTATCGCTCTGTGCGGAAGCCATCATCAAACCTGTCGATAATTGCATGCAGGAAACGTATGAAATTCTGGCTGCGTATACGTGACCGCGAAATTCCGACACAACCGCATGATTCAGTTTAACGCGGTATATCAAGACTAGTGATTTAATGCGCATCTATGGAGCAATGATGTCGACAACCAGCCCGGTTAAGGAAAATTCAATTCCCTGCGTTGCTGGCTTCGTTTCGCTCCATAGGTCTAGAATTATATCTTCATAGTAATTTACCTTTACATAATGCAGCGAAATTTCCCCTCTTTCTCTCCTGACAATCAGTTTTAACAAAGGCACAAAATGCAAATGTCTGTCGTAAGGCAACTGTTTTTTCAGAACGGGTGCCGTCTTGCAAAAGAAATTATTCTGCCTTGCGTTCCAATCATCCGTCTTCCATTAAGCACATTATCACTCGCAAGCTTTACATTATTGAGGATAGCGAGGTTTGTCGTTTGGATTCTACTAATGGACCGCTGGTCAGTGTGAAAGATTCACTCGATGACACTCGACGATCGATAATCACAAGAAAATGTAGGAAGGATAGCTTCGAGCGCGTAAAACATTTCTAATAATCACGTGGTCCAATATTGGTAACGGTCGTGTCACTCTCCAAGTAAATTGCAATGAAATTGCTTCTATTTGGAACGAGATCGGTTTGAAATAGCGGAACTTTAAGAGTTCCTACCTACCAACAGACTTTTTTTAACGATTGCTATCCGTTGGACGTTTGCCGAGGATCCATGATGCTTCAAAGATCTTGGATCTTAGATCTTGGACTCTCCGATCAGCAATCTAATCGGATTTCGAATCGGGAAGGTTTCTCAGCGGCGAGGCAGCGTGGTACATCGTTAAAATCATCACAGCTATGGACGTTCGTGCAGAAGATTACCCATGAAGGTTGACAAGGAAGGAGCGAGGTAATATTAAAACCGTGGTGCGTATAAAACCGCGGCAAAGGAAGGAAAACCGCGAGAATCAAAGTTATTCTGACCAGAGGCAGAAGTGAGAAGAAGAGGGGAACGGAATGATAACTGTAAAGTTTCCTTCGTTGGAACTTTTAACGAGGGGATACCGCTGAGTTTTTCCTCCTCCCAATCTGGATTTAAACAGAGAAGCAAACAGATTGAGGGAATAACAGAAAAACATCCAACAGTTGTCATACCTAATAGTAGATACGCTTGAACACGTAGAAAATACTCGTAGGATCGAAAGGTTAATTAAGTTTCTTCTTCCGCGCTTGGGAAATTGGCTGCAGACCGTTTCCTTGTTTAATGAAACAGGACGGAAGCGTGTCGCTGAGCACGCAGTGAACGACGAGCTAGGGTGAGCAAACGTTTTTTGAAAATATCGTAAATTGCGGGACCGGTAGAAGACAAATGATTTAAGCGCTTCGACGTCGGAACACGGTTCCGGAAAATGGCCGGTAATTCTCGGTAATGCAAGGGAGCAAAGAGCGATTACGTTCGCCCGAAATGGCAGACGAGAAGAAACAGAAAAACGAAGAAAGAAACTGTTGGGAGAAGGAAGTTTCGAAGATAGGGTTTTAACGGGTAATGTCGGTGGATCTCGAACACCCTACACATCCCTTTCTTCTTCCTCCTCTTTTTCTTTGTCGCATCGTTAGAAACCTACACTTTCGTTTGTCCCCAAGTTCACTGGACTCTGTAATTCAGTAACCAGCGATGGGCTACGTTCAATCAAGCTCGATGATCTGAAGAAAATCACTCTAATTTTTTACCAGTAATGTCAAGAAAGACGTGAGAATTGCCGAAAGAAACCGCAAATCCGAGGACATGAAAAGTGCCAACGAAAAAGAAGGAAAAGGTAGAGGTAAAGGGGGGCAGACGTGGAAGGCGGAGAAAGAAGAAAGGGAGACTGGCATAATTTTATAAGTGTTGAAGAGGAGCGGCTCGCAGAATAGCGGATGTAAGGCGGTTACGTGGAATGGAGTGAAGCGCAGCCAGTATTGCATTAAAATTTACATAATAGCCGACTCCAAGCCCATCCCGTCCCACCCTGGTTGCATTACTCGACCGAGCTTCCGCTGTACCCAGAGCAAATACAGATGTATAATATATTTTCGCCGTTTACTTTCATCGCTCGACCCACGAATTTCTCTCTCTCTCTCTCTCTCTCTCTCTCTCTCTCTCTCTCTCTCGCTCGCTCGCTCTCTCTCATCTGGCATCGTTGGCAGAAGAAGGGCCGTTAATAAAAGGTAAATGTGTTAAAGTTTATACAAAGATATTGCAAAATCAATGGACAACCGTACAGGAAATACACTCGAATAAAAGCCACGAATTAAACACTAAAGTCCAGTTCAAATATATTGGCCGGTGAGTTTCGTTTCGCGAGCAACGCGCGAGGAGAAATCAGCCACCACCACCTGACGATCGTGGATTGGCAGTTGAAGTTGCTGGGTAGCCGAGGGGTATGGGGGGGTAACGGGAACGGTGCTCGACTCCGCCTGTCGTCACAGCTACGTTAGCTGTGGGGCTGTTGTTTATTCTTAGCGTAATAGTTGTGTGCGTTACGAAGCTATGCGCAGCCAATAGGAAATGAAGCTAACGAGGAAGAATGACCAATATAGCTCCCGAATTTCTTCGGAGCGATCGCACACCTATTCTGATGTGTGTAAAACCACTTCTGTCTCACTCTTGCCCGGCGAAGGCGAGAGTGAGCGCGAGGCACTGAAAGCGAGCGAGGACAGGACAAGCCAGATAACGCGTTGATGTTGTGTCTCGTTTTGTCCTTTGGGCGCCGTCACACTCCGTCCTTTGCGTGCGCGATGATCGCAAGGGCTTACGCCAGGGATGGCCACATCGGGCCATTTGGGAGCAAGGCCTCCATGATGTTTACTTTAGCCGCGCGGAAGGGGCCTCGAAAGCCAATGATAACGTGGGCGCATCACGGATAGGGAAAACTCTAGTAGTGTGCGGTACAACCTCATGCCCGTAGGATAGGCTTGAATGACTGAGTATCTTGGGGGCCCCAGCGATCGTTGCCACTTGGGCTCCTAAGAGGGCCAGTTATTTCAGCCTAGGGGTACGGGCCTGCACCGCACGCTACTACTTACACTCTTACAGTTTTCCTATCCGTGATGCGCCCACGTTATCATTGGCTTTCGAGGCCCCTTCCGCGCGGCTAAAGTAAACATCATGGAGGCCTTGCTCCGAAATGGCCCGATGTGGCCATTCCTGGCTTACGCTGAGCACGGGAACCGCTTCGCAGAATCTTGACGCAGACCCGACTCAAGTCTTTTTTTGCGCCATAGGCGAACTTCTCACATTACGCTCTTTATTATAATACATTTATTTGAGATTATTTATGGCTTTACTCTGAGAAATTAGGCAACTACTAGGGCGTAAGGTTGACAAGAGGTACAAAATGGTCTTTTCATTGTTGGCATTGTTGAAAATACATTTTTAAATGAAATACTACAAAATTGTACTACAACGGTTTTAAACTACGAGTAAAAATTAAGAGTACGGATATGAAGAAGCTCAATTAAATGTATTATAATAAAAATGGAGGAATTTGGCAAGCTCTCCTAGGAAGCAAAAAAGACTCGTGCCGTGCCTGGCAATCTGATTGTTGCACGCATGCGGCGAGCAGTCACGAATTCACGATTCCATCTGAGCGTTCGCGCCCGCCGCGCACGCCGTGAAGCGTTCCATCTCGCTCCCCCCTTCGGCCAGAAAGGAGCGAGAAATGACCGCGCGGAATCGTACCCGCCGTCTATGCGCTCAAAGTGGTGGGGATGCTTCGCTGCATGTGTGCGTACCTCACGGACACTAATTCCCACCGGGCGACGAGTAGGCATAGCCCTAGAGAGAGCGAGAACGCAGAGAAAAGGAGCACCGAGGCAGGCAAGCGGTGTGGTGGGAGAATACCCCTCGCGAAGCTCACCGGCCAATATATATGAACTGGACTTTAAGTAAGTAACACCTGGGTCTATGACAACAAGCAGAACATAACCTAAAAGTCAGAGCAGTGGAAGGGAATACAGGAGAGAGTGAGTCGATTATAATAGAGAAATATAATAAATGTGTCCAGTCATGCATAGAGGTCAGTAACATCATGAGTTATAAATGTTTTCAATGTAAAAAAGAAAAGTATAAAAGATATTTATGAATGTCAGACTTGTCTAACAAGGAGAGGTTCCCAGGTGTCCGCCTCCGATTGCTTTGAATTTTGGATGTTTTAGAGGACCGAAAAATAAGATATACGTGTTTTTTTATAGCGGCCCGTTTTCATATTTAGGGGATGAAACCACCCCCCAAAGTTATAAGATTTTCAGGTGATCATCTCCAATTGCTTTAGTTCTTGGACATGTTTTACAGGACCGAAAAATAAGATATACGTGTCATTTTATTTTGGCCTGTTTGAATGTTTAGGGGGCGAAACCACCCCTCCAATGTTCATACGGGGTACAAAATTGTGTTGAGTAAAACTTCATATAAATTTCATTTGCGTCATAATTTACTGTATGATATTACTTGTCGTTAGTCACCGTTATCAGGGGGTAACTATGAGGGGTGGTTTCACCCCCTAACATTCAAGCAGGCCAAAATAAAAACACACGTATTTCTTATTTTTCGGTCTTCTAACTAAAACATATCCAAAAACCAAAGCAATCGGAGATGATCACCTGAAAATCTTATAACTTTGGGGCGTGATTTCACCCCCTATATATGAAAACGGGCCGCTATAAAAAAACAAGTATATCTTATTTTTCGGTCCTCTAAAACATATCCAAAATTCAAAGCAATCGGAGGCGAACACCTGGGAACCTCTCCTTGTAAGAGGATTTCATCAAAGCTGTGCCAAACTAAAGTCCAGTTCAAATATATTGGCCGGTGAGTTTTGTTTCGCGAGCAGCGCGCGAGGAGAAATCAGCCACCACCACCTGACGATCGTGGATTGGCAGTTGAAGTTGCTGGGTACCCGAGGGGTATGGGGGGGTAACGGGAACGGTGCTCGACTCCGCCCGTCGTCACAGCTATATACGTTAACTGTGGGGCTATTGTTTATTCTTAGCGTAATAGTTGTGTGCGTTACGGAGCTATGCGCAGACCAATAGGAGATGAAGCTAACGAGGAAGAATGACCAATAAAGCTCCTGAATTTCTTCGGAGCGAACGCACACCTATTCTGATGTGTGTAAAACATTGTCTCTATACGGGCACGGTTTGGTGTACACGATACGGACTTGTCGCTATCCCCACCACTTCTGTCTCACTCTTGCCTGGCGAAGGCGAGAGTGAGCGCGAGGCACTGAAAGCGAGCGAGGACAGAACAAGCCAGATAACGCGTTGATGTTGTGTCTCGCTTCGTCCTTCGGGCGCCGTCACACTCCGTCCTTTGCGTGCGCGATGATCGCAAGGACTTACAGTGAGCACGGGAACCGATTCGCAGAATCTTGACGCAGATCCGACTCAAGTATTTTTTTGCGCCATTGGCGAACTTCTCACATTACGATTACGCCCTTTATTATAATACATTTATTTGAGATTATTTATGGCTTTACTCTGAAAAATTAGGCAACTACTAGGGCGTAAGGTTGACAAGAGGTACAAAATGGTCTTTTCATTGTTGGCATTGTTGAAAATAAATTTTTAAATGAAATACTACTATTGCCCGATGAGAAGATGAGCTACTACCCACAAGCTGAAATGTCACAGGGGCAAGGGGAATCGCCTGTTCGCTCCACCCTATCCCCTCCAAGAAGTCCTAGTTTTCGGTTCTTAGCGGCTAGCCGTATCCGCGGATTGTCGCGATTAGTTGCGTTCGAGTTCTTCGTCACGGGACGAACTGTGTTGGAGGGGATAGGTTGACGCGAGTGGACGATTCCCCTTGCCCCTGTGACATTTCAGTTTGTGGGTAGTAGCTCATCTTCTCATCGGGCAATAGTACAAAATTGTACTACAACGGTTTTAAACTACGATTAAAAATTAAGAATACGGATATGAAGAAGCTCAATTAAATGTATTATAATAGAAATGGAGGAATTTGGCAAGCTCTCCTAGGACGCAAAAAAGACTCGTGCCGTGCCTGGCAATCTGACTGTTGCGCGCATGCGGCGAGCAGTCACGAATTCACGATTCCATATGAGCGTTCGCACCCGCCGCGCACGCCGTGAAGCGTTCCATCTCGCTCCCCCCTCCGGCCAGAAAGAAGCGAGAAATGACCGCGTGGAATCGTGACCCGCCGTCAATGTGCTCAAAGTGGTGGGGATGCTTCGCTGCATGTGTGCCTACCTCACGGACACTAATTCCCACCGGGCGACGAGTATACTGTATTCCACATTAGAGCATACCGATTTCGCGCAGGCACGACCCTCAGGAGGCGTTGCTACGCTCGACTCCTATGTTTTTCTCCGTCGCACGGCCCTCTACTTACTCTCTCTGTTAACTTTTCGTGCACTGTTTACCTTGACAACGGTCAGATCCTGCGTTTGGGATTGTACCAGTTATTCATTGGAAATTACCACGACCAATCGTTTGCGGTTCAAACGGTGGGTAGCAGTGGGGGCTGCGCAGATCGGTCGCAAATCGGTAGGGGCGTCGGTATGCTCTCATATGGAATACAGTATAGGCATAGCCCTATATAGAGAGAGCGAGAACGCAGAGAAAAGGAGCACCGAGGCAGGCAAGCGGTGTGGTGGGAGAATACCCCTCGCGAAGCTCACCGGCCAATATATATGATACCGACCTTAGATAAGCAAAATCTTATCAAATTAGCCCCAAAGATTGTTCTGCTAAAGTTTTCTTTAAAAAACGATTCAGGTATTTGATATAAGGTATTGTAAATTTAATCCCCGACAAAACGAGCCAAAGGAATCAAAAATCGGTTGAGAATTGACGGAGATACGGAATTTTGACCGCAAAAAGTCACTTTGGAACCACTGTGCTACGCGTGCGAAACACGGCCGACTCTGCAGTCGGGACTCCGAGCAAAACTTACCTACAATTAGTCGCGGGGAGTCAATGCCCGCCTCTGCTGATTGTAGCACTTCTGCCTTGCAATTCCGCCGAGCTAAATGCATTATGTGCCCATAAAACGCGCTGGTCTGCAGTTTAGCCGTTCACGGGCAACCTTTTTTCCCCGGCATGGTTAGCGGGCTCACAAAAATGTGCCCGCCCAGTCGCCTGCAAATTCCAGCGAACGGGCGTACACATCAGCAACGATGACGTTCACCGTCACCCGTGCCAACTTCTTTTTCGGCTAACGACTCCCCTCGCTTTTTCACATACCTTTACCGCGGTCTGGATGGATCGAAAATTGAACTGTCTTGATCGGGCCCAGGATTTTCGGTAATAAATAAAATATTAGCAGTACTCCAAATATACAGTAGGTAGGTATACATGTACTATTGCCCGATGAGAAGATGAGCTACTACCCACAAGCTGAAATGTCACAGGGGCAAGGGGAATCGCCTGTTCGCTCCACCCTATCCCCTCCAAGAAGTCCTAGTTTTCGGTTCTTACAAGGGGAGGACACCATGAGGCACACATCGATTTTGATGAGCCTTGGCACGATGAATCTATGTCGAAAATAAGTAAATACGTGTCCGAGCGTTTCTGCCAATGGGCCTTAATAATAGAGATATTTACATATAAATTATTAAACATTTCATAGCACTCGTATAAAACATAAAAGCCATAACCTCCACTTAAAGATATGCCGTGGAGCGTTCGGTATGACGTCGGCGTGGTGTTGTTGCAGTCGTGAGTTCGATTCCGCCCCTGTGTCATATGTATCCCCCCCAAAAAACTTCAAAAAAAGTAAAAAAATTACGCCAAGTACATGAAATCACAAAAAAATAGAAGAAAATATACAACCCCCCCCCCCCAAAAAAAAAATAGAAGGAAATATACAATATAAAAAAATATGTGAAATCAAAATGAGCTGCAAGTACATAAAGGTGCTTTCCAACTGCGGTAATGATGACACAACTACAAATACACAGCTAAAATGCTGTATTCGTACATTCTATTACTCATATCGCGGACATTTTAATTAACCCATCAGAATAAAAGAATCCCATTTAAAAACATTGTCGTAAATTAATAGCTTTACAAAATTAATGATATACAAAAATTGCGCGAATTATAACAATGGTTATTTATATAATGATATTTTAATAGGAATAAATATTTTATTCAAAATACTTGGCGCTGCTCCCCGAATTGGTGTTGCTAAACTGAATAAATATGTATAAATTGCATTAATCTTTTCCTTTCTTTCTTGTGCGTGCGTTCGTGAATGTGTTTATTAGGTATACATTGTAAGGGAGCTGTTGCAAATTATTAATACTAAACCAATTAACATTTTTTCGGTTTCGCAGCGCCAAGTATTTTGAATAAAATATTTATTCCTATTAAAATATCATTATATAAATAACCATTGTTATAATTCGCGCAATTTTTGTATATCATTAATTTTGTAAAGCTATTAATTTACGACAATGTTTTTAAATGGGATTCTTTTATTCTGATGGGTTAATTAAAATGTCCGCGATATGAGTAATAGAATGTACGAACACAGCATTTTTTAGCTGTGTATTTGTAGTTGTGTCATCATAAGCGCAGTTGGAAAGCACCTTTATGTACTTGCAGCTCATTTTGATTTCATATATTTTTTTATATTGTATATTTCCTTCTATTTTTGGGGGGGGGGGGGTTGTATATTTTCTTCTATTTTTTTGTGATTTCATGTACTTGGCGTAATTTTTTTACTTTTTTTTAAGTTTTTTGGGGGGGATCTCACTTCTTTTTACAAAGATAATTTGCATAGCGAATGACTTTAGATAATTTTTAATATTATATTTATTATTATCTTCATTTTTTTGTGATATCAAACTACGAATAAACTTCGGATAATTGGGATTGGTGGAATTGATTTATTTAAAAATTTGAATTTTCAGATATAAAGCAAACATATGAATAAACTCATTTAATTAATATAATAATAATAATGCTATGTTTCAATAAATTTTTTTCTGATGTAGATCGCACTGCATCATCTTCTGCTTCGATTATCTGTAAATAAATATAAAAGCCACATTTTAGTTATATACCTTAATGTAGAACTTATAGAGTAGTCTTTTGCTCTAGTGAGTGTAGAGACTACATAATGTGTCCGAAGGAGGTGAGAACATATGGTAGAAAGTTTTGTTGGAGGATATTTAAAAAATGCTAATGGTAATTTAGCGAAAATGAATGAAGAGATTCAATATTTTTATTGGTGTTGGTTTAGTATATTTATTGGTGAATTGAAATACTGTTAATGGAAAACTAGTAAAATTAATGAATAGTTTAGAAACTACTGTGGATTTTATTAATTACAGTATTACGAATGTCTTTCACAAAAGATTGAAAAGCATCAACGGAGATGTGTTTTCAGTGTACTTTCTTTACTAATGTGACTTGCTTTACATTGCAAGCAGTCCACCATAATCTATTTTCTTAATAATTCTTAATGCTATGTCTTTAGACAAATTTTGTCGATGTACCTTATTTGACATATTTCCAGAAACTTGTGCAAAACAAGATGCTCTGTCTATCTCTCTAATCTTCTCCGGACAACCTCCATGCCTGTGCATGCCCTTCATTTCTATCCATCCAAGCCTGTGCGTCCCCTTCAATTTTACTATCTAAGCCTGTGCGTCTCCTTCATTTTTATCGAAGTCCTGTGCGTCCCCTTCATTTCTATCTATAATATAATAATCTTTACATAAAATAAAAACTGGTATACAAATACAAATATCTGGCAATTTAAATTCAATGCAATTTTCTACTACAATATATTATTTTGTACAAGCATGGTACAAATTTCTAGAAACTTATGCGAAAGAAGGTGCTTCTCTGTCGAACCTTCTCCGGACAACTTCCAAGTCTGCGACTCTACATAAGAAATCTATTAAATAAATTTGGCGACTTACCTTGTTAATTGAGACAATAATTCAGTCGCTTATTTAGTGTAAAAACTCGTGACATTTCAAATTTGGACAACTTACCTTATTTGACACTTGCAGGTTATGATGGAATGACACTTGGTAGGTTATAAAATTCAAAATAGTATACATAGGTATATATATATACAATGACGGACGACGATCCCGGCCGAATAATCCCGAGAGTCGACGAACGAAACATACACTAGTTTCTTTTGGTTGAAGGTGTGCGTGTAACGCGTATATACGTATTATGTCGACGAAAATTTTGACTGGAGAAGAAGAATCAGAATCAGAATCAGAAGAAAAATCTTACCGTTTCTGACAGATCCATGACATGATATTACGATATCTCTGTCATGCATGGACCGATTTTATTGAACTTGGTCTTATTCGAAAGCTTATGTGTGGTTTACACAAGAAAAATACCATTAAATTTAGGAAATATTGCAGGCGTGATGAGATATTAATGAAATAAGTTTCAGGTTAGGTTGGATTAGCTCAGCGACCAGTAAATGATAGCAGTAGCGACAGTCGCCATATATAGGGTGTCTTTCCTGTACTTTTTTCCTGTACTTGGCGTCGAGACGCTACCGCGTCTCTAGATATATTTTTTCATACTTTATTTTTTCACACTTTATTTTTCCCACACTGTATGAATAGTGAGAAAAAAGCTAACGGTAGTAACATTCATTATTAATTTTTTTAAATGTATAATTAAAATTAAAGTTTTTTTTTAACGTGGGGAAATTTTCAAAAGACATCCCGACACCTCCAGAAGGGAGTCCGCCGAAATCCGAGGGACCGTTAGCTTTTTTCTCACGGTTCATACAGTGTGGAAAAAATAAAGTATGAAAAAATATATAAGATACAGGCGGAATCGAACTCACGACTGCAACAACATCACGCCGACGTCATACCGAACGCTCCACGGCATATCTTTGAGTGGAGGTTATGGCTTTGATGTTTTATATGAGTGCTATGAAATGTTTAATAATTTACATGTACATATCTCTATTATTAAGGCCCATTTTCAGAAACGCTCGGACACGTATTTACTTATTTTCGACATAGATTCATCGTGCCAAGGCTCATCAAAATCGATGTGTGCCTCATGGTGTCCTCCCCTTGTCAGTGAATTCTTAACCGATTTTTATCTTTTTTAGTCGTTTTGTCTGGGATTAATGAAGAACTTATTTATAAACTTTTTATAATTTCACAAGTTCTGTCGTCTGGAAGCAGCGTAGACCTATCAAAGTTCCAATCTTTTTCTCTCGAAAAGAACAAAAATTTAATTAGGGAGTATGGATGGTGTATTATGCCATCATCAGTCCACAAAATTTTAATTCAAGCAAAAGACGTTTTAAACTCGACTATTCTGCCGATTGGTCAGATGTCGGAGGAAGCCCAGGAATCTAGGAACAAAGATTTTAAATGATTCCGACAATATAATACTAGAAAAACTTCGAGGTTTTCGACAAATGAGGATATAATGCATAATTTATTAATAACATCGGATCTTTTAATTTCGATTTTGAGGTCCGAATGGCCAACTTCGTCTGTTGAACTCGAAAAACACGCAGAATATCTTTTGTCTAATTTTAAAGAAGATGTAGAAAATATGGAAGAAGACTAACTTGTTTAAATTTAAATTGTTTAAATTATATTTATTTTTTGTTTTATTTTCTTTTGATGTTGTCGGGAAAAAATGGTTAATAAACTCGTTTCGGAACCAGATGATCACAATTTGTATTTTTTAATCCCTAAAGAACGATTTGGAAAACTACTATGTGACATTTTAGCAAATTTAATCCCAGAGAAAACGAGTAAAACATGATAAAAACCGGTTAAGAATTCACTGAGATACGGAATGTTGTCCACAGAAAGGCACTTTGAGCGCTGTCGCCAATGAAACAAAATCGGATTGACACCGCAATGGCAAATGGTGGCAGTTAATTCCTTTCTGAATTTGTTTATTACATTCTTACCCACATTCTAAATGCAAAATATGTGGTTGGGAAAGATTCGATAAAGTTTTATTTACTAATAAACAATAATAAAATCGTAAAAAAATGAATCACGGTTTTTGACGTTCTTCGATATTTCTGAACGCTATTAGGTTCTATAATCATACATTAAATTGATATTTTAGACGGTTCTAGTTGTAGTAAACTCGGTAAACATTCCCAATTTTCAGCCATTGTAAAGTTGTATTTCAAACATTCTGACTTCTCAACAAATCGCCTGTTTTCACCATGTCTTTCCGCTATTGCCAAGTGCCAATTAAAGATTTTACGTAAAAAAAACTACTTAGGTAACCAAAATCTTATCAAATTAGCCCCACAGATTGTTCTGCTAAAGTTTTCATCCAACTTTGTCAGAAAAAAGATAGAAAAAAACACGTTTTGGTCAGAATTCAGGTCCCATACAGCACACTCTCCTTGCGGCATAGTTGCAGCATACTTGCGGCGCAAGATGGCAAGGACTCATGTAAGGTTGCCGCAACTATGCAGCAAAAATTCTATGTCCGCCTGCTGCAAAGTTGCACGGCAACTTTGAGGCAATTATTCACAAAATATATTTCCACGGGAAAAACTGTTAAAAAAAATAAAAAAAAAGTTATCGGGTTCAGGGCGACTTGAACACCGGGCCGCCCGCATGACAATCTGACGCGCTACCGCTGGGGCTACGGAACCTTCTTGGATATAGATTACTGTAAATGGTATATACAGTGATTAAGCATACTTGCGGCATACTTGCGGCATAGTTGCGGCAAACTTGCGGCATAGTTGCGGCAAACTTGCGGCATAGTTGCGGCAAACTTGCGGCATACTTGCGGCATAGTTGCGGCATACTTGCGGCAAACATGCGGCATACTTGCGGCATACTTTCGGCATACTTTCGGCATACTTGCGGCATAAGTTGCGTTGCAACTATGCACTGCAACTATGCCGCAACTATACAGCAACAATTCTATGTCCGCTCCGCGCAACTTTGCACGGCAAATATGCCGCAACCATACAAGATCGCAAGGTTACTGCAACCATCCTGCAACTTTGCCGCAACGAAGTGTGCTGTATGGGGTATTTTATATTATAGCAAATTTAATCCCCGACAAAACGAGTCAAAGGAATCAAAAATCGGTTGAGGATTGACGGAAATACAGAATTTTTGACCGCAAAAAGTCACTTTGGAACCATGTGCGTAGATACTATTGCCCGATGAGAAGATAAGCTACTACCCACAAGCTGAAATGTCACAGCGGCAAGGGGAATCGCCTGTTCGCTCCACCCTATCCCCTCCAAGAAGTCCTAGTTTTCGGTTCTTAGCGGCTAGCCGTATCCGCGGATTGTCGCGATTAGTTGCGTTCGAGTTCTTCGTCACGGGACGAACTGTGTTGGAGGGGATAGGTTGACGCGAGTGGACGATTCCCCTTGCCCCTGTGACATTTCAGCTTGTGGGTAGTAGCTCATCTTCTCATCGGGCAATAGTACCTACATTATACGCGAGGCAAGCGATTCGCCACAGTGATCGCCAGCGACGGGCTTGATCTAATTTTCGGCCAGCCACTTTTCCTCGTCACGTAATTACGCGAGAGAAGTTTGATGTTCACGGCCGACATCGTCGACCTTTGCAAACGATCACGATTAGCAGCGATGCTATATACGTAATCACGCGCCTCTTATGCCGGGTTTACACCAAGGCGAACACGAACAAAAACAGTGTTCGCGAACGTTTTCATCTGTTCTAGTCGTGTTCACTCCACCGCAAACATGAACAAAACTCAGCGTATGAATCGTATGTAAATGTTTCGTTCTGTTTGCGACGGTGTGAACACGACAAGAACAGAGGAAAACATTCGCGAACACTGTTTTTGTTCGTGTTCGCCTTGGTGTAAACCCCGCATTACGAAACTCGCAAACACTTGGGAACATCGGAGATTGCATAGTACCAGGTTGGCTTAAATCCGTCGCTAACACAGTCCAACAAAATGAAACTTTTTTTCTGTTCTGCAATATCCATTGGGTGATTCTTGTAGAGTTTTGCGCCCTGTACCCATACAGCACACTTCGTTGCGGCAAAGTTGCAGGATGGTTGCAGTAACCTTGCGATCTTGCATGGTTGCAACGCAATGTCGATGTATGGTTGCGGCATAGTTGCCGTGCAAAGTTGCGCGGAGCGGACATAGAATTGTTGCTGTATACTTGCGGCATAGTTGCGTTGCAACTATGCCGCAAGTATGCCGCAAGTTTGCCGCAAGTATGCCGCAACTATGCCGCAACTATGCCGCAACTATGCCCCGCAAGTATGCCGCAAGTATGCCCCGCAAGTATGCTTAGTCACTATATATACCATTTACAGGAATCTATATCCAAGAAGGTTCCGTAGCCCCAGCGGTAGCGCGTCAGATTGTCATGCGGGCGGCCCGGTGTTCAAGTCCCCCTGAACCCGATAACTTTTTTTTTATTTTTTTTAACAGTTTTTCCCGTGGAAATATATTTTGTGAATAATTGCCTCAAAGTTGCCGTGCAAAGTTGCCTCAAAGTGCCGTGCAACTTTGCAGCAGGCGGACATAGAATTTTTGCTGCATAGTTGCGGCAACCTTACATGAGTCCTTGCCATCTTGCGCCGCAAGTATGCTGCAACTATGCCGCAAGGAGAGTGTGCTGTATGGGTATACGAATCCACAAACCGTTTGTCGCCATCACCCTCAGTTTTTGAAAAACTCGACTTTGAAAAAAACTGCAAATTTTCAACTTTGAACATCTTTTGTGTCGAAACGGTAATAGTTATACGATTGATCGTTGCGCCAAATTATTCTATGAACCCTCCCGAATACAACGATAAGGGAGAGTGGGGGAATTACGAACACCTAAGCGGGAAAGCAAACGGAACGGAAACTATGTGACATACGAATTGGTTTTTTATTTATAAACATACTTAAACTAGTCCTCTATAAACTGCTCTAACGAATTTTACAAATATTTTAATAAAACTTAATTTTATAATGAAAAAACCAAACCCATGCTGTTCGGAATTACCCGACTGCTGGTCGGGTAATTCCGAACAGAGTGCTAAATATCACAGAAGTCGCAGAGAAAGCACGATTTCAATGGTTAACCCATAAAAACGTTGCTACAACCTATACCTAATGTATTTTTCAAACTACACTTCTTGTGCATTAGAAAATAATTGTAATTGGTCGGAATATCGAAAAAAATAGTAAAGGCCGTTTTTTGAATTTTTTTTGTCTGACCCTGTAATGAAAATTAAAAAATCCCTTTTGTAGATTTAAGTAAGTTTTATACATGCTGAAAATTTCATCAAAATCGGTTATTGTTGCTAATCTCAAAGGTTCGAGATTACCCTAGTAGAAATACAACTGGGGAAAAAGTGGGGCGCTAGTTAGTTTTTCCCTTGGTGCAACTAGCGCCCTACTAGGAATCCCTACTAGTTCCCTACTAGTCATGTAATGCTTTTCCCTCCCAGGCGATAGTGTGGAAAAACTGGTAGGGAAAACTAGCTCAAAACTAGTAGGGAAAACTAGCTCAAAACTGGTAGGGAAAACTAGCTCAAAACTAGTAGGGAAAACTAGCTTAAAACTAGTAGGGAAACTAGCTTAAAACTAGCGAACGTTTATTGTCTCGAATTTTGAAAAAAATATTACAAATACCAGTTAAATTGACAGAAAATATTTATTTAATAAAATTAATTAGTAACAATTTAAAAATATTATAATTTTAGTCAGCTTCTTCGGTAATAGCTGTATTCTTTCTCTGGCTTCTACCTCCGCTCCAATCCTTAGCGTTGGGCAATACATCGCTTAAGGCCTTTTCGTATTCCTTCACTTGAAGCCTTTCATTGTTTAAACTCCTTTGCCCATCGATGAAATCTAAAAAATTTTCTTGATCAATGTATCGAAAAAACATAAAACTTATTCAAGTGTTCAGTAATAAATTAATTATACTTTGTACAGTAGTCGAGAAAACTGTATCTTTTAATATCAGCTGTTTAGTACTGCTCTTCTTGACTGCCGTAAATTGTATCGCTAAGAAGTATATACTGCTTTAGCTTATATAAATCGAATGGGGGGCATTCAATATCCTACATTAAATCGTTTAGCTAGAAATATTTGGCAGTGGTGCGAAGAAAGGGATATCTGGATAGTCGCCTCTTATATACCCTCACAAGAGGATACAGACGCTGATAGAGAATCGAGAAGAACAAACATTGATACAGAATGGGAATTAGCAAATTTTGCATTCAAAAAAATCGTGAGCAGATGGAGTTACCCAGAGATTGATTTATTTGCCTCAAGAAGTAACACCAAGATAAATAAATTCTGTTCTTGGAAAAGAGATCCAGAAGCATGGACCATTGATGCGTTCACACTGGATTGGAAAAATTTGAAATTCTATGCCTTTCCGCCCTTTTCCGTAATACTAAAAGTATTACAGAAAATAAGAAATGATAAAGCGTGTGGTATTTTAGTTGTACCAAATTGGCCTTCCCAGCCTTGGTATCCTGTGTTTATATCTATGCTTATGGATAAACCAGAAATTTTTTCACCATCACCTAATCTCTTATTATCTCCCTGCAGATCCTTGAAACACCCCCTGGCAAGTCATCTTTCCCTGGTTGCAGGAAAATTATGCGGATAGCATACAAAAAGAAGAACCTGTCTGAAAATGCCATCAATATTTTGATTTCATCCTTAACAGATTCAACATTGCGTCAATATAATTCTGGTTTAAAAAATTGGTGGAATTTTTGCAAAAAATTCAAATTGGATCCTTTCCAGGCGGGTATTGAACCTATGTTACAATATTTATCTCAACGTTTTGACAATGGAGCCTCTTATGGTACTCTCAACACCGAGAGATCAGCAATATCGCTCATCAGCCTCGATGATTCCTCAAACAATCCAATAATGACTCGCTTCTTCAAAGGTGTATTCAAATTACGACCTACAAAAGCGAAATATGAATCGATTTGGGATATTGAAGTAGTCTTGAGATGGACAGAAGAGTTAGAACCTCTCGAGACCCTCGATTTAAAACAATTGACCTACAAACTAGTAATTCTAATGGCATTGGCAACTGCACATAGAGTTCAAACTTTGGCGTTAATAAAGATCAACAATATTTCTATTTCACAAGAAGGAGTCCAGATAACAATAACTGAGGCAATTAAAACTTCGAAAGTAGGAACGGATCAACCAAAGTTCTTTTTACCATTCTTCAAAGAGAGATCAAAGGCATGTGTAGCAAGAGCCATTATTCGTTACTTGGCAGCAACCAAAGACTTGAGGAAAAGTGAGAAAACTCTATTTATTACTATAAATAAACCTCATCGGGCGGCAAACTCACAATCCGTCAGTAGATGGATAAAAGAGTGTCTTAGACAAGCTGGAATTGACACACGATTCACAGCTCACAGTACACGACACGCGGCGACTTCGGCAGCTGATCGAAAAGGAATTGACATTAATATAATACGGAAAACAGCCAGTTGGTCGGGACAATCAGAGGTCTTCGCCAAATTCTACCGAAGACCGATTTCTTCTGATCGAGGTGTATGTGTACCGCTACTTCCGCTAGGCTGAGTCACAAGATTTAGAGAGTATAGGGTAAAAACTGTCTATGGTACGCCCCTGCGCGCCATGACGGTCACCATAGTTTCATAATTTTCAGAGCTACATAGACACTTGTCAACAAGAAAGAGGAAATTTTCGTGATTGGGAGGGTTTTTAAGGGAGGGTTGTAATCCCTTCGAACGAGACTCTCATATAATTACAATCGAACGTCACTTACAGGTAAGTTCGTTTGATTTTCAATTATATTTCAAGTCTCGTTCTCCGGGATTACACATAGGTAGATGTTTAGAGTTACAATTTTAACATTAAC
Source organism: Andrena bicolor (assembly GCA_960531205.1). Taxonomy (NCBI): domain Eukaryota; kingdom Metazoa; phylum Arthropoda; class Insecta; order Hymenoptera; family Andrenidae; genus Andrena; species Andrena bicolor. Next base: position 27,069,368 of record OY482664.1, read on the forward strand.
GAATTTTTCCACTTTCTTTATTTTTTTTTTTTTTTTATTAAGAGGAGAATTAATATTGTAAGAAATACATATATATATGTATCTATGTTTTACAGATCTCCTAAAACTTTTGAAACAAACACACCTCGATCAGAAGAAATCGGTCTTCGGTAGAATTTGGCGAAGACCTCTGATTGTCCCGACCAACTGGCTGTTTTCCGTATTATATTAATGTCAATTCCTTTTCGATCAGCTGCCGAAGTCGCCGCGTGTCGTGTACTGTGAGCTGTGAATCGTGTGTCAATTCCAGCTTGTCTAAGACACTCTTTTATCCATCTACTGACGGATTGTGAGTTTGCCGCCCGATGAGGTTTATTTATAGTAATAAATAGAGTTTTCTCACTTTTCCTCAAGTCTTTGGTTGCTGCCAAGTAACGAATAATGGCTCTTGCTACACATGCCTTTGATCTCTCTTTGAAGAATGGTAAAAAGAACTTTGGTTGATCCGTTCCTACTTTCGAAGTTTTAATTGCCTCAGTTATTGTTATCTGGACTCCTTCTTGTGAAATAGAAATATTGTTGATCTTTATTAACGCCAAAGTTTGAACTCTATGTGCAGTTGCCAATGCCATTAGAATTACCTATGCCTATTGTATACCGAAGAAGCTGACTAAAATTATAATATTTTTAAATTGTTACTAATTAATTTTATTAAATAAATATTTTCTGTCAATTTAACTGGTATTTGTAATATTTTTTTCAAAATTCGAGACAATAAACGTTCGCTAGTTTTAAGCTAGTTTCCCTACTAGTTTTAAGCTAGTTTTCCCTACTAGTTTTGAGCTAGTTTTCCCTACCAGTTTTGAGCTAGTTTTCCCTACTAGTTTTGAGCTAGTTTTCCCTACCAGTTTTTCCACACTATCGCCTGGGAGGGAAAAGCATTACATGACTAGTAGGGAACTAGTAGGGATTCCTAGTAGGGCGCTAGTTGAAAAACTAACTAGCGCCCCACTTTTTCCCCAGTACTAGGGATATAAGGAAAACTAGATATGGACTTGACAGTTTGAGTCAGGTTATAACTAGCCAGGAATTGAAAGGGAAAAACTGGATGTGCACTAGTTAGCCAGAGTCGAGTTACAACTATTCCAGTTTTACAGACTGGGTTTTAGGCGGAATTTGGTTAGTTTTTCCTTTCTAGTTTTTCCCTATCCAAGCCCGGCTATTACCTCACCAGAAATAGGGAAAAACGAGACAAATTTCTACTAGGGTACCCCATCCGAGTTGTTCGTCATTGCCCCACGACATCAAAAAATAGAAAAGAATGTATTTCAGCGGTTAGAATCATAATTCAAGCCACGCCTTAGTCCCAAAATGTTGGTAAAAAAGTGCTTTATTTGAACTTAAAAAATCCCTATTGAATCCTTAATTCAACAGTCATTACGTGTAATTGAAAATGAACAAAATATTACTTGAAACATGATGAAAATAATAAATTGCGTTTATCATGACTAGCATGAGCATTCTGTATTTATTACTTTCTGCCCGGCGTTGGATAGGGTAAATCCGGGACACGCGGTCGAGCTAATTTGAAATGGCTATTAAACTCATCCTGATATTATTTATTTTATGAGAATAAACCTAATATGTTCAGAATTTTATGCTGATTCAGAAAAACTGATCGATATTTGCTTTAAAACAATATTTGCTGAAAAAGGGTTGAAAACTGAAGTCATAGCATCTGACCACTTCTCCCGAGGTGCCGGGAGAAATAGTCTTCGTTGTTAGGACAGGTGGTCCAAATCTTGTAACTCAATTTTAACCAACTTACAACTATCCAATAGACTTGAAACTTTGCAGGTGTACGTAGTTTGGATGACAACACAAAATTATGGGGAAAAAACCCTCGAAGCGTTTAAAAAATTACCCAATCATCAATAAATATCACCTATAACCACAAATCCAAATCACTTGAAATGAGCTACTCGCGATATTCTCGAAAACGACAAAAAGTCGCTACGTTCAGGTCGCTAGTCGAGAAAAGATCAGACACGTACAAATAGTAAAATATAAACACTAAAAAGAAATAAATAAAAAAATGCATAATTTTTTTTTTAAGTTGAACGAATTTATTTAAAATGCCATCACAGTGGTATTCCCCCTTAACTGATAGAATAAAAATGTAGAAAGTGAGCGATCTCTCATCAGGGCCGATCCTGGGTTGTTGCAGGGGCATTGAGGGGCATCTTCTGCATCCCCGCTAGGAACGGCCCTGTTTCTCATCTATAATTTGAAAATCAGCTATCTATCCCAATTATAACTCGACCGTCTCACCTTTCTGCAGGGAGAGGTAGTCTTCGTGTTAGCTTCGCAAGGAAAGATTAATATGACTAAATACTTTTGCTGTATTGCCCCTCAATACCTCTACTATCTTATTGCCTAAAACATTAAACGAAAATTAGCTTAGAAGTATATTTAAAACACGATCCTGTACATCACTGTTTGACAAAAGAGGTTAAATGTAGCGTCCACTTAACTTTTGTAACTTGTAAATCGCGGAAAACACAGAAAGAAGTGTGGTGACGCTATTCGGTCAACTGTTTGACTCCTAGAAAAGCAATTCTTCTGGCCCTTAACGCGCTATTGCGTCTTGGGTCTGAGATATAACGAGTCGACCGACTCTCCGGCCCGACCGCGTCTCCCGGATTTACCCTACGACCTAAACTATTAGCTAGTGGAGAGGAAGCATCGTTTTTATTTATTAAAGCGCCGTAACATCGCATTCGCGATTACCCCGCGTTCGTAATTCCCCCACTCTCCCTTATAAGTTATTATTGCATTATGAACATTTAAATGTGTTTAAACAATGAACAAAGGGGAAAGGACACACAAAATGCACCCATTTTTGCAGATACCTTTCAATTTATTTCCAAAACTAAGGGTTTGGGAGAAAATCTGACCATTCCACGCGATGCAGCAGAGAGTTTTACTTCGGAAAGAGTCAATAGAAGTGGTAAGTCTCGTTTTGTTTTCAATACTGAAGCGAAATAGTTTGGAAAAACGCGCGGCGCCGACAGTGGTAGTCAACTCGCCTTAAGCGATTGTGTTACGCTGACAAGGGAACACCGCGAACCCGGACTCACCGATTGGAATGCAACTTTGTGGGTTTTTAGAGTGACTCAAAACAAGAACAACGGTGTGTTTCATTTGTGCCCTATCGCCCTTTAAGGGAGTGAAAACTAACCTCAAAGTCAAATAGACACTCCCACTTTGTCGCGTATAACTCCTAAAGTACAAGGGACAGAAAAAAATGTTTCGAACAAAAGTTTAATGGTGCAATGAGCACTGCAAACTTGAATTAACAAAATTTTGAAAAGAGTTTAAAAAAAAAATATCTGAACGAAAAAAAACTTTTTTCAAAATTTTGTTAAAGCAAGTTTGCAGTGCTCATTGCACCATTAATCTTTTGTCTGAAACATTTGTTTCTGTCTGTTTTAGTTTGGGAGTTATATGCGAAAAAGTGGAAGTGCCTATTTGTCTTTGAGGTTAGATTTCACCCCCTTAAAGGGCGATAGGGCACAAATGAAACACACCGTTGTTCTTGTTTCGAGTCACTCTAAAAACCCACAAAGTTGCGTTCCAATCGGTGAGTCCGGGTTCGCGGTGTTCCCTTGTGAGCGGCACTGGATCGCGCGCCGCCGTTGACCACCACTCTCGACATCACGCGTTTTGCCAAACTATTTTACTTCTGTATTGAAAAGGAAACGTAACTGATCACTTCTGTTTATGATTTCCGAAAGAAAAATGTCTGTTGCATCGTGTGGGATGATCAGATTTTCTCCTAGACTCTTAGTTTTGGAAATAAATTGAGAGATTTCATAAAAAATGGGTGCATTGCGGGTGTCATTATCCTTTTGGTCGCTGTTTAAACATATTTAAATGATCATAATGCAATAATAACTTATATCGTTGTATTCGAGAGGGTTCGTAGAATAATTTGACGCAACGACCAACTGAATAACTATTACCGTTTCGACACAAAAGATGTTCAAAGTTGAAAATCTGCAATTTTTTTCAAAATCGATTTTCTCAAAAACTGAAGGTGATAGAACAATTTTACTTACGGATTCGTGTTCAGGGCGAAAAACTCTACAAGAATCACCGAGCGGCTATTGCAGATCAAAAATCGTGTTGGACAGTATAATCACGCGGTGAACAATGCGTCCGACAGCTCGGTGCGGGGGCGCAGCCTTCGGGGTTGTGTCGGGAGTCGCAATGCATTCGTGTCAGAAATTCGCGAAACTAATGTGCCAGTTTGTCATTTTCATCCGAGCGAGGTGTTCGCCTCAGCGGTAAGTCGGACGAATTGTTCGCGGTACGCTCGTGCTCTTAATCCAGTGCCAGCCAGTCGACGTTTTTGTTCCGCCCCTAGAACTCCTAGCAGCAACTTCCCATCGATACACATAGTTCCCATCGCCAAACGACCGCGACGTGACGTCTGCTAATTTATTTTTGCCTCCTTCTATACTGTATTTCACATTAGAGCATACCGACGCCGCTACCGATTTGGGTACAATCCCAAACGCAGGATCTGACCGTTGTCAAGGTAAACAGTGCACGAAAAGTTAACAGAGACAGTAAGTACTATTGCCCGATGAGAAGATGAGCTACTACCCACAAGCTGAAATGTCACAGGGGCAAGGGGAATCGCCTGTTCGCTCCACCCTATCCCCTCCAAGAAGTCCTAGTTTTCGGTTCTTAGCGGCTAGCCGTATCCGCGGATTGTCGCGATTAGTTGCGTTCGAGTTCTTCGTCACGGGACGAACTGTGTTGGAGGGGATAGGTTGACGCGAGTGGACGATTCCCCTTGCCCCTGTGACATTTCAGTTTGTGGGTAGTAGCTCATCTTCTCATCGGGCAATAGTAGAGGGCCGTGCGACGGAGAAAAACATAGGAGTCGAGCGTAGCAACGCCTCCTGAGCAGGGACTTAATACCGGTATGATTTGGATACCGGTATTACGCCAGGGACTTCGTACCGGTATGGTTCGGATACCGGTATTACGGCCAGGGAGTTCATACCGGTATAACTTGGATACCGGTATTACACTATACCGAAACCGATATATTACCGAAAACCGAAATAAATACCGGTATTTTTCCGGTTTTCCTCTTATAGAAATGGTAGGTTAAGATTAAGACAGGTTTTTCTTTTTCAATAAAACAATAAAATATTAAAAACAATCAGACAAATTGTAACGTAATGGTGACAGGACATATTTTAATGAAGAAAATAATCTTTCGACACTAACTTGGGTTGGCGGCACTGCTAACGCTCCACGTTCTCGTCATCGATCTCGAGAACAAATCTTCATTTGTTTATATTCCGCCTCCACTTCATTGCTGAGCCTCTCTGCTATCCCTTTCTCACATGAGGGACGTAAGGGAGACGATATATAAGACGGCATCAAACGACGTCGCTATACTTGGCGTTTGAAATGGACATTCCGACGAATGTAACATTGTAACATCTTATTCTCTTTCACTCGCGATCACACTATACATATTACCAGAAAAATGCTGGTAATTCCTTTGGTTTCGGTATTACAGCGATTTCGGTACTATATCGGTTTAGATATAATTTTGGTAACATAATAGCAGTAATCAAATAATACCGGTTTTAAATCTCTGCTTACAAATATCTTGAAAATTGTAATAGAATAAGAAAACCGAAAAAATTACCGGTAAATATAGGTAAATATACCGGTATTTTCATATACCGGTATGATCTCATACCGGTATTTTTGTATTTCGGTTTCTATAAGGGTTACGATGGTACAACCGAAAAATACCGGTATAATACCGGTATTTTACGTACCGGTAGGATTCCCTGCTCCTGAGGGTCGTGCCTGCGCGAAATCGGTATGCTCTAATGTGGAATATGTACAGTATATTGTAGGTACTATCTATCGTAGGGAATAACGCGTGTGCCACAAATGTAGGCCATCTTCCTGCACTCCGTGGTCTCCTGTCGAGATAGAACCGACCAACAAGCATAACTTTCGGGCATTCGCGCGAACGTGATAAGCATACCGTGAAACGAGCTTTTTCGACAAGCCTGTCACTGTGAAAGGTCAGAACGCATACCTATAGATGTCCTGATGAAAGCACAGGAGAGTCCGTTACTGTGTCTGTTACTCCAAGAGACAGAAGCGTAATAACGGTTCAGGAGCACGCTCATATCTTGGACTTTTTGTTTCTGTTTCGATTTCAGCAGTGCTTAATAGGATCTACCGTGCGTTAATTCGTACGTCTAACGATTTCACGAAAAGGACAGACAGAGGAAGGTTCAACCCATTTTCATCCCGGGGTGGGGGCATCTTAAATTTTCATTTCCCTGTTGAAAGTTCTTTGATACCGGACCGTGGAGTAGCCGGGTCTTTGTTCACCTGTTCACTGTCGGAGGAGAATCCCCAAAGAATAGAGCGGTACAGGGGTTGGGGAAGTGAGTAGTGCAGGAAAGAATACCGCGTCACTTTCCGTTATCAATTGTCTGCTGCGCTCGCCCCGCCCGCTTCACGTTCGATTCCTGTGCGAAGACAGCGTTCGATGATCTCATAACATTGCTGTGGAAATGTAGACCGGACTTTTGAAACTTGCAAGCTCCCACGAGGACATAATAGGGGATTGCCTGCTCTAAACTTTCTAACATCCTCCCCGGTTATCTTACGCGTTTCCAGTCCTCCAATCAAGAATTTTCATCACATCATCGGTGTACTTGACATCGATTCCCCGCGCACCATCAATTTCCTTTCCGTCGATTTCCTTCGCAGCATAAATCTTCTTACCGTCGATACCCCGTGCGCGTTCGTTTTTCCCCCAGCTACGGTATTTCTTAATTCTCGATTTTCGATTTTCGATTTGCGATTTTCTCCGTCTCTCGCCACCTATCCTTCTCTCCGAAGGAAAGTTATTTTCCGCGAAGGCGAAGCCGAAGCCTCTGAAAGGGCACCGCGGCTACGTGCCCACCCATCGATCTACCTACTTACTTACCTGCCTTCTTTTTCTCTTGCTCTGGTCTGGCTGCTATGGTCTCGTCTGGCCTCGTCTGGTTGCGCCTGATCTCGTCTGATCTCGTCCCGGCTCCTCCAGTCTATTCGTCCCGCTCTGTCCGAGACAGCCGGTAGCGAGAGCCTTATCGCTCGAGTTTCGTACGTATACGAGTTTACGGACAGCTTAGAGCCACGACTGCGAAATTCTGCGTCTCGCTCGGCGAAATTGAATCCGACCTCCGGGGAAATGTTCTTGGCATTCGCGACGTCCAGTTTCTCTAGCCCCCTCCTCGCTCCAAGAAATTTGATTACCAAACGCTTCTTGCGAACGTACCCGAGTTCCATCAAATATTGCTCGCCCCGCACCGTACACGTACGAATTACGAAACGCCAGCCATTAAACCCGACATGATCATTGGCGCATAAAACTCGTGCAACTTAATACCGGTTCAAGCGCTTCCGTGTTTGCCTTTGAAACGCGCCCAATGAAATATATACACGTCCGCGTTATTACATTTCAATCACGAGCTTCGGATGGCCGTTCATAGTATTAAACGTATTTTATTTCGCTCGTCGTTGGTTATATAAATAACTGTCGGTGCTTCCGGATTAAAAGCTCGTGGCGGTGCTATCGGTAATGTTTTACAATAACACGGAACGCCGCAAAAGCGTCACGAGCCAAACAGCACTGGTTGGTCGCATTTTACGTAGGTATACGGCTCGCAATCGCAATCTCTTCATCACACTCTTCCTTACTTCTTTCCAATGTCCGATCCCTGTTCTTCTTATGCCGGGTTTACACCAAGGCGAACACGAACAAAAACAGTATTCGCGAACGTTTTCATCTGTTCTAGTTGTGTTCACTTCGCCGCAACCATGAACAAAACTCAGCGTATGAATCGTATGTGAATGTTTCGTTCTATTTGAAGCGGTGTGAATACGACAAGAACAGAGGAAAACGTTCGCGAAAAATGTTTTTGTTCGTGTTCGCCTTGGTGTAAACCCGGCATTATTCGTGAGATACAGCGTTACGTGATTAGCCTCCTAAACGAACAGAAATTGATTCCTCGTATTGACTACATCGCGTATTTAATCCCGCCAGAACTCAGAAGAACAAACGGAAAGGACGCGCCGGCACGCTATTGGAGGTGGTTCTGATGATGCGTCTGACTCATCATCGACCACTCTATACAGTATACTGTATTCCACATTAGAGCATACCGATTTCGCGCAGGCACGACCCTCAAGAGGCGTTGCTACGCTCGACTCCTATGTTTTTCTCCGTCGCACGGCCCTCTACTTACTCTCTCTGTTAACTTTTCGTGCACTGTTTACCTTGACAACGGTCAGATCCTGCGTTTGGGATTGTACCAGTTATTCATTGGAAATTACCACGACCAATCGTTTGCGGTTCAAACGGTGGGTAGCAGTGGGGGCTGCGCAGATCGGTCGCAAATCGGTAGGGGCGTCGGTATGCTCTAATGTGGAATACAGTATACTTGTGGAAACGATACGCTACGCCCGCTGCTGCGATTTTTGCAGTTTGTACCATCTTTTCCGTCAAACACACGGTAATCGACACTTGTGTTTCGGACGTTTCAATTTACATATTTGGATAGAGCGCGAAAGGTAAATGTTTCAAATTCAAATTTAAAAATATTAATCGGACAGAATTTTTTATGAAATATCGAACGTGGGGGAGCTAGTTGCGCCAGTTTCTCCGTTGAGATTCCTCTAGAATCTGGAAAGCAACGGTGGTGGTGGCTCGTATATGCATCCTTCAAAGGGGCGGAATCAAAGGATGGCTCTGGCATAGGTAGTACTTGTCGAGAGGGGATCCCTCGTTATTAAAATTACACAACTGGCCGCGACTCGAAAAACCCCTAGGAGATTTCACGGCAGGAAGAAAAGTTAGCTTTTGCTGCGAAGCATTTCCTTTGGAACGCGAAAGCAAAGGACTGGAGAACATTCGAGGTATTCGTAGGAAAATGTAGCACGGAAATTCTCTGCCCCTCGGGCGTCGAGTTGTACTTTTGTTAAGCTGAAATCAAACGTTCCATCGGTGCCTACTTATTCGCGCTATAAAGATTACAAGCGCGCGCTGATTCGCTCCCGGCGGGGCAGATTTTTCCGCTGGTTCCTCCGTTATCTCTCGTTAGCCGTAGGTCTTGCAACCAGATTGTCTGCCGGCTCGCGCGTATTACTCAAGTTCGGGGTAACGGTGGTTGCAGGGGGCCCCGGAACCGGCCCGGGAGCGGTGTGGCGCGGCTTCTAAGAATTCTCAACGAGTAAAGTGTCGAGTGAGACGAAGGGAAGCGTAAAAACGTTGGCTGCTACTAGCTGCTGGTTAATTGGGTCAATTGCGGCCAAATGTAAACCTGGCGTAGATGTGACCGTACCGAAAACACCGTTCGATATATTCCGAAGCTTGATGGGGAAAAAGTAGCGGAAGAAAACGTAACCGCGTATATATTCTTTTCCCAAGGAGGAGCTCGAGCTTCTTGGAAAAAATCAGCTTTCCTTTCAAGGTACCACGAGAAGGCAGGGCGGAAAAGTTTGAAGGAAACATGGCCGGTGTCTGGCACACGAGGAAACCGATATTTCCAGCGGATATCGACGCTGAAGCTTCTTCTATCGCATAAGAGATTCTTTTGAATGCGAGCAACATACCGCGCGCTACCTGAAAAATTACAATCCCCCGGTGCTTCCTCCGTGATCCTCCCTTCAAAGGTACACCGTAGGTAGGTACGTATATCTCCACGATATTCTGGCTGCTCTGACTGGCCTCACCGCGACCGCTCTGGCTGGTAGCAGAATCCTAATACGATTTCCAAGCCCATTTCGCGCAGACCTAGCCGAGGGCTAAAAGGTTACGCGACCACTGCTCGGAGCAAGCTCACTCGTAAGTCGATCGAATCGGCGCGTTCTCGCATCGATACCATGCCAACGTTCCAACTTCTAGTCAGTAAAAAAGATCACGCCGTTGGCCTATCTTCACCCACTGGACCAAGGCAGAAAATACGATCCCTAAGTAGTACCTATGCTTCGCTCGCTCGCGAAAAGGCCCGCGCCTTCCTGGAATGGAGCTCTGATTTTTAATGCAAACGTTGCAACAGGTGTGCCTACGGCTTGTCGCTTCGTCGAACCTTCCAACTATTTTGTCATCGGGGAGCCCGGAAATTTCAATTCGAGTTGTACGATCGCGCGAGGTTTTCATAGGCTCGAGTAGATCGGATTTCTAGTTCTACCGCTACAGACGGATTCGAATCGAAAGGCAGCGAGGTCGCGAGTCGACCATCGTTCACGGACCGTCGCCCTCGAAACTCCTGGAACTAAGTTAATTTCAGAAACGTCGTCCCGGCGCTTCCGCAAACGAAACTTCCCTCGAGCGAAGATTGAGCCAGGAAAAGAAAGGAAAAGTCGCTCGCAGGAAATGAAAGACGAACGAAGGAAAGCAACCGGAAAGGGAAGAAACTCGGGAGGCGGCTAAACGCCGTCGCGCCGCACGAAACAGACATTTTCAACTCTGACGATGAGTTTCTATGTCCACCGTTACCGTTTTCGATCTCTGCTAATCCGTGCGAGTAATCCGTAACCGATTACTTTCCAACGACCTTGCAGAAACAGGAGACGAAACTTTTACTATTCTATGTACCTATTCTTGTCACTTTTTCCGGCTGCACTGGCGTCTGCTGACATTAATTCCACACTTATCCGTTCGCGTGGAAACTTAACCATTGCTCTGATGAGAATCTCTCTCTGTCGAACGTGCAGAAAAGTTTCAGGACTCGTGGCAATGGAAAACGGTAGTTTTAGCAAATGTTTTCATTCGAAACAGTGAGCGATTTCGAAAAACACGACTTGCGGAGAGTTTCCGGCAGTGGTAGGTAGCTACTATTGCCCGATGAGAAGATGAGCTACTACCCACAAGCTGAAATGTCACAGGGGCAAGGGGAATCGTCCACTCGCGTCAACCTATCCCCTCCAACACAGTTCGTCCCGTGACGAAGAACTCGAACGCAACTAATCGCGACAATCCGCGGATACGGCTAGCCGCTAAGAACCGAAAACTAGGACTTCTTGGAGGGGATAGGGTGGAGCGAACAGGCGATTCCCCTTGCCCCTGTGACATTTCAGCTTGTGGGTAGTAGCTCATCTTCTCATCGGGCAATAGTACCTACATCTAACAGGAAAAAATTTCATCGTTCGCACGGGCAAAGAAGACTCGAAAAGGATGACTGCTGTGACAGTTTGGATGACGCGTAATTCATTTTCAACGTTCCAAGTAATTACGCCGTGATACCTACTATATCGTCTGTTTGGCTGGCAGCAAAAAGCTCCCCACCGATTTACTGCCCCAGGCCGAACGATCGCTCCTTTGAAAGGAGAGCTTTTTCGTTGCTCGACTCGGAAATTTGGAAGCGTCCAAAACGAAGCGACACCTTCGCCTTTAGGCTGAACGGATAGACAAAGGGGATCGAGGGAGGATGTCAGTCGGAAAGAAACCACAAGAGGTATCTCGTCTGGTCGTCTGATGGTTGGACAAAGTCGCAAAAAGCATTGCGAACTTGATGCTCGAAAGTTTTCACTGCGCTGCCAAGTGCAGTTTTCGCAGCAACAGTACGTTAAAAGAGCACCCAGTTTCAAATTCCTTTCAAAAGCCTACCATCAGCGAGGTTTGAATTTGAAGAAAAAACGGGCTCTACCACCTCGAGGTAAACCCAGATCGGAATAAATTTCCGAAAAAAATTTCAACTAAGTATAGCATTTACCCACTTGGTATAGGTACATACCTAGGGGAGAGTTGCCAATATCGTACTTGTCACCTAAATCGTACCCCATCAATTTCTCAGTGATTAAGGAATGTAAACAACAGCTGACAATAAAAATATCAAGTAAATGCGAAATAAGAAGTAGAAACAAAACCTTTTGAGCTTACACCCTATTTTGTGCGCGCTATAAACATTTAAAAAAATCAGGTATGATTGATGTAACTTTTTACCAGTTTATTTTAGCTGATAATAATCGAGCAATGCAATTTTGTCCTGTAGTTTTGTATTTTTCTAAAAGCAGGTTTAATGTAGAATATTTTACATTCATTTTAAGTACATATTACATTCATTATAACCCTTACAGCACACTTTATTGCAGGAATGTTTCATTTAAATTGCGGTTTAATTTTTGAAATATTGCACTGAATGTTGCTGAAAAGTTACAAGTAAATTGCTATGTCCGCCCCTTTGCAACATTGCAGGATATATTTCTGCAACATTGTTTCGGAATTTTACAGCAATTGTCGCGCAACATTTCTGAGATTTTACAGCAATTGTCCCGCAACATTTCTGAGATTTTGCAGCAATGGTCGCGCAAGGTTTCGGGCAGTAGGGCAAAAAAAAAATAACGGTATTTTGTATACATATATTCCGGATGTGTCTGTGAGGGGGACCCGATGACATGAATGTGTGCAGAACCGTAGTAGCATAACGTTCGTGTGGCGTGTGTCTTTTATAAATAGAAAATACTTTTACCCCAGGGAGATTCGAACCCGCGAGACCTAGGTAGCACCGTAGACGAACACTTTACCGCTGCAGCTGTAATCCTTGAATAGAAAAATTGCTTCCGTATTCGAACTTATCTTTCTACCGTGCCACAGTTTAAACCTAAATTATTCAAGAACAAAGATTTGTTTTGACAAACCCCATTACATCTCTTTAATTGTGGAACGGATATCTCGCAACAAATTCATTTCGACACTTGATGTTGTATTAAGTTGATTCATATTCTTTTATGAAATATCCTGCGTTGTACAAAAAATGATGTTTTTTTTAGTTTTTAACGCATTTTCAATACAATCGTTTAACATAAATTTTTTTGGTAATGGTATAGATAGAGGGCAACCTCACGGATTTTGATGCCCTTGAAATATGTTGTCAAGTCCATCATTCTGAACAACTTTTTCCTCTAAACTTTTTGGCGGTCGACCTTAGTTTCCGAGATAATTGCAAAAATCTTTGGTAAATATTCACATTAGAGGAACCATCCCCAATTTCAATGGCCTTGAAATATGGTGCCAAGGACATCATTTTCAACAACTTTTCTCTATATACGTTACTGCCGCCTAGCCTTAGGTTTCGAGATATTTGCAAAACAAAAATAGATAAATGTTGATTTTAGGGTCCTTTGAATTCACGGTGGACTCGAGGTGGTCGGTCGCCGGGGGGTTTTACTATAGATTTGGCCGTCTCACGGCGCGTGAGCGCCGTGAGAAGGCGGACGGCGCGTCTCAAGTTCAATTATTAAGAAAGAAATATTCTTTTAAGTGATAAACTCGAATGTGCCGTACGCCGTCTCACGGCGCTCGCCAAATCTATAATAAAACCCCCCGGCGACCGACCACCTCGAGTCCACCGTGGATTCAAAGGACCCTAAAATCAACGTTTATCTACTTTTTTTGCAAAAATCTCGAAACCTACGGCTAAGCGACAGTAACATATATAGAGATAATTTGGGGAATATCTCGAAAACGAAGGTCGACCGCCAAAAAGTTTAGAGGAAAAAGTTGTTCAGAATGACGTCCTTGACAACATATTTAAAGGGCATCAAAATCCGTGAGGTTGCCCTCTATCTATACCATTACCATCTTTTATACCTGTGTGCAGTTTAACAGTTTGCTTAAACCTTATAGTCCTGATTTCTAGCTACCCTATCATAAAACGGTCGCGTCGTCTTCAGCCGCGTATTCGGCGAGTGAAGGGTGGCTCGCCAAACTGACCACATGGTGACCAGGCGTGGGGAAAAACCCCAGGCCCGCGGCTTGCAAGTACAGTGTAAGACTGTATTCTATTTGTTGACATATGTGATATAAGCAATTAATACAATTATTCAATTAAGACATAAGGTTTAAACAAATTCATAAAGTATATACAGCAACAAAAGATATTTGTAAAAAAGTGTAACATGTGCCAATAAGTGCCAGTGTCCCTACTATATTGCCATTTAATTGATTACGGATAATAAGAAAGTTCAGTATTGTCGAGTGAAAATATATAAGTCCGTATTCAAAGCGAATTAATTGCTGGAATCTTGCTCAAATTTTACGAGAGAAATATTGCGCTCGTAAAATTGGAGCAAGATTCCAGCAATTAATTTGCTCTGAATACGGACTTATAAATTATTTTACGAGCGCAATATTTCTCTCGTAAAATTTAAGAAAGATTCCAGCAATTAATTCGCTTTGAATACGAGCGCAATGTTGCACCGTATTTTGTGGTCGACGTTGCAGGAACTTTCCACCTGGGTTGTACCGCAATATTATACGGCTATGTTTGCTCAATATTCCCGAAACATTGCCCAAATTGGGCCATTGCAATATTGCAAGGCAATGTTTGCTCAATATTCCCGAAACATTGCCCAAACAGGGCCATTGCAATATTGCAAGGCAATGTTTGCTCAATATTCCCAAAACATTGCACAGACGTAGCCATTGCAATATTGCACGGCAATGTGTGCACAATATTCCAGGAATATTGCACAAACATGTCCATTGCAATATTCCTCGGCAATGTTTCCACAATTTTGCAATAATATTGCAATGCAACCTGCAACGCACCGGCAACATTGCAATGTACTGCAACATTTGTGCAACTTTCCTGCAATGAAGTGTGCTGTAGGGGAAAGTTTAAATTTATATTTATAAATAAATCGATCATGTCTCCTAAATTGTACCACTACAATCGTAGCAGTAGGATTTGGCAACTCGTGTGTTATATGTATAGGTTATGTACGTATATTATATTCATAAGTTATTGCGGCCTGTGTGTGATCCATATACAAATATACATGTAACTATATAATAATCGTTCCTTTATGTTGAATATTTTCTTCTCTATTTGTTATTAATACTATTTTTAGTGGAGGTACGATTTAAGAGACCGGTTGCCTAAATCGTACCTTTTACAGTATATGTATTACAAAAAGATTAATAACAAATTAACTTGTTCTGAACAAAAGGTAAAGCATACATATAACAGTAGATGCCTAAAAGATCAAAGTACAATAATAGTCATTTGCGTTCAAATTAGTACCAAATATGAAATATTACGTAAAATGTCTTTAAGTGGTAGGGGAGACCGGGGCTAGATGACTAATTTTTTACATTTCTAATTTTTATAAATAGGCCATTAGTATTTTGTTATTTCATTAGGTATACAGGCATAATTTTGAAAATCGTTTTAATTGAGTCTACCCATACAGCACACTTCGTTGCGGCAAAGTTGCAGGATGGTTGCAGTAACCTTGCGATCTTGCATGGTTGCAGCGCAATGTCGATGTATGGTTGCGGCATAGTTGCCGTGCAAAGTTGCGCGGAGCGGACATAGAATTGTTGCTGTATACTTGCGGCATAGTTGCGTTGCAACTATGCACTGCAACTATGCCGCAAGTATGCCGCAAGTATGCCGCAAGTTTGCCGCAAGTATGCCGCAAGTTTGCCGCAAGTATGCCGCAAGTTTGCCGCAAGTATGCCGCAACTATGCCGCAACTATGCCGCAACTATGCCCCGCAAGTATGCCGCAAGTATGCCCTGCAAGTATGCCGCAAGTATGCCCCGCAAGTATGCTTAGTCACTATATATACCATTTACAGGAACCTATATCCAAGAAGGTTCCGTAGCCCCAACGGTAGCGCGTCAGATTGTCATGCGGGCGGTCCGGTGTTCAAGTCGCCCTGAACCCGATAACTTTTTTTTTATTTTTTTTAACAGTTTTTCCCGTGGAAATATATTTTGTGAATAATTGCCTCAAAGTTGCCGTGCAAAGTTGCCTCAAAGTTGCCGTGCAACTTTGCAGCAGGCGGACATAGAATTTTTGCTGCATAGTTGCGGCAACCTTGCATGAGTCCTTGCCATCTTGCGCCGCAAGTATGCTGCAACTATGCCGCAAGGAGAGTGTGCTGTATGGGTAGGTTGTAGTTTTTATTGTATTTAGAGTAGTGAGACGAATAAGACGAATAAGGCTACGGGGTCAGTTGACTTGACAATTAATTTTCAGTTTTAACCCTTTGCCTGCGAAAGGTGTATATACATGTGTATACTGGCATAGTACATCAATATAATGTGAAAAATGTATATATACGCTACCAATTCCATCAATATAGTATACGAAACACGTACATATGTAGGTATACTACGACCAATAAATTTTTTTTATTTTTTTTCATCCTTCACAGTGTTATTTTTTATTATTAATTATCATGGTCTAAGTTACTGTAATTATTCTATACTGGTTTGTTATGGTCTATTTGGAAGACCTGAGAGTTTGAAGTCAGGATAGGGTGTATAACTGGTAGGGGTGAGTTTGGAAGGATTTGTGGTGGGGGAAGTGGACTTGAGCAGCTAAACTCTTTGCCTCGCCTGCATCTTGAGGATAAAAAATGCAATTATTAGTAGTATTCCAATGCTTAGTCAAGTAACCCCATCCGACATTGTTAACATGTTAAGGGTCGTACGTACAAAACCTTCACGCACCGGATAAAATAAAATACCGTAAATTATAGTCAAGGTATCACGTTTCCACAAAATATTCATGAAATAACATCAAGCAGTACTTAGTGGACAAAAATTCATAAATAGTCGAAACGAAAATATTTACTTCCAGCCGACTTTTTTAGATTTTTCATTCTCATTGACAGAACACGCAAGTTTTTGTCACGGCGACACATTAAGTGGCAAGCTGGTCATTCATATGCTCCAATATTGTGAATCGCAGCATAATTTATTCCATAATACAAGAATTAAAGGGAATTAGTCAACTAACCTCGTTAGTCAACTATACTCGTTTCATCCTAAGAAAAATCCTATGCCCCGACCGTTCCGTGGCCGTTCTGCGCAGCCCCCACTACCGCCTACGGGCCCGACGCAGGCTATTGCTCGCAGCACTTTACCTGCTGACTTCCCTGTCCCTCCGAGGGCGTGACGTGACCGATGTCAATGTCAATACTGCAGGAGTGCAGTGTATCTACCCGGTAATTCTTTGGTTCCGAACAGATATAACATCAGTTTAGGAGGTGTTCTAAATAATCTATTTAGAATGCCATTTATTATGTCTTTTTTAGGATTTATATCAAAATAACAGCAAAACAATTTTTATAAAACGTAGGCGGTTACCGTGCGTATTCGGAAATAATAGTGCCACCGTGTATATGAAGGCGTCGCGTGCGGAACTGTTGACAAAGAGGTAACAGACGGTAAGGCGGAGAAAATCGTAGGCGGTTAAGTGGGGAGTCGGTCAACCAGCGCCTCCTCAGAATCATCCCTGCGCGGAACAGGATTTTTCTTAGGATGAAACGACTATAGCCCCGATCTCCCCTACGATATAGGCAACCCTGCCCTACTTGGTTTGGCAAGGAACAGGTGATTACCCACCTTATTTCAGGGTGAACTGGATATCCAGCGAGAAAGATGGAATAAATAATATTTAAGGTTTATATTGTACGTACAGATGTCCCGCTCGCGACACTAGGTACTCTACACAGGCGCACTGAGGGCGCAATGGAGGCCTGATTTTCCGATCACCACCAAGGAGGATGGAGCAGCTGCGAGGAGAGTTAGAATCGTTTCACGAGTCCATAACCTCGTATTAGCAATTCATGTATCATACGTATTAAACACTATTCATCTTGTTTAGTTAAGTTTTGTGTTTAAATAAACATTGTGAAATCGAAAGAAGTTTTTCCTATCGAGGATGGTCTTTTATAGTTGATAATCATTTGCAAAAACAAACCCTGACCGAATTAATTCAACCTCGGGGATTTACTAAATAGGGAGATTGGTGATAATTAGTTATCAGAGTATCTAAGCAAAGCGCAGACATTATCTGTGAAGATGGGAAAATGGTAAAATGGCCCTCCGGGCATCCCATGCTGCAGGGAAGCGAATAAAAACTCGGAGACTTGCGCGAAAAAAACGCTGCGGCATGAATATTCAGCGTGGATGATCAAGTTTTAACTATCCGACAGTCTATTAATCTTGCAGCGCTATTGGCTGCCTCCGGCCCGATTCATAATGATGGCAGTTCGTCGATTATGTGCCGTTGACGTGTAACGACGTTCATTGCCCGACATCGCGCCACCTACACCCCGCTGAAAACCCATCTTCGTCGAGGCCGCGACAACTTGCTGTCATGTTTTCGATTGTATCTGTTTACGGTTGTGTCGTTTGGCCTCACCTCTACGTATCTTTATCCGCATGTTGTGTACCTAGGTAATACCTACCTATATCGTGCCTCCGTCCGCATTTTTCTCTCCACTTCATTCGTCTTCCAGTAGACGTTAATCACGAGAAATAAATTAGAATCATTGCCCTCCCGAAAAGCCAATTACGACCGGCCGTAATGAATCACTCGTCCAATCTTCGATCTTCTACTTTTGCTTTCGTCTCGCGGTAGGTATTACGCACCCGTAGACGGGATATAGATACAATATACTCTAATGTTGGTACACGTTGGTAAATGCCTAAATGCAGTTGCGCGCATCTTTGCTGAATGAATGGCGTGAGTGGTCAAAGCGAAGAACGTCGGTCTAGTTAGAGCGTCTAGACTCTGCACTCTATTTAGCTTCTATGCTTTAGACTTTAAGGGTTGAAAAAGTTGATGGGTGGCGGTGGACGTCAAGCTTCAGTCGAAAGAGGAAGGGGAGAAGCTCGGACAAGTTGTGGAGGAGGAGGGAGAAGAGAACACGGTGGCCAGCCGATGCTGCAAATGCGAGGAAAAAGAAACGGTTCGGGTAAAGGGAAGGTTTAACGAGATCGATGAAGCCAACGTTGCAGCACGCCCAGATAGGACCGCGACCAGCACCACGACTACGACCACTGTACTTGTCCACCACGATTCCCCAACTCGAACTCGTACGGCTCCTCTACTGAAATCTCTGTAACGCCCCGCCACATTTTCCTACATATATATATGTATGTAGGATACGACCGACGGCTGTCATGTTAACATCTGTTTAATGACGGCCCGTTAAGTGCTAGACGCGCCCTGAGCGAACAAATAAACCACCTTAATGCTCGACAGTGGCCCGTACTTTTTCACTAAAACGGGGCATTCTTCTACGACGCGAGCATCTTGTTTCTCCGAAAAAATGTCGCACATTTGCGACACCCACGCTAGGTCTGCCACTTTTACGATGGGACAAAGATATATACAGGCTCTGGGCGGTGGGTATGATTTTACCGGCCTACAAAGTGACTTTTATTTTTACTCTAAATATTAGCCTGGTTACCCTCTGACCTTCAACGTCCCTCCAGCCAGAGGTAGGTAATGCTTGTATACACACGGGGACGACAGGGATTTCGATGGTAAGCGCAGCTCGCTGAGAGGATTCGGTCACGCTCCCAGACTCTTGTAAAAGTCGTCCCTTCAGCCTCAGCTAACCTGGGCAACGTGCTGACAACGTGGAAATCGATTCCATCCTAATCGAGATCGCTCTGTTTCTCCACGTACCTACCTATGATCCACTGCGAGAGATCCACGGATGAACGTAATATATGGCCAGCAACGGCTAGCAGCCACGTTAACATCCGCTTAATGGCGCGACATTTGTAAGGGATTCGCAGCTTTAAGCGGCAAAATAAACCGCCGCGCCATGCCGTCGGTCCGGTCCGCTCGTTCTTCTCCACTCAAACACCCCTCATTCCCCTTGTTTTTCCTCGCTGCTACTGGCACGATACTTTCCGACACATTGACTTTTATCGTAGGAGATTTCTCTCTCCCCTGCGACTCGTAGGTTAGAGCGCGCCTCGGACCCTCGATGCCTGCCTGTGATCGGCAGCATTCCACGATCGCTAAATGCATGTATCGTATGCCATGATCGTTCCGCGGAATTTGCTTTTACGTGTTCATTAGAATTAAGAGCATACCACTATTCGCGCTGCACCGCATGCACACCGCAACATGATCGTTCTTTAAAGGCTAGCGGAACGAAGGATAAAGTCGCTTTGATTAATTTTTCGATCAGCGTGCTAACCGATCGATCAATCGTCGTGCCGAGTGGCCCGTAAATGGTTAATTTCATTAGTCGTATGGGCGAACGAAATAAGAGCGAGCGCAGGTTTTTATCGATACCGCGGGCTTTCGAGGCAACGAACGTTTAATTGGGAAAATATGAAGCCAGAGGTAGAACGCAAGTGGAATACGAACGGAAGCATCCGCGCGTATTCCACGTTGCATCGTTTCTGCCTTCTGGCTAGAGGCAGTCCGATGACCACCTGCACGGAAACGCGATCGTTGTCCGTTGTCGACCATTTTGCTTTTCGCTCTTCGTGAGACTCTTCGGGGGGGGGGGGGGGGGGGAGAGAGAGAGAAATATCACAGATTTATATATTAGCCGTGAGACTTGCTACATATTCTGACGGACAGAGACGGACAGAAAGGCACGGACGAACGAATCGTCTAATTCCCGGGTCTGAAGTTTAGTCTGAACTTGGTCGAACTGGGCCAAAGCAGTCTCTCCAAGTGAAATTAAAGACGTACTTTCACGATGGTATTATCCTGATTGCATTCACGCGGTAATATGGGTAATATCGGTAATATTGGCAATATCGGTAATACCAAAGGCAAAGGGTTCGGCGATGCTCGGTAATCGTTTTCTGCTCGATCCCACCGGCTACAAATTAATTAACGCCGAACTTTGTTGATTCTGGTATTAATCTCTTTATGATCCCGTTATCCGATTAAATACCATTGTGCCGTCACCGATTGCTTGCCAACAAAAAATATTATACTCGGTAAATACGATCGATGGTAGGATTTACTTTCCTTCCAATTAACGATGCCAGCTACGCCATTTTCCAGGCCTCAAAAAGCCAGCTTTCCTCGTCCAAAGACGAAACTACCGAATAACGAGGGCGGGGTCGTTATTCGACATCGTTGCTCCGCGACTATAACAGCTCATCGTTACGCTTTGGATAGAATAGCGTTTCAAACAATTCGACAAGTTGTGTGCCGTCGATGCCTGAATGAAAAGTGTCCCGATACGCGCGTTCACCGCGTTCACCGCGTTCATCAGGTTCAACACTTGAGCAACCACTGCAAACGCTTTCAAAACCATTTTAACGTCATCCTGCGTTGAATTCTTGAAAGGGACCACTTTCTTCTAACGTGGATTGGCGCCGTGCCCGAGTTTCCGACAATCTAACAGAAGAGCAACTTCACACACACGTATACAATGTACCGACACAGTGGATGGCGTGTCTACAATAGTCTACAGGGTGTCCGCGGGAAGAGTGCACAGCTGGATATCTCCTAAAGTATTGTCGCAAAAAATATGAAAAAAATAGGGAATGCATGGTTCGAGGGGGCCAACTTATTAGCCCGAACGAATTTTTTTTTCGATTATTATTTTAAAAGATACGATGGTCAAGTTCCGTTTTTCAAATGGAACTATTTTTTCTGAAGACCTGAGTTGATACTGCGTTCCAAGACAAAATCAATAAGCTTTAATGTATACACTTTATTTCCACTGGTTTTTTTACTATTGCGCTTGCAAATTTACTGATTTTCACTGGGAAAAACGCCTCTGGAACAGCAAGGACCGGGGCGGTCTTGCTGGCTTCACGGGTCGCACTGCCTGTTGAAATCAGGGAATCCTACCGGTACGTAAAATACCGGTATTATACCGGTATTTTTCGGTTGTACCATCGTAACCCTTATAGAAACCGAAATACAAAAATACCGGTATGAGATCATACCGGTATATGAAAATACCGGTATATTTACCTATATTTACCGGTAATTTTTTCGGTTTTCTTATTCTATTACAATTTTCAAGATATTTGTAAGCAGAGATTTAAAACCGGTATTATTTGATTACTGCTATTATGTTACCAAAATTATATCTAAACCGATATAGTACCGAAATCGCTGTAATACCGAAACCAAAGGAATTACCAGCATTTTTCTGGTAATATGTATAGTGTGATCGCGAGTGAAAGAGAATAAGATGTTACAATGTTACATTCGTCGGAATGTCCATTTCAAACGCCAAGTATAGCGACGTCGTTTGATGCCGTCTTATATATCGTCTCCCTTACGTCCCTCATGTGAGAAAGGGATAGCAGAGAGGCTCAGCAATGAAGTGGAGGCGGAATATAAACAAATGAAGATTTGTTCTCGAGATCGATGACGAGAACGTGGAGCGTTAGCAGTGCCGCCAACCCAAGTTAGTGTCGAAAGATTATTTTCTTCATTAAAATATGTCCTGTCACCATTACGTTACAATTTGTCTGATTGTTTTTAATATTTTATTGTTTTATTGAAAAAGAAAAACCTGTCTTAATCTTAACCTACCATTTCTATAAGAGGAAAACCGGAAAAATACCGGTATTTATTTCGGTTTTCGGTAATATATCGGTTTCGGTATAGTGTAATACCGGTATCCAAGTTATACCGGTATGAACTCCCTGGCCGTAATACCGGTATCCGAACCATACCGGTACGAAGTCCCTGGCGTAATACCGGTATCCAAATCATACCGGTATTAAGTCCCTGGTTGAAATAGATACCTACCTGCCAAAGGTCTACGCCAGGAAAGGCTGGACAATTCTTTTCCGTCAGAAATGCTACTTAGGTAGGTACATCTGCGGTATCAGAACCAATCGGATTTGCATCCCTCGCAAACGGCTGCTCTCTTGACGAGGCCTTCATCACGGCAATAGGTACCTCCTCCCCAATGCCCACCTTCTCTCGCACGGAATACGTCAACGCATGCTTTTGTTTTGATATCGGAGCTCGTGTTTATACTCGAGAGGACCACGCGTGGACAGTGGGCTACCCCTTTCCTTCCTGTGTCTCTCCACGAGGAGTATTGGCGGTGGATTGTAGGAGCGTAAGTAGATGTCCGGATAAAATGCACTAAAAACTAAAAAATACTTCTTTTCTTGTACTACAATTTTGAGTAGTTGGAAGTGGGTTATTTGTGTTGCCAGATTTGAACTATACAAACAAACATACATACATACAAACAAACAGAGGATCGAAGATGAATAAAATCGTTTAAAAACACGAATTCATAACTTTGTACAGAAAAATTGAAAGCAAATGATATTCTTCACACATATTCATCCCCTTCGGTGTGGAAGATTACTTTGTACAGGTCAATGAATTTGGGGATTTTTTTCAACACATCAATAAATAACGAGTTATTTACGATGGATGTTCTTAGTGACTCACTCTGTACATTAATTTCCTTTCAAATTCGTATTTCTCAAATGCGCAGGCAAGTATGGAGTAATGTGCATTCTTGAAGTCCCGAAATACCTGGCTTCTAGAGAATATCATAAATGTTGGTCTTTTATTGCACATTGAAACATCTGTTTTCAGGAACCTACATCTTTTTTTTCATGAAAGAGAAGTCACATAATTTGGAGAAAATTGTCCTGACCCCCTAAAACATTCCATCCACTTTTAACACTTTCGCTGCCGGCGGCAGCTCCGATCGGAGTCGTTTCAACGAATATTATGAATTACATCAAAATTTATTCTTTACTTTGCGTTATTATAAATAAAATGTATCCTCTATAATGTAATAAACGTTTCCTCAATTTGCCATAACTTGCCTCGGCTTGCCTCGTGCGGAGCGGACAGAACGAAAAATCTCAATTTGTTCAGCCCGAGGCATTCGGGTCTGCCTCGGCTTGCCTCATTCGCGTTCGTGCTCAAGTCTGTACGCGGCCCAAGAAAGGAGACAAGGGAGCTAAATTGCTTGATGGTGAGAGCTCTCGTTTTACTGTTAACGAAGTGATTTCGCTATGAAACGCCGTGGATTGGATTGACCTACACAGCACTTCGATTTCCTGCTGCATTTCCTTTGGAGATATGTCTAGGGATTGCGAACTAACGCCCCTCTTGAGCCGGGTAATGAATCTCAAACAATACGCTACGACTCTATAAATTGTATCAATGTTATACTGCATTCCACATTAGAGCATACCGACGCCCCTACCGATTTGCGACCGATCTGCGCAGCCCCCTCTGCTACCCACCGTTTGAACCGCAAACGATTGGTCGTGGTAATTTCCAATGAATAACTGGTACAATCCCAAACGCAGGATCTGACCGTTGTCAAGGTAAACAGTGCACGAAAAGTTAACAGAGAGAGTAAGTAGAGGGCCGTGCGACGGAGAAAAACATAGGAGTCGAGCGTAGCAACGCCTCCTGGGGGTCGTGCCTGCGCGAAATCGGTATGCTCTAATGTGGAATACAGTATATGTACAGCAGGGATCCGAACCGCCAAGTAACCCTAACCCTTACCCGGTTAACCAAGGAAGGTTTCTGTAACCCATAGTAACCGCGAGGGAACGGTTCTTAAATTCTAGAAGAAACCGAAGTAACCCGGTTAACCCGCTACGGGCCGGTTACTAGCGAAATAAGACAGTCTTGTCTAAATTAGACAGTCATTTAAGGCAAGAAGCTACGCTTGACAATGCGGCCTGGTACCCCGTAGCGAGGACAAGCCCCTGCAGTGCCTCACCGATTTTTATGGCTTTCGACCCTCGAGGTTTGAATACCATTAAAACTTTAGAAATGTCCAGGTGTTCGCGAAAGCGACACTATTTACGCCATCTCCCAGGCCTACCGGTAATTAGGCAATGGTAACGGCCCGCTGACTCATGTGGAGCATCGATCACTGCCCCTTCCATCAACCTGCGATCGATGGAAGGGGGACTCTTCTTCCTTCCAGGAAATCGCTGCCGATTTCCTGGAATTCAGACGCTCTCTGCTAGTGACACGTACCTTTTGCTTACGCACATTGCTTGCGTTTAGTTCAATTATTTCTAGGCTTCGCGACTTTGCTTCGCCAGCGACAATTGCTTCGCTTGATCTTATTAACTATTTCTAATCGCTACTTGTTTGTGTCAAATAACTGTTAAGTTTATTGTGCTTGGTTTTGTAAATACATTTTTATTATAACTCCAAAATATACGTTGTCGTGCTGTCCTAACTATTGGAAAATAAACTCTGTGCTTCGCTAATTGTGTAAGAGCTTCCGTGCACCGATCCGCTATTCTTTATTGTAACACCAGGATTTCCGCATTTCTCATCAGATCTTTGGGAAAACGTCACCGATCGATTCCTTATGTTTCGCCGATGAAACTAACACCAAGAACGACGTAATGCGGACCATAATGAAAGAAATTCCATCGAAAATCGATTTATATGATTTCAAGCTGACTTCGTTAAAAATAGGCTAATTTACATGACATTTGGTATGATTTTCATTAGGAAAACATAAGGAATTCATTGACGTCACTTCCATATCGATACGATAAAGAATAAAGAATTTCTTACTACGCTGAAATGAATATTTCACATTTTCACCACATAGGTAACTGCGGGGCGCCGACCCCAATTAGCTACGACCGGCCGAGGATTCATACCCGATTCAGAAAAAAATAATTCTTTAGTCTTTATCATATCGACATGGAAGTGATGTCGATGGATTCATTATGTTTTTCCGATGATAATCATACCAATTTCATGTAAATCGGACTATTATTAACGAAATTAGCCTCAGATTATGGAAATGAATTTTGCATGGAATTTCCTTCATTATTTTCCGAATTATGTCGTTCTTGGTGTCAGTTTCATCGGCGAAAGATCTGATGAGAAATGCGGAAGTCGAAGATTTCTTACCTTTTAATAGACACTCAAACCCCTGTAGTATTCCAATATTACTGTAACCGCATTAACCCGGTTAACCCGGTTAGTCGGGTTACAGAGGAATTCTGTTACCCGGTTAGGCGGGTTAGTCGACGGTACGGCGTACCGAACCGGGTACGGGTTAGGGTTCGGTTCCCTGGTATACATAGAGCCCTAGTTTTTAAAATAAATTGAAAAATATCTGCAAAAACTGGTGCATTTCGGATGTAGTTTTCCCTTTGACCAGTTATTTATAATTATCCGAAAAAAAATTTAGACGAAAGTTATACTGTTTGACAACATAAATATAATGCCAACGAAAAAAGTATTTTTTGATGGTTCATTTTTTAAGATTTCAAGGTCTTGAATTTTTTGTGTAATCTTATACTTTGATTCTATATTATTACAGAGCGTAAAAAGATAACGATATATAAAAATGTATATTAACGATATACTACAACGAAGAAAAACGAGTTACGAAAATAAAAAATTTCAAATGCGATGAGGCACGGTTTCTCGTTCTCCAATCAATTTCAAATTTTGCACACATTATTTTTTCTCTCAGTGGCATAATCCTTGGGGTAACCACGTCAAAAATCTCAAAATTATATTTCGACAAGAGTAACTAAGGTCCACCCTAATAAACAGTCTTATGACGGGATAAAATTAAG
This sequence comes from Andrena bicolor, assembly GCA_960531205.1. Classification (NCBI taxonomy): domain Eukaryota; kingdom Metazoa; phylum Arthropoda; class Insecta; order Hymenoptera; family Andrenidae; genus Andrena; species Andrena bicolor. The sequence goes on from OY482664.1 coordinate 27,095,757, forward strand.
GATAAATTCTAGGTACATAATAGAAACTACGCACACCTGCAATGCTTCAAGATGATGATTGAATTGGTGGAATTGGTTTAAATTTGAGTTTTCTGATATGAACCAAACTTACAAGAAGCAAATAGAGGATTGGGGCTGAATAAAATTGTTTAATAAAAACGTTTAATTAAAATAATTAATATAATACTATGTCACAATAAATTTTTTTCTCTGACGTACATCACACTGCATTATCTTCTGCTTCGATTATCTGTAAATAAATAATATATAAAATCCACATTTTATTTTTTGGTTACAACTTAACATAGAATTTATATAGAAACAGCATGATATTTTGCTATAGTAAGTGTAGAGACTACAAAATTTGTCCAAAGGAGGTGAGAGCGTATGACTGAAAGTCTTGTTGGAGGAAATTTAAATGCTAATGGTAATTTAGTGAAAATGAACGAAGAGATCCAATATTTTTAATGCACAATTTATTGGTTTTGGAATAAAATGTAGTTTAGTATGTTTATTGGTGAATTTAAATATTGTTAATGGGAAACTAATAAAAATAATGAATAGCATGGCAACTACTGTGAATTTTAAAGTATTACGAATGTCTTTCACAAAAGATTGAAAAATATCAAGGGAGATGTGATTTCAGCGTACCTACTTTCTTCAGTAATGTGACTTGCTCTACATTGCAACCAATCTGCCATAAGTTTCTTAATTATTATAGCTATGTCTTTTGACAAATTTTGTCGATTTACCTTATTTGCCAAATTTCCAGAAACTTGTGAGAAAGGAGATGCTTCATTTCTTTCCAAGCCTGTGCGTCCCCTTCATTTTTATCCAAGCCTGTGCGTCCCTTTCATTTCTATCCAAGCCTGTGCGTTCCCTTCATTTCTACAAGCTTTATATAAAAACTCTAAATTAATAATAGTTTGCTAGTATAAAAATATCTGACAATTTAAAATGCAATTTGTTACAATATATATTATTTTGTACATGCATGGTACAAATTTTCACAAGCTTATGCGAAAGAAAATGCTTCTCTGTCAAATCGAACCTACTCCAGACAACTTTCAAGCTGCGACTCTATATAAACAGTCCATTCAAAAATTTGGGCGACTTACCTTGTTCAGTGAGACAATAATGCAGTGTCCTATGTGGTGTAAAAACTCGTGACATTTAAAATTTGGACAACTTCGCAGGTTTGACACTTCGCAGGTTATGAGTATATGTACAATTCGCAGGTTATGTATATGTACAATGACGGACGACGATCTCTGCCGAATGATCCCGAGAGTCGACGAACGAAACATGGTTAGCTCTCGTTTGGCTGAAGGTGTGCGTGTAACGCGTATATACGTACTTATACATAGTACACTCCGCGTAATCGGTCCGCGCGAAGCGGGGCGCAAGTTCGATCATTATTAGTACTTCTGCCCGAGAGGAATACGATTCACTTTAGTTATAAGACATGCGTGTTTTGTAATGAAATGTTTCTATCCTCTCTTGAATTCAATAACTGGCATCCAGACATCTACGCTCTTACAATCCACCGCCAATACTCCTCGTGGAGAGACACAGGAAGAAAAGGGGTAGCCCGCTGTCCACGCGTGGTCCTCTCGAGTATAAACACGAGCTTCGATATCGAAACAAAGGCATGCGTTGACATATTCCGTGCGTAGAGAATGTGGGTATTGGGGAGGAGGTATTGCTGTGAAGAAGGCCTCTTCAAGGGAGCAGCTGTTTGTACGGGATGCAAATCCGATTGGTTCTGATACAATCTGCTCCCTATGGTTGAAATTTAGTCTAGCAACTTTCACACCTTCTAACCTAACCAATCGAAATTGTATCCCTCCCAAAAGAAGCGGTCATCCGAGCGCAGAAGCAAGTGCGAAATAAAAGTAACGGTGCGCTTCTCGATACCGCAGATGTACCTACTTACCTAAGTAGCATTTCTGACGGAAAAGAATTGTCTAGCCTTTCCTGGCGTAGACCTTTGGCAGGTAAGTATCTATTTCAACAGGCAGTGCGACCCGTGAAGCCAGCAAGATCGCCCCGGTCCTTGCTGTTTTAGAGGGTTTTCTTCCAGTGAAAATCAGTAAATTTGCAAGCGCAATATCTTAAAAACCAGTGGAAATAAAGTGTATACATTAAAGCTTATTGATTTTGTCTTGGAACGCAGTATCAACTCAGGTCTTCAGAAAAAATAGTTCCATTTGAAAAACCGAACTTGACCATCGTATCTTTTAAAATAATAATCGGAAAAAAATTCGTTCGGGCTAATAAGTTGGTCCCCTCGAACCATGCATTCCCTATTTTTTTCATATTTTTAGCGACAATACTTTAGGAGATTACCAGCTGTACACTCTTAGTCTAATACTCACATATAGTCTACATATACTCTCTATAGTCTAGCTGTAATTGAAATATCAAGACGCGCTCGACGCGATAAAAGGCTCGAGGAAAAACACACCAAGAATCGCGTCTAAGCTGTTCCGTCTGGAGCTTTTTGTTTCCGAGCTCCATTGTCGCCAGTCTTTTATAGCCTCGACAAAGGTGTTTAATGTTTACTTTAAAACATAAAAGCTATGGTATGTATGTTTCTACAGCCACCGCTGTAACAGTCACTGCACCGCTAGAGTCGAGCTGGACGAGCTTTCCCTCCCCTTTCCAATCGTCCGTATTCTGTCCATTTCAACGCCTTTCTGAAGCCCGAGGAAACGTCCAAGACTTCTCTTCTATGGCCGTTTCTCTTCTACCTCGAAATTCCCGGATACTACGGTCCAACTATCGACAGCTTCGTTCATCCTCCTCCTCCTCCTCCTTCTTCTTCTTCTACTTCTTCGTCGGCCTCCACTAATCCAGACACGCTGCCGACTTGATATTTCGCACGGTTTGTTCGCTTCCAGCGAGATTTACCGACTCGCGAACTGGAAACGTAGCTTTACTCTAGCGAGAATCATTAGTAGGTACGGAGCACCTACTTACGTAACTGGTTTCCAGACGTTCCGATTCGACCGATCGCTCGGTCGCTTGTCCATCCGTAATTCGACGAAACGCTGTCTTTCAGAGGAAGCGGAAAAACGTTTTAAAAGCAACCTCCCGGGAATTTATAACTCCAAACGAAAGCGGAGTGAGATCTGTCGAGCCACTTTGGCGCTGTGTATCGACTTTCTGCTTTCCCCTTTCTTTCCACTTTCCACTCATCTCTTTCGAACGCGCCAGTAAGAGCCACACGGAGGCCCGTATTCGTCCATCGATCGGGCGGTCCGCAAAAGAATTTGCCCGATAACTGTTGTCGTTTTAAGAGGAAGCTAGTTGCTTTTACATGTCCGTCGGTAGCAGTGTGTGAGGAGAAGCAAAAACGCATTAGTTGGAGCTAACCGTTCCGATAACGAGCACGGTTCCGTGCTTTGTAGTTGGGCAAGAAATCCGCGCGAAAAAACTAATCTCGAGCCTCGTATTTCGCGTGGAACCTGGATAAAGCAGGTTTTTCCCGTAACGCCAGTCAGAAGGGCGCCGACGAAACCGCAGACAGGGAGTTTCTCGAGTAAACTTTTCCTCGCGTTCGTTCGAGTCTCGACTCGCTATACATAGTTTGTCAAACAAGCGACCCGGCGAATTCTCTACGTTTTCTGCAGACACTCTGCCGCGATGAAACGAGCTCGTTCAGCTCGCAGATCGTCAGCTTAAGCGTTAACCCTTCAGGCCTCGTCGCTCCGCTTTAATAAGACGGTCAGAGTTAAGCGAGGATCTTGTTGCCAATGTTTCGCCTCTATCGGTAGTTTGGAACTGTTTGGAACTGCGAGCAAAGTTTCGTATCTCTTTCGGTTAGCCCGGACTGGGCTCGGTTTGTCAGATTTATGAACGCTCACAAAGGATTGTTTATCGATAATTAAGCGTCGTAACTCTTTAGACCTGCAAGCGCGTCGCGCGCGAGAACTTTCTTGCTTGTGCTCAAAAATAGATACTACTTTATCGCCTTATTCCTGGATATTGATCGCTAGCAACGTGTATGACTCACCCATCGCGCCAACGCCAGCGCAATGAAAGCTCCTAGCGGATAATAACTTATACGTAATACGTAAGTTGCCATCGCGGATGGCAAAGCCGATCGTTTGAAAGTTGGTGCGAGCAGGGCTTTTGTGGTACGCGGCAGGAAAGTAGTTAGCAGGAGTTTGGGTCAACTAATTCCGCGGTGCTCCAACGACATTCGTCTGTGTTTCTCGGCAATCTGCTTAGCACACTCCCGACGTCCCGTCCACCCACAACAACTTCAACCTCCTTCGTTTCAACCTACCGCGATTAAACGTAACGGTGGCTGGTGGCTGGTCGCTGGTCGCTGGTCGCTGGTCGCTGGTCGCTGGTCGCTGGTCGCTGGTCGCTGCCTACAATGCCGTAGGTAAGTATGTTATGTGTTTACCGGGCAACTGGCAACATTCTCTTCGATAGACCGTAGGCGGTAAAGCGGAGGACAATGGACATGCTCGCTAGGACTTTCCCCGACGTTGAAGCCCAATTATCGTGGCAGTTGCAAGTTTGTCCAAGCAGATGCCTCTGTCGCGATAAGTATTATAGGGCCGAGGCAATTTAAGCGTTTCCGTAGTGCGCCTGCAGTAGGTAGGTACTCTCGTTAGCCTCGTTACCACGAATCCCATCCACGCTCCATTATAATTACGTAAATCCTAATAGATCCTAGTCCAACTATCTCGTACTATCAAAATCCATTACCGATTCGCGGCCGTGATAAGCTTCCCCATTCTGGATAACCATTATCGCAACACTCCGCATATTTAGTTATTAGCTGCTCGAACACTATGTCGCATACTCTTCTAATAATTGTACACATTACTTAGCTGCTTCGCGCTGACGCGTTTCACTGTCTCCAATCCGTTACCGAAACGTCGCGTTCCCGAACCAGTACCTAATTACCCGGTGCGGCGGTACATTGCCGCGTGTATATGCAACACTCCTGTCTCGCGCACCATAACTTGCGCGAATTCTTCGAATCGAAAGTTTCGCCGGTTATCTGAGGGCGAACGTCAGAAGACACAATGCCGCGACAGCGCAGAAATTCTTCCTAAGTAGTTTCCGCGAGAGCAACGGACGAATGGAGAGAGAGAGAGGAGGAGAACAGTGCGGCAACTTTTCCAGCAGGTATGGAGAACCGCGTCCAAGTCGGCAACGAGATACCTACATGTAGAACGCGGGAAGAGGGTAAACTGAATGGCAAGATTTAGCAGCCTCTTTTTGTCCAGAATTCGATTCCCGGCGCCCCCGTGGCTCTCTTTTTTCTGGCTCCTATACTTATCTGTTCTGCAAAGAATTAACAACACATTCTGCCAGCGGTATCGTAGATCTGACAAAGAAGAATCGCAACCCTTCGGAAACTAGCAGAAAATAGTAGTTTGCTGGCGTGAGAATTAGTTCTGCGGCGGTGGGCGCGCAGAGATTCATATCGAGGAAGATCGTTCGTCTTTCCAGCCGACGACATTCCTTTCATTTAGAAGCTATAATCGCGTTCTCGCTCTCCTCGCGGTCATAAATCATCGAGGCCGCGTGCGGCAAGAAGGAAGGAGGCCCTGGAGAATCGCGAACTCGGGGAAATCTCTATTTTCGCCCAAGAGTCTGCGAGCGGCTGTTCCATCGGCAACTAAGTAACTTGAACCGCTCATTTATCGATCTCGCCTGACCTGTTATTCCTCCTCGTGGATGGATGTCAAGAAGTCGCAATTTGCTGTCGCGTGCAATGGAAACGCGCTGTGGCTAAAACGCCGCCCGTCAAGATCAAAGCGTCGCTTCGCATCGCGCAATTGTCATCCGCGGAGCTCGATATATTGTATTCTATTTAAAATACGTCGCGTCCATCTCCGTTGGCAATTTCGGAGAAATAAATAAAAGCCAGAAATATAAACACGGATAACAATCGAAAGTGCGAGCGGCCGAGGCTGAAAAAAACAGCCCACCTACGAATGCTTCGTATTTCATCCTGTGTCATTTTCCATCCACACCCTCTCGTTTCGTTATAATAAAACCATCGAAACAATGCTGCACGCACGCCCGTCCGATTTTTTATCTTGTCGAGAGTCTTCTATCAATTCGAGCGATCTTTCGACCGCAAGTTTGTCGCTCCGTATTCAAAACGAGGCAGAGTGATGCAATGGCAACGGGAACGGTATGGCATACCCTTTCCGACGGATTTGTCGTCTATTTCGACAGAAACACTCGCGCTAGTTTTCAACCGCATTGTCGCAACCATTTTGAAACGAACACGCCATAAGTAGGGTTCGGGTTCGCGTTCCTGTTCCCGGTAGAATTTCGATACATAGCAGGAAATTTCATAACGAAATTTCATTCATGGCCCCGGATCGGCCTCGCAACCAGATAGTACGTGTACATAATCCAGCAATAGACCCGGTAGATCGATCAGCAGCAGCGTGCGCGCTTCTATCGTTCTACTCGACCCCTCGCCTCGGCTAGAGAAAAATAATTGAGCTGATCAAGTACAATACAGCAAATAGAAGAAGCAATTTCAGTGTTGGATTGGTCCGGCACGGAGGAGGATAACATCGAGCAGAAAAGTGTAGTAGGAGACCGTGTGTCGACGAGATGAAACAGTAGCATAAGTTGCGACATGAAAGGGAGTAATTCGACGTAGCTAGTGATGAAACATAGAGGAATACGTACTGGGGGCGGGAAATGGAGAAGTGGATAGGGACGTGAAAGGGTGAGTTTGTTGGCAGATGGAGTGGAAGAAACGTAGGTAATTACAAATAGTTGTTCCACCTTTCGTCCGCAAGTTTGGCCTGCTTCCCTCCAACTTTAGCTGGCTCGCTCTGCCTCTTTTCAGCAAAGACCACAGCCAGACGGGATTCTCGTTCAATTTGACAAATGGCTGTACCGATTGTCGGCCTTTCCCGTCCATGGGATAATTTCTAGTTTCACGGCAGGACAGTTAAGTCGCTCCAGCAAAGCCATCTCGTGACGGTTGAGGGTTGACGGTTGATTCTCCTTCCGCTGACATCCGGCGACCTTGCTTTACGCGACATATTCTCGCTATATATTTTCTAGACGCTTAACCCCCCATTGAAAAGGTTTTCTGCTCCGTCGCTTCGTCGCACGGAAAGGTAACGCTTGCAATGATTTCTAGGATTTCCCAGACACGGCACGATTAGGATTACGATTACGATTACGATTACGATTACGATTACATACTGCGAACTTATTCTGTCGATTTGACGTGTACCCGGCTGAATTTCCATTAGCGTTCATTTAACTCCGCTACGCACACACCATAGAACTAAGCGGATTGTATGTGTTGGCACGTAGAATGCGTGTAACATTGGTCAGCGAAAATAATTTTCGGATTTCAGCGATACGAAATTAACGTCCGAACCAGGCCAAACCTCCTAAACCATAGCAATGCCGCACCGTTGGAACGTTCTACACGCGACCACATAGGTACCTACATACGTGGAAAACCGAGAACACGGCCCCGTGATTATCGGCATGGCATGGAACTACATACATATTTCACTGGCTAGCAAAACTTGCTTTTCATTATAGGTACTTGATACGGAGCGCAGGCAAAATTACACTATTAAATGACTGCACAGTGAATTACGATTCGACTGCCTGATTAATTCGCTATCGGGTATTCGCGCGCAGTGCAACATAATTTATTTCTATTGGTTTAATTACCTTAGCAAATGCAGTCACAATGGTGTGAGGGCCATGCATAGGTACGGAACTCGAATCGTGAAATTGAAATCTCGCAAAGATTTCGGCTGCATTTATCCTACTTATGAATATTTTATTACGAGTTGTCTGTGTCGGGAAAAATCAAACGATGTACCCACGGCTTCCACCGTGTTGGCTCCGAAAAAACCTTGCGACGTAGGTACTTACACGGAGCCTGCGCGAGATGTGTACCGAGCCACGGTCGTCTTTCAATGGTGGTGAGCGGGATCCAGGAACGCTTTGATGAGTGCAAACCGAGTAACGGAAATTATTAAATCGACACAGTCACCCAGATGGCCCCGTGCGTAAAGAGAAAGTTATGGGTAGGACTCGACGCGGGCGCGACGGCGCCGCTATATTTGCTGATTGCGCGCCTCGTCTGATCAAGTTAGATGCAAACCGAGCTTGCAACGGGTCGAGTTGGGTCGGGTCGGGTCGGGCCATCCTCATTCCCTCTATGCTTGCCCAGAAACTCTCGCATTTTCCAGGCGGTCCTCGCTAGAATTCCCTGTATACATAGAATTAGCGGTTAGCAGCAGCCCTCTGGTCTGGCGAAAGTGCAGACTGCTTCGTTAACGCGCGGATTCGCCGGAAGACGTGCTCGGCCTGCGAACCAGCCAACTGGCCAACCAAAGGGCAACCTCGAGTCGCGGAGATAGCGCAGTTCTTGCCCAACGTACCTACGTATCTCTCTTGCCACGGATAGATGGCGAATGGGTGGAGAAAAATTTCACAGTTACGTCGAGGGATCGCTGACTAGACGAGGGGACTGTGACAGATACCTACCTCGTAGGTGTCGTAGGAGTTTGATTGAGGCTCGAGAATCTAGAATATCTGCTGGTGGAGATAACGCCGCAAGCCGGCATCGCGGAGATACGCCACCAGTTACGAGAGAGTTGCTGATGGAAACGGATACGTACGTGGTAGCCCAGAATTAGGGAAAATTGAAGGAATGCCAGAGAGACGGTGAAGGGCGGATAATGCGCGATCTTCGGTCAGAGATATATACCTATGTAGCTACTGGTTTTTGTGGCGGGTACGCGTGCGCGTAATCCGTGCCTCCAGAGACGTCGATGAAACGATGCTTTCGCGATACAGGAAACTTTGAGGCAGCCGCGGGACAGATGAACAAAAGCGAAGAATCAGCCTGGGATCGTGAAACGAAATAATAACTTAATTCAGAAACGATTCAATCCCTGGTAATTACTTGGCCGCGCCCGTCTGCGTCCGTAGATAAACGGAAAGCTGGGAAAACGTTCCTATGCTTCTTGTCTCACGAGCTTGCGATCGATAGTTTGCTACTCGAAGCTCGTCGAAAATACCTAAGCCAGTTTACTATTGATGCATCGAGTTAGCCGATTCACTCCACCGTTCTCCCAGTTCTCTAGTCACAGCCATCCTAATTAGACTGCTGATTGACACGTGACCACGTTTATTTAATTTCAGTCGGATGAGGATGAAAATGGAATCGGATCGGCGTGACGGGAAAGATCGTGGATTCTGAGTTCACCTCCAGTAACTCGAGCCGATAAAACGTTGAAACGAGCACCGTAAAATTACAAGCACGCCTGTAAAAGATGTAAATCGATTTACGAGCGCGTAAAAGCTTTGATTGATCCGTTGAGGTTACGGTAACTCTCGATCGCGATCGAGCTGCTACTGGAATACCTACTGTCCGTTTCGCCTTCAAGTTTGATTCCATATATGTAGGTAGGTATGTACCTGCGCACAGATTTTTTGGAATAGCAATAAACAGTAGAACCGAGATTTCGAACGCCGCTCCTGCAGACAGACAAAACCGCGACAGACAAGTTTGCATCGTCTCGATACAGGAGGGCTCGGAGCAAAAAAAGGGTCGACGAGTAGGTACCAACGACAAGTACGCATACAATCGGCATGCTTTTCAAAGGTAGGTCTGCATGCAAGCGTGTATGTACGCGAGTCGGAAAATCAACTCGTTTTCCACACTTGAAAAATATGTAAATTGTGAGAAAGTCGCGGTTACGCATGCATGGGAGCGGAGCGAGAGGGTGAGAGGGATGAGAGGTAAAATTGGTTGGAAAGAGTCGGCAGGAAGCACTCGACTGCTCGGAGGCGCGCCTGATCTAAATACGCGTGTGCCCTTACCTCCAAGACAATTGAATCGGGTGCATAATAGGGACCCTCGTTCTCTCGTCCCGTCCTTCCTTCGCAGAAGACCTTGCTTTGCATCTTTATTGTTTGTATTCAACACGAATAATTGCTTTTTGAATTAACCCTCAGCGTGGAATTAACATGTCAAATGCTTATCTTTTACTGCAACCTTTCGAAGCTCTCGATGCTTCTCCCTTTGACTCGGCGCGGCGCCCTTTCAATGTCAAAGGCTCGTTAGGAAATTAAAAGTCGTTTCATCAACTCTGCTCTGCAGTCTACTGTCCATCTGGCTTTCGTAATGAACGCGTGTTTCCTTTCTCTATCGCCAAAAGTTCTATCTTCTTCGCTCGATGCTACACGGTATGTAACAGGTCATTCACCTCGAATAAAACCTTACACGAAACCAAAAATTGTGTGGAAGGATAGAAGGATAGAAACGGGTGGAAGGTGGTTATAATAGCGACGGAATATAAATACAGAAAATTAGCCGAAGCAATTGCAAACTAACGAAGAAACGCGGGTTCCCATTATTTATGGAGTAAAAATACATACATACGAATAATGAGTGCCGGAACGTAACCGAAATCTCAACGGTGTCCTTTACATCGACTTCCGCGAATCGCTATCCCTGTTACATTAACGAGCAGACGCGGTGCAATTTACAGCGAAATGAGATTTTTAACGAAACGTCTGCCGGAGTGCCTCCCCCCCCCCAAAAAAAAGAAACAGATGAGGAAAGGGAAGAGAAAGAACAAAAGTTTGGTTGCGGAGGAAGAAAGTTTCGAAGTGCCGCGCCGTTCGTAATCGTAACATTCGTAACACCCCCAGCTTGGCGTGGATCCGGATCCATTGAGTTGGCACGCGAGATAGAAGACGATCTCGTTTGATGAAAATTAACGAGCAAGCTTCTTAGCATGGATTCGCGCTACTACTCCGTAGTGTTGAGTGTATGGGCCCGCGCAACCTCTTTCATCGAACTTGCCTTAAGTCATAACGAGAACGAACACCGAGACAAACTCTCGGGTCACTAATTTCTTGATTCATGCAACTCGAGAAATCAGACGGAGATGGAGACACAGAAGGAGAACGTTGGACTCGGCGTCGCATCGTTTTATTTCGGATTTTATTTTCTTGAATTAAAGATGATCCGCCAGTCTAAGTAATTAAATCTGTCGGTTATTTCGTAGGCGCCTCGAAATAGATATTCTTTTTTTTCCTCCTGAGATTATGGAAGAATTGAAGCGAAGGCTTGACAAATCAAGAGTTCGCGCGAGGAAGAGGGATGCGAGGTTGAAACTGTACCTACGTTAATTCCAGCGCTCGGCGAATTAACCTGCCATGACGCGGCGCGACCACGTAGTACACTGTTATTATTTAATTTCAGGTAAATTGCAGGTAAATTCGAGGTAAATTCGATTGGCTTAGAAGAACGCCGTGCGCTAAACTCGTCGAGTTTACTTTGTGCGGAGTGAAGGAGAGCCAGTATTAAGAGGAATCCGATTTCAGCGAGTCTCTCTCAAAGAATAACCAGATATGTACGAGTCGATCATGCTCGTCTTTCGTTGCTCAGCATGATCAACTGTAGTCAAAGGACGCTTGAATATTGTCGAGTACCCGTAGAACTGTGGTCGATATTGTCTGCTATGGGAGTTTGGCTGGCAGGGTGGTACCTATCGCGATAAAGTTTGACTTGAATGAAGGATCACGAGGGGCCGAGCGGCCGCGCCAAGCCGTCGCGTCGGCATTAACAATGGAATATCCCGCGTTCGTTTCGCGTAAACACTCGAGCCTCCACCTTTCACGGCACAAGCCATGCTCTGAAAAGCTGTGTAAAGCGTCCGCGCGAACGGTGCAAGCCCACCGTCTGTTCTTTATTGCGGCAGTTAAACGAGCGGCCTTGAATATTTGATTGGCAATTTCACGCTCCGACAAAAGATCAGCCCCCGACTGACCGTCCTCTCATGGGGAGGACTGACCGCGGATAATCATACGTAAGGCTCCACTCGCATGCTCGCAGACTAAATACCTAGGTGTACGTAAGTACATAACCTCGCGTGCCGTCGCGTCGCCTTCGTCGCAATGTATATCCCGCAAAACTTGCAAACTTATTATCAAACGTTTAATCCGCTCGCGTTAATTACACTTTGAAGAAGAAGAATTTTTCTTAGAACAGGAGAAAAATCAAAGTTGAACGTTGTTTCCTCCTTCATCGATCCGTGTCCCGTTGTAGCCACGTTGAGTATCTATGTCGTTATCGGGGAACGGTAAAATTAAAACTCGAGAGAAGTCTCGGGATGAAAGAATGAGAATCTTGAGTCTTACGGTAGGTGCTCCGACGATACAATAAGAATAAGAGAATACGAAACGAAAATGTGTCAAAGGAGGCACTCCATTACTAGACAGAAAGAAGGAAAAGCGCGAGGCGAGTATACATGTGCCTATATCTATTATTACGTATACTTGTGAGAACGAATGCAACTCGACACGGCCAGAGGAGTTGCAAGAGAATGGGTATAGAGAAGCTCGAGGTTGATTCAGCAGGGATAGTAAGTTATCGCTCGTTGTCAGCTGAACTGGATTAGGAGTGAAGAGGAAGACATCGCGCCCACGCGACGCGATACATTACTCGGACAAATGTGCTGCAACAGCCGTGGACCGGCTTGGTCAGTCGTCTGCTGGCTGCTGGATATCAAGTAGCCGCGCCAACTGGACGCGGGCGCCACCGCCGCAGCCGCCGCAAAAGCTTCAGCGTGTACGATTGCGGCCCACTAGCGAAACCGCAGTAGCGAGTCCAACCCTCGAGGATCCATACGGGCCAGTGTCTCTTCTGTAGCATACCAAGTGGCCAGCCGAAAGGTACCACGTGAGCTTATGCCAGTAAACCACACCGGTAACTCGCTTCAGCTGCCTCCCTTTGCCTTTAAACTTTAAACAATCGAGCCTACGGTACCGTTGTTGTATACCAACGTTATTTAAATTTCTTTCTCTATACATAGTATTACTTAATCATCACGTTACTTTCCAGATAGCGATAGCAAAAAGCCCAAATTCTTTCTTCTATGACCTCATCTGTTCCTTATTACTCATCCTTGAATCTTAATCTCTATGTCTCATCCCTTATCGACCGTTAAAACTTAGGACAACCTCCACTTTCCAGTTTACTGAAAACCGTACCTATATATTACACGCAATTCTTTCATAACCAAGCACTTCATTCAGTCAGAACAGTCTTGACACGATAATCTAGTTCTGAGTCTATCATAAGTAATTCTGTAATTCGTCTAAGGTCGGGACCATATATATTGGCCGGTGAATTCGTTGACGCGAGCGGCGATCGAGGAGAAATTAGCCACCACTATCTGACGATCGTGGATTTGTCGTTGGAACTGCGTGGCCCTCGCAGGGTATGGTGGGGTCACGGGAACGCTGCTTGGCTCCACCTGAACCTAGCTGTTCGGCTGTTATTTATTCTTAGCGTAATAGTTGTGTGCGTTCCGAAGCTATGCGTAGACCAATACGAGATGAAGCTATCGAGAAAGTATCAATCTTCTAACCAATAAAGCTCCTGAATTTTTTCGTTGCTAACGCACACCTATTCTGATGTGTGTATTTCTACGCTGACAGCTCGGTTTGGCCTACACCCCAGCCCATACAGCACACTTCGTTGCGGCAAAGTTGCAGGATGGTTGCAGTAACCTTGCGATCTTGCATAGTTGCAGCGCAATGTCGATGTATGGTTGCGGCATAGTTGCCGTGCAAAGTTGCGCGGAGCGGACATAGAATTGTTGCTGTATAGTTGCGGCATAGTTGCGGCGCATAGTTGCAACGCAACTATGCCGCAAGTATGCCGCAAGTATGCTTAATCACTATATATACCATTTACAGTAATCTATATCCAAGAAGGTTCCGTAGCCCCAACGGTAGCGCATCAGATTGTCATGCGGGCGGCCCGGTGTTCAAGTCCCCCTGAATCCGATAACTTTTTTTTTATTTTTTTTAACAGTTTTTCCCGTGGAAATATATTTTGTGAATAATTGCCTCAAAGTTGCCGTGCAAAGTTGCCTCAAAGTTGCCGTGCAACTTTGCAGCAGGCGGACATAGAATTTTTGCTGCATAGTTGCGGCAACCTTGCATGAGTCCTTGCCATCTTGCGCCGCAAGTATGCTGCAACTATGCCGCAAGGAGAGTGTGCTGTATGGGAGAAGCTTGGTACTATCCCCACCACTTCTGGCTCTTTCTAGTTCTGTGAAGGCGAGAGCGAGATGAAACGAGAGCGAGTCAAAAAACGTTGAGAAAAGGAGCACCGAGGCAGGCAAACTGTGTGGTGGGAGAATACCCCTCACGAAACTCACCGGCCAATATATCTGGCCCCGACCTTAGTTTCCGTAATTTGTATTTAAGTTGTTATTAAATAAAATAAAAGAAATACTAAGATACGGAATACAACACCGTACCTTTCCACGTCCAATCACAACCATGAATGTATGCATCATTTCCATGTTGCGAAAAGGCGGCAAGTGCCTTGCCTGACGCCAATACGATCGGTTCAAGGCGTGCTTGCAGCATGCTGTGAGCGGCAATTAAATGTTAAATGTCGCTTTAATACGCGGTCCGCTTTTTCCTCTCCAGCTGCTGATGGTTCTCCTCAGGATTAATGGCCCCACCGAACGGAATAATCGCAGAAATGAAGGTTCGGGCAGCATTGATTTAAAGCACGTCCTCGTTTTTCTTGTTGCTGGCAGTTTACAGCCCTGTCGCGCGGTGCAAGATGTTGTCTCTAGTCGAAGACTTCCGTCGCGTTGAGAGCCTGATTAAAATGCCCATCCACCAATGCAGGAAAATGCAAACGTTATTTCACTTCTCGATAAATGCCATTGAAATTAATTGATCGATCGGCTCGGTCCCGGGGAAGTTGTTCGCCTTAAACATTGCCGATTATAAGGAGATAGCTGAAACGACTAAGGCTGTCGTGTAACTTGAAGCTATGTACCTACATATGTAAGTATGTATTGGTTTGCAGTGGACAGACGGCACGACGCCGCGCCGACGCGACTTATTGTTAGCATTCCGAACGCGGCGTCCTTTATCCTTACGTAAGTGAATCTCTACCGAAGCGTTATAGTCGAGACAGGCTGATTCGGAATGCATGAAAGCTAGTTAAATTTGGCTTCTTCGTCGGTCGCGACGCGTTTATGCCTAACCCGCTGTACTCTATAACTACTTGCACTGCGTTCCACATTAGAGCATACTGTTTTCGCGCAGGGATACAATGTTGATTGGTAGTTAACCCGCAGGGAAATTGCTACGACCAATCGCAAAAGTGCTACGACCAATCGCGTGTGTAAGATCCATGGGAGCTGCGCAGATCGGTCGCAAACCGGTAGGGCGGTCGGTATGCTCTTATATGGAACGCAGTGTAGTTTAGGGTGGGGCTAATAGTCTCGTTTTTCGTCTAAACTTATGTGAAATTTAGTACTAACAATCTAGAGATATCTGGTGTTATTTTGTAAAAACTATAACTATTAGGCTTTACGTTCACGAAGTTCGTTTGGTGATACTTTTATTTCTTGTTGCCCCATGCGCGGGGCAAAAAGTCCATTGCTTGGGGTAGAAAGTCCCTAATATCTTCTAACCAACTTTTCGTGTAGGTAATATAAAACTAGATAAATAAGTAAAGAACTCTTCTTACATCGACAAATATTTATTAAACCAATTCTTTTCGGCATACAATATGAAAGGAACGCATTATTTCCTTAAGAAAAAATACAAATATAAGGCAGACACTCACTTTGAACTAAAAACTAACAAAAATCTTCTCTCAACTAAAATAAAAACTATTAAAAGTCTTTGGCATTATTTCTTTATGCTTTGGCCATCTTATCACGAAAGCAAATAATAAAAAATATAATTTCATTCTAAACTGTAGCTTGCTTAAACAAAACAAAAATCATTTTCTTATTATTACTATTTGATTATGTGTACCTAGGAGTGAGATAGCCGAGAAGGCAATCTCCTAGGCTGGCCGGCGCGAGGAATGAATGTTCGGAATGAAAGAGATTAGCGTGGCGAGTGAATGTTTAGGTATGAGTGTTGATTGCGGGCGGGTATGCAGGGGCGGATTTAGGATTTTCGGAAGGGGGGGGGGGCGCAGAGCCGAATTTAAGAATTTCTTCTGCTAAATGAAACAGTGTTTTTTTGTATTAATTTATCATATTTTCCCTCATATTGCTAAATTAAAATAAGTATTTTACAAATTAAAATAAGTATTTTGCAAATTAAAATAAGTATTTTACAAATTAAAATAAGTATTTTGCAAATTAAAATAAGTATTTTACAAATTAAAATAAGTAGTATTTTGCAAATTAAAATAAGTATTTCTCCCTCGACCCCTACAGCACACTTCATTGCAGGAAAGTTGCACAAATGTTGCAGTACATTGCAATGTTGCTGGTATGTTGCATGTTGCATTGCAATATTATTGCAAAATTGTGGAAACATTGCCGAGGAATATTGCAATGGACATGTTTGTGCAATATTCAGGGAATATTGTGCACACATTGCCGTGCAATATTGCAATGGCCCAGTTTGTGCAATATTTTGGGAATATTGAGCAAACATTGCCTTGCAATATTCCAATGGCCCAGTTTGTGCAATATTTTGGGAATATTGAGCAAACATTGCCTTGCAATATTCCAATGGCCCAGTTTGGGCAATGTTTCGGGAATATTGAGCAAACATAGCCGTGCAATATTGCGGTACAACCCAGGTGGAAAGTTCCTGCAACGTCCACCACAAAATACGGTGCAACATTGCGCTCGTAAAATTTGAGCAAGATTCCAGCAATTAATTCGCACTAAATACAGAATTCGGCGGAGCGATCCTGAAATCTCGGGACGCGTACTAGTCTAAGATTCCACGGCCTACCTCCGAGGGAATATATGCGAACGTGAACAATATTTTATATAAATAATTATTACAATTTCTTAACTAACACATATGGTTTAAACAAATTCACAAAGTATATACAGCAACAAAAGATATTTGTAAAAAAGTGTAACATGTGCCAATAAGTGCCAGTGTCCCCACTATTACTATTTAATGGATTACGGATAATAAGAAAGTTCAGTATTGCCGAGTGAAAATTTATAAGTCCGTATTCAGAGGGAATTTATTGCTGGAATCTTGCTCAAATTTTACGAGAGAAATATTGCGCTCGAAAGATTGGACCAAGATTCCAGCAATAAATTCGCTCTGAATACGGACTTATATATTTTCACTCGGCAATACTGAACTTTCTTATTATCCGTAATCCATTAAATAGTAATAGTGGGGACACTGGCACTTATTGGCACATGTTACACTTTTTTACAAATATCTTTTGTTGCTGTATATACTTTATGAATTTGTTTAAACCTTATGTGTTAATTGAATAATTGTAATAACTATTTATATAAAATATTGTCCACGTTCGCATATATTCCCTCGGAGGTAGCCCGTGGAATCTTAGACTAGTACGCGTCCCGAGATTTCAGGATCGCTCAGCTTAATTCTGTATTTAGTGCGAATATATTGGTGGAATCTTGCACAAATTTTACGAAATAAATATTGCGCTCGAAAGATTGGAGCAAGATTCCACCAATATATTCGCTCTGAATACGGACTTATAAATTTTCACTCGACAATACGGAACTTTTTTAATATCTGTGATCAATTAAATGGCAATAGTAGGGACACTGGCACTTATTGGCACATGTTACAGTTCTTTACAAATATCTTTTGTTGCTGTATATACTTTATGAATTTGTTTAAACCTTATGTGTTAATTGAATAATTGTATTAATTACTTATATCACATATGTCAACAAATAGAATACAGTCTTACACTGTACTTGCAAGTGCAAGCCGCGGGCCTGGAAAGCTAACTGCGGGCCTGGGGTTTTTCCCCACGCCTGGTCACCATGTGGTCAGTTTTGCGAGCCACCCTTGACTCGCCGAATACGCGGTTGAAGACGACGCGACCGTTTTATGATAGGGTAGCTAGAAATGAGGACTATAAGGTTTAAGCAAACTGTTAAACTGCATACAGGTATAACAGATATTTGTAAAGACCTCTGATCTGTGAAATGTAAATCCACAAACACTAAAAATTAGAAAGTAAAAAAATATATAAAAAAAAATTTATGTTAAACGTTTGTATTAAAAATGCGTTAAAAACTAAAAAAAACATCATTTTTTGTACAACGCAGGATATTTCATAAAAGAATATGAATCAACTTAATACAACATCAAGTGTCGAAATGAATTTGTTGCGAGATATCCGTTCCACAATTAAAGAGATGTAATGGGGTTTGTCAAAACAAATCTTTGTTCTTAAATAATTTAGGTTTAAACTGTTGCACGGTAGAAAGATAAGTTCGAATACGGAAGCAATTTTTCTATTCAAGGATTACAGCTGCAGCGGTAAAGTGTTCGTCTACGGTGCTACAGGTCGCGGGTTCGAATCTCCCTGGGGTAAAAGAATTTTCTATTTATAAAAGACACACGGACGTTATGCGACTACGGTTCTGCACACATTCATGTCATCGGTCCCATCACAGACACATCCGGAATATATGTATACAAAATACCGTTTTTTTTTTTGCCCTACTGTCCGAAACCTTGCGCGAAAATTGCTATAAAATTTCAGAAATGTTGCGCGAAAATTGCTATAAAATCTCAGAAATGTTGCGCGAAAATTGCTATAAAATCTCAGAAATGTTGCGCGAAAATTGCTATAAAATCTCAGAAATGTTGCGCGAAAATTGCTATAAAATCTCAGAAATATTGCGCGAAAATTGCTATAAAATCTCAGAAATGTTGCGCGAAAATTGCTGTAAAATTCCGAAACAATGTTGCAGAAATATATTTTGCAATGTTGCAAAGGGGCGGACATAGCAATTTACTCGTAACTTTTCAGCAACATTCAGTGCAATATTTCAACAATTCAACCGCAATTTAAATGCAACATTCCTGCAATAAAGTGTGCTGTAGGGGGAGGGGGAGGGCGCGCGCCCCCGCCCACTCCCCCTCTGTATCCGTCACTGCGGGTATGATTCCGAGAATGCACGTGGAGATTTTGGACGGATGTGTGAGGTGTGCATGGTGGCGCGTGGCATGGGTGTGTTCTGGAAAAGCTTAAGGTGATGGCTCATCGAAGAACGGTCACCAGAGTCGAAGTAGAGACGCGGACGAAGTAGCATCGAGACATATACATATAATACTTAGGAATATATCTAATAAACTTATTAGAGTTACGCGAGTCATCTCATGCACCCTGCTTCTGATGCAGTCGCTTCCCAATCCCACATATCAAATCAATTACTACCGTCTTTTGTAGTGGCGCTTTCTAAAAAATAAAAATAAATATAAATAGTTCTCTAATTTCAAGTGAACGGGCCATAATAAGGGACTTTTTGCCCCAATAGTTTATGCGATATTGCGGTAGAAAATATTATCATTTACAAATAAACAATATCATGCACACATTATGCTAAAGGAACATAGAATCTTAACGTACTTACCTGATACGTTGATAAACTTTGGTTTACTTCGTAAAAAGACAATAAAGACGACGTATTTCTTTCACTTTTTAACACGTATAATATCAAAGACGTCGTGTAATCCGAACGAATGTCCAGGAGCGACTGGCGACTCTATGGTAACCTCCGTTTCTTTTCGCCTTTTAAATAGTATATTGCGAAACTCGATACATTGTTTAGGAACAGAGATTTTGTATTCCGGACTTTTTACCCGCCGGACTTTTATCCCCACCCTACCCTACGCATACTTCCTGCGGGTGTTTCCTAGAATTCCAAGCACCGTATTTTCTCATCAATTCTCACAACGTATCGTTCAGGAGACCGCGATATCGTTAAAAAGAACTTGCTTGGGGTTGGAGATATCAATATTTTTGGAAGCTCCGAAGGACATTTAATTTCGACTGATATTTCGAGCGAAAACTTGCGCGACGGAGAATGGAATTCGGGCGCTCGTGATTGCTGGAATTGGGAAGTTGTCACGGACAAGTGTTCGCGAGCACATTGTATTCCGCGGTTAAAAAGGGAGTTAATTTCTCTCGCGATCAAACGCTCGACATTTATGGATCGCATAAGCCACGAGCCATGTATTATCGGGTGCTATACGCAGCCTTCGACCCTTCCTCGGTGTAGGCATCTGCATATTCCTCGTCGTTCGACAGACAAGATGATGGGGAACTATTTGCAGAATCCTTGCGGAGTCAGCAATACCGATCGCCCTCAGCTGATGGCATATGACCCGGGAATCGAAGAACGATCGTAAAACCACACGATTACCGTTAGACAGCAAGAACTGGCAGTGAAATTTTTCATTCGAAGGTAGATCGGTACTTGAGACTTGTACGTAAAGAATTAAACTTTAACGTGCCGCCTTCGTCGTTTTAAACTGGAATCGAACAAACGGCGATTGCTCGATCTCTGTCGTTTCCATTATACGAAAGCCTTGCGATTCGCCGATGTCGTTGAATAATTAACGAGCGGCTGGAACAGTCAGAGACCATGGAAATCGGCTGACAGTGTCAGCGTTACTGTCAACGTCACCGCAACGCGACGTCTTCGTTCTCTGCTCCGTTTCTGTTTTCGAGCAATTACACCGCGTCGATTATAGATTCGACCCAGTGAAACTTTAATATCCGCTCGCCGCTGCTGGAAAAGGCCGGAAATGACGAGGGATGCATAGGTGGTGGTGGTGCTGGGGCGAGCACCTATGTACGTCACTTAGGTATACATATTCCTGCATCCAGTTGATCCTATCCGCCAGGAATTTTCCGTACCGAGACCTCGGCGTATCTATTGGTGCGATCATTTGTTTAATCGTGGACGCTTAGGTTGTAAATTGCTTACTTGTCCGTAGCGCCCGTAACTGTGACTCTGGACGTTGCGAAGTTGCAAGATTAAGTACCTCTCGAGGTTCGAGCAGTGGTGTGCCGCCAATATGATGCAGCTCAACGCGGCTAAATGTGTCGTTATGAGAACCTTTAGAACTATTAGTCCCATTTTATCGACATATGCTCTTTGTGACACCCTTTGACTGTTGTGGGAGAAATTAGCGATCTCGGTGTAACATTTGAAACTGGGCGTGATTTCGAAAATCACTACCGAAATATTACTCGTAAGGCGATGAAAACTTTGGGGTTTATCGCCCGATTCGCTAAGCACTTCAGGCGGATCAAATCACTGAAATTCCTATACGTCGCACTTGTTAGACCATAGGTTGAGTATGTGTCGGTAATCTGGAGCCCAAAGCATGCAGTATATGTCAGCTTAATTGAAAGGGTTCAGCACAAGTTCTTTAGGCTAGCCATGAGAGCAATTGGTTGCCCTATGCGGTTTTTCGATCACGACTATGGTCAGGCCTTACAGAAGACTGGGCTCACTACTGTAAGTGACCGGCGTGTCTATTCGGACCTCTTGTTTATATACAAATTAATTCACGGTCAGATAAACTGTCAGGAGCTAAGTTGTGTCTTTGAATCGAGGGTTCCCGACTACAGGCACTGTACTCTGGATCCCTTAAGGGGGGAGACCACTGTAACGGTCCGAAATGTAAGGGTGTTTGCGGGAATTTATTTCAACAAAACAACGCAAGTAAATCAATATATTGCTCAGTATAGTTAATAGTGTACATATCGAAGGGTAAGAAAATTTTTTTTTCAATCAAATTCATAAATCCGTTTCCTGTATACTGTTCGTCAAAATTTGGGCTGCGGCAAAAACATGCTATATAGTCGCGTTGACAGTGCCCAAGCCATATGGTTAATCCGAATTCAAACACACAATAATATTCAGAAACTAAGGTCGGGGCCAGATATATTGGCCGGTGAATTCGTTTTCGCAGCTAACGCACACCTATTCTGATGTATGTATTTCTACGATAAGAACTGGGTTTGGCCTACACGTCAAGAGCTTGGCGCTATCCCCACCACTTCTGGCTCACTCTTTTTCTGGCAAGGCGAGAGCAAGTCAGAAAACGTTGAGAATAGAAGAATACTCCTCACGAATCTCACCGGCCAATATATCTGGCCCCGACCTTAGAAGCCTGCCTCTATCACGCGACGATCAAAAAAAGTCAAAATTGTAAAAAATTACAAAATGGCGGACCACTGAAAAAAAATATCATGTTTTCGGGGTACAAAATTGGGGAAATGTTAATCACAAAAATAGGAGCAGGTCGAAAATTGAAAAAAACTGATCGCCACGTAATAGCCACGGGTTTTCCGTACAAGAAATATCCTTGATCATGTTAATTGGACATATAGTTATCTCTGTAGACTGTCAACGCGGTTGAAAAATGTCATTTTAAGGAAAACGCGTTCAATGTTTCGCGCGGCTCAGTCACGCGTTTGACCCCGCTTCACAGAAAATACTATATCTCCGTGAATCTTGCGAATTTCTTCATAAAATTTGGAGACAGCATTCTTGAAATGTGCGTCTTTCAGAAAATGTAAAAAAGAAAAAATCAATTTTTCAAATTTTTTATAGTGGTCTCCCCCCTTAAGGGAAGAGGACACTGAAATTTTGAAATCCGAAAATATTTGAGTCATGCGGAATTCCTCTTAAGGGAAGGAAGTAAGTTTGAAGTAAAGCCCTTATGCCAGGCTGGACTCAGTTTTAATCATTGCTTTTCATAGAATTTATATTACGTGTCAAAAATCAAGCATAACTTTAAAAATGTTCTTGCGCAAAGTGTGTGATGCCACAGCTTCTAGGTTTTGCAGCGAAGAAGGGTCCATAGTAAAGTAAAAAATTGTGTATCGAGAAGTTTCTACGTCTCATACTTTTTAAGCTAAAAATGATTGAATTTATTAAATGTAAAAAAATGCAAAGTTTTATCAAAATTTTGAGGAAAAGCAAGCACAGCGCAAAGAGTTTTGCAGATTTCTTCATGCCGATACACAATTTTGTTGGTCGCATGTTACTCTTAAAGCATGCCAAGCCGCAAGAGAATCAAACCAACAGTTTTGCGCAAGGAACATTAAATATATTAAAAAAGTAAGTTTTGAGATAAATGCATTTTAAATCTAAAGAGTAAATTCCAGAGCATTTTTCCTTTTTGTGTAGTCTAAAATTCACCTGGTTGATATGCATTCTCTTCTGTTGTCTCTGTCTCTAGCGATACTTATACCTAGCTGTTTCAGATACAACTTCCCCAGCTGTTTGTTTCCTCAATGTCATTGAGCGTACACAACCCATATTAAATTTGCAACCCGACAAGAAAATATCAAATTGATAAAATATATGTTTTCTGCAATCACTTTATAACCTATAATAATACCACGCTTCACTCTACACTTACTCTTGCGATATTTTCGGCTAATGAGGTCCATTTCACTCGTTTTATACAAGCTAAGTTCACTGCACTGTAAAATCTCACTCTGTATTCTCACGTAAACCGGAGTTTTGAAAGATTTAAAAAAATATGGTGTCTAGCGCCCGGAGAGACTGACCTCTGTCGGCAGCCACTCACTCTTTTGGGCCCGCTTAGAGAGTTATCTAACCGAAAAAGCGAAGGTTTTGGTTTTCGGCTCTTTCGCAACGTTTGGAAGAATAGGTTTTTCTGGTAGACAGACAACACTAAATGTCAAACCATGTTGTGTACAGTTGAACAAGGGTTCAGACTTGCCAAAAATGCAAAAAAAAAATTCTTAGAAATGGTCGAAAATCGCGATTTTTTTCAGTGTCCTCTTCCCTTAAACCGGGCTATGTGTGAGGTCAACCAATCTCTCGCCCACATTGATTTGTTTTCGATCTCACTCGATTCATTCCGGAACCAACTATTTAGTCGTATCTTAGTTTAATATAATCTATCTCCGCTGTTCGCTGCTTATTTTCGTTGTTGCCTAGAGACTGTTTTGTTTTGTTTTGTTTTATTCTATTCTATTTTATTTTTCATTATATTGTTATAATATATTATATTTTATTTTATTTTATTATATATATGCTATTATGCTATTATATTTTATTTTTCATTAAATACATTTAATTCTATTTACTGTACTTATCTATGTAAACTTATGTACTCTAAAGGGTTTTCCCGTTGATATTAATAATAATAATAATAATAATAACTGTACAAGTTAGACGCGATGATGGGGTTTTAGGCAAAGGAGCAGAAGAGGTTACGTCAGTCCGTGGCATCGAATAGAAAATACGTGCTTGCCGAAGAATCGGCGAGGGGAAAAACTGCGCGTTTCCTATCCTTCGAAATGGCTGACTGTCCGCGATTTATCTTGAACGCGTCGGCATTTTCCGCGTGGACGGCCGCGAGGAACGCCGCCTGGCGTAGCAGAAACTGTTGCAGTCGCTGAGGCATGCCGAGCGGAAAATTACAAATAGTTGGTGGATTCTGTCGGCCAAGATCCGATACGGAACCGGAAGTGGCAAGAAACCTGGCTACAGGGCGAAACAAAGAAAGGCTGCTGGGTCAATGGTGCATAGAACGATAAATAATGGGAACTGCTGCGTCTGTTTTCCTCCCGTAAACATATTCCTCAACCAGAATATCGACGGAGAAAGAATAATTGCCCCCGCCTCAAATCATTTCCTCCACCAGTCAACCATCGGCCAGTTTCTCAGAAAAATATGGCAAACGCAAATGGAATATATTTCGGCGAAGGATAGTTGCGTAGATCCACGCTATCAGGAAAGTTGCACGCAATCCTTGCGTGCCTCCATCGGTGGAATGAATAGGTACGTTCAGTGGAAACTGGAAATGGAATCACAAGTCTATAACGATACTATGTTTATGTTCCCCCGTTTTTTAGACCGTGCTTGTCCCGACGCTCGAAGTCCGTTTACCTTTACGGCTGGATGAGTCGGCCCACTTCTCAGTTTCGCTGACCACGCTCGTGCAGCAAGTTAAGGAGCGATTGCCCCTTGTTGGGCCGAAAAATAGGTAATTCTTTGTGAACTTTTTGTATAAAACGGTTCGAAAAATTGATTTGAGGTTTGGCGGGCTGTTTTGCTGTATCTTCAGCTATTGTTCTGATTTTTATTATTATTATTATTTATTTCCACAGGTAAGGACCCTTAGTTTACAATGAACAGTTCATAAAGTTTACAAAATAAATAAAGTAGAAGAAAGAAAAGAGAAGAAAAATCCAGTACATACATATAACAAAAATTAAATCTTGTGGTATCGGCGCACTGATTCGGTCACTATTAAAACAATTCAAAAGCTATTTTGCTAGTTAAAACATTAAAATTTCCAACGTTTCGGTCGTAATTCCGACCTTTATCAAGGAAAGAAAAAATTAAAAACTGCACTGCTTTAAAATCAATAACACGCTTTAAACGTGCGAAATACATATAACATACAATAATACAAGAAAATAATGGGACTAATGAGTTAATACAATTAAAGTTAGAATTCGAATTAACGGGCGTGTAAGTACAGGGACGTTCCTGTGAGCCAAAGCCCGCAAACGATATTTAAAGTCGACATATTCGCTATATAGATTCGCTAATTTACATATTCTGTTAATGGAGTTATTCATCCCAAGCGTAGTGTTGTGTCTCGATAAGTAAAAAAGCGAAGGCGATCTAAGAGAAACAATAGGCGCATACAGGTGAACCAGACCTAATATGTCCGCAGAGTCGGTGTAGCCATTAATAATACTGAAAAGGCAAGTAAGATCGGATATACGTCGACGAGGTTCCAATGTGAGAAGACCACTGACTTCCAGAATAGAACTACCCATACAGCACACTCTCCTTGCGGCATAGTTGCAGCATACTTGCGGCATACTTGCGTTGCAACTATGCACTGCAACTATGCCGCAACTATACAGCAACAATTCTATGTCCGCTCCGCGCAACTTTGCACGGCAACTATGCCGCAACCATACATCGACATTGCGCTGCAACCATGCAAGATCGCAAGGTTACTGCAACCATCCTGCAACTTTGCCGCAACGAAGTGTGCTGTATGGGAACATGCCCCTTGTCTTGTGTAACAACTTTCCCCGGTTGACACCATTGTGTATAAAAAGCTAGGTATAAGTTCATACCAGTTGGGTGTATTCTTATGTTCTTGGTGCCAATCTGTAGGTAAAGGAACACTGATTCAAACGTGGTAATATTAATTTACAAACATTTATCTGTCTGTTCGGTAGAAAAGATTCAAGTAGAAAGAGAAAAGTTACTATTAGTACCGAAAACACAAAAAACTGTAATGAAGTGACAACGCGTGAACAGACTACAAACAAACAACATACACAAGTGTGTATGGTTGAAACACATCAGCCACTTCATCGTCGAAGTGATAGTCCAGGCGAAAAAAATTTAAACTGCTTTGTAACAACCTGCCCCTGTAACAACTAGCCCCGGTCTCCCCTACTCAGGAATGTAGCACGGCACACGAACGTACCGTCAGACGTCCGTTGCGTGAGAGCGTGTAATAATAAGTGTAAAGAGAAAATTACCATCTTATTTGTCGAAATGGATATTAATATTGACAGCGAATTATTAATTAGGGAAGTGGGAGAAAAGGGAATTGATATGGAATATCTCGAATGAGGATGATAAAGATAAAAATAAGAAAAATGCAGCGCATATCGATATCGTTCCCCATTTATGGGATGTCCCCAAAATTTTCTCTTTCGCCTATCTTTCAAATATAAGTACGTCATGTATGAAAACGCTACAATATCACACGCGTCCATACCGTTAAGGAACTAGTTCTTGATCAGGCACTAATTTTTTATCAGTTCATGAAATAAATCGTTCTTTTGAGTTTATGTCAATAAATAATTGCTTGAAATAATTACTAACATAAAAACTGATAATTCAAAAATATAGGTGTTGTCTGTGAAAGCAGTTAGTATTGTTAATTTTAGATGATCAAAAACTAGTTCCTAGTCACCTTATTATTTCATACCTTATAAATAATTAAATTATATACTTATTTTCAACTTTTTAAAATTTTTCCTTGAAGTTTAAACATTAATTCAACTTTTAGTATAAAAAAAGTCTATGGTTTAATGTTTTATTAGGTTAAAAATAAATATTAAAGCGGGAAACCCTCTAAACTGATCAGAAACTAGTTCCTTAACGGTATCAGTTGTACTTCCTTTGCGAACTGACGCAAAAGAACCAACCCTCGTGTGCGGTGTACACGTACGTCCGTCACAATTGACGTCCGGAATTGACGACGGACGTAAAAAAACGCTCGTGTGCCCCCAGCCTTAAAGGGACATTCTACTCTCTCGGCCTCAAAAAATTAAATTTTATTTTGTTTCTGAATTTGGAAGAATGCACCTTCTACAATATCCTCCTAAAGTTTTTCAGCCAAATTCGATGTATTTTCAATGTTATAGGTATATGTAGCGTCAGCGGCCTGGTTCTTTTAACCACGCCGCGGCCGGTTGAAGACTTAAAACTTTAAACGCGTTTTCCTCGAAATTGCCTCGAAACAACATTTTCTTGGTTGGCGGAGGTGATTAAAAAAAACTCCATGACCAATTAATCCAAAATTTGAATATGTTATTCTACACATTAGTGACTTTCCCGCTTAGCAAAAATATCTTAAGATTTTTTAATATTTTCTCACATTTTATATCTATTAAACAGAAAAGAAATGCCCTTTTCGATACTTTCAACTTCGATCGACCACCATTTTAATAATTTTGGTCCAAAATTTTTCTTTCGTGGTAAGCGCGATAACCATACTCCTGCGAATTAAAAATATGTTTGGTTTTTTTATTTCTGATGATCCAGTCGTCCGAAATTTCAACCGCCAGCAATTCTGATGCCGCCAACTTCACTACGAAATATTTGTGTAAACAAATGAAATAAACAAACAACAATGATTTTTTCTTGTATTTTAAGAGTGCTAAAATATACCCCCAGAAATTCGAAAACATTAAGCGTTTTCTTCATTATAAAAACCATCACCGAAAAGTGGCCGATTTTTCGGCCGAGAGAGTAGAATGTCCCCTTAAGGGGAGGTTCCGGTCTAAAAATCTATTTTCTTTTTATTTCATTTTTCGAATGTGCAACCTTTTAGGAATACGTGTTTAAAAGGATTAGTTGAATTTCGTAAAATCCCTGAAGTTATAGGCATTTGAATAGCAGCAAATGCATGGGTAAGACCTGACTACACGGCACTCACGTAAATCTTTAATGCGGGGTTCCGGTCTGAATTTCGATTTTTTTGTTTATTTTTCGAATGTTCAATCTTTTAGGAAAACGTGTTTAAAAGGATTTGTTGAAATTCATAAAATTCCCGAAGTTATAGGCATTTGAGTAGCGGCAACTGCATCGACAACAACCGGCCACTCGGCGCTCACGTAAAACTTTAAACGCGTTTTCTCGAAACAGTGTTCTCAAAACGGTGGGCGCTGTATCTCCAAAAATTATTATCCGATTCGACTGAAACTTTTTTTATTTTGAAGAATATACTTCTGGCTAGGGGGAGAACTAGAAAAAATTACAAAAAATTAAAAATTTATAATTTTTAAAGGCGTTGAAAGGACGAAAAACACAGGGAAAGTGATTTCAAACTTGAAGTGTCGTTATTTTCTGAAAAAAAATGTCATTTTTGTAATTTTTTCTAGCCCCCCCCCCTCCCCCTAGCCAGAAGAATAATCTTCACTATAAAAAAGGTTTCAGTCGAATCGGATAATAACTTTTGGAGATACAGCGCCCACCGAATTGGATCAATTTTTTGACGCCTTGACTTTAACAACTGCCCAGGGCCGTCTGCAATAATTAATTATAATGTCACGTCCTGGGTTGAGGTCTTTGGGGACGATGACTATGTGGGGTAAGAAATCAGGCGAGAATGTGAAATCCTACACACTGAGGGTTTTCGGGAATCAGGCGAGAACGTAAAATCCTACACACTGAGGATTTTCGGGAATCAGGCGAGAATGTGTAATCCTGCACGCTGAGGGTTTTCGGGAGTCAGGCGAGAACGTATAATCCTGCACACTGGGGATTTTAGGGAATCAGGCGAGAATGTGTAATCCTGCACGCTGAGGGTTTTCGGGAGTCAGGCGAGAACGTAAAATCCTACACACTGAGGATTTTCGGGAATCAGGCGAGAATGTGTAATCCTGCACGCTGAGGGTTTCAGGAGTCAGGCGAGAATGTAAAATCCTGCACACTGGGGATTTTAGGGAATCAGGCGAGAATGTGTAATCCTGCACGCTGAGGGTTTTCGGGAGTCAGGCGAGAACGTAAAATCCTACACACTAGGTTTAGGGGAAAATCAGGCGAGGATCTTAAATCTTGCACGCTAATCGACCAGGGAAGGTTTAAAGGTAACCGCGCGCCAGGGAGACACCCGTTAGACCACTTGTGGTTTTTACTATAGTTTTGGTAATCGGATTTACGGTTGCATTGACATAAGAAGCCGCCCGTGCTATTCCGCGAAATTCGTCTAGACGTTGGTCGAACGCGAGCTATGTAAAAGTAAGCCCGGTAAATATTATAAGAACTCCGGTGTTCGCGCAGCCCGATCAGCTGTTGCAGCAGTTTGTTTTGGAAGGGAACCTTCGTTCCGAGGGTTTAACACAATAACTCGAAGCGTGAATTAAATGAAACTGGTTTATTCAGTTAGTAGCACCAAATAAGCCATGCATATTATTGTGCAGGTAATTTAGTTTATAATAATGCGTTAGGCGTTTAGCGTTAACACAGAACAATTATATAAATGGTTATTTATAAAGATATATGTATGAATATGATGTACAGGAATATAAATCGTGGTATAGATATAAAACAATAGACATGAAATAATACCCGTCGCAATAAGCGGGTAATAATGATATAAAACAATAAGGGTTAGCAATAAGCATGAAATAGTAGTATAAATGGTAAGAGTTAGCAATAGCACATGAGAAATAAATGAGGGTGATATACCGTGTAACAATATTTAATATTAATTGCTTACGATAAATGTAGATGAGTAGTTCGTTGAAACTGATTCTAAAACTCGATAGTTATAAAGATACTCTCCGCGTGATGTTTCTGCAGAAAAAGAGACCTCTGTCTCCCGGGCCCTTGTATTTATATGAATTTTACATGATTGTTAGGTATGAAGGGTACGCGCGGTATGGACCTTGGCCTACTTACGAAATATGCGTCGCAATAGGACTTCCGGGGTTTTTATAGGATATGCGTCTATAATTAGCTAAGGACACGTGGATGAAATATTCGTGGCAATAAGACTTTCGGGGTCTTACGTAGGCTTCTGATGGGGAGTTACTCAACCTATTGGATGGGGTTTTTGGAGGTTTGATTGGAAAGGGGTGAGTGTGGCTTTGACTTCTTTGGTCATGGAGAGGGGGTGAGACGAGGTCTCGAGATAAGGAGTTTTTGGGGCGAGGGACTTGTTTAAATGTAAATATGAGGCAAGAGATCGTGCCTCGTAGGGCGAATAAGGAAAGGGGATTTCGTACCGATCGTCTTGAGATGGGGACCGCTAAGGTACATCGTCAAGGCGATCGGCGATTGGGAAAGAAGGGGTGAGAGTTGAAGTTTGAGGACTTTCGGTGGAGTTATGAAGTGATTTATGGGGAAGAGTTGAAATAATAGCGCGCGAAAAATAGTGTCTCGTCACAATAAAACAAAAAATATATTTCTATAATTTAAGACATCCTTAATACAATGCAAAAACTCCCAATGAATTATATATAGTAGTTTTCCTTGAATTAATTCCTAAATATCACCTATTTTTTGGAGCTCTAGACCGGAACCTCCGCTTAAGGCAGCGGTGGCCACATCGGGCCATTTGGGAGCAAGGTCCCCATTATGTTTACCGTAGCCGCGTGGAAGGGGAGCTGGAAGCCAATGGTAACGTGGGCGCGCCACGGATAGGGAAGACTGTAAAAGTGTAAGTAGTAGCGTGCGGTGCAGGCTCGTACCCCTAGGCTGAAATAACTGACCCTCTTAGGAGCCCAAGTGGCAGCGATCACTGGGGCCCCCAAGATTCCCAGTCATTCAAGCCTATCGTATGGGCATGAGGTTGCACCACACACTACTACAGTTTTCCCTATCTGTGGCGCGCCCACGTTACCATTGACTTTCGAGCTCCCCTTCCACGCGGCTACGGCAAACATAATGGGGACCTTGCTCCCAAATGGCCCGATGTGGCCACCGCTGGCTTAAGGGGTTAGGCCACCTTGGACGGACCAAAATTGCAGTCATTTTCGGTATTCTTTTTAGGAAGATAATCAAATAAACAAGAAGTTTAATATGAAGTCTGTTATTATTCAACTCTCGCCAGAAAAAATGGTATTTTTTGTTCGTACAAAATGGCGGCGGTAGAGCCGTGATACGCAAGATCTTGAGGAGCGACGTTTTCCACGGTATTCACTCTCACGGCTATACCGTTTGACTTAGAACAAAAAACCAAAAAGATTTATTTTCTACATGCCTAAAACTATGGAAGTACGTAGCGGTTTTGCGATATCTTGAACATATTCTTTGCAATTGACACTTTTATAAAAAAAAATGCACTTTTTCTCCCCATGTTCACTATTTCGTGACAAATTAATATTTATGGATTTCCCTACGTACTTCCATAGTTTTAGGCATGCAGAAAATAAATCTTTTCGGTTTTTTGTTGTAAGTCAAACTGTATAGCCGTGTTACGTACGCAGATCTATCTTTGACTTTTTAACCCTTTCGGGTGTCCGGAATGCACGTGACCCGGCGGGGTCACCGTTTCCTGCAATGGTGTGATGCAACCGAGTTTTCCCGGAAAAACTAATATTCAATGAAGGCACTCATATCCCCACTACTTTCTAGCCGAATTTCACTGTATATAAAGGGCCACGAATCCACACTCGGGGGCTCATTTGAAATCTAGTACTCATAGACGAAAGAGGCTTATTACTTCAACTTAAACCAGACAGCACGTAGAGTTGCTGATAGGTGTTGTTACTATTAAACTCTTTGAGACCCCCGTATTTCTCAGTGCGTCAAAACCGAGAGGTGGACTTAGGTACCGCGACAAACATAAACTGTAACAATTGTAAAAGACTGAATTTATAGAATAGAATTTGTTATTTCTAATTCAGAGTTCTTTTATTTGAATCAACCATCATCTGAATTTCCTCTTCGAGATAACCCCACATAGGTACTCCTTTACCGCTCAAGGTGTACCACATTATAAAGTTACGAGGCTAAACTAACATTCCTAGTGGCTCCCGGGGATACCAGACCTCGGTTCGTCCACGACAACCAACCTCCTAGTGGCTCCCGGGGATACCAGACCCCGGTTCGTCCACGATTTCCACCTTCCTAGCGGCTCCCGGGGATACCAGACCCCGGTTCGTCCGTGAAGCTTACCTTCCTAGTGGCTCCCGGGAATACCAGACCCCGGTTCGTCCACGACATCCAACCTCCTCATAGCGGCTCCCGGGGATACCAGACCCCTGTTCGTCCGCTACTAACAAACTCAAACAACCAAATTCAATCCTCGGCCTCGCAGTCGCCATTCTCATTGCCCTCAGCCTCGGCTCGTAACAGCCGTGAGATTGAACACCGTGGAAAACGTCGCTCCTCAAAAACATCCGTATCACGGCTCTACCGCCGCCATTTTGTAAGAACAAAAAATACGATTTTTTCTGGCGAGAGTTGTATAATAAGAGGCTTCATATTAATCTTCCTGTTTATTTCATTATCTTCCTAAAAAAAAATCCGAAAATGACTGCAATTTTGCTCCGTGCAAGGTGGCCTAACCCCTTAAGGAGGTATACCCGTTTGAACCCTCAGAAAATGTGTACATTTTGTGGATTTTTTTACAAGTCAACGGTTTGATGCAGATTTCCCGTTTTTTTACTATCTTTACATAGTAT
Organism: Andrena bicolor; assembly: GCA_960531205.1. Taxonomy (NCBI): domain Eukaryota; kingdom Metazoa; phylum Arthropoda; class Insecta; order Hymenoptera; family Andrenidae; genus Andrena; species Andrena bicolor. The sequence goes on from OY482664.1 coordinate 27,128,506, forward strand.
TATGAACTACTAAAAAAAAAGTTTCAGTTAAAAAACTATTGGTTTTGGGAAGTTATGCATACTAGGGTGGCTCTAACTTACTCTTGGTAAAAAATTTTTTCAAGATTTTTTTCCGGACACCCCCCAGAATGGTTCCAAATAATTAAAAAACAATCCCTGTAAAGTTAGAGCTCAATCGGATAACGGGAAAGGGTGCCCCTGGGCCCTTAAACATTTAAATCATTATTTAACAGCTCGCGAAGTCGACTTTATATAACATCTTCTAATTTATTGATTAAATAAAAAAATATGTCAAACAAAAGTTGTAGATTCGGACAAGGAGCATCTTTTATGTTGTACTACTTTTTCTCGCGAGACAAACAGTTTTCGAAAAAAGTCCAAAAAACTAAAAAAAAAATATTGAAAATATAAAGTCTATATTTTCGCGAATTTCGGTCCCAAATTTTCAGGAAACATTCATGACATATCAAACACTGAAAATAAGTAAAAAAAATGTTATCTTTTTTACATATTTTGGTAAATGCCCCCCTCTTAAATGTTTAAAAAATAGTCCTCGAAAATAAAATTTCTATTTTTTTTGTTCACCTTCATAAATAAAAAGTGTTCTAGAAGCATTTTTTCGAAAACTCCTTGTCCGGATCTACAACTTTTGTTTGACATATTGTTTCATTTAATCAATAACTTGGAAGATGTTATATAAAGTCGACTTCGCGAGCTGTTAAATAATGATTTAAATGTTTAAGGGCCCAGGGGCACCCTTTCCCGTTATCCGATTCAGCTCTAACTTTGCAGGGATTTTTTTTTAATGATTTGAAACCATTCTGGGGGAACCCCGAGGAAAATTCAAAAGTCGAAAATTAGAGCCACCCTAATGCATACACATCCGAAAGTCTTTCGATTTTAGACAGCTAAACAGTGGCCCTGAAAACACCTTATGTCGTGTCTGAAATCAAAAACCATAAAATTTTCTTATAAAGTATGTCAATAGCTATCGTCCAACGTAGCCGATTTTGAAAATTTTGAAAATTAAAGAAATGGTGAGAGATCAAAGGTAAAGTTAAATTGTTCTAAGAGAAAAATCCACCTTTTTTCTTTATAAATAATAAACGGGGAATCGGAATTAAAAAAGCCTTCATTGGACGATGTGGAATCTTATTATGATTCTGCATGCAAAATTGGAATTGAATTGGTTGAACGTAGCGCGAGTTTTTAGGGCCACCGTTTAGCCGTCTAAAATCGCAAGACTTTCGGATGTGTATGCATAACTTCCCAAAAACAATAGTTTTCTAACTGAAACTTTTTTTTGAGTAGTTCATAATACTAGGTATGTAAGTATAGTAAAAAACGGAAAATCTGCATCAAACCGTTGACTTGTAAAAAAATCCAGGACGAAAGTTGTAATATACGATTTGTTTACTACACACGTGTATGTACACGCATACCTTAGCTTGTGTAAGCGTACGCACACATTCAAGGCCCGCTGAGACGGCAGCCTTAAGGGGGGAGACCACTATAAAAAATTTGAAAAATTGATTTTTTCTTTTTTACATTTTCTGAAAGACGCACATTTCAAGAATGCTGTCTCCAAATTTTATGAAGAAATTCGCAAAATTCACGGAGATATAGTATTTTCTGTGAAGCGGGGTCAAACGCGTGACTGAGCCGCGCGAAACATTGAACGCGTTTTCCTTAAAATGACATTTTTCAACCGCGTTGACAGTCTACAGAGATAACTATATGTCCAATTAACATGATCAAGGATATTTCTTGTACGGAAAACCCGTGGCTATTACGTGACGATCAGCTTTTTTTTAATTAACGACCTCCTTATATTTTTTATCAACATTTCCCTAACTTTGTACCCCGAAAACATGATTTTTTTTCAGTGGTCCGCCATTTTGTAATTCCTTGCGATTTTGACTTTTTTTGATCTTCACGTAATAGAGGTAGGCTTCTAGTTTCTAAATATTATAGTCTTCTTCAATTTGGATTAACCATATGGCCTGGACACTGTAAACGCGACTAGCATGTTTTTGCTGCAGCGCAAATTTTGACGCAGAGTATACAGGAAACGGATTTATGAATTTGATTGAAAAAATTGATTTTTTTTACTCTTCAATATGCACATATTAACTATACTAAGCAATAAATTGAATTGCTTGCATTGTTTGGTTGAAATAAATTCCCAAAAGCACTCTTATTTTTCGGACCATTAAATTCGGAAAAATCGATTTTTTATTTTTTACATTTTCTGAAAGACGTACATTTCAAGAATGCTGTCTCCAAATTTTATGAAGAAATTCGCAAAATTGACGGAGATATAGTATTTTCTGTGAAACGGGGTTAAACGCGAAACTGAGCCGCGCGGAACATTGAACGCGTTTTCCTCAGAATGACATTTTTCAACCGCGTTGACAGTCTACAGAGAAAACTATACGTTCAATTAACATGGTCAAGGACATTTCTTGTACGGAAAACCCGTGGCTATTACGTGGCGATCAGTTTTTTTCAATTTTCGACCTGCTCCTATTTTTGTGATTAACATTTCCCCAATTTTGTACCCCGAAAACATGATATTTTTTTTCAGTGGTCCGCCATTTTGTAATTTTTTACAATTTTGACTTTTTTTGATCGTCACGTGATAGAGGCAGGCTTCTAGTTTCTGAATATTATTGTGTGTTTGAATTCGGATTAACCATATGGCTTGGGCACTGTCAACGCGACTAGCATGTTTTTGCCGCAGCCCAAATTTTGACGAACAGTATACAGGAAACGGATTTATGAATTTGATTGAAAAAAAAATTTTCTTACCCTTCGATATGTACACTATTAACTATACTGAGCAATATATTGATTTACTTGCGTTGTTTTGTTGAAATAAATTCCCGCAAACACCCTTACATTTCGGACCGTTACAGTGGTCTCCCCCCTTAAGGCAGTTTTGCATTGAGTCCTCAGGGCCGAGAAGCATAAATAATCAGAGTATAAATTACTATTTTTATAATTAGTGTGCGCTATTTTCTTCAGGCGAATTAAGTTTCTGACTTGGGGTGAGAACCACTCGGGGTAAGACGAGGACCGAACATAAAATTTCGGAACATGTATGTTTATTGCATAATTAAGATGTGAATAAAGAAAATCCACGGCTGCATCCGTAGATAATCCATTTAAACTATTATCCCAGTCTAGACTACCTAAATAATCTATGATGGCGCTGAAGTCAGTGAGATTAAAATTGGCCTTAGTCAGAAAAGTTGATTGAGAAGGTCTCTCAATTCGCGCAGAAATACAGATGCACAACGCAGGATGATAAGAATCGCATGTCAGAAGATTCTCGGGCGGTATATACACTCTGCACATACTGTCATTGGTAAAAAACAAGTCCAAAAAAGTTCCATACATGTTACATACATCATTTTTTCTGGATAAGGTGTTGCATGTTAAAATATTCACAAATAGTATCCGCTGGTGCGCGCACCTGAGAGACTGTTGACGTATAATTTAAAGTACCCGCAACATCAGTAAACCAAACAGTATGACGGAGGTTATAATCCCCTACGTCCTACGACGTAGATGTTTGTGTTTGGTAGAGATAATGACACATCCGTGACAGTTGAGCAGTGTTTCTCATATAACGTACAGTCAGAAGAAAGAGAAATATAAACCGCGCCAAAAATATACAAAGAGTCCCCAAAGCGGACCTTAACAAACAGTTGTTCAACACACCTCTCCTGGATGTCAATGAGTTGACTAGAAAATTTGTCACTGACAGCGATGAGTACACCGCCACCACGCGAAAAGGAGCTAGTATGAGAATTCCTGTCTACTGGATAAATCGTATACCCATGCAGCAATAATTCAGGAACAGAGAAATTTTCACTAAGCCAAGGTTAAACAAAGACATCATATCGAATGCAGGAAGATGAGAGCGCAAAACATAGGTCAGTTAATTTAGTCCGAAACCCCCGAACGTTTTGATAATAAACTAAATGGTCACAAGTGTTAGGAATTACATAAAATGGTCGCTTAAACGCTCAATGAATGCGGACGCTGCTCCGGTTGTCTTACGACTGTCCTCCTGAATCGTCCAGGGTACCCTCCCTCACCCTGGACCCAGTGTCTTCGATGATCGCAATAATTGCCAGATGGCCCTCTCATATCTCTGCCGCTTTTCCTATCGCGATACCTTTCTTACGTAGGCCACCATACCGCGACCACCACAAGGCACGGCCCGCCAATCCTACATTATCCTACATGTCGTCGAGGTAACTCCGATTTAATAACTACTGGTTCTTTATTGTTATGACTGGTACAATTTATAAGTTTTTACAGATTTTGTTCGGAACGGCGTTGTGACTTGACTAGTCTTAGGTCTACGACTGTGTTGTCCCTTGGTTTGGGACCGATATTTAACTTGGTTGCGAAAAGGGGTGGGAGGTGAGCTAGGCGGGCAGCCTAAGGAATTTGGGGAAAAAGGGGGTGTTGGGAAAAGGCGATATCAGGAGGAGCCATCTTGGCAACTCTTGGAATTTGGAAAAAGGGGTGTTTGGGAAATCTGATATCGGAAGGAGCCATCTTGGCGACAATCGGAATTTGGAGAAAAGGGACTGCTCTGGAAATCAGGATGTTGCTAAAAGGGATCTGTTGTCTGGAGGGATAATTATCTTGGCGACACTTGGAATGTGTCGCCCCTTACTGAGTGGTCGAATTTCCGACCGGACCCATCTCGTTGGGTCCGTACAAGGGAAACCCATTCGTCTAATGGAGGAAAAGGGGATGGTCGATTGGCGACTATCGCGATATACACAAGCTTGTTTTTTCGTGCTGGTCTGGGATCACATGTCACTATTTTAGACACCCCTCGAATGTATCGTCTTATCAACTACTCCAGAATCGACTGGCTGCTTCAGCTCTTCTTGAAGATTCCGCAGATGTTGGCGTTGCTTAAAGGTTCTGCCCTCGTAGATCTTAACAGGTCCCGAGTAAGCCCACTTATTTTTAAGGATGACTCTGACGTTATCCTTTGAAAGAAACGTAACGCGGATAGGTCTTGTCTTCCTCCTCACTGCTTTTCCAATCCTCGAGGTACTGATATTAGAAAAATCCAGCTGACTAATTTCTTTAAGGATATCTTTCACCATGGACACATCTGATATAGCGTGATCCGACGGCCGCTGAGCCGATGGAAGCTCAGCTAAATCGTACATGATAAGGTTGCACGATTTCGACTCCCTCTCCCTGATCTCAATCAACACATCCTCATAAAAAGATGAGTCACCAATAGCTGGTGACGATGAGGAAATTTTAATTTCTAACCAGAATTGATGTCTTCTATTTGCTGTCTATACAGCTCCAGAGCCTATGAAAGGAATTTTCCAAATTCTGTCTTGATGAGGTCCTCTAGTTTCTTCATCAGCGATCGCTCCATTATGGATGATTGATATGAGGAAGGAGATCCAGCGCAATTCAAAAATTGCCCATTGGCGCATTGAAGGCCAGTTTTAATGATGCACGCAGGATGAGTTCCAATACCCCAAGTATTGCAACTGATAGACTTATTGTTAGCCACCGGAGCGGAGCACCCCTTGCAGATGTTTTTATCCATTGTTGAGTTGGAATTAGTCCGAAAAAGCACCACTAAACTGTATAAAAGACTTAACGTTTCAAGCGATTAGCGTTAATCCGTCCGTTAACCAGAAAGCTACTAGTAAACACGTCAGTACTGTTTAACGACTCGCACTTCAATCTTTGTGGGACAGTTAAAAAATAAACATGGCAGATACGGTGTGCAAACTGAGGGTGTTGAAGAAAATCGGGTCGTCCTGGCGTTGAACAGTTATCTGAAACACAAAAAGGAAAAGAGATTCTTAATCTATATGAATGTTGTTATCTATGGTAATAGATTTATTACCGTAGGTATCAGTTACCGTTCCTTTTTTATTTGAAGAAGTTTTCCCGATTTTTGGGGCAAAACCTTTCTCAGACTCAAATCAGGAAGCTTTATCTTCTTTAAAAAGCTGCCATCTTAACATTTTTTTATTTTTCTGATAACCACATTTATATAGGTTAAGAATCTCTTTTCCTTTTTGTATTTCAGATAACCTCTACATATATATATGTTCATTAATTTTAACTAGCTGACCAATTAATTTATTTTTGAATTCATAATGCAGTGCTTTGGTTAAGAACATCGTAATAGGGAACTAATATTCTAGGCACTAGACTTAGAGCATATAAACATGGAGGAAGCATGCAATAGGCAAACATGTAGACGGCGATAGAAAGAGAAACATATACAGGATGGACACCCCCTCTCTTTCTAACATAGAAAAAAAACGCTGGCGCTAGAAAGAGAGGGGGTGTCCCTCCTGTATATGTTTCTCTTTCTATCGCCGTCTACATTTTTGCCTATTGCATGCTTCCTCTATGTTTATATGCTCTAAGGTAGGGCTGTTCGAGTACTCGAATATTCGAGTAGCTTGAAGTTCGGACCGAGCCGAGACTCGGTTTCCGAGCCGAGCCGAGTACCCGTAAAAACCGAGTAGCTCGAATTTTTTCGAGTAGCTCGAATATTTTCGAGTAGCTCGAATATTTTCGAGTAGCTCGAATATTTTCGAGTAGCTCGAATATTTTCGAGCCGCCCGAAAGAACCGAGAAACTCGATTTTTTCGAGCATCTTGAAGCTTGAAGCTTGAAGCTTGAACGTTTCGGGCAATACGAATGTTTCGAATATTTTAGGTTACGTTTATCTACTGGAATGTAAATAATGGTTCTCGATAAGTAAAGTAAATAATTAAATTATAAGCTATAAATGGAAATATTCCATAACTTTTGAAAAGTACTAAATTCAAATATTTCTTTTTTTTTTTTTCATTTTTTCGTGTCTTTATGAGCGTATTCATACAGTTCTGTATATATTATCTTTCTTTTCTCCTTATTTTTTTTCTTAGTTTTTTACCTTCTTCGTATGGGTTTTATCATAACCTACAATATTCGAAACATTCGTATTGCCCGTAACGTTCAAGCTTCAAGCTTCAAGCTTCAAGATGCTCGAAAAATTCGAGTTTCTCGGTTCTTTCGAGCTACTCGAAAAAATTCGAGCTACTCGGATTTATCGAGCTACTCGGTTTTTACGGGTACTCGGCTCGGCTCGGCTCGAAAAACCGAGCCTGGCTCGGCTCGCTTTTTCCGAGTACTCGAACAGCTCTACTCTAAGGCACTAGATGACTAGAATGTACGGTATTGTGCGCTTCGCACGGTTGTTTCTTAAGAGTCGTGAAACGCGATGCTCGCGAGAAATCATGCGTCTCACTGAGTTTCGTGGTCTTCGACGCTTGAACCAACGGGGCCAAACAATGTTGCGCACTAAGCAATCACAGATCTGCAGTTCTGCATTTCTAATCAGTTCATAGGCAATCGATTCCTCATGTTTTCTCGATCAAATTGGCCCTAAAAACGATATAATTCGGACCATAATTAACACTTTGCATGCGGGTGATATTTTCCACGCTCCTGGATGTGTAGCGGGGAATTGCAGTCTTTTCGCGTGCGAAGATCGGCAGAAGTTCATTGGCTGGTGAGTTTCGGGAGGGACATTCTTCCAACAATCGTTTACCTGCCTCGGTGGTCCTTTTCTCGAGCCAGAAGTGGTGGGGTTAGCGCCAAGCTCCTGACGGGCGGTGTAGTCCACCGCTAGCTCCGTCTGAACCTCTGTTTGGTACGTTGTAGTAAGTAGATGTGGCCGATTCCGCCAACAACAAAAATACATGTGCCCTGTCTTTATGAGAGTGCACCAATCGGTAACAAAAACCAATCGTCGTAGCAGCGGCTTGCCAGGAGCGCTCCCACCACGCAGCGATTACAGTCTCCCGCTTTCAACGTTTGGTCTGTTGCGGACTGTGATTTCAGTCTCCCGCATGCAAAGTGTTAAGAATATTACATGAAAAATTTATTTGCAGAGTTGAAAGCCCGTTTTGCTAAAAATAGTCCGCTTTAATTTATTTTCTGTTCTATTAATCGGGAGAATGCCAGGAATCCATTGGTGTCACTTTCATATTGATACGATGAAAAATAAAAAATTCAGATTCTTTAGAATCAATGACACATCGCTCGGGCCACAAAGGCTCTCACTGGTTATTCGAACTTCTAGTATAATAATACAATGAAAAATGAAAAATTATTCGAGAACCAAGATGAATGGCCTTCGAATAAATAAAGTATCTTTCGCCGTCGATCTTCGAATAACGGATAAACGTAAAGTACGTTTTATTTGATGTTATCTAGATATTATCTTTGCCCATCTTGGGCGCGCCGCTCCGAGATATACACGTGGAGAAGAAACGTAGGAGAATAAAAAACTGGTTATGGGTTAGGTGGCGTCGCGCCAACTCGTCTGTTTCGCTCGGATCCCGGTAGCTACATACTTGGATACATATTGCGTGCACTCGCAATGCCTTGGAGACTTTTTTAATCTCTGAATGCACCAGCCTTTTTAAGCAACTGCTTCCATCACGCAGCGTGCTTCATTCCCGTTGGCGCGGCAATTCGTTGCAATTCCAATACATGGGAATGAAGTTTAATATTTGAAAAAGAAGCTGGTACACGCAGCGGAGTTGATGAGCTCGATTGCTGTTTGTTCTACCCCGATTGCCAAGAATTTCCTATGGCTTTTGTTCCGCCGCGCCGGAGAAAACTTTATGAACCGGCCGCGACGCGGCAACCAAGTTTCCGTAAGGTACATGTCCCAATTTCGGCTCATGTCCCCATTTCTGCTCATTTCGTATTTTTCTTAATATTATTAGCGTTACGTTTGTACTATAGTTGCAACAAAATAATTCCAAATTATTTGAACATTTACGCGCATGTTGCACGAGGTTGGGGCTAAATCAGTACAGCATAAGCAACGAAAAACTTTTAAAACGAGAGACTCATGATTTTTCGATCGTATTCTAGCTGGATATGCTAAGCAACAGCTTCACTACTGGATTCGATAATTGGGCAGAAAATAGTTTTTGCAGTAAAAGTTCTTATTTAATAACAAAAACACTAGATACTGTATTGTGCTCTGGATTTCGATTTTTTACTATTTTTAATTTTTTTAAGTAGAAAATAGGTGAGTAGGTTTAGGGTCAAGTGAATCACCGTCATGTTCGCATTTCTACTCACCACACTTAATTATAGTAATATAACCTCACGATTCAATGTATGCTGTAACCCCTATTTCTATTCGAAGGCACTTTATTTTTTGTTTATTATTATTTTATGCTTTACTGTTGTGTTATAAAACCTCTCCATAAAAGATGCGACTTATTTTAACGTGAAAAGGCAATATATTATGTGAGCAGAAATTGATACAAATGGTGAGTAGAAATACGTACATCGCTATTTTTCGTGAGCAGAAATACGGACATTTATAGCATTGTATTTAATTTCAAATTACTAATAATTAAACATCTTGAAATATCTTTGATAAATAATTTTGGAATTTGTTGAAGTATTATTAAAGAATTAATCAATTACTCTGCAAATTTTTATCACAAACAAATTTTTTACACCTTCTTTATGATGAGTAACCTCTTAAATGAGCAGAAATTGGGACATTCACATTACGCAAACTTTCCGAATGATGCCTTTTCCGTGCGTGCACGAGGCAACGGGGTGCGGTAAGGACTTGCGACGATCGAATCCACTTGCTTCCAACGTTTCGCTTTTTTCCAGCCCCCTCGACCTCCCGTGACTAAAGTTTCCTCGCTTTTACTCGCGTTTGCGGTGTCTTGCAGGCAGCCTGGAATGCGGCCAAATAAAACGCGAAAGCACGCGAGAACTCGTTAAACGATTCTGCGAGGCGCTAAAAGGAGCTGCCTCTGCCGGTAAACAGGGGAAATTACGCTGCTCTGTTGGTATTAGACAGGCAAACGGTCACAAAGTTGTTGATAGAGTAGAAGAAAAAGATCAGTCGAACTGGAAGCGGCAGAATGTGTGAAAGTGGAGCAGTGAGCAGTGAGCAGTGAGCAATGAGCAGTGAGCAGGTCTATCTCAAGGAAGGAAATCGTATCAAATTTGTTCAGGTTTCCGTGCAAGTCAGGGGCAATTCAAACAGCGGCATTTCTCAATCGGTGAGAAAAAACAGTGGAAAGCGATCACATTAATCGATGTTGATGAATCCCTGGTTAAAAGTTCCCTTTTCCGTTTGGTAATTGCTGGAGGCACGCGTGCCGTCCCTGTTCCCACGGGACGCTCAGAATTTTCTCGGAATCGCATCCCCGTTTACACACAGAGGGAACTCGAACGATCAGGTCCAATCTTTTCTCTGGATCGTAAAGCAGAATTATTCACCCGCACCCCTATAACCCACTTAAACCTCGCCGTTTGCCCTCCTTCGCCCCTCGTGGCTCCCCGTGTTCTCTCTCGAGCCCTCTTCTTTGCGGCCGTCTCGACCTTCCTTCCGATCGGTTTAGCCGTCACCTTTGCCGATAATGAAATTGGACCTCCCAGCAAAGGTCCTCTCTGCCTTCAGAATTCCGTGGTTTCTCAGCCTGCTCACGGCCGCCCGGAGATTCAAAAACGTGCCACGAATCCGTTTCCACCAAATGCAAACGCCAATCACAGCACTGGGGCTCTCATAATCTCCTACGGATTTAGGCAACTGCTCCCAAACTCCGCGATCACTCAACTTTCTCGTTTTATACCTGCTGTTATCTTTACAAGCTTATTTAGCAGAAGGGGGAATAAGATTCCAATGAAATTCGGATTGATCGAACCGCTCGAAACAGCGCGACCCCCTCTCAAGGCTGAGGTAAGAGTCGCGTCCCATCGCAACACCGTCTAATCCGCCGCCGAATTTTCGAAAACACGGCCATGATCGCAATGATGAAATGGAAATGAGTTGGTGGTGGAGTCGAGGGAGCGGCTGTGCAAGCACGTCGCGTCGTATCGCGTCGCCAACCAGCCAGCCCGTAAGCGAGGACAACGGAAAAAGGGGAATCGAGAGGGACGGAGGCAACAGAGAGAACAGAGGGAACGAGGGGGAAAAGACATGTCCTGCGGGATTAAAGCAAAGCTCTGCGAAATTGCACGAATGCCACGGGGTTTCAATAAACCCGACCACCGCCGCCGTGGTTAAAGGCGGCTCGTGATGGATATTGATTTTAATTCGAAATAAATCCAGTCTCTTTCGCGTGCTGGTTAACACGGCGCGGCCGCGGCGGGTCGTGGTCAGGGACAGGAGGAGCGGGACATTGGAAGAAAGTTCAAACCGTTTCATTCACTATTCAATACGGTTCCCTCGAATAAACTGCCGAATATCGTTTCAAGTTTGGCAAATCAAGGAAAATGAAGAACGAGAACGGACAAAGGAGGAATGGTTCACATAGGTTTACAAAAACAAGTACGTATTTAGCTAACCGATCGATCGAAGGGAAGATTTTGAAGGAGCCATCTAATTGCCCCATTCAACGAAAACTCCACTTAGCGACGTGATCGCCTATAATGATAGGAATTTCTCTCATGTTATCGCGAACAGGTTGTCGCGAAGATTGACGCAACCGAAACGACGGCGACGGCGGCGGCGACAGCGACGCGGCAGATTCCTTGAGGACGCCGCGCCGTAAACGAGAAAAATCAAATTTCCTTTGGTCGTTACGAAACACCAGAGGAAACGTGATCGCGACGTCGAAGCTCGTCGTTAATTAACGTCTCGTTCAGATCGGAGAAGCTTGAGGAAGCTTGAAGCTTCTTCTCGGAGTGATGTCGTATTTCTCCAAAAGCGCGAATCAGAGAAGCAAAGGATAACCTCCGAACGTCAGGTTTGAAGCGTGCAACGTGCGTACAGGGTTTAAATAAAAGAAATGAACCAGAGGCCGGCCGTACCGTAAGAACGGAGAATAACTCGCATTAAAATATATTCCACCCCTCAAAGGCTACGTTTTTCAATAAAACCCAGCCGTTTGATTGAATTAACATGCTAGTCGACCCGATACGCCGATAAAACGCAACGCAAATGTTGCAGTTTCCTGGAAATGGCAGGGGAAGATCGAGGAAAATGATGGTGGAGGAAATCTGCATGATTTTCCACAGCTATCGAATAATCTCGCCATCGCTGGGGTGAAAGAATCTTGGCCATGCTGGTCAAGTGCGAACTTGTACCTGTTGGACCATTGGACATTTTGCAGCGGCCTATTCAAATTTCCACAATGGAATTTGCCGGTCATGGGTGGTCGTTTCACGGATTCCTTGTTAAAAAGGGTGTCACGTGTGGCGTGTTTGCAATTCGCGCCACATGAGTCCTGTTTTCCCTTTCTGGCGGGTTCATAGTGCGCTCAGCGTGCGTTTATTAAAAAATTTCGCTCACCATTCACAGCCAGCGCACGAGAGACACCTCTAATTTCCGGAGCCACGGTGTTTCAAGGGAACCTTTGCTCGTCGATCGTATCTTTCTGCTCGAGACGCTAAACGTTCACCGTATCTGCATCAAAATCCCATTAATCATACTCTGGCCGTGACGCAACTGTCCGATGCCGACGACGACCTTTTTCTCGGACGAGTCTGAGCTGTCTGAAATTTTAATCTGTTCCGCGTTTACGGTAGGTACCTAGTAGCTTGTAGGTACCTACTATAAGTAACCAAAATAGGTATACCTATCCAGCACAGCAGCCAAAGGATGAGTCAGTTGGTCGTTCTTCGATAGCCTCCCTGTGTTAAACGATATTCTTATGGATAACGGTATCGACTTGCATAGATGTTTGTATTCGGTGCTATTCGATGCGAACTCACCCACGGATGGAGCAACGGTGTGACTATCAAGCAGGTGATAAATTGATAAAGCAAACGCCAATGTTCGCACGGCTTAATGCCATCGAGACGACTCGGCAATTTTACCCGTCATCCGATGGAAAACGTCGGTGCAGACGTTTAAGGTCGCACAGCACCAATAGAGCGTTTATGCGGGTGGTGCTCGATCGACGAGATACGCCGTGACACACTGCCAGCAGCAGCAGCACGTTCTTGTTACTTGTGGCCGCGCAACTCCTCCTTCCGTCGCCGTCGTAGTTTCAGCCCGGCAACTTAGTTCCCTTCGCTGCTGTTGCCGTAGTTACTAATTATTCTTGGAACGCTCGCGCCAGCAGCTACGCAACAAAGTAGCCCGAAATCAGTCCGACCCAGTCACGCTAGCTAGAGCTCCGACAAACGACCGGCCGGACAGACAAACAACCTGCATTTCTATGACCCTCCTCCTTCCCCGCAGAGCCCACAATTTCTTTCTCAAAAATCCTTCTCGTCAACTTGCACGGGCGTGCTTTCAAATTGTGTAACGAAAGTCGGACCAACTGCTGCCTCGCGTCCTGCTTCCGTGCCCCCGCCCTGGCTTCAAATTTTGTCCATCCATTTACCATTCTAGGACTCTCGTCCGTTCATCCAACCAACTTGCCAGAGTTCTGTCCGTCGAGTTATTAGACTTGGTCGTTGTTACGTTGGTAATTATTGTTGGAAAGGCGGTGTCAGTTACGTACCACGACGGAAGGAAGGAAGAGAGGTCGAAGGCGAACGAGAGGAGAAGGAGAAGGAGAAGGAGAAAGAGGAGAAGGAGCAAGACAAAGTAGCTTCTTGCGGGGCTTCCTTCCTATTATCTGTGCTTGGCGGTCCGCTCAGCCAGCATGCATACAAAGCAGTATTTATATCCAGCATAGCGGCGCACGGCCCGGGGGTTCGAGTTGAACAAATATTCATCCCCTAGAGTCGAAACACGATCGTTGGGGCTGCTAGGTCTCGGCCTCGGCCTAGGCCGGCATCGCGTCGCCACGCCACCACCGTCGCTGCCCTTTTCGCCCACCGAGTAACGTATCGTCGCGGTCTTTTCGGCAGTTGAACAGACGACCTAAATAAAATGGAGTCCAGACTTGCCTATCTTTCATCAATCTGTGTGAAGTTAGCCTCCCTTTTTTTGAAAACCTAAATTTGTTTTGTTGTACCAGTTTGTACCTACTAAGGTCGGGGCCAGATATATTGGCCGGTGAGTTTCGTGAGGGGAATTCTCCCACCACACAGTTTGCCTGCCTCGGTGCTCCTGTTCTCAACGTTTTCTGACTCGCTCTCGTTTCATCTCGCTCTCGCCTTCACAGAACTAGAAAGAGCCAGAAGTGGTGGGGATAGTGCCAAGCTTCTGGGGTGTAGGCCAAACCGAGCTGTCAGCTGAGAAATACACACATCAGAATAGGTGTGCGTTAGTTACGAAAAAATTCAGGAGCTTTATTGGTCAGAACATTGATACTTTCTCGATAGCTTCATCTCGCATTGGTCTACGCATAGCTTCGTAACGCACACAACTATTACGCTATGAATAAATAACAGCCAAACGGCTATATAGGTTCAGGCGGAGCCGAGCAGCGTTCCCGTGACCCCACCATACCCTGCGAGGACCACGCAACTCCAACAGACAAATCCACGATCGTCAGATGGTGGTGGCTGATTTCTCCTCGATCGCTGCTCGCGAAAACGAATTCACCGGCCAATATATCTGGCCCCGACCTTAGATATTTCTTACGAAGAAGCCATATCGATGGTCCTCACTATCGATAGGTTATTTTCACTAGGGATAGTTATCGGTATTGAAAATCGTGGGTTGATATCCGTGCAATGGGAATGTATCGCAAATGAAACTCGGTCGAGGTGGCGCTCTGATCGTAGTGCTCTGAGCATGCGCGTGATGACGCCGTGACGTCAAACCAATCAACGCTAAGATTCATTTTAGCATACTAAATAATAATTTGTAAAATTGTCACCATTGTCACTAGGCATAACTCAGTGGTTCTTCGACACAAGGGGACCCGACATGCAACGTTGCCAAATTTCCGGAGGGAAGCCGATTTTGCCGCCTAGTGTACATATTCTTTCTAATGCTTTCGCCTACGATTATTATGGTGGGTTAATTAACAAAAAACGACAGTTTACCAACGTATGTTCAATGTTGGGCCTACAATTATTATGATTGGTTAATTAACAAAAAGTTACGACAGTTTGTCTACGAATATTCAATGTTGGGCCTACAATTACTGTCGTTGGTTAATTAACAAAAAATTTACAACGTTTAAGATTTGAAATCAATGGGGGAAACAGAATAAGATGAATAAGATATATTTCGACGATGCGGTGTAGGTTTGACAGAACGTGTCTCGAGTCGTGGTCTGTACAAGACTGACTGATCTTGAGCGGGAGATCCTTGCGTTGACGCTATTGAAAATCTCCTTAAGGGAAGAGGTCACTGAAAAAATCGCGATTTCGACCATTTTTAAGAATTTTTTTTTTTTTGCATTTTTGGCAAGTCTGAATCCTTGTTCAACCGTACACAACGTGGTTTGACATTCAGTGTTGCCTTTCTACCAGAAAAACCTATTTTTCTAAAACCTTGCGAAAGAGCTGAAAACCAAAACCTTCGTTTTTCGGTATATTTCTCTATTATTTATCTCTTTGAGTATGTTCAATCGCTGACTAGTGTTTCGGGAAATCTAAATTACCTGCGTGGCCTTGACATTGTTTATTTTCACCAATGGCCAAAATGCGTTTCACAATTCTAAAACGCACGCGTGGTCTGTAACAGAATCCATTGGACTCCGCCTACTAAACTACGAACGCTTTCTTACAAAGTACAGTATGTGATTGAGTTCGTGGTCAGGCTGCGTATCCCTCAGCCATCTGTAACGCGGCCAATAACTCCGCCATGTACAGTAGGTAAATCTCTAAGCGGGCCCAAAAGGGTCAGTGGCTGCCGACAGAGGTCAGTCTCTCCGGGCGCTAGACACCATATTTTTTTAAATCTTTCAAAACTTCGGTTTACGTGAGAATACAGAGTGAGGTTTTATGGTGCAGTGAAATTAGCTGGTATAAAACGAGTGAAATGGACCTCATTAGCCGAAAATATCGCAAAAGTAAGAGTAGAGTGAAGCGTGCTATTATTATAGGTTATAAAGTGATTGCAGAAAACATATGTATATTTTATCAATTTGATATTTTCTGTCGGGTTGCAAAATTTACTTCTAGTGTTACAGAAATGCTATTGTAAAAAATATGCCAAATGTAAAGGCCATGGAAGATGCTGTGATGGCTACTTTAGATCACTGTAGCTTTGTAGACAGCAATCCTAACCATGCCAGATGTCCTAAGGGCAAGCAACCAAAGTGAAACCCTGATACGAAACACTGTCAAATGAAAATTTGATGGCAAGGTGCTGTAAGGGAGGCACTCAAAATGCAAATTAATCTCTCCATGCAAAAGTGTGCAGATTCTGCCCGAAGACAACATTTGTATCGGAGGCAAGACTTGAAGTAGCTGTGGCATGTGCTGTTTCAGAATTTGATATGGGTTATGTACGCTCATTGACTGTGAGGAAACAAACAGCTGGGCAAGTTGTTCTAAAACAGCTATAAGTATAGCAAGAGACAGAGACAACAGACGAGAAACCTGCAGTACATAACAGCAATCCAGTACAAGAAAGCGCTTTAAGAAGAAACAAAACATAAAGAGACGCAAGATTGATGAGGATGTGTATCAACCAGGTGGATTTTAGACTATACAAAAAGGGAAGTGGTCTGGAATTTACTCTTTAGATTTAAAATGCAATTATCTCAAAACTTACTTTTTTAATATATTTAATGTTCCTTGCGCAAAACTGTTGGTCCGATTCTCTTACAGCTTGGCGTGCTTCAAGAGTAACATGAAAGCAAAAAGATTGTGTATCGGCATGAAGAAATCTGCAAAACTCTTTGCGCTGCGCTTGCTTTTCCTCAAAATTTTGATGAAATTTTGCATTTTTGACATTTAATAAATTCAATCATTTTTAGCTTAAAAAGTATGAGACGTAGAAACTTCTCGATACACAATTTTTTACTTTACTATGGACCCTTCTTCGCTGTAAAACCTGGAGGCTGTGGCATCACACACTTTGCGCAAGAAGGTTTTTGAAGTTATGATTGATTTTTGTAACGTAATGTAAATTCTATGAAAACCAGTGATTAAAACTATGTCCCGACTGGCACAAGGGCTTTACTTCAAACCTACTTCCTTCCCTTAAGAGGAATTCCGCATGTCTCAAATATTTTCGGATTTCAAAATTTCAGTGACCTCTTCCCTTAAGGCCCTATCTAATTTATGACGGCATCACGTTATCCGGACGCGGCGTCGCCGTGCTCGCCTTTTGAATAAACATTCGCATGCGGCTGCCCTCGTTCGTCGAACGGTGTCGGATTTCCTAACAAACGATGATTAAATGTCGTCTTACAAACGTTAGAAAATTTGCTATATCCAGAAGACTTATTTATTCCACCTTTAGACTTATTCTTAAAAATTTCACATTCGTCTTAAGACTGACGTCCTCATTATGTATTTAGAAATAAGAACAGAAAAATCACAACTTTCAATATAATAACACTTTTATAATTCAGACCATAATTAAGGATATTACCTGAGAAATTTATTTGCACAATTTAAAGCCCGTTTCTTTAAAAATAGTCAGACTTAAATTATTTTCTATCCAATTAATCTGGAGAACGCCAGGGATCCATTGGTGCCACTTTCATATTGATACGATGAAAAATAAACAAATTCAGATTCTGTAGAATCTGACCGCGCGCGGGTCAGGCCGCAACGGCTTTCGACGGTTATTCACCTTCTAGAATAAGAATAGGATGACAGCTGATCAACGATATTCATGTCCAAGAGCTGACGCCCTTGAATTAGAGCTGTCACTACCCGACCCGCCGGGTACCCGGGTACCCGGTGAGACACCCGGGTATTCCAAAATTACCCGGTTACCCGGATACCCGTGAGATACCCGGGCAAAAATTACTCGGCTATCCGATGGACATTGTTGCTACATCAAGAGGCGATCCTACAACAATGTCGGTCGGGTGCATCGCGACTACTTCTTTGATCCATCGGAGGATGGAAAAGTGACATGAAGTATACATGATATATATGTTATCTTGCAAGCATTAATTGCCGAACCGAGATATTGCTGTCCTTATCGTAAAAGTATCCTAAAACGATTGCACCTTATGTATACAGTAAACCCTTCTATAATGCGGTTACCATATGTAAAACGTGGAGCAAAAATTGCGACAATCGCGGTACAAATTAATATGATTTGTACTATATAATTCTGAGTTTCTTATAACGCAGTCTCCATATAATGCGGTACGAATTAATCACGATATAGGAGATATAGGTTGACTGTAATGCGTAAAGAAGTAGAATAGAAAAATAACTTTCTATGGTGTTTGATATGGCCATTCTTAATAATGGATGGTCCTCGAGATCATAAGATCCATTCATTTCTACAACTTTTCACCTTATAAATAAAAAGTGGATCCTATAAAGTTATACACTTTGCACATGAAAAATCATCATTCGAGGAAGAATTTAGCCATCATGTTTAATCTGATTAATGAAAATTGGAATATCAGCAGTAAAACGAACGTCCGTGATAATGCATACAATATAAATATGGCTACAAATCTATCAATTTATATTTATCATCTGCTTAGGTGTTTTTCGGAATACTTGGGTACTCGGGTACCCGGGCCGGGTAGGACTCGGTTAATATTCTTTATCTTGAGATAGAACCGACCCAGCCAGACAATTTACAGCAAATTTGCGTAAAGTTTATCGAATATCAAATCACGTAATGCAACAATGTTGTGCCCTTTGTGAGCGCTCACCTTGGCGTTAAATTTAGGACATGTAATGATTCAATTAGAACAGAAAATATTGTAGCAATCTTTATACACTCGATGAGGATATTCTGTTCAGGTCATATTTGAATCATATTTGAGTCATGACGTGCTGCTAATATTTACACAAAATTTACGTTCTTCCTATCTCGTACCGTCCTTGCTCGCTTCCGGAGTCTCTCGCTCGCTCTCGTTCCATCTCGCTCTCGCCTTCGCCGGACAGGAGTGAGACAAAAGTGGTGGGGATAGCGAAAAACGCACATCGTGTACACCAAACCGAGCCCATAAGGAGACAATACTGTACCTTATATTTGTGCAAAATTTACCTACAGTTGTGCATTGAAAAATAGGGATCATATTTGAATCACATTTGCAGCAATCAATGCAGCACACAATGATTGCAAATTGACATCATCACTTTACATTATATTTACAACATATGTTTTAGTCATATTTAGTAAATTAGCATGAGTCTAACAATATAGCAATATTGATCAAACATGTAGTAAATGTATTGATTCATTGCATGATTAAGAATTTAACTCATGAAAGTCTAGCTGGGGAGTACCCGGAGTACCCGGGTTGCCAGTAGTTGCCCTACCTTGAATAACCAGCTTCAACTCTGGCGCCATGAATGAATCTAAAGCTACATCATCCTTATTCAAGCCTGTGAATAACAACTAACCGTAAGTCCATTTTATCTAAATAACATCTAGATGTTATCTTTGCCCAACCTTCCCCCCTCTATTACTGTCGTTGCAGCACACGCACCCTGCCACGCTATGACCACCGCGGTGGCTACGACGACTGGTTCGACGGCCCAGTATCACATGCGGGGCCATCGAACCTAACGACTCTGTCGCGACAGCTCACCCCCCCCCCCAAATACCAGAGGAGGGGGGAGGGGCGGCGGCTAACGCGGCACCGCTCTTCCCATCACCGCTTCGGTTCCCTTTTGCAACCTCTCGCTATTACGGTCAAAATTTCTCTAGTCTTTCATTCTGGTTACTGGTTACATGACCGATATGTGACCGGTCTGATTTTCGGTTTCTGCTTCGATCTCGACTCCCTGGTTTTACCTCACCACTTGAGCGAGGCGAAGATTTTAATACCTCCAGTAAATTTCATTTTCCGTCGTTCCCAAAGATGTTTCTTAACAATAACTTTGATTTTCTTGTAATCTAAGGTCCACTGAAGACTCCTGTTGAAGTCTCGTGTCTTTTTCTGCTTCTGATTTTATGTTATCACCCTCCAAAGTTAAGCATTTTGTTTTACCCCACTTTCCCCCACCTAGGTATCGCGGGAACGGGGACATTTCGGCCGAATTATTGGATAATATAAACACAAACACAAACACAAACACAAGCATAAACTTAAATATAAATAATTCACCACCTTCCTGCAAGTACAGGTGAATTTCGGGAACACATAGGCTAAGATTGTCTCGTTATTCCCAGATTAGGTACTTTTACTGGTCGTAAAGTGCGATTTTTGGACAACTGACCGGGCGGTACCTTTGCCAGATCTTCGCCGTAGTCCTCGAATTCCTTGCTTGCCGTATGTTGGCTTTTAAGGGTCCCAGCATAACACTCCAGCAGCAGACTAAAGACTAAAGAGTTCCTTTAATTGCAGACAGAGGCATAGATACGCGCAGAATTATGCTTCCAACGTGGAGTTATTCCAGAGAGTAAGTTATTCCTCGGTATCGAATACCTATCTGAATCCGCGCTGACCTTGGTCAGTTTCCAACGCGAGAGTTTTATCAATCACGACAAACTCTCTAAATTGATCGGGGGCATCTGGAAAAAATCTCGAGGAGAAGCTAAGAAGGCTGTTGCCGCAGCAGGAGCGATAATGTCTGCTCAAGAGGAGAGGACGGGTAACCGGCCCGCGATCCGCGACTCTACCAAACTTCAGTGCCTCTGGGATGCCATGCAAAGCGACAAACGCTCTGGTAAAATCAGCCGATGCAAAGCAGAAGAAGCTAGAGACGGCTTCCAAACCGAGCTACTGCGTCACTAAGAAGATTGCAAGTTGGAATGTACGTAGCAAGTAGTTCCCTCTCCGTCTCCTCGTCTCGTTCTTTCTCTTCGACTTTGTCTCCTCGATACCTTTTCTCCACAACTACCTATCTCTTTCGTTGTTATCCGTGTTTTTTGCTCTTCGGTGTGCGGTGTGCGGTGCACAGTGTGCGAAAGATCGGTAAACCAAACTGGAACGGAAGTGGGTGGCAAGAGTGAGACAGGAGGCGAAATAAAACACCGGCGTAACTGTTTTACACTTTAAAATTTAAATTTCGCGGATTTACGTCAACCGCCGCGACGGTGAAATATGTTAGCGGTAACCAAGCTAGATGCCCAGGAGAAAGTCACTTTGACTGTATTTTTTCCCATTCCCTCAGATATTGTTTCTCCCGCTTTTATTTCTCCCCTACCTTCAGCCTGGATCCGGTAACAGCGTTACTTTAACGGTGTTATTTGAAAAGTTATCTGGCTGCGTTTGCCGCGGAAAGAGTCCTCTCGGAATTAAGTAGATCGATAGAGCTGTCGCGGAACAGTTCCTCGAGAACCTGGATTAAATAATTCGTTTCAATGTTGGAGGCGACACAGCGAACCAGTAAACGACGTGACGCCAACGGTATTCTCGTTACCTATGCTTTACAAGTATGCTTTACGATAGGGGGGACGCGAACAGGCGATTCCCCTTGCCCCTGTGACATTTCAGCTTGTGGGTAGTGGCTCTTCTTTTCATCGGGCAATAGGACAAGCCCGAATATGAAAAAGATAGAAAGCAGCTCGTATGATTAATCCCAACGGGTAGGTATGTGTAATAGATAATTGTGTATTACATTGGGTTGCATGCTCGATACTAAAAGGGGGAGTGAGGAGTTTTCAACCGTAATGAATCCACGGACTAAGTTTGCAAACTTTTTCAGCTCGTCGCGCAAGATGGCTTCAGCCTTACCACGGCGCCGCGCCTAAACTTCCCTCCACGTCCTCGATCGTTTCCACGAAAGTTATGGATACGTTAAGACGCGTATCCGTGAGCAAGCCGGAGAGGTAACGCGAGCGGCTCGCTTGTCATCTTCCTGGAACCGACTATAATCCCGATTCGACTATAGGCTCCGAAGTTCGATTAAGTAGTAAGTTCGATCACTTGTCGATGATCGGGGTAACTTTGATATCGACTGATTCAACGGCTATTCTCTTAGTTATATCTGTGGGGTAAAGTCGAATCACGTTCGAAGGTTCGAGGAGCAAACTGTTGCCCGGAATGTTCCTTACGCCTACGGTGTAAATCCGCCGAGGCGATGCCGATGGCGATGGCGATAGCGACGGCGACGTAGGAGATTTCGAAATTCGAATGAACGTGAAAGATCGAAGGGAGAAGAGAGAAGAGGAAGGAGCAGGCTGTACGCGTATTTCTCGAAAGGCAGCAAGTATACTTGGATAGGTCGTTGGCTTTTAGTTGCTTGGTTTTAGATGGTGCGGCAGAAACGTTACCCTTTGCATATCTATATACTTTGCACGATCGTTACAACGTCGTGTTACATCGGTTATCGTTTTGCGATGCGTGGAATCGAACGAACGCTTTTGGAAACGCAACGCGGGGCCATGGCACGGTGTAACGATCGTTTTATAACTCCACCGCGTATGGCGACATTTACGCGCAACTATGGCCGATAGATAGTTCCAGTACGCTGCACGGCAATGCAACGAATCCGACGAAATTTCATTTCCAGCATCTCGGCTGAATAAAATTCAACCGTTATACGTCTGTGGTTCCTATTTACGACTCTCTGTGACGTTTAACGAAAAGGGCGAACCAGAGATGGTAGAATTCATTGAAAACAGTTACATTTGCTGAACCATTTCTCACCGCGGCTAGACTTAAATTAAGGGGGCAAGACCACTGTCAAAAATCTGAAAATCGATTTTTTCTTTTCTATATTTTCTCAAAGACGTATCTGCGTATCAAGAATGCTCTCTCTAAACTTTATGAAGAAATTCGCAAAATTTACGTAGATATAGTATTTTCCGTGAAGTTGTGTCAAGCGCGCGACTGAGCCGAGCAGAACTTTGAACGCGTTTTCCTCAGAATGACATTTTTCAACCGCGTTGACAGTCTACAGAGAAAACTATACGTTCAATTAACATGGTCAAGGGCATTTATTGTACGGAAAACCCGTCGCTATTACGTGACGATCAGTTTTTTCTTCTTCAATTAACGACCTGCTTCTATTTTTTTTATCAACATTTCCCCAATTTTGTACCCCGAAAACATGATATTTTTTTAGTCGTCCTCCATTTTGTGATTTGTTGCGATTTTGACTTTTTTATTATCACGTAATAGAGGTAGGCTTCTAGTTTCTAAATATTTTTGTCTTTTTGAATTCGGATTATCCATATGGTCTGGGCACTGGCAACGCGACTAAGTAGCCTCTTATGCCGGGTTTACACCAAGCCGAATACGAACAAAAACGCGAACAAAAACATGTTCGTCTGTTTTCGTCGCGTTTACACCGCCGCGAACACGAACAGAATACAGCGTACGAACGTTCTCGAAGACGTTCGCGTCGGTAGGAACGCAGCGGACGAACATTTCTGGCGATACCTGGCGATTCGCATCCCTTTCCATTGTGGGACTACTCGTAAACAGGCGACCCTCTAGAACCATCCCTCGGCAGGTACTCTACCAAAATAGTATGCGTGGTAGGCTCAAATCATATGTTTATATTTTTCGTTTTAGCATAATGAGATTATTTCCAACGTATGGATGAGATTTTTCTGATAAAAATGATACCAAACCCGACGCAATTCAGACAAGTTTGAGTTCTGATTATGATATATAAAGGCTTTAAAATATCAATATTTTTTAATACTAGTCAATAACAGATTTGCTTGAAACAGAAGATAACATTTTTGTTTGGACGTGATTCATATTTAAAGCTGTAGGATTAGGGTAATTCTGGAGCAACTTGAAGGAGATGCGGCCCCTGGTACCCCGTGGCGGGGGCAGTCCTTCGCAGTGCCTCACCCGATTTTTATGGCTTTTTCCGGAAAAAGGTACGAATCCTGGGCCCAACGTAGCTAATTGGGGTCGAGCCCCCGCAGTCGAGGGTGAAATATCCATTACAGCGTATTAAGAAATTCTTTTCTTAATGGCATCGAAAAGGAAGTGACGCCAATGGATTCCTTATGTTTTTCTAATGAAAATCATACCAAATATCATGCAAATCGGACTACTTTGACACAAGCCATTTGTATTCCTTATGTAAAAGTTGTCCGATCTACACGACATTTGGTATGATTTTCATCAGAAAAACCTAAGGAAACCATCGATTACACTTTCCTTTCGATACGATGAATAAAATAATTTTTTAATCCGCTGTAATGGATATTACACCCTCGACTGCCGGGGCTCGACCCTAATTCGCTACGTTCGGCCCGGGATTCGTACCTTTTTCCGGAAAAAGCCATAAAAATCGGGTGAGGCACTGCGAAGGACTGCCCCCGCCACGGGGTACCAGGGGCCGCATCTCCTTCAAGTTGCTCCAGAATTACCCTAATCCTACAGCTTTAAATATGAATCACCTCCAAACAAAAATGTTATCTTCTTTTTCAAGCAAATCTGTTATTGACTAGTATTAAAAAATATTGATATTTTAAAGCCTTTATATATCATAAGCAGAACTCAAACTTGTCTGAATTGCGTCGGGTTTGGTATCATTTTTATCAGAAAAATCTCATCCATACGTTGGAAATAATCTCATTACGCTAAAACGAAAAATATAAACATTTTATTTGAGCTTACCACGCATACTTTTTCGGTAGAGTACCTACCGAGGGATGGTCCTAGAGGGTCGCCTGTTTACGAGTAGTGCCACAATGGCAAGGGGTAGCAAGGCCCAAGTTTTATGGATTTGGGCATCCGGCGGATTTCACGGCTATTGGTAGGGTCAAATGTTAGCGAACACTGCTATTTCGCGTTTACACCGAGGAAAACAGCGTGTTAGCGAACATATTCTCGAGAACAGTCGAAAACGTTTGTGTTCGCGTTTTTGTTCGTATTCGCCTTGGTGTAAACCCGGCATTAGCGGCAATTCGCTGCACGGGAGTGACGGAGAGCATGCGGTACACAGGGATGGTGCTAAACAGTGATGCCAGAACCGTGGGTTTTCGCCCACGGACCCTACCACCACTCCACGACCAAGCGTACCCCCTCCTAGCGCCTGTACCGCACCACACAAGCATACCCGTCCCTCCATCTGTGTGCCGTACGCGCTGCCTGGCCGGCGCTCTCCGGCGAGAATTCGTTTTCCCGATATCGAAGCGCTTGGGTCGCAAGCAAAAAGTCATGAGTTCAAATCCCGGTGCGGATATTCTACTTTTTTTTCTTTATTTAGTCTCTAATTTCTCTTCCTATATTCTCAAAAAACTAAAGGCTTGAAAACGCCCAGTGGGCGAGTCGAGCCATGACCGATCAGACGGCGCGTGGATCGGCGTTTCACGCGCAAAGATCGCCGAACCACGCGCCGTCTGATTCCACCTTTAGACGAACGGGGACCGGTCGGGCTCCGGGTCGGTGTTGTTCGGATGGGTTCGGTTCAGTTCGACCTATATAGCTGAATAGGCCGGGAAGGTATGTATGCTGTCGCTGTCGGTCTCATTGTTTGTCTCTCTCGTGACGGGATTTGTGAAAGCAGACTGTTGCAGTTATTTGTTAATACTCTGACACTGTCGGTCCCAAAGTGCGCCGATCTACCGAGGCATTGTTGTATTTGAAACACTACATTAAGGGGGTATACCCGTTTGAACCCTCGGAAAATGTATACATTTTGTGGATTTTTTTACAAGTCAACGGTTCGATGCAGATTTCCCGTTTTTTTACTATCGTTACATAGTATTATTGAACTACTCAAAAAAAAGTTTCAGTTAAAAAACTATTGGTGTTGGGAAGTTATGCATACACATCCGAAAGTCTTTCGATTTTAGACGGCTAAACGGTGGCCCTAAAAACTCGCGCTACGTTCAACCAATTCACTTCCAATTTTGCATGCAGAATCATAATAAGATTCCACGTCGTCCAACGAAGGCTTTTTTTATTCCGAGTCCCCGTTTATTATTTATAAAGTAAAAAGGTGGATTTTTCTCTTAGAAAAATTTAACTTTACCTTTGATCCTTCACCATTTCTTTATTTTTCAAAATTTTCAAAATCGGCTACGTTGGACGATGTGGAATCTTATTGTGATTCTGCATGCAAAATTGGAAGTGAATTGGTTGAACGTAGCGCGAGTTTTTAGGGCCACCGTTTAACCGTCTAAAATCGAAAGACTTTCGGATGTGTATGCATAACTTCCCAAAACCAATAGTTTTTTAACTGAAACTTTTTTTTGAGTAGTTCATAATACTATGTATCGATAGTAAAAAACGGGAAATCTGCATCAAACCGTTGACTTGTAAAAAAATCCACAAAATGTATACATTTTCCGAGGGTTCAAACGGGTATACCCCCTTAAGGGGGTAAACACGCCACGTGACACGGGTAATGCAGCACGCTGCATACCGACACAATCTGGCCCGAAACATGGGTCTGGGAAATTACGTTCTTTGTCCTTATACGAGCAGATTTTGGGCTGGGCGAGGTCTCAGTCGGAAGATGAAGGTTCAGTGCAGCGCGCTCTGGTCATCGTTTGAGTCACAAAACTCTTTTAGTGACCTACTATTGCCCGATGAGAAGAAGAGCTACTACCCACAAGCTGAAATGTCACAGGGGCAAGGGGAATCGCCTGTTCGCTCCACCCTATCCCCTCCAAGAAGTCCTAGTTTTCGGTTCTTAGCGGCTGGCTGTATCCGCGGATTGTCGCGATTAGCTTCGTTCGAGTTCTTCGTCACGGGACGCACTGTGTTGGAGGGGATAGGTTGACGCGAGTGGACGATTCCCCTTGCCCCTGTGACATTTCAGCTTGTTGGTAGTGGCTCTTCTTTTCATCGGGCAATAGTACAAATACTTGGAATCGCGCTGCATTACCCGTGTCTACCCCCTTAAGAAGATGCTCGTCATCTCCCATCGACTTTAATAGAAGTAGTTAATATAAAATAAATGATTGTTAAAATCGAAATAACAAGAAAATGATTGAAAATATATTTTGTGATTTTTCATGTGGTTATTTCAAAAGTATATCCAAGTGTGGAAAAAAACAGAAGATACAAGTGTAACAAAATATAAATATATATTTAATGTAAACTTAAATAACAAATTACACAGCAAAATTTATTGTAATGATTCAATAGGTATCTCTCGCAATACCATACGAAAACATTACTTTACATCTTCTAGATCAGTCATACCTATGGCATTGAACCGTTACATTATATGGGACAGGGACTTTTTGGGATAAGCACTATTCAAATTCAAACAAAAGCAGGTAAAGAAGCTCTTCCGCGCAGGCATAAATGACCCGATTATGGCGGATACAAGACCAGTCGATTTTATGTTCCGACTTGATTGCAGTAATATGGGGTGCGAATGATATTGTAAACCGTCCGTGATAGTGCAGCGCGCGGCTCGCTTACCTGAAACGGGGCGCACCTCTGCATTCGTACATACCATCCTACGAAAAACTTATTTTATAGACAGTAGGCTAGAAAGATAGTCTTACTTATTTAGAATTTAAAAACATATGATGTTGCAGGCAAAATTGGGAAAATAAGAATTTGCATAAATTTTTGATTTGATGTTACAAATATGCATTTGATAAACTATTATGTGAATTTCAAAAAAAGATGTGTAATAATTTCTGAAAATTATTTATATAAATATTTCATTGCAACTGCCAAAGTAATATTTCATTTATAAAAATATTTGAAGTAGGGGAAAGTGGGGCAAAACCGGGTACGCGGGTCAACCCGGGTATCATTGTTTTTCTACAGGGTATCATTGCAGAAAAACAATGATATCAATAAAATTTAATAAATTTAGAAAAAGACGTAAATGTATTTTTAAAAATTTATATATGAATTAAATTAATTGATTTTATTTATTATTATAAATTTGTTTCATTTATACTATATATGTATTTCGCTGTGGATTGCAAAAGATGCAAGGACAGATTACTAACGTGATAAAAAGTAATTAAAATAACCTACTAAATATTTTTAGTCACAATTTGTGATTCGCAACAGGGATAGTAATAATTTGTTTCACAAATTTTAATCGAACGTATTTCTATTTCCTTCCTATTTCTCATGAGGTGATGAATTCTATACTCGTTTCATCCTAAGAAAAATCCTATGCCCCGACCGTTTCGTGGCCGTTCTGCGCAGCCCCCACTACCGCCTACGGGCCCGACGCAGGCTATTGCTCGCAGCACTTTACCTGCTGACTTCCCTGCCCCTCCGAGGGCGTGACGTGACCGATGTCAATGTCAATACTGCAGGAGTGCAGTGTATCTACCCGGTAATTCTTTGGTTCCGAACAGATATAACATCAATTTAGGAGGTGTTCTAAATAGTCTATTTAGAATGCCATTTATTATGTCTTTTTTAGGATTTATATGAAAATAACAGCAAAACAATTTTTATAAAACGTAGGCGGTTACCGTGCGTATTCGGAAATAATAGTGCCACCGTGTATATGAAGGCGTCGCGTGCGGAACTGTTGACAAAGAGATAACAGACGGTAAGGCGGAGAAAATCGTAGGCGGTTAAGTGGGGAGTCGGTCAACCAGCGCCTCCTCAGAATCATCCCTGCGCGGAACAGGATTTTTCTTAGGATGAAACGACTATAGTTGCCCGCATTTCTATCTCTCCCGACTTTGTGTCAACCGTATTGCAATCGGTCGAGACTCTCGGGTGACCGTTAAGGTGGGATCAGACGGCGCGTGAATCGGCGATTCACGCGCCATCTGATCGGTCATGGCTCGACTCGCCCCAGGTTCGCCAAGCCGACTTGGCGAGCAAGACGAGCCAAGCCAGCTCGCCAAGCCACGCGCCGTCTGATCCAGTGAACCGAGGAAATGCTATGATGCCTGAGGAATTAGCGGTGGGGGAACGTCGAGTTCATCAACGCCAAGATGGGAAAGGAAACGGCACTACCGTCGAGCCAAGCCGAGCCAGGCCAATCAGAGTCGTCGCGGACTCGGTTGTCGACGCTGGCAAGTAAGGCCGCAGCCAACCAATATCGACAACCGAGTCTGCGACGACTCTGGTTGGCCTGGCTTGGCTTGGCTCGACGGTGGCGCCGTTTCCTTTCCAATCTTGGCGTTGATTGGCTCGACGTTCTTCCCCCACCGCTAATTCCTCAGGCATCATAGCATTTCCTCGGTTCACTGGTCTGATCGGTCATGGCTCGGCTCGTCTCGCTCGCCGACCCGACCAGTGATGCCAGAACCGTGGGTTTTCGCCCACGGACCCTACCACCACTCCACGACCAAGCGTACCCCCTCCTAGCACCTGTACCGCACCACACAAGCATACCCGTCCCTCCATCCGTGTGCCGTACGCGCTGCCTGGCCGGCGCTCTCCGGCGAGAATTCATTTTCCCGACATCGAAGCGCTTGGGTCGCAAGCAAAAAGTCATGAGTTCAAATCCCGGTGCGGATATTCTACATTTTTTCTTTATTTATTCTCTAATTTCTCTTCCTATATTCTCAAAAGACTAAAGACTTGAAAACTGTTAATTTTCAACGTACCCTACCGTAGGGTACGCTTGTAATGGTGCGGTACAAGCCAGAAGGAGATCGCATCTTAGCAACAAATCAAGCTTCGAAAATGGTTTATAAATTAACAGTTTTCAAGCCTTTAGTTTTTTGAGAATATAGGAAGAGAAATTAGAGACTAAATAAAGAAAAAAAAGTAGAATATCCGCACCGGGATTTGAACTCATGACTTTTTGCTTGCGACCCAAGCGCTTCGATATCGGGAAAACGAATTCTCGCCGGAGAGCGCCGGCCAGGCAGCGCGTACGGCACACAGATGGAGGGACGGGTATGCTTGTGTGGTGCGGTACAGGCGCTAGGAGGGGGTACGCTTGGTCGTGGAGTGGTGGTAGGGTCCGTGGGCGAAAACCCACGGTTCTGGCATCACTGCACGCACCGTCTGATCGATCATGGATCGCCGAGCCAGCTCGCCAAGCGACGCGCCGTCTGATCGGTCATGGATCGCCGATTCGGGCTCGCCAAGCCGGCTTGGCGAGCAAGACGAGCCGAGACAGCTCGCCAAGCCACGCGCCGTCTGATCGGTCATGGCTCGGCTCGCCAAGTCGGCTTGGCGAGCAAGACGAGCCGAGCAAGATCGCCGATTCACGCGCCGTCTGATCCCACCTTTTTGCGAACCTGTCCATACATTAACTCGAACCTCTCCATACATTAACTCGAACCTCTCCATAAATTAACGCGACCGTATTCCCGACCGGTCTAGACTTTCGGTGACCGTAAGTCTGAGAAAAGTTCTCTCTCGGTTATCGGTTGAGAGAAAACTTCGGTCGGCTCGTCGTTCTCCGGTTCGGTCGAGAGACCCGTAAATGCCACATCGAACCTCTCAGGGACCGCGACCGCAACCGTAACCGAAATCTATCGGTCTCGACTCCCTGATTGTAAGTCCGGGACAGTTCGACCACTTTTTGGAAAAGAAATTGTAGCATCGTTGTTTTTCACATTTTTGTCATTTTATGCACATTAAAGCAAAGCCCCAGCATTTTAGAGTATATATAAATTATTATTATTATTATTATTTATTAAACAGGAAATCTCATGGTAGGTATACGAATGAACACACAAGTAGTATACAGAGTCTGAGCAGAAACTTAGCAATGAAAGATGCATGAAAGAGCATAATAATTATTACCAAAAGGACAAAACTAAGTAGCGTCATACTGGTTATTAACAAGTCTATACAATTGCGACCTACCCGAGTTAATGGAGCCCACGAAGGGGTCCATACCACTGAAATATTGATTCGCAGCACTCATCGCTCTATTAACCGGGTCACATACATAATACCGATATTTCGGCGGCCGAGAAACAAACAGGGGCCTAGACCGCAGGCTTCTCACCGGAGCATTAAACATTACTAAGGACAGCAAGTCCGGACAGCTTATAATGCCATTGATTATCTTATAGAGAAAAATCATATCCGCAACACGCCTACGATTCTCTAGAGTAGTCAACTTCAGGGGTTAGGCCACCTTGGACGGAGCAAAATTGCAGTCATTTTCGGCATTTTTTTAGGAAGATAATAAAATAAACAAGATGTTTAATATGAAGTCTGTTATTATACAACTCTCGCCAGAAAAAATGGTATTTTTTGTTCCTACAAAATGGCGGCGGTAGAGCCGTGATACGCAAGATCTTGAGGAGCGATGTTTTCCACGGTGTTCACTCTCACGGCTATACCGTTTGACTTAGAACAAAAAACCAAAAAGATTTATTTTCTGCATGCCTAAAACTATGGAAGTACGTAGCGGTTTTGCGATATCTTGAACTGACACTTTGAAATTGACACTTTTATAAAAAAAAATGCACTTTTTCTCCCCATGTTCATCATTTCGTGACAAATTAATATTTATGGATTTCCCTACGTACTTCCATAGTTTTAGGCATGCAGAAAATAAATCTTTTTGGTTTTTTGTTGTAAGTCAAACGGTATAGCCGTGAGATTGAACACCGTGGAAAACGTCGCTCCTCAAAAACTTGCGTATCACGGCTCTACCGCCGCCATTTTGTAAGAACAAAAAATACGATTTTTTTCTGGCGAGAGTTGTATAATAAGAGGCTTCATATTAATATCCCTGTTTATTTCATTATCTTCCTAACAAAAAATTCCGAAAATGACTGCAATTTTGCTCCGTCCAAGGTGGCCTAACCCCTTAAAGGACGCAAGAGCCGGACAATAATCCTGATCTTCTCTGTCCATAGGATTGCCCAAAGTGCGTGAGGCGAACCGCAAAAATGTACCTTTCTATCGACTTTATAAATTTAGCATGCCTAGGACTCCATTTGATAGAGGCGTATTCGATATGAGGTCTGACAAGGGCAACACATAACAGCCTCAGGGTTTCGATGTTCCTAAAATGTCCAACAAACCTGTACCCATACAGCACACTTCGTTGCGGCAAAGTTGCAGGATGGTTGCAGTAACCTTGCGATCTTGCATGGTTGCAGCGCAATGTCGATGTATGGTTGCGGCATAGTTGCCGTGCAAAGTTGTGCGGAGCGGACATAGAATTCTTGCTGTATAGTTGCGGCATAGTTGCAGTGCATAGTTGCAACTATGCCGAAAGTATGCCGCAAGTATGCCGCAAGTATGCCGCAAGTATGCCGCAAGTATGCCACAAGTTTGCCGCAAGTATGCCGCAAGTATGCCGCAAGTATGCCGCAAGTTTGCCGCAAGTATGCCGCAACTATGCCGCAACTATGCCGCAGGTATGCCGCAAGTATGCTTAATCACTATATATACCATTTACAGTAATCTATATCCAAGAAGGTTCCGTAGCCCAAACGGTAGCGCGTCAGATTGTCATGCGGGCGGCCCGGTGTTCAAGTCGCCCTGAACCCGATAACTTTTTTTTTATTTTTTTTAACAGTTTTTCGAGTGGAAATATATTTTGTGAATAATTGCCTCAAAGTTGCCGTGCAAAGTTGCCTCAAAGTTGCCGTGCAAAGTTGCCTCAAAGTTGCCGTGCAAAGTTGCCTCAAAGTTGCCGTGCAAAGTTGCCTCAAAGTTGCCGTGCAACTTTGCAGCAGGCGGACATAGAATTTTTGCTGCATAGTTGCGGCAACCTTGCATGAGTCCTTGCCATCTTGCGCCGCAAGTATGCTGCAACTATGCCGCAAGGAGAGTGTGCTGTATGGGAAGGGGAGGTTCCGGTCTAAAAATCTATTTTCTTTTTATTTCATTTTTCGAATGTTCAACCTTTTAGGAATACGTGTTTAAAAGGATTTGTTGAAATTCGTAAAATTCCCGAAGTTATAGGCATTTGAATAGCAGCAAATGCATGGTTAAGACTTGGCTACACGGCACTCACGTAAAACTTTAATGGGAGGTTCCGGTCTGAATTTCGATTTTTTTTTATTTTATTTTTCGAATGTTCAATCTTTTAGGAAAACGTGTTTAAAAGGATTTGTTGAAATTCGTAAAATTCCCGAAGTTATAGGCATTTGAATAGCAGCAAATGCATGGGCAACAACCGGCCACTCGGCGCTCACGTAAAACTTTAAACGCGTTTTTCTCGAAACAGTGTTCTCAAAACGGTGGGCGCTGTATCTCCAAAAATTATTATCCGATTCGACTGAAACTTTTTTTATTTTGAAGAATATACTTCTGGTTAGGGGGGGGGGGGGGAACTAGAAAAAATTACAAAAAATTAAAAATTTATAATTTTCAAAGGCGTTGAATGGACGAAAATCACAGCGAAAGTGATTTCAAACTTGAAGTGTCGTTATTTTCTAAAAAAAAATGTCATTTTTGTAATTTTTTCTAGTTCCCCCCTAGACAGAAGAATAATCTTCAAAATAAAAAAGGTTTCAGTCGAATCGGATAATAACTTTTGGAGATACAGCGCCCACCGAATTGGATCAATTTTTTGACGCCTTGACTTTAACAGCTGCCCAGGGCCGTCTGCAATGATTAATTATAAAACAAAAAATATATTTCTATAATTTAAGACATCCTTAAAACCTACGGTTCTCATGACCGTATTAGTACATCGCGCATAATGAGGCCTGTAATCAAAGCAGGGCGTTATGCAGACTAATTATAGTGTGCGATAATTTCAAATATGTATTTTCATTTTCAACGAAAAACATTGGCACTGCAGTGGCACTGAAATCAAGGGAGCGATCGATCACCTTATCAAAAGAAATTAAAAACGATTAGGGTAATTCCGGGAGACGCAGTCGGGCTGGAGAGTTGGTCGAAACAGTTGATTTCTAGAGAATTAATTGTTCTGAACCTTAACACATTTTTACATATACACAGATGTAGAGTCTGAATATAGCAATTCGACCAACTCTCCAGCCCGACTGCGTCTCCCGGAATTACCCTACATACGTATTGTTGGTGTTACAATATCGGAAGAGTGTAAATAAACTTACCTGTTTTTCAAATATCACCACCACTGTAACTTGGTCTAAAGTCTTAACTGTAACTCGCATAAAGTCTTAACTGTAGGTATCTTATAATTCAAATATGGATTTGTGACAATGGTCAATATTACATAAACAACAAGCGTCTTCATTTCTTTTGTGTCAATGACACACAGTGCCCTATCTTGCGTCAGTCTTAAAATGTCAACACTGGCCGGACTCTCCCGGACTTATCGTACATATCCTTCTTACCTACAACCCTGACTGCTCGATCTTATCCGCAGAGAGAATCATAAATACACAGAAACGTCGCGCCGAGGGAGAGGTTTAAGAGCGAAGCGGCTCGGAAAGAGGATCAAAGAGTAAGTAGCGCTCCGGTTCCCAAGCGACACGATTTCAATGTAAGGGCAACTTGTATGGAAGTCGGTGCACCCGAGTAAACCGAGCAAACCTAACTACTGTATGTATAAACGGGATGGCTCGCTCCTGAACTTGCACCGCATAGACTCAAGACTGGTCCCGCCACGTCTCGCCATGAACGGCTTGCAAGTTGATCAGGTGTAGCTCGGTCCGATACTGACACACACTTTAGGGGAATAGAAACGCGAATCCTTTGCACCGCGGCCCGGTATTAACATCGCTTCGAGCTTCCCGTTGCACGCCGCGTCCAATATCTACTAAGTAGTAGGTATTACAGCATCGAGGATGGATATCCTCGTCAGAGTCAGAAGGGACACCGGTCTATAGATTACATTATTCGAGGATTACGGCAAGGATGTTGGCTGATCGGCCAAGTGGACGCTTTAAGTTTAACCCCACACCACCACAACTCAACTCAACTTTCAACTTTCCTATTTTCTGAGTAAAGAAATGCACGATCGAACAACAGGACTGGAAGCGCTGGCTTACTGGCAGCCCCTCTTACTCATCCTCGCCGCTCCTTATCGCGCTAGCCGGTTTTTTCGGTGTATCGACGCGCGTCAGCCCGTTCTTTCGTTCACGGTCGATCGACGTGCTTTTTCCAGGCTTCCCGGGCAGAGAAATTTATCGTCGAGCCGAAGGGGAACTCGACGTCTAGGTATCTCGCGGCAGCAGAGCATTAACGTCGAAGGCGCGGCGCCTCGCGATGCCTTTTCGCGCGTCCTGCTCTGCACCGGAAGTTAGAGAATAGGTACATACGTAGGTACTTACATAGAAGCGGGTGTCGGGCCGGTGCGAACGCCGCAGTCGCCGCAGTTAGCAATTAGGTTTGCCCTGCTGGATAATTGGATGACTGGATTCCAGATCGTGTATCCCGCATCGATAGACCGGCTAAAACGAGGCCGTCGATAGGGTTGCCCATGGCGACTACCATCCGAATCGCGTACATTTTCCTCGCGGAAACACACACGTTACCGACATCTTTCAAACGGCTTTCGCCTCTTAGGTGCACTTGATAGTAGGTGTATAAAGCGTGGAAATACGCTGTTGGCTAAGCTCGTCCATTCATCTGCATTCTTTTGGTCCCTCAGTCGCATAAATTTTGACGTATTTAATGTGGGCATAAATATATAGGTACCCCCGCAACGCGACAGACATTCGGCGGAAAACTACACAGCTCGTAAGGCGGTGGTGAAAGCGAATCGCGCGCCGCGTGTCGTGTGCAAGAGGAACGGTAGATACTTGGAAGGTTCGACGAGGACAAAGCCCTCCCCTTGGAGGATACATACTCTCTGAGAATTGCACTATTCGCAAAGAAATCTGGCAAAAGCGATGGATGAGATTTTCTTTGAAACCGCCGAGAGGTCATTTCAAGGCAACTCGAGGAAGAGTCTTCGCTTTAAAGTCTTTCTGTTGTCCGTGCTCGAATCTCCGCTGCGATGCTCCAAAACCGTTTACAACCGATCCCTACTGCCCGCCATAGCTTCCTCTCCCGGTTATGCCCGCTCGCCCGTCCGTCATCAGATCAATTTCCAACGAATCGGAAAGCCTATGAATCCAAGTATCTACTATTTGAGGGAAAGTTGCCATGTACGGAACAGGTTCGTTTGTCCAGTCCATTGAACGTGGCGTTGCAAACTGATTGCAATTAAACGAGCATACGAAAAAGGAAAAAGGAGAAAGGAATAAGCTGGGACGACAACCCGGCTGCAGCGAAACAATAGTTGCTCTCGATCCGAGGCATTCAATCAAGAAGGATATGGAAAATTTTCGGCGAACTTCAAAAACAATGGCCAGTATAAATGGAAATCTACCGGTTTTCGCGATGAGATTTCTGGACACAAGAAGGCCACTTTTTGATTGATCCGCTATTTTTCATCTATTCCCGCTGATTTTTAAATCTGTCCATTATACCAAGATAATGAAGATATAAAGCAAAAAACCAAATTTTGTATTTATTATTTTGTTATTTCGTTATTTCGTTATTTCGTTACTTCGTTACTTCCCCATACAGCACACTCTCCTTGCGGCATAGTTGCAGCATACTTGCGGCGCAAGATGGCAAGGACTCATGCAAGGTTGCCGCAACTATGCAGCAAAAATTCTATGTCCGCCTGCTGCAAAGTTGCACGGCAACTTTGAGGCAATTATTCACAAAATATATTTCCACGGGAAAAACTGTTAAAAAAAATAAAAAAAAAGTTATCGGGTTCAGGGGGACTTGAACACCGGACCGCCCGCATGACAATCTGACGCGCTACCGTTGGGGCTACGGAACCTTCTTGGATAGAGATTCCTGTAAATGGTATATATAGTGATTAAGCATACTTGCGGGGCATAGTTGCGGCATACTTACGGGGCATAGTTGCGGCATACTTGCGGGGCATAGTTGCGGCATACTTGCGGGGCATAGTTGCGGCATAGTTGCGGCATACTTGCGGCAAACTTGCGGCATACTTGCGGCAAACTTGCGGCATACTTGCGGCATACTTGCGGCATACTTGCGTTGCAACTATGCACTGCAACTATGCCGCAACTATACAGCAACAATTCTATGTCCGCTCCGCGCAACTTTGCACGGCAACTATGCCGCAACCATCGACATTGCGCTGCAACCATGCAAGATCGCAAGGTTACTGCAACCATCCTGCAACTTTGCCGCAACGAAGTGTGCTGTATGGGTCGTTACTTCGTTACTTCGTTATTTCGTTATTTCGTTATTTCGTTACTTCGTTACTTCGTTACTTCGTTACTTCGTTACTTCGTTACTTCGTTACTTCGTTACTTCGTTACTTCGTTACTTCGTTACTTCGTTACTTCGTTACTCGTTACTTCGTTACTTCGTTACTTCGTTACTTCGTTACTTCGTTACTTCGTTACTTCGTTACTTCGTTATTTCGTTACTTCGTTACTTCGTTATTTCGTTATTTCGTTATTTCGTTATTTCGTTATTTCGTTATTTCGTTATTTCGTTATTTCGTTATTTCGTTATTTCGTTATTTCGTTATTTCGTTATTTCGTTATTTCGTTATTTCGTTATTTTATTATTTTATTATTTTATTATTTTATTATTTTATTATTTTATTATTTTATTATTTTATTATTTTATCATTTTATCATTTTATCATTTTATCATTTTATCATTTTATCATTTTATTATTTTATTATTTTATTATTTTATTATTTTATTATTTTATTATTTTATTATTTTATTATTTTATTATTTTATTATTTTATTATTTTATTATTTTATTATTTTATTATTTTATTATTTTATTATTTTATTATTTTATTATTTTATTATTTTATTATTTTATTATTTTATTATTTTATTATTTTATTATTTTATTATTTTATTATTTTATTATTTTATTATTTTATCATTTTATCATTTTATCATTTTATCATTTTATCATTTTATCATTTTATCATTTTATCATTTTATCATTTTATCATTTTATCATTTTATCATTTTATCATTTTATCATTTTATCATTTTATCATTTTATCATTTTATCATTTTATCATTTTATCATTTTATCATTTTATCATTTTATCATTTTATCATTTTATCATTTTATCATTTTATCATTTTATCATTTTATTATTTTATCATTTTATTATTTTATTATTTTATTATTTTATTATTTTATTATTTTATTTTTTTATTATTTTATTATTTTATTATTTTATTATTTTATTATTTTATTATTTTATTATTTTATTATTTTATTATTTTATTATTTTATTATTTTATTATTTTATTATTTTATTATTTTATTATTTTATTATTTTATTATTTTATTATTTTATTATTTTATTATTTTATTATTTTATTATTTTATTATTTTATTATTTTATTATTTTATTATTTTATTATTTTATTATTTTATTATTTTATTATTTTATTGTATTGTATATCTTTATTGCTCCCCTTGGGGTTACAAGAACATCCATTTCCGCCTCGCTCCTTCCGCTTAATTCTACTTAACTCTACTTATGCCTACTTCTTAATCCTAACCCTATTTACATTATTTACATTTCCGCTTTATGCATACGCTCGCCTCCCGCTGCCCTCGCACGCCACTCGCCGCCCTGTCGCACTCGCTCCCCCTCCGCCGTTCCTCACTCTCTCGCCTACTTCTTATCTTACGTTCTCTCTCTGCATACATCCTTCCATCCTTCCATCCTTCCGTTTCCTTAATCTCTCTCTCTCTCTCTCTCTATCCCCCCTGAACCCTACTCCTCTCTTCATCCAGCTCTCTTAACCACCCTTCCCCCTCTCCCTCTTCTCCCAGCACCTCTCTTACTTTCTCCTGCCAGCTACTTTTGTCGCCCCTTTCCTTGCATCTTTCCCAGACGTGCTCCCACGTTTCCTCCTCTCCCCCACACACCCTGCATAACCTTTTCTCCATATCCTCCCAATACTTTGCTTCCCTTACTTCATTTCCCAACCTGTACCTTGCGATCCTTCTCCATCTACTTTCTCCCCATCCTTTTTTCAAGTATCCTGGTATCCCCTCCCCCCTTGTCCACCTGTACCATCTGTTATAACTTGACTCGCATATCCTTTCCCACGCCTGTTTTTCGTTCTTTTCTCTGTACCTTTTCTCTATTTCTCCATACCCCTCTCTCCCCATTTCCCTCAGCCTTTTCACCAATTCTATCCCTATCCCTACTTCTCTGTAAAATCCTCTCCTTTCCTCCTCCCATGGCGACACCTTTCCCTCTTTACCTTCTCTTTTCTTTATTTCCTCCCAACACCTTCTCGCTACTCCACTCCCTCCTCCTTCCTCCAGCCTTATCTCGAAATTCCATGCTCTTCTTCCTGCTTTTATCTGCATCTTTTCCCTATCCACCTCTTTCCTTACCATGTAGCCCGGCGTTACCCTTTCTACCCCTAGTACCCATCTTATATACCTTTCCTGCGTCGTCTCTACTGCTTTCCTTTCCTTCCATCCCCATACCTCTACTCCATAACTCTCCACTGTCCATACTAGCGCATCGAACAAATACAACCTCCTCGCTACGTCATTCGGGAATTTTCTTTTTCCGATTCCCCACACCTGCCTCATTGCCACTGCTGCCTTTTTTGCCCTTACCGCCACCTGTCCCTCCTGCCTTCCATTCCTTCCTATCTCATACCCTAGATAATTAAACTGCGACACCTCTTCTATCTTCTTACCTTTCCAGCTCCAACTTAGCTTCTTCTTTCTTCCCCCTCCTTTCGCGAATCTCATGACTTTCGTCTTCCCCACGTTTAGCACTAGCTTCTTCCTGTCCAGATACTTCTCTAACCTTCCTATCATCCCTCCCAACTCTTCCTCTTCCTCTGCCACCAGTACAACATCGTCCGCGTATGCTAGCGATCTTACTTTCTCTCCCCCAATCCTTACCCCTCCCCATCCCCCCTTTCTCAGATCTTCCTCTAGGTCCGCCACCAGTATATTGAAGAGGTGTGAGCTCAACGGACACCCCTGCCTTACTCCTCTGGCTGTCCAGAAGCTCTCACCCTCCTCACCTCCCACCCTTACCCTGCTCTTCGTCTCTGCGTAAACTTCTTCTATCCGCCTCCTTAGATCCTCACTTACTCCTCTCTCCTTTAATGCTCTCCACAACACCTCCCTATCCACTGAATCAAACGCGGCCTTTAGGTCAATGAATAACGCAATCATCTTTCCCCCTGCCTTCTCAATCCTTCTGTTGACCATATAATTTAGTACATACACGTTATCCATTGTCCCCATACCCCTCCTGAACCCCGTCTGATTATCCGGCACCATTTCACCCTCCTCCATCTCCACCACTAATCTTTCCGCCAACACTGCCGCATACACCTTATACAGTGTGGGCATCACTGTCACTCCCCTGTAATCTTCTACCCCCACTCCTTCCCCTTTTTTAACGATCGGTACTACTACCCCCTCCTTCCATTCCTCTGGCCACCCCTCCCCTCTCCAAACCTTATTTACGATCCCCCACGCCCACCCCTGAACCTCCAGCCCCCCATACCTCCATACCTCATTCGGTATTTGGTCTATCCCCATTGCCTTCTTGTCCTTCAACCTTCTGAATACCCTCGTTACCTCCTCCCATGCTACTTCGTCCCTTTCCCCCTCTCTTCTTCTCCCTACCTGCCCCCTCACTACTCGCTTTTCTACTCCGCCCAGTACCGCCATAAAGTGCTCCTTCCACTCCTTCATTTCTATCTTCTCACTTATCCTCTTCCTCCTCTTCCTCCCCCTGTTCACTATCTCCCACACCTCTTTCTCATTCCTTACTTCCTCCGCCTCCTTTATAAACCTGTCCGCTTCTTCCTTTTTTTTTTCTTCACATTTTTTTTGATATTTTCTCTTTATCTCCCTGTATTCTTCAACCCCCGCCCTCCCATTTCTCCATCTTCTCAATACCTTTCTTGCCTCCCCCTTTGCTATCCTGCACTCCTCGTCCCACCATCCCATTCTTTTCCTCTCCCTTTCTTTCCCTCCCTCCTCCAACCCCCTTCTCACCCTCTGCAATCCCTCCTGTATTTCTTCCCTTAGTCCTAATCCTCTTTCCTCCCCTATCCCTGCCACCTCTTCTCTAAATCTCTCCCTGCCCCTTTCATTCCATCCTCCCCTTTCAGTCCCGCTCCTATTCTCCTCTCCCCTTTTTCTCCCCTGTCTCTCCTCCCTTATCCTCACTATTAGCGGATGATGGTCCGACTCCACTCCTTCCCCTACCTCAAGGCTGTCCACCCTATCTGCTATGCCTACCTCCCCTACTACATAATCTATGACCGTCTCCCCCCTCGCCCCTGTATACGTGAACTCCCCTTTCTCATCTCCTTTCATGGTCCCATTTAGTATCCCCCACCCCCTTTCCTCTAGCCATCCTACTAATTTTCTCCCCTCCGCGTTCTCCGTTCCGTCTTTTGACATCCTCACTCCCTCCTCCTCCTCTCCCACTACCCCTCCTCCCTTTAATCCCGTCCTAGCATTAAAATCTCCTCCTATTAACGTCTCCCCCTCATCTTCTCCCTTATCTGCCCACTCCTCCATTCTTTCTAATTTCCTTCCCAGGTCCCCGTTCACGTACACTCCTACCAGGTTCCACCTTTTTGCTCCTATTTTCGCCTTCACCTCCACTACTCCTTCCTCTCCAAACGCTATCCTCCCATTACCTTCCTCTATTAGCTCCTTCCGTGCCCCTGCCACCATTCCCCCCTTCGCTCTTCCTTTGACGTTGTCCCTCCTCGCCGCCTGCATATCCCATATAAATCCCTTCGGCAGCTTTTCTCTTAAAGCCCTCCACCCCTTCTCCTCCACCCACGTCTCCATCATTATTATAATGTCCCACCTTCCTATCCTTTTCCAAAATTCCGCGTCCTTTTTTGCGAGCCCCGCTACATTCCACCATACTACCTCCCACTCTTTCCTTTCCGTCCCTCCTCTCTTTGCCATCTGACCATTTTTTTTACTCGCTTCTATCCACCCTTTTTCTGACTCCCTCCTTCTCCTTCCCCCTGCCTCCCCTTCTTCTCTGCCCTTTCCTCTCCCTTTCCCCATTCCCTCCCCTCTATATCCCTTAGCACCTCGTTTTTTTCGTCCCACCTCCACCAGCCTCCCTCTATTAGCACTCTACCATATTTCACCCATACCCTTTTCCCCTTCCTTCTTTCCCCTTCCGCTATTACTTCTATACTTCTCTTCATCCTCCTTTCCCTCCATGTCAAATCATCCTCAATTCTCTCTTTTCTCCCTGCTAGCTTCTTCTTCTCCTCCATCACTCTTCTTTTCGTATCCTTATCCCTTAGTTTCACTACCACCATCTCACCTCCCCCCCCCCTTATCTTTCTTGCCGTTTCGATAGCTTCCTGTATCCCCATTATCTTGAATAACTCCTCCACTCCCTCTTTTACTGTCCTTCCTTTGTCCTCCAACCCCCTTATCACTATGTTCCTCCTTCTCTCCTCTCTTTCTTTCTCCTCCATCTTCCACTCCAGCTCCCTAAATCTTTTTTCCATCTCCTCTACCTGCCCTTTCCTACCTACTGCCCCACCCTCCTCCTCTCTTAATTCTAGCTTTTCCAACCTCTCCTCTAATTGCCGCCCTCCCCTCCCTCCTTCTCTCTCTATCTTTTCCATTCTCTTCTCTAGCCCTCTCAAATCCTCTTTTATTTCCCCCTTTTCTTTCTCCCATCTTTCCCCCATCCTCTTCATCTCATCCTTTAGCCCTTCTATCTCCCCTTTAAACCACTCTCTCTGCCCTTTTTCCCTTTCCTTCGCCTCTTCCCTACCTTCTGCTATCTTTTCCATCATATGTCTCAGCATCTCTTTTATGTCCCCATCTTGTCCTCCTTTTTCCGTTGGCGATCTCGCTACCTTCTTACTTACTTTGAACGCCTTCTCCTTTTCCTCCTCTAGCCCTATCTCCTCCTCCTGCCTCTCTCTTTTTCTTCTCAACAGTTCTTCTATTCCCCCCGTGCTATTTCTTCTTTCTAGCTTAAATCTTTCTGCACTCGTCGGCCTTCCTTTCTTCTTTACCTCCTCTCCCTTCTCATCCACCTCTTTCACTTCGTTTCCCATTCCTTGCTATCCTTCCTTATTCCTTTTCTGTTCTTTCTTTCCCCCCTGTGCCTGTCTTCTAGTTCCTCCTTCTACTTCTTCGTCGCCACTCTCTTTCTCCCTTTCCTCTCTCTTCCTTACCTCCTTCCTTCCTGACTTCACCACCCGATGTCGCCAGCTACCTCTTCCTCCTCACGCCTATTTTGCTCGTCTTATCCCGCCTCTCTTCCTAACCTCAAAACTTCTCTTGTCTCCCCTTTCCTTTGTCTCCCCTCTCTCCTATACCTCTCCTTTTCTCCCTTCAACCTTCCTGCTACTCCACCTTTCACCTTCCCTACTTCTTTTCCTCTGCACTCCACTCTCACACACTCTACACTCTTCCACTTCTCGTCACCCAGCCTCTTACACTCCTCACTCAGTCGCACCGGAAACGGAAGTCATTTTATTATTTTATTATTTTATTATTTTATTATTTTATTATTTTATTATTTTATTATTTTATTATTTTATTATTTTATTATTTTATTATTTTATTATTTTATTATTTTATTATTTTATTATTTTATTATTTTATTATTTTATTATTTTATTATTTTATTATTTTATTATTTTATTATTTTATTATTTTATTATTTTATTATTTTATTATTTTATTATTTTATTATTTTATTATTTTATTATTTTATTATTTTATTATTTTATTATTTTATTATTTTATTATTTTATTATTTTATTATTTTACTTTAAAATAGATTTTAAAATACCGACATAAACGTAAGAGTTGTTACGAGTGGTTAAGGGTGAAATGGTTTACCTATATTCCTTTCTCTCCCGTGTGATTTCGATCAAACATGGCGGATAGTGGCTCGTGTCCAGGCTCTTATTTTCGCAGCAGTCACGGCGCCGCGATGCGACGCGCCGGCTAATTAATTTTACCTATACTGTATTCCACATTAGAGCATACCGATTTCGCGCAGGCACGACCCTCAGGAGGCGTTGCTACGCTCGACTCCTATGTTTTTCTCCGTCGCACGGCCCTCTACTTACTCTCTCTGTTAACTTTTCGTGCACTGTTTACCTTGACAACGGTCAGATCCTGCGTTTGGGATTGTACCAGTTATTCATTGGAAATTACCACGACCAATCGTTTGCGGTTCAAACGGTGGGTAGTAGTGGGGGCTGCGCAGATCGGTCGCAAATCGGTAGGGGCGTCGGTATGCTCTAATGTGGAATACAGTATAGGCCAAACCGAGCTGTCAGCTGAGAAATACACACATCAGAATAGGTGTGCGTTAGTTACGAAAAAATTCAGGAGCTTTATTGGTCAGAACATTGATACTTTCTCGATAGCTTCATCTCGTATTGGTCTACGCATAGCTTCGTAACGAACACAACTATTACGCTATGAATAAATAACAGCCAAACGGCTAG
The DNA here is from genome assembly GCA_960531205.1 of Andrena bicolor. Lineage (NCBI taxonomy): Eukaryota > Metazoa > Arthropoda > Insecta > Hymenoptera > Andrenidae > Andrena > Andrena bicolor. Next base: position 27,172,707 of record OY482664.1, read on the forward strand.
GTTCAGGCGGAGCCGAGCAGCGTTCCCGTGACCCCACCATACCCTGCGAGGACCACGCAACTCCAACAGACAAATCCACGATCGTCAGATGGTGGTGGCTGATTTCTCCTCGATCGCTGCTCGCGAAAACGAATTCACCGGCCAATATATCTGGCCCCGACCTTAGTGTATACCATTAGTTTTGTAAAACTATTAATTTACGACAATGTTTTTAAATGGGATTCTTTTTGATGGGTATTAATTTACGACAATGTTTTTAAATGGGATATATATATACTTGGCGCTCTTTTTTGTACCTTTTGTAAAAAGGTAATTTTGTGGGGATTTCACACATTTTGTAGTTTTCTTGGGTGTGAAACCGTGCTGTGCGCTATCCTGATGTTCCATAGCGTGGTATTTTTTGTTGGTACAATTAACCTCTACCAATCTACTTACCATCCCATCCCTCTTATTTCACCCCCTTGACACTCGGTGACAAAGTTTTACCTGGGCAATTTCTTTAGATGTAATATTCCGTTTAGTCAAAAAATTTACTAAATGCAAAATTTCAAGATCATAAAAAATCAATAACCAGTGTGGAATCTAAACATTCAGTTCTACTTTTAGATGATTGGAAAAATTCATCATCCAACAATAAATATGTAGTTGCAATTCTGAATTGAAGTGATAACAAGTACATTTATCTTGATGCCTGCAATTTCAGTTGTATCAATCAGAGAAACTGGTGAAGCATTAAGAGAAGTCATTAATCAATGTATGACAATGGCGCAAGAACAATTTAATAATTTAAATATATACCTATGCAGTAATAACAGACAATGCCTCAAATATTATGTCCATGGGAAAAACAATCAATGTATAGCACATGACTTAAGTATAGTTATGCAAAAATATGTTAAATTCATTTTATTAATAAATCAAAATCTAATGATTTAAAAATTGATATAAAAACTAAAAACCGTCATTGAAGTACATTGAAGTATTAAGGGTTTATTAAGGAAAAGTATGCCTATACATTATACATTATTAAGGAAAAGTATGCCTATACATTATAAAAATACAAACTTTATTTTATTAGTTTATTAATTGCAACATTTGGTACGTAAGTAATATATATTAGTCATATAAACTAGGCAGAACAGCTAGTATCACAGTGGTTATGAGTAAAAATTGACTGACATTAGCTAGGTTACGTTGACTAGCAACCTGAACGTAGATGCTTTTTGATCTTTTCGTGCTGCGTGATTTGGCGGTACATTTCCTCACCCTTTCATGCTCCCCTCTTGCCCACACTTGACGATGGAGAAAAATCTTTTAACGTAAAATTCGCCAAATTGGAACTTTGCATTGAAATATCTCAGCTTATAAGGCACGGAGGAACAAAACGAAGACACTTTTCTTATGTAAATCAAACCCAAGCTATCCATTAAGACCATTCAAAATCTAATTGGATCAGCCGTTATTGAGATTCGGAAATCTCAGGGTTCTTGAAAGCGAGTCGTCGCGTAATAATAGCCACTCCGTGTCTCTTGATATTTTTTCATAATATATTTTTTCATACTTTATTTTTTCACACTTTATTTTTCCCACACTGTATGAATAGTGAGAAAAAAGCTAACGATAGTAACATTCGTTATTAATTTTTTTAAATGTATAATTAAAATTAAAGTTTTTTTTTTAACGTGGGGAAATTTTCAAAAGACATCCCGACACCTCCAGAGGGGAGTCCGCCGAAATCCGAGGGACCGTTAGCTTTTTTCTCACTGTTCATACAGTGTGGAAAAAATAAAGTGTTAAAAAATAAAGTATGAAAAAATATATAATATAAGTACAGGCGGAATCGAACTCACGACTGCAACAACATCACGCTTTTTTTTTTTTTTTTTTTTTTTAAGAATTGTGTTTATTTAGCCATAATAATCAAATAACATTTATAAATTTGTTTCAGGGTATAAACACCGCCGGGGTTGGCACCACGTTACAATAACATCTCGAGGAAAAGCATCAGTCTTATATAAGTGCTCGTGCTTAAACAATAATAGGAACTTATTTATGTATCTCTAATTTGTACTTTGTATTGCTGTTTCTATCTTTTAATGATAGAGCGATTATGTTTGTTTTTCTAGGAAAAACCGGCGCTAAACCTAGAAGGTCACTTAGTCTTACAAACTACTCTTAACCTACTTTTAATTTTAACTTAACCTACTTAATCTAAGATTATGTACATGAATATTTACAATAGCCAATGGCTTTTGGTTCTCTTTTTTTTTTTTTTTTTTTTTTTAAATTAAACGCTGTGATGACTAAAAGGTCTGAAGCCTATCGCTTATTTCGTTCCGCTACCGTTATCTGTTGTCTTCATGCCCGGATCGTTGTCTGAGGAATCTGCCTTTCAATGCTGCGATACATTCGCAGTCTGCGTTCAGCCACCAGTACTTGACACGTAGTCTTGCAGTGCTATGGTAATCGATTGGAGGTAGACTGGTAGAGTACTTAAATAATTCTGGGGAGTTAGTAGGGTTCATACTTGGATCGTATGTAATCTTTTTGTTTGCCTTGTGTCTCGGCCAGTGAAAGATGGTAGGTATGTTTAGTTCGTTTTGAATAAAACCTTTCTTATCTAGAAAGGTGAAAACTTGTGGGGGTATGTATCCGGTAACCAAAGAATTCCCGGCATAGTCGTCGTCCACTTTCAAGATATTTTTAATAATGTCGTTGTCTGCGATGGAGCTAGATGTGGCATAATAGTCCCTAGTCAATTGTAAAACATAGCTGTCTATTCGAGTTATATTCGATTCTTTATATATTTCAATATTGCTAACGTATTTTGTGAAGTTGGAAGAGGCCGATCTATGTTTAGAAATACAATGTCTGATTATTTGTCTCTCGAACCTTCTGATTTTCTCCATTGTAGCTGCATTAACATTGAACCAAGTGGGAGCTGCGTATGTGATGATTGGTCTAATTAATAACATATAGCAAATTAACTTTGCTCTATTGCTCAAGTTTCGGGAATAAAAAAGCCTGCCGCAGTTGTAAAATGCCTTACGAGCCTTATCAATTTGGAGGTCCACATGTTTGGACATCCTTACCAAATTATCTATCTGAATGCCTAGATATTTAACTGTGTCTTTATGTGGGACTTTTATACTTTCATTGAGAGTGCTGTCTGTGATCTCTATTCCGAACCTTTTTAATCCCTCTTTTTGATTTTTGCTCAAGAATCTAGCGGGCTTTCTAGCAACAACATCACGCCGACGTCATACCGAACGCTCCACGGCATATCTTTGAGTAGAGGTTATGGCTTTTATGTTTTATGTGAGTGCTATGAAATGTTTAATAATTTACATGTACATATCTCTATTATTAAGGCCCATTGGCAGAAACGCTCGGACATGTATTTACTTATTTTCGACATATATTCATCGTGCCAAGGCTCATCAAAATCGATGTGTGCCTCATGGTGTCCTTGTTAGCTGTCTTTCAAATATCACCAGCACTGTAATTTTGTCTAACAACTTTCAGACTCGCATAAAGTCTTAAGTGTTTCCTATAATTTAAATATCGATTAGTGACAATGGTCAATGTGAGATAAACAACAAGCGCCTTCATTTATTTTATGTCAATGACACGCAGTGCCCTATCTTGCGTCAATCTTAAAATATCAGCACTGGCCGGACTCTCCCGCTGGCTGGTCTCTCCCAGACTTACCCCATGTTCATCAGCTACTTGTTTATATTATTTTACATTATTTTACATCATTTTACATTATTTTACATTATTTTATATTATTTCATATTATTTCATATTATTGTTATTTTGTGCATAATCAATCGTTTCATGATCGTTAGATGTCTGAGACGTAAGGAAACATCGTTTCTGGTATTGACCATCAGAATTTCTCAAACACCGCAATCAGAAAAACAGTATCAGGCGCACGAAAAATAAGAATTTAGTCAATTTCATAAGCAAAAATAACACTGATGCCTTATTGTATGACAATTTCAAGAGTAATACTTGCTAAAGTGTCATTTTACCATCACTTACCTGCAGTTTGAACTTTCCCTTTATCATCTAAAGCAGTGCTGTTCAAGGTCGCTCACGCGTGAGCCCGGGGTTCTCCCACTCTCGTTCGCGTTGTCAGGGATACCGCGCGACGCTAAAGAGGCGACCATGACAGACCAGCGCGTCCGTCGTCGAGCGAGCTCGGACGCCCGATACGACATGTGTATTAGTGACACGCACCGTCACAGCCAGCCAATGCTACTACTTCCCGCGAATTTCGGATTATTCGTCTTTTGTTAGCCCCCCTAACCGCGAAGATGCTAGCCCGTCATGGCCTTCTTAGCGTCGCGCGGTCTCTTTGACGACGGAAGGCACGCTGTGCGAGAGAAAGATTGGAAGGGGAAGCTGGCGCGTGAGGGGCCCCTACGCTGGCCAGCGCTGATCTAAAGCAGGCCTTCCCAAGTAGGGGAAATGCACTCCTAAAATAGATGTTTCGGTTCTCCCTCCAATGTATTACATACAATTTTGTATACAATGTACTTATGTAATAAATTTTTTGTAATTCTTTTTACGTCATTTTGAAAGGCTAGTTTAAATTTTAATTTTTCCTACTATTTTTAAGTCATTATGAAATTTCCTATAAAAATTAGACACATTTGGTACTTTCGCCCTAAAGCGCCCAACATGCTTCCCAGCGATGTTACTGTGTCCTCGGAGAGAGGGTTGTAGGAATCGTCCCACCTTAGCTGAAGGCGCATCGGTGGAGGGAGAACCGAAACATCTGTTTTGGTAGTGCATTTCCCCTACTTGGGTAGGCCTGATCTAAAGTACAGATAATACATAAACAAGCGATCGTTCACATCTAGCACGAAAAATTTTACGAATAATGCGCTGCTGGAACAAAATGCTCTCTCACTCTAACACACTAACTTCAATTGACTAATTATAAACTACTTAGAAGATCAACGCTGTTGGTTAGTTTTTGTTCCATCTAAATTGAGTCAGACAATTTCGAGTCACAGATAAATGAAAGAGTATCACGGAATAACCTGTACCACGGATTTACCAGAGTTTACCCTTCGCGGGACAGTATAGTAAACTTTGATGCGTGGCCGCGCAGAGGTCCGATTTAGTCGTGGTCAACGATACCTTATAATTTTTAACATAAGAATCTTGCTCGATTTCGAAGCACAGCTGAGGGATTGAAATGAATCGCACCATTCGTCGGTTTATTCGAGTTTTATTATAAAATATAATAATAAGTAACATTTACGTCATGTCGAATGTTTACGTCCTATACGTATATGTATAATATGTACAATCAATCAAGTGCTACATAAGTGGCGGGAGCACACTGGCAGCGTTTACCGCCCACTCTCGCAAAACACTTGCTTTCGTCCCTTTCGCCGGACATACGTACATACATATTTACATACATACATACATACACACACATATTTATATTCCAAAGTATTTTAGTCGCGCTTACGCACCAGAACACGCACCGAAGAAATAGCGAAATGTTGAACGCTGGCTTCCTTTCCGTTTGCCGAACCTCAATCGGATAGCGAAAATCGAATCAGAGACGTGCAATTAACAAAGGTTTCACTTGGTTGGAAAAAATATTGCCAAACTACGCTACCCCGATGTAAAACAATCGTATCACCGGCTCCGATGTCAAACAGAGTTTGTTTTCCAGATTCAGCCGACACCCGCCCCGGGTCGCTATTATTTGCGCGCTTGGTGTTTTAGTGACGCGTAATAACGCGTTACGTGACACGGGCCACCGACGCTGCCCCTTGCTAACACATTCTACGATTCTGCATTGCCACCACGGTACATACATTGGTCCGTTCGCGAACAGAGGAAACTTGATTTTTCTACAACACAACATACCTAACACTTTGACGGTCGATTACTGTCAGATCGGAGTTAATTTATCCAATGGTTGGTCGTCGACCACGCAGCCAAACGCCCCTTCCAATTGGTCTTGGCGTTATCTCCGCGTCTACGAGGGGCGAGCAATTTCCATGGAAATAAGGAGCAAGGGTCGAGAGAATGGTTACAAATCCGTCGCAATCGATTCATCGTTTTCTTGAAGCATCAAAGGATGGGACGAGTTTACGAGAGGGATTGTCTGCGCGGCGCGAAGCCGATTGTGATCTCGCGTTCTCCCTATCCGGGGTAAAATTCTGCAGCCAACAAGCTTGCCCCTCCCTAGACCCTAGATGAACCGAAATTACCTAGGGTAAATCCGGGACACGCGGTCGACCTAATTTGAAATGGCTATTAAACTAATCCTGATATTATTTATTTTATGAGAATAAACCTAATATGTTCAGAATTTTATGCTGATTCAGAAAAACTGATCGATATTTGCTTTAAAACAATAGTCGCTGAAAAACGGGTTGAAAACTGAAGTCATAGCATCTGACCACCTCTCCCGAGATGCCGGGAGAAATGGTCTTCGTTGTTAGGACAGGTGGTTCAAATTTTGTAACTCAATTTTAACCTATAACCAAATCCAAATCACTTGAAATGAGCTACTCGCGATCTTCTCCAAAACGACAAAAAGTCGCTACGTTCAGGTCGCTAGTCGAGAAAAGACCAGACACGTACAAATAGTAAAACAAAAACACTAAAAAGTAACAAATAAAAAAATGTATAAACATTTTTTTTAAGTTAAACGGATTTATTTAAAATGACATCACAGTGGTATTCCCCCTTAATTGATAGAATAAAAATCTAGAAAGTGAGTCATCTCTCATCATGGCCGTTCCTGGGTTGTTGCAGGGGCATGTTCTGCACCTCTGCTAGGAACGGCTTTGTTTCTCATCTTTAATTTGAAAATCAGCTATCTATCCCAATTATAACTCGACCGTCTCACCTTTCTGCAGGGAGAGGTAGTTTTCGTGTTAGCTTCGCAAGGAAAGATTAATATGACTAAATACTTTTGCTGTATTGTCCCTCAATACCTCTACTATCTTATTGCCTAAAACATTAAACGAAAATTAGCTTAGAAGTATATTTAAAATACGACCCTGTACACCACTGTTTGATAAAAGAGGTTAAATGTAGCGTCCACTTATCTTTTGTAACGTGTAAATCGCGGAAAACACAGAAAAAAGCGTGGTGACGCTATTCAGTCAACTGTTTGACTCCTAGAAAAGCAATTCTTCTGTGCCCTTAACGCGCTCTTGCGTCTTGGGTCTGAAATATAACGACTCGACCGACTCTCCGGCCCGACCGCGTCTCCCGGATTTACCCCACGTAGTTGCGAGAAACGTTAGCTTCCCCATCGATCGTCCTCGAACAAACCAATTGGACATCATTTCGGTTCCAACATCCGCCCCCGCTCTCTTCAAATAGGTACTGAATCACGACCTACAGGATTCCTTTTAATTACTTCGCGAATCGTTAGGGCGCATTCACTGGCATTTCCGCGATCTGCGTCGTCGCCTCTCCCTTCGCTCCTCCCTCTTACCTTCATCTCCCTTTTCTCCACCTGAAAGCAAAAACACACTCCACCCGGGTTGAAATATCGCTGCGTTTCGACAACTCGACAACTCCGGTCGGGTCGTTTAGAGATTACGTCAGCCGACTTGGTCCTGGGGGATCGAAATCTACTCTGCCCGAGCCCTCGATTTAATTGTGCCGGTAGTTCGAGTCGCGGTAAACCACGCGCACATCAAAACGAGCGTGTCAGGGTCGAAAGTTATTAGTTAGCTTCACCGAGACGCAACGAGGACGTCGCTTCACTCCATAACCCGAACAAAGGGAAATTTAATCCACTCCGGCATGGAAACTATGTAGGTACGTACATATCCCGGAATTGCGTTTCGCCAGTGTGTCGCCTACGTACATTTATGTACCTACATACATACGTATTCCTCGGGGAAGTTCCTTTGGATCTGAAAAATGGGGTCGCAAGACATCCGACAGGAATTCCAAAGGCCAACAAGTCCCGAAGCCAATTGTCTCACGATTGTCAGACGATCTGGCAAGCTCGTCGTGAATTCAGCGGCGAACAATCTATAAACCGCTCGACAGAAGATACACCTACATAGATAGTTAAGTGAGTGTGTAGTTGGTGAAGGAGGAGGTTGTCTCTCGCAACAGGTCGACGCGACACTATGAAAATCGATCGACGAGAAGTCGATCACGGCAGTCTTCACCACGCCAGAAACTCGGAGGCGAACGAGTTTTCAACTTTTCTTTCATCCGACTTTCGCCGCAAACCCATCCCGAGAATCTTACTCTGGCTACTTTTCTCTCCTTTCGCGTTTCCTGGCTTCGAACGGATGTCGCGACACGCGCCAGTCCCTTTGCAAACACGTGATGCGCGAAACACCATCCATGGAAAGCTGGGACACATATCTATAGGTATACCTGCCTAGTGCCTACTTACCTAGCTTGTGCTCGCTTCCCCTTTTATTTCCATATCATAGGGTAATTTTTGCGTCTCGATAGCTACCGAGAAATGGCTCGGGGAGTTCTCAAGAAGGATGACTAGACTCATGGTGGAAAGGCGCGTGCTGCCAAGCCTGCGTTCGCGAGGGAACTTTACATTAAAGACTTTGATTGGGCGCAGTGCGTTTTTGTTCGAGGAAGCGCTCGCTTCGTCGGAAAATATTTCTCGGAACGCAGAAAGGCGAAAGAAACGGCTGGAAGAAGCTGGCCGAACGGTAGAAACGGGAAGACGTTAAGGGAGGTTTCTGCCTTGTTGGGCCAAAAAATGTTCGATTCTTCACCAATTTTTTATGCGAAAAGTGTTAAATATAAAATGTTGATATTTGGTATGTTGACTAAGCGGTCTTTATTCAACATAAAAATATTTTTGAAACTTTGACAAAACATGGTAGTGAGGGTGGGAGGAGCCACGTATGTCGGTGCGCGGGCGATGACATTCCTCGCTTGCGGAAGTCCTAAGTCTCGGACAGGTGATCGGATTCACAAAAATGAAACATATTTTTACTCTGTACAATATTGTGTATAAGTTGACCCAGAATCAACAAGAAAAATTGGAAAATAAAACAATCGTGAGCGATCGAAGGGAAGTTGATACTTTTTACCAAAAATTTTTGCAGGTTTTTGTTCATTAAATGAAAACGTTTGAATATTTTTTGATAATTCTGGGTCAACTTATACACAATATTGTACAAAGTAAAAATATGTTTCATTTTTGAGAATCAGATCACCTGTCCGAGACTTAGGACTTCCGCAAGCGAGGAATGTCATCGCCCGCGCACCGACATACGTGGCTCCTCCCACTCCCACTACCATGTTTTGTCAAACATTAAAAAATATTTTTATATTCAATAAAGACCGCTTAGTCAACATACCAAATATCAACATTCTATATTTAATACTTTTCGCATAAAAAATTGATGAAAAATCGAATATTTTTTGGTCCAACAAGGCAGAAACCTCCCTTAAGGGGGGAGACCACTGTAACGGTCCGAAATGTAAGGGTGTTTGCGGGAATTTATTTCAACAAAACAACGCAAGTAAATCAATATATTGCTCAGTATAGTTAATAGTGTACATATCGAAGGGTAAGAAAATTTTTTTTTCAATCAAATTCATAAATCCGTTTCCTGTATACTGTTCGTCAAAATTTGGGCTGCGGCAAAAACATGCTAGTCGCGTTGACAGTGCCCAAGCCATATGGTTAATCCGAATTCAAACACACAATAATATTCAGAAACTAGAAGCCTGCCTCTATCACGTGACGATCAAAAAAAGTCAAAATTGTAAAAAATTACAAAATGGCGGACCACTGAAAAAAAATATCATGTTTTCGGGGTACAAAATTGGGGAAATGTTAATCACAAAAATAGGAGCAGGTCGAAAATTGAAAAAAACTGATCGCCACGTAATAGCCACGGGTTTTCCGTACAAGAAATGTCCTTGACCATGTTAATTGAACGTATAGTTTTCTCTGTAGACTGTCAACGCGGTTGAAAAATGTCATTCTGAGGAAAACGCGTTCAATGTTTCGCGCGGCTCAGTTTCGCGTTTAACCCCGTTTCACAGAAAATACTATATCTCCGTGAATTTTGCGAATTTCTTCATAAAATTTGGAGACAGCATTCTTGAAATGTGCGTCTTTCAGAAAATGTAAAAAAGAAAAAATCAATTTTTCAAATTTTTTATAGTGGTCTCCCCCCTTAAAGACGGGAAGTCGACTGAAATAATTTTCGCGGGGAACGCCTTTACACGCGTGACGCGGTTCCACGATTCGACCGACGGTTCCATGGTTCCACGGACGGGTCTCTGAAAGCGAAACGTAACTCTTCAGAAAAGAAAAGATGCGAGAAACTATGAAGCAGCTCGAGAAGGCGCGTGGTAGGTAAGAAACGAGGGAAACGACGCGACGGGACGCACCGCGACGACTCAGGTCTACTCGACACGAATCGATTGTTTCACAACCAGGATTTTCTTTTACACCGGTTCCTCAAATCCTTCGCGGTAAATCTTTCTGTTCGCGTGCTTCGTTCTCCCCGACGGGAACTTTTAAACCACTCGGATCTCGAAACAAGAAACCCAGATGAAAACGTTTCGATCTTAGTGTCGAAGGAATCATCATTTAAATTACCCCTGATTTAAAAGCGTTCCTTCAAACTCCGAACCGTTCCTGACGCGACACTAATTTGCAAAACTTTGCGCAATACGGTGCGGTGATTTCCTCGAAAACAATCTCCTCGATCCATTTGGCTGTAGGGCGATGGTTAGGTAAGTACTATTGCCCGATGAGAAGATGAGCTACTACCCACAAGCTGAAATGTCACAGGGGCAAGGGGAATCGCCTGTTCACTCCACCCTATCCCCTCCAAGAAGTCCTAGTTTTCGGTTCTTAGCGGCTAGCCGTATCCGCGGATTGTCGCGATTAGTTGCGTTCGAGTTCTTCGTCACGGGACGAACTGTGTTGGAGGGGATAGGTTGACGCGAGTGGACGATTCCCCTTGCCCCTGTGACATTTCAGTTTGTGGGTAGTAGCTCATCTTCTCACCGGGCAATAGTACTTATTGTTAGTTACGCTTCCAACAGATAGATCTTATTCCGCACCTTTCCAAGTCCGTCTTCTTTTTAGGCAAAGGTTCTTCACAGCGCGTAAGGTTTCTTTGTATATCTGAAAAGGGGCTGGAGGTCGCGTATACTATGGTGACAAATCCTAAACCGCGAAACTGCCGTATCCGAGAGAGGCGAGACAAACAGCAATTAGTCTAGGCGTAGGTAAGCTTAACGAGTCGCTTGTCGGTTTCACAATTACATTTTTCGTCTGGCGTAGTTTGCGGCGCCCGCGTCCGTATGGGCGAGAGATTCGCTTTAAAGAGAGGTTAACAAGAGGCAGCCTTAGCTAGAGCAGAGGGATGGGCGTGAACGTAAGAGAGGTGAAAAGCGCGTGGAACAAGGGGCCTCGGCTTTTAGCGATTTTATGATATTTTCAAAGGCGGCGTTGTTATTCACGCGGAGCGTGTAACGCGGCAGATTCTCCGCGTTCATCTTTCTTCTTTTGTGTGTCACTCGGCGGCAATTTGGAAGCGGCTGATTTTATTTTGGTCGATGGTCCGTCGTCAAAGCTCGTCGAACCGCGATGAACTCGATATTGTGTGCACACCGCGACTATGTTGAAATCGGATCGAGCAAAAGCGCACTAGCCAGGAACCGAAACACCGGTGCGTGCAACCCGAGCGCCCGCGCCGACTTGCTCGACTGTTCGCGAGTAACGCGGATTTCACTTGGACAGTGCGGAACCCTTTAAAGCCGCCAATCATCTCCCTCATTCTTCGTTCGAAAATCAACTCGTAAATCGATATCTTGCGGCTATTATTCCTATCCTGTCCGTGCGTGCGTGGAATTTTAATTGCGACTAGCTATGACACGTACCTTTGGAACCTTTGTCGAACCAGAAGGGTATCGATCAGGCATTGTTATGTGGCCTTCAAATTACCCTCTATGTAGCAGAGAGAAATCGAGTGCGGAGCGGCGCGGCACAACGCTGTTGGTGGATGCGAATTACGCACCCAAGTGCATTAGCGCATTGCCGATTGCTTGTCGCTTGTCGCGTTCTTTCTTATTCACTGTCAGAGCGAATTGTAAAGCCAATGCGTAAAACGCGGTCATTAGCATTTGCGAAAGCTCGTACAGCGCTACGTGCGGGTAGTTTTCGTCTGTGTTGGCTCAACTCGTTTTCCGCGATCGCACACCTCGGGGTAGGTCGGCTCGCTCCCAAACTCGCGCCCCAGCTCGATTCCCTTGATGGGAATTAATCGAGCCCCTTTCGAACGCGGAGGACCGCCGATTTTCAGAGGCACCGCCCCGTTTCTCCTGCCGCGCGTCTTGGCCCCCGCGGCGGCCCAGCAGCTTGGAGCGTCTTGGGCTCGTACCATATGAACCACGTGTGGCGCGTTGACAAAACAAAAACGCATCGACAATCGTGCTCTCTGGGACGATGCCACGCGAGGTTCAGATGGTACAGGCCGGAGGCGCTCCTATACTGTATTCCACATTAGAGCATACCGATTTCGCGCAGGCACGACCCTCAGGAGGCATTGCTACGCTCGACTCCTATGTTTTTCTCCGTCGCACGGCCCTCTACTTACTCTCTCTGTTAACTTTTCGTGCACTGTTTACCTTGAACACCGGTCAGGTCCCGCGTTTGGGATTGTACCAGTTATTCCTTGGAAATTACCACGACCAATCGCTTGCGGTTCAAACGGTGGGTAGCAGTGGGGGCTGCGCAGATCGGTCGCAAATCGGTATGCTCTCATATGGAATACAGTATAGCTGCTTGGCGGGAGGCGGGAGAAAGGAGGCGTTGCCTTTGAAAATCGGCCGCTGCGTTCACTTAATTCCCACGCCTGGTCTAATGCGTAATTTAATTTAGCCGCGTCGGAAGATTGTAAGTCTGAGCGATTCTAACGCTACCCGCCACAACACTGCAAGCTTAACTAATGTCGATTAGGAATTTCGACCTCCTCTCTCCTTCTCCTTCCGTTTCAATATCACTAGCTAGTAATTACTCATCTGCCTCTTTTCCAGCTTCGGTGAAAAGTCCGAATAGCAAAGTTTCCTTGTCTCCTAGCATGATGGTGTACCTATGTAGTTGTTTTATTTCGCGTGGACGATAGCATTCTGAAGATTTTAGTAACTTGCTTGCGACAGGATGATAAAATACGTGTTTCGCGTAGAACGGTTTAGCAAGTTTAAAACAGCGCCAGCGTAAAATAATTGTAGAGACAGGGGATCGTAGAGGTTTTAACGTGGCGAAAAAATTGCAGGTTCCGCAGGAAGTCCAGAAGCTGTTGGAAGGTTGGCGAAGCACGACAGAAAGTAGCAGACGTTCCGTTCTGTTCCGTTTCATTGCTCGTTCGTATATGTACCTACTACTTAAGTAGCTTCCTCCGTGGCGGCAGCGACGAGCGACGATACACTGATATCCACGGATGTCAAGAGACCAAACGCAAAACCATTGCGCTCGACCTAATGCTACGCTATACACGTTAACAGACGCGCTACGCACATAAATACACACGTGACAGAACGTGCACATGTTTACGCGTAGGTACATACGCGTACAGAGACATGCGTTCGTCGTATACCCACGTGAGTGAACGCAGAGCCGCGGTTCTGCATCTGGTGGGGGGATCGCGATGAGGAAGATGCTGGGGTCCGCGGTAGTTCGGTGGTCGACGGGCTCGTCAACAGACCGTCACGAAGGACAGGGTGGTCGTCTTTGGCGAGGCATAGGCGTGAATCGATTGGGAGTATCTCGATTGTCAAATGCGCAGCGGGTCGGTGTGTGGGTTGGACGGCTTGTGTCGTGCGGCACAGAAGCTCAACCCAAAGCACAGCATCAGCAACGCCACAGAGCCTACCAGCAGGTGACTCGACCAAGACACGGAACACTTTCCTGAAACAAATGCGATACGTCTCTTTCAACGGAACCATGTCCATCCTCGATTACAATCAACTTGCAAGTTCCACCTGTAAATTTCCAGCCGACAAAACGAAAAATGAATGAGTTGCAAAACGTAACGCCCACCATTCGTTACCATAAATTGGAAAGTAAACCGTGAGACCGCGGAGAATGGTGGAATGATTCGGAATCGCGAATCGCGAGAAAATCAAGAATTACTACAGAGTGGCAGACGCGCGGCTCGTACTTTCGCCAAGTTACAACCGTCATAAGTCTCGGCCAGGTTACGTAAAGTCCTGAAATGGCTGCAGGTTGGTGGGTGAGTGCTCGCCTACCCAATGTGCAAACTTCCGCGAACGTCGTTACATTTATAAGAGTAATCCTACCGACGCACCGTCTCCGTCTCCGCACACCGACCGGCTTTTTCTATACTTCGTCAGGACAAGAATCTCACCTAACGACACCACCCTCGCGGCATGAACCAGCCACGGATGCAAATAACTCGCAAGCATGCAAAACCGATTCAACCCTAAAATGGCTACGGTTACCTGAAATCAACGTTTATTCAACGTTGCTAATTCTAGCCTTTATTTCTGGGAAGCCATGCGGCAACGTATATGTATATGTATAGGTACCTACACACCTACACGTTACCGCGACACACTAGGCCCTAGCGATCACAAATCTTTTGGCATCGATCAACGCGTCGCGACGCAAGAATTCTCGCGAAAATAGCTCGCTGTGGGGAGGCGTTGGCAGGGGTCGTTAAATCCATGCTTGGAGCGATACTCACCGAGATTATATACGTTAGCACCCTTCCCGCAGGATTCTCGTACCTCCCGGTTGTCCCATCCTATAGGATACATCACCAGGCCGCCGCATATCATCACCGCTGTAACCAGAAAATCACAGCATGCTTACTAGCCGGCTAAATCTCTCGCGTCTTTCCATTATAGTCCAGGTCAGTCCTTTCACGGATCACAGGGATGCCGGGCATTCCGCCTCCCTCTGATATCCGTTACCGTTCACTGCCACTCAGGTAATTCGAGTACCGTTTCGGTTTACACGGGCCCTAGCCAATCGACCTAAGAATCCCCGGGCAACCGCGTCATTTTCCGCACTTTACTTTCACTCTTCCTTTTCCCTCGTTTTGCTTCATCAACCGTGAATGCACGGCAAACATTGGTACAGACATTTTTACTGAAAATTTTTCAAGATACGGAATACCCTGCGCGAGCAACAGGCTACAAGATTTAGATCGAAATCAGTTCCCAACTTCTGCGGACCCCCGTAGAAACGCGCACGAAATTTCGCGGTTAAAAAAGTTTGGCGATAAAAGGACGGCGCATGTTCGCGTCTTTACAGATGAAACTGCATAATAATATCGGAGCCGCGCTAATACACACCTAATACTTAAATTACTTTCGGTGTTGTGTTTCCGGAAGTTTGTTAGAAATAATGCTGGACGAGCAGCAACGTGTGAAAATTCATTTGAAAAACGGCGAGCACAAAAATGAGACGGGTCATCGTTTGAAAGAATGATATTCGAGTAATATCAATTCCCTTTGTCGACCGTAGTGGTTCTCTACCGCTGCCGCAGCGCGTATTTTCCATTACTCCGCAAACAGTAGACGTTCCTATTAACGTGTTCGCTCTATGCCTCTGTCTCTCGAACGCGTTGGCGTCGCAGCCGTTTGCTTCCGTCGTTCCGATCCACCCTGAATCGTTTTCTCCGAAACTTTGCAAACGGTTAAATATTATCGTGCCTTCGAACGATACTGCTCCGGCGAGATAATACTACGCGGCGGGGGATTAAACTGCGCCGAGGGGATGTGGAAAGTCGGGAAGACGTTTAAAATTCCCTACGGACCCTATTCTGCAATTCCCTCGAAATTTATTTCCAACCATTCCGTAGCAACCCCAGTCGTCTCCCGTCCTGCCAGACTTTTTAGGCTTTCGTTGTATGTAGGAATGCAACGTGTAGTGTAAAACGTAAGTACGTAGGTATGTAGGTACATATGTAAATAACCTATGGATCTATCGGTTCCGGAGCCTATCGGGAAACTTGTAATCACTACTATTATACACTGCCTTCTCGAGAGACTGATGTTGAAGTTATTATATGTAGAACTTGTTGCGTAACCTGTTACGAAGCGCGCTGCAAAGTCTATTGTAAAGAGCTGCCGTAAAGTTTATCGCGAGTACAAGCATTATCCTGTAGAGCGTAAACTGCAGCCTATTGAGTAGCTTATTAGACACCTACCGGTTTCGTTCACCAACAAAACCATGACAAACTTTGCGGAAACGAAATTTTCAGTTATCATTCCCCAATCCCTGCGCTGTTTTCAGCATTCGTGACAAGCTCCCTTAACCCTCGATCGTGCGAAAGCTAATCCAAACCGATGTAAGGAAGTCCGTCGCGACGATGAATAGCTACATCAAGACGTACACTCGACCGAACCGAATATGTAGGGCCCGAATTGCCTCAGAAAGCTTTCTTCGCAGGAGGTCAGAATATCCTTAGGTAGAGTTCAGACTTAGAGTATAGTTATAGGAGTCCAGTGTCATTGAATGTGAAAATTTAAAGGCATACTTACCAGCGAGCAGCTGCAGGGTGCCCAGAACTCTGGTATGTTTAGGCGTTTTCAATATGTGCGGCAGAAAACTGGAGGCTGCAGCCAGCAAAGTTAGCGCGCCAATCACCGCGATCGCCACGCCAATTCCCATCGTGACGGTGCTCGCCTGCCACCAGGCGCTGGGTATATCCCAGAAACTGCAATCAAACTTTCCGATATCGTAGAATTCCGCGACTTTTCCGGGGGTGAGATAGAGTCAGAACAGGAGAACTACAAAGAACGTGATCCGACTGAACCGAGTGGCCGAAGCGCGGCGCGGCGTGCGGATTAACCGATCGAATGCTATCCCGTTTAATGAAATGGCAAAAATCGCAGCAACGGCCCTGTACAAGCTTTAATTAACAAGCCCCGACTGGAACGTTGGATGAAACGAAGCACGTCTCGATCGATTACGAATTAAAAGCTTAAAACTGGATTCAGCCGCGTTACTTTTCCCAAAGCTTCGGTGTTGGAGGAAATTCCACCGGCACCCTTCCCAAAGGCAACCGGCGAACAAATGAATTTTCTCCCTAGCAACACCTAATTTTTTGCATTGCCGAGGCGAGGCCTGTTTTGACTTTAGCTCTATTCGCGCTATCAACTTGTGTGTAAAGTCGAATCTCGTGTTTCCTCTGTTCCAAATGGAAAGTAGTTTTAGGTACGTGTACGGGAATCGCGGAGTGCTTATCGAAGCGCAATTATCATCAGCCACGCCTCACCGTTCTCTGTTTCGTGATCGAATTACCTGATTCGCGAGCAGATGATGCGAAAAAACTGTTGGAGTCTATTGGATTCGTTTACATTTGTCTAGTCTAGGTAAAAGAGATCGGCTCGCGCTCCGAGCGGTTTACTACTCAAGTGGAATAGTCCGATCGCGCGGAAATTGCGTTTGAATACGCGATAGAGATTACGTATTTGATTTGCAGTTTGATTATCTGGCATGGCACAGGATCGCCAGGTATTTACTGGAATTTCGAGCTCATCGGCCACCAGGCACAGCTGGATTCACGATTCACGATTCACGATTCACTGGTGTTAAAACAAACGGCGATAATTCGATACACTCGGCCGCCAGTGCATTCTGTTTTTGTTTCACTGCCCGTATCCAATTCCAACGTGCACGATCCATGCGGAATTTTCTTCGGTAGAATTTGTCGCGCCCCAGCACCGTCACCGTCGGCGTCGCAGTCAGTCGTTCATTCCAACGCGTCCTTCCAAAGTGGCCCCCAAAAATTCCATGCAGCACGCGCGCTTGGTGGTGTTTTGAAACGGTCACTTGTTCGGCGAATCAAATTTTCGGGCAACGCGTGGGTCAATATAACATCCTCGAGGTTTCTTTTGGCCTTCCCTTTTAGTTGCAACTTACACGCCACGACTAAGTATCTATATTATACATATGGATGTATGTATGTACTTTCGAAAGCGGTGAACTTGATGACACGGTTAGATTTCTCCGAAATTCTGGTTGAAACGAAAAAAGAACGATTTGTCGGCAAGCGAGCGAGCAGAAACGTTACCGCGGAACGTCCGGTGAACGAGCGGAAGGTTAATTCGGTGCACGAAAAATACGTATCGGCGGATTCAAACAAATTTTCCCGATACCAGAGTGAAATAGTGGAAACAGTGTCGTTACACGCGTAACCATATTTACTGGGAAATTACATTTTAATTCCCGCGTTTCCCGGCCGAGTGACTACAATCGAAACAAATGGAGGGATCGGAGAGGTATTTAATCGGTCGTTGCGCGTTTAAACGGAAACAAAATAAAAACACCGAAGCAGGAAAGAAGGAAAAAATACGAAACCAAATCCGTGTCGATCCTAGGGATTACAATCGTTTTTTTTTTATTTTTTTATTTTTAAACATTCAGAGGCATAGCTCGCGAAGAAAGTTTTTACAAGTTCTTAGCTTCGCTTCTGCGACCGCCATTCCAACGAAATAATTCCAGCCGCGTGGCTGAAATTATACGAGCTTACGTCTTCACGAACTGATGTTATGTGGCCGATTGGCGGCTGAGCCATCACGGACCGAACCGAGGAAATAAAGACACCTTCGCTTTCGGAGCTACGGGAAAATTGAACTTTTCCGCCAGGTGGGCTTCCTATAATCTGTACGCGTTTCTCTTAGGAGACTTGTATTCTCTGCAACGTCTTAATAATACGTGTCCGACAAGTTTTTCTTTCCGACATTAAAGTGGCTGTTTGCGAAGAACTACTTAGAACACCGGGGTATGGTGAATTTTAAGCGTTGTCGGACAATTTATACGCGACTTCTTCGAAAGTAGTAAATAAGGCTTAGTAATCGCGGGGCCGCAAACTTCTTCCTTCCAAGATACCAGGACACGAGATGTGTTTGAAACAGTTTATATCGTAACCTTTGAAGATAACGAGGTTACTGTTAATAGTCCTGGCCAAGTTACTGTATGAAAAATCATGAAAGCTGATGCAAGCTGATGAAAAATGCCGACTACTTAACTTGTTCGAGTAGCTGCAGTTGAACGCAGCCGTCCAGACTTTACGTACGTAAGTACATACCTGGAATATCTGGCGCACTCGTAAACTATTTCGGGAGCTGTGTTCGCCGCCCTTATTCGTGGATAGTTGCAACGCCGAAAGGAACTGAAGTACGCGTCCGCTTTTCCCATCAGCCGTCCCTGAAATTTCAAATACACACGTGCGCACTTACAATTAGATGCGAATGAAAGGCGAGACAGTCCAAGAATTTCGGTATTCCAGCGCGGCGGCTGAAATGGATCGCGCTCGCAACTCGCAAGACAGTTTTACGGCATTCCAGCAGAGGTAGAGGACTGCGAGAAGGTTAAACGTCGACGGGGTCCGTTTTGCCGTGTTTTCGTCTCCGCTTTGACGATTTGGTCGAAGCGGAGTAAACTTTTCAGCGGCGGTCCTCGGCGAAATTTCACGAGAATCACTTCTGTGCAGCGGTTGCTTTTGCGCGTGCAAACAGTGCGAGTTAAGGGCGTTCGACTGGGACAGAGAGAGAGAGCAGCGGCAGGGGGATCGTTACTCTTTCCCCGCCGGAATACGCGACGGTTTTGCATTAGGACTCGATTCGCGAACAAAACCGTTGACCCCGTGCCAACTAGTTTCTTCCTTCATCGAGAGATTAACTGTTGCGACTCGGTCAGAGCAGCGTTCGGTCCCTTCTTTCCTTCGCAGTGGGTATTCACGTACCTACATAGTTTCCACGGCAAGATTTTTTTCGTGGACGACCAGACTCGGCCACTCACGGCCTACCTTTTCGAGTGCACGCCACGTTTTCTAGGACAGTAGCAACGAAGAAGCGAGCAAGGCAAATGTAAATTCACTTATGCATTTATTCATTTCGCTACTCGAGTATTTTCAAAGCTATTCAGAGCCCTCTTCTGCGCCGCGGCTCGGCCCGGCCCTCTTGCTACTCAAGAAGGATATACCTATACGTTTCGAAGGGACACTCCGTGCTCGAACCTTGGAACTTCGCGCCGAAATTATTCATCGATCGTTTTCTGCTCGTTTTCTGCCCGTTTCCTGCGTCACATTAATCGCAACGCTCCCGCCAGAAATATATGACTACGTAGACCCAGACTCGGTTTTACGAGTCATTAAAACTTTTTCACTTGACGATGGACTTTCAATTCTTCTTCGAAAGAACGAATCGCAATGGAATCAATCGAGGTTTCCAAGTTTCTCCACGAGTCATCTGGAGTTGTCTAAACTAAACGTCAGCCGGGATAATTGCCAACGTTAGAATTCGGGTCAAGATTGCCGAGGCAGCGCAGGAACAGCGACGGGAAGCAATTTTTCTTGAAACTTGTGCAACCACTTGGCCAGACTCGAAAGGATTTCCCTGGCTCCTTTCAGGAGTCGGCTCCCTGACTCAATTTCCCAAACACGCGTCGTTTGTTCGGCTAGTTGCTCCATATCTGTGCGATCGCGAGCGCCGCGCCGG
Source organism: Andrena bicolor (assembly GCA_960531205.1). Classification (NCBI taxonomy): domain Eukaryota; kingdom Metazoa; phylum Arthropoda; class Insecta; order Hymenoptera; family Andrenidae; genus Andrena; species Andrena bicolor. Next base: position 27,193,194 of record OY482664.1, read on the forward strand.
GTGACGCCAAGACTTTGAACGAGGAAAAGTTGCTTCGCAGTAGGTAATCTAATTGGAGTCCGAGGGAGGAAGGTATGTAGGAGCGGGCCAGCTAGCGCGGGCCGCATCTCCCAAGCTACCTTGCCAGCAACCTCCGCTGCATCGGCAATCGGAGGCTCCCTGCCCCTGCTTCGTTCGCCACTTGCCCGAACTATGCCACGTGATATTCCCCATCTTCCTCGTTATTTCTAACCCTCGATGTCCAGAAGTTTGCCACACTTGTTGACTATCTCCGCGGCTCTCGTGACGCCCAATGCGATTCCCGTTCCCTGCAATTCGGATTAATCGCGATGCTTTTCGCCACTTTTCCCCTACGTTTCCCAACTGTTCCCTTTCTCGCTCCCCTCGCGGCTCCGACGATTCGAGCTTTAAATATACGATTACGTTTCCCTCGCTTTTACAAATCAAACACTCCAGAAACAGCAGCAGCAGCATTCGTAAACTTGCGTTAATCGGTGGGGCGTCGCACACCACCTTCTTGCGCGATCTGCTGTTCACTTGTTGATTTCGTTAGTCGTTGACCCGTGTAAACGGTTCGTTACGTAGCGCGATCGCGCCATGCCACTGAACAGTTGTGAGCGCCGCCGCGCCGGCCGGGAAACGCGCTTCATCAGTATTGATTAGTAGCGATCTGTATTGACCAGTACGTATAACGCTATAAACAGCTTTATGCAGAACTTGTAATTTCTCGGCCTCGAAACTAATCAGTAGGTATGCTAATACGTGACTGGTAAGCTTTTGGAATACATTCCCCCTACTTTACTCTATGAAAATGGCTGTTGTCTACGTTTAAAAGTCTCCACCGCGGCAATTGGTTCGCTCTATGCTCTACATATAGCGTTTGAAAATGCTTTCGCGCGAGAAGCATCGAAGCTGCGTTAATTCGTCGAAATGTAGTGGTGGCCGATCTGTAATCGGATCACATTTAATTACGCAGCGGAAATCAGCAGATAATGGCGAAAATTAGTGGAGCGTTTTACACGGCGAGATAGAGAGCTAACCAGATTCGATGGAAAGTCTTGAATTTCTGAATTGCAAGTTCGCCGGTTCATTTACGGTAAAGTAATATGTATCGGGAAATTTCTTCCAGTTACACGTGCTTTTAGTCGTCGCGGCAAATAAAGGAATACATACATACATAATTTAATGGTTGCGCGGTACGTGTGATCGCGCAGCTGGAGTGAATTCGTTGATTCTTATAAAACTTGCAGCATTTTAATTTCTGGATAATAAAATTGCTGGAATCGCAGGGGTGTTAAGTACGCGTTTGGCTATATAATGTATAATATTTTCAACGATAAAACGCCACTATGATTGTTATTAGCGTTTCTCGATCGAACGACAGACTCAATATCTCGCGTAGCCTCTGGGTCGGAATCGATAAGCGGGTAACGGAGCGCCAACTTGGAAACCTATTAACGTTTCTTTGGATCTTTGTTTCTCCAGCAACGTTTCCGCATCCCCGGAGACATTAATACGGGTTGCCGTTTCACGATAGAGTTTCCAAGTTCCTCGGATGGTTGGATGCGAGTCGTGCCGTGCGGACACGGAGGTGGCTTGAAATTGGCGTGGGCGAAGCTTCGCGCCAATTTAACGATCGCGAGATCCACGGGCCAACCTCGTGCCAATCTTCATCCACGCGAGTTTCCTTCTCGCGCAACGCGCAAAGCGACCGCCAAGTCCTGCCCATAGCTATGTACCTATGCAAATTCTGATCGTCGCGACGCGAACTTTCCCTCTCTCTCCTTTGTCTGTCCAGAAAGCATCCGCGTCTCTGGCAACAACGACATTGCACGGTTTTGCGAGTACGCAACGAAGAAAACAGCTTGATTCTATCGAAAAGGGTGGACGACTTTTTAACATTTAACGAAGCACCTTTTACGCAGCCGCTTTAAATAGCCTAGCCGTTACAAAGCCGTGGCTAAAGGATTGCTTTTCCCTGTTTTCACTCGTTGGTCGCCTAATTCGATAAGCGTTCGCCCGAAACGTTATAATCGAAATTTTGCTCGTTTCCTGCCGCGCTCCGAACAACGATTTACAGGCACCGCGTCGTTTGTTAATCCCGTAGAACGACCGTGTTCAATTTACAAAACACGCTGCGAACGGTATCCAGCAGGCCGCGATAAAATCGATATTGAAAATTTGATTCCATCGCCGAGCCAGATATCGCGCGATTCTCCCTTCATCAGCGTCGATGACGCGTCGCTTAATTAACGACTACATTCGGCGAGATTCTGCTCGCGTACTCCTAACAGGATTTTCGCTTTATAAATTGGCTGGAAAAAATGTGGCTAACACTGCTAACAGGCGACGAGGTTGCTAGAGGTGTCACGCTGATTCTTTATCGCTCGTCGACTCTCATAGAAGCTAAAATCCAGCGTTTCCCGGGCGATGCATATCCCATAACTACAAGTAAACCGAGGTGGCTTTCAGCTTTCGGCTTTGCTTCGTTTCGAAGAGCAATCAATTTCGTCCAACTGTCGGAACGTGATCGCGACGCGCAACATTGTCTCGCTACAGGCTCTCTGTCGCTTCTCCCGCGTCGCGTCGCGTCGTTTCGAGCAAACCGATCGCCAACTGCCGTTATTAGCCGTTGCGTCGCGCGTCGCCGCGTCATTCTTCCTCTCGCGCTCGTCCATCCATGAAAATAGATGGCCGAACCCTTGAGGATGCTCGTACAGAAGCAAGGGGGAATAGTTGCGAGTTATACGTAGAATTCCACGAAAGTGTCGCATTGTTGATCGAATGATGGATACGGGAAGAAGAACGCATCGCTTACCTGGATCCAATAAGGCAGGTAAAATCCTGAACAGGCCAGGATCGATGCGACGGTGGACAGAGTTGCCCACAGCACGCACAGCACTGTCATCTCATCGGTTTAAAAGCGTCTCTCCGCGCGCTCCCGTTCTCTTTCTCCTCTTTACTCCCTCACCCTCTGGCTGTTCTTCTACCTTAACTCTCTATTCGGGCATGATTGTCGATCGTTTGAAAACTGCCAGCCACCAGAGTTCCCCGGTCCAAACTTTCAACCGCGATCCTACTTGCCGGCAATTTTATATTTTCCTCCACTGACGTTCGATGTTCGTTGGTGGATGATGTTCCTCTCCTCTTCGTTATTCCTTCGACAACTCGAGACTGCTCTCTACCTTGCTCGTTCGCGGTGAATTTACTACTCTGTACTCGCTAAGAACGAGTGCTGCGAGCGCCCAGCACTCGGGACTTTAGAGTTCACTTTGCAGTTTACACTTGAATCGTACGTAATAGGATCAGCCACAGTTGTCCATGGTCATCATATCGCTGCTACGAACGGAGACGCTCAGCGCTGGAAGAAAGGAAAACCGTCGCCGCCGTCTCCGCTTGATCTCTCTTCAACTTTCGATGAAACGCACAAGCGCAACGTGGCCACCACTCTCTCCCTCCCTCTCTCTATCTTCTTCAGACTCTATCTCTGCAGGCGCGAGAATAAACTCGTAAACGAGCACCGAACAGTCTCTCACGGTCAAGGTTCGCGGGGCACGATTTACATTTGGGGAGTCGAGGCATCAATCGAGTCCTCAAAGACGATCCATCCGTTGGTGAAGTTTGGAACCCTAGGACTTGGGCGGTCCAGGTCGGGGATAAATTTCCTCTTGACAGGCTCGCGTTTTAAATGTCAGAGATCTGGTTCGTTGGACAACCGCATGTTCGCTAGCCACGTTGGACGAGACACGCGTCACTTTACCCCGCCGTTGTGGAGCAGCGGATAGCAGAAACCCGCCTCGTTAATTATAGACGGACCGAAGAAGCGAAGAAGCACGCATAATCACGTAGCCCGTTGGCCGGCTCTCGATAAAAATTCACCGTGTCGCTTCATTTCCTCGAATCGCTTAACCGCACCCGCAACCGCAGCCGCATATTTCTTCGCCGAGAGAAAGAACTCGCAGTGGAATATATAATAAGGTGGAGCGACCAAGGATAGGAGGAAGAGGAGATGGGCCGGAGGTGGAAAAAGAAACGTCTCTTCCGGACACACGAGTGAAAAGTTTAATTTTAGACGCGCACCGGCCTCGGCTCGGCTCTCCTGCTTCTTTTCGACGCGGCGGCTACGGAGAAACAGGAGGCTGAGAGACGAAGAACGAGTCGTCGTCGTGCTCGGCGCTGCTACGTGACTGCGACTGAACCGCACCGCACCGCACAGCAGAGAACCGAGTGGAAGCGAGTTGCAAGTCGCGGCGCGCAGCGCCGCTTTCCACCGCCGCGCCGCGGCTGTTGGGCGCGCGCTCTACGCCACCCCCAACGCCACCCTCTACTCTCTACTCTCTACTCTCTACTCTACCCATCTGGCGAACATGTGTGCGCGTCCCCACCCTCCGCCCTCCGTCCTCTGCTGGTCATGCTGACTGGGAGCCGACCTCGCCGCTTCCATTCGGTTCCGTTCGATCCGAATCGACTCAGCTCCACCAGCACCTACGCACCTGTGCTCCCTAAAAAAACTCTAATTACCACGGCTAACTATATAGCATCCTGTTCTCTACCTGTTGACAAGAGTCTTGTATTCCGTCATTCCGAACTCGGTTCTTCCCGTTTCGTTAAAGTCTTCTTTTCCTTTATCACATCTCTTCCGCGAGTAAACTCAAGCAAAGAAACGCGGTCACCTCTTATCACGAATCACTAGAGTTGACCACAGCCACCATTCGCTACTCTGTGTCCATTCTTTATGCAAAATTGTCCGAACATTCGCACTGGTATTAAAGTGCGTATTGACGTTTCGAGGTCTGCGCGCGAGGCGCGCCTCGCGTAGTGTAGAGTCTGGAGACTACCTCGACGTGATCACTTTGCAAACCAAGGTGATTATGTCGAGGCAGTCTTCAGACTCTCCACTGTGGGAAGCGTGCCTCGCGCGCAAGCCTCACAACATCAATACGCACCTTTAGGTATACCTACAGACCGTTCCACGATGGCTACTAATCGCCAGACAGATGATATATTTTTTCGACCCACGTGCTATTAAAAATGAAAACAAAGAGACTTTCCGGAAAGAAAGATCTACGGAGAGCCCCCTGAGAAAACCCGCTGCAAGCGTTCTATGCACAGGTAGGTATACGTAGGTAGGTAGGGGAGACCGGGGCTGGTTGGCCCCAGGGGTAGGTTGACTAATTGTTAATAACTTTCCACCGACGTGTGCTCTACCGTGGAGCGATTTTCTGTAGGAGCAAGTCACTTCTACTATGTCATTCATTTGTGTCCGACACCACCATTACACGTTGTTTGGCAGTTACCAGCGTTTATCGAAAAATTGGCTACTTAAGTAAATATGTTTTCTTAAAGATTTTATGTTTCCACGCTCTATATAGTCACAGTAGAATAAAGGTGAAGGGACTATTTTAAAGTTTGTTTATTAAACAACCTATTGAGACTGCGTTTTTGATTTTACATAAATAATTACAGGTTGTATAGAGTATTGAAGTCAAAATGATCGTTCGGGGCTGGTTGACTAATAACGTCCGGGGTTACATGACTAAGCTGGTCAACCAACCCCAGTGATACCCCAAAGAAAACTGTAGAGACACTAGGGACAGACAACAAAGAAAATGAAGACACAAGACACTAATTACTCCTCTGATGATGCAGACGATACAACGTGCGTTGAATGCACTGAATTTTATTCAAAAAGTATTCCTGGAGAAGAATGGGTTCAATGTATTTCTTGCAAGATGTGGGTGCACTCGAGATGCGTAAAAGGAAATATACTTTTCTATGAGTGCAAAAATTGCACATCAGATTGTGAAGATAGTAATTCGTTGATAGAAGATGGCGAATGTTTTTATAATACTAGATATAAGATTTATTGCTACTATAAAGGTTTAAATTGTTATTTATTATTAAAAAGTAATAAATATTTTATAATAAAACAACTCTCGTGACATTGTGCTATGTTATTACCACTCAGATAAGTTGCTAACAAAATTTTCTTAACTGATTGCACCTATAGTCAACCTACCCCATACTGTTAGTCTACCAACCCCGACCACGGGGCTGGTTGACCAGCATGTAAGGTGTTAGAAAAACATTAAAATGCCTTAAATGTTGTCACATTGAGTCAACGTTAATAATTTATTCAAATAGCCAAATGTATGCCCTATCAAATATAGTAGCCGATTTAATGATATTTCGCCCATATAATTTATTAAAAATCAAAAACTGAAAAATTGGCATACCAGCCCCGGTCTCCCCTACTCTCCAAGGGAACGTATTCGCCTCTGTCGTATTCTGCGCTGATACAGTTACCGTCGTCATCTCGAGGCCAAGGTAATACATTTGTCAACAAGCGCACCTTCCTCTCCCGCGACGTTCGCATCTGGGAGACATGTGAACCGAAAAATGTCGATTTCGGTAACCCCCACGCTAGGCATTCCAAGTCTCGAGAAATTAACGTGCCGATATTCTCTGAAGACGCCACGTCGCGTGGCGTTCTTCAAGAGAAATTCAATGCTTGTCGACAAGAACGAAATAAGTAGGTAAGTAAAGATGCCGGGCTCTAAGTTGTTCTGTTCGCTAAGTTGGCCAGTCCAAAGTAATCGCGCTCCAGAGGGGAATAAATCCGAGATGAATAAATACCTACGCGAGGCAAACGTTTCTGCTTGTCGTCGAGGTAACTCCGATTTAATAACTACTGATTCTTTATTGTTATGACTGGTACAATTTATAAGTTTTTACAGATTTTGTTCGGAACGGCGTTGTGACTTGACTAATCCTAGGTTTACGACTGTGTTGTCCCTTGGTTTGGGACCGGTATTTAACTTAGTTACGAAACGGGGTGGGAGGTGCGCTAGGCGAGCAGCCCAAGGAATTTGGGAAAAAGGGGGGTGTTTGGAAAAGGCGATATCAGCAGGAGCCATCTTGGCGACTCTCGGAATTTAGAAAAAGGGGTGTTTGGGAAATCTGATATCAGAAAGAGCCATATTGGCGACACTCGGAATTTGGGACCGGAAAAGGGACTTCTCTGGGAATCAGGATATTGTTAAAAGGGGTCTGTTGTCCGGAGGGATAATTATCTTGGCGACACTTGGGATGTGTCGCCCCTTACTGAATGGAAGAATTTCCGACCGGACCCATCTCGTTGGGTCCGTACAAGGGAAACCCATTCGTCTAATGGAGGGAAAGGGGGTGATCGATTGGCGAGTATCGCGATATGCTTACCGTGGCGAGAATGCGATGCTTTGGATATTCAGGAGGAATGCATTGAAAGAATAGGTAGATACCTACGCGACAGAGAATCGCAGATAAAGCAGACACGGGACACCTGGTTACGATGGTCAACTAGGATTTACCTCGCAGCCACACCGTGTCAATTTACATCCGCAGTGCTACGCATAACAATGGAGTACACGGAAAAATGTTTTAACCCTGGAAAACAGTGCTTGTCGTACACTGTTCAGATGAGTGCTCGGTCTTCACGCGGTAACGTGTTCAGCACCGTCGCTCTCGATGCGCGAGCACCGATATTTTCGGTGCTCACCGTTCGTCGTTGTTTTCGATGCGCGCATGGTACATACATACTGTACGCACATCGAGAGCGACGGTGCTGAACACGTTACCGCATGATGACCGAGCACTCATCTGAACAGTGTACGACAAGCACTGTTTTCAAGGGTTAAAACATTTTTCCGTGTACGGCTTGTTGAGCGACAAAAGTGCGCGCCTCTGGGCACATATTCCTCTCCTTCTCGTTTCCTTGCAGCTGGCGGGCGATACTTTCCAAATACAAAGCTTTTTGCTCGTCGCGAACGGCGCGGCGTCACTGGATTTTTTCCGCCTGAACCGGTGCAGCGGGAATTCGACGGGAAACCGGTGTCAACGTAATTGGCAGGGAACTGGCCGTGCGGGGGTTGATGAAAAGCCAAACAGGGAAGCGAGAAACAGGCTGGTCGCGGGCGTTTCGAGCGAACGGAAAAGGGAAAGGGGAAGGGAAACTATGTATAACGATGCAGTAGTCGAGTACTGGAAGTGAAAGAAGAAAGAGGGAAATGTGACTCTATGATATTAATCCTCTCTTGTCAGGCAAAACCTGCCGATTACCGAGCCCTTTCTCAATGAATTTCAACAATAGAGGAATTGTGTACGATCGGCGGACCACAGCCCTCGGCAAGTCAAATGTTTTCGAGGCAAAACACATCTACGTGGGACGGGGCATTATTTTTCGAGTCTCGACACGCAGCCGATGTTTCAACTTTCAACAACCCCACTTGTTCGAAACAATATTTTGACGTTGTAACGCGCCGACGAACAACGTGACCGATCAAACGGCCGACAACCTCTGAATTTTTCCGGCAAATCCCTGTCCGCTTTTGTCCCCTGCCCTCCTTTCCCCTCTTCTGTCATCGCTGCCTGCCGCGCCGCATCAACTTCGCCAAGCGCAACAAAATTAAATCTGTTTCTAGATAAAACGTACCGGATGCTGCAGCTGCAGAGAAACTTTCTAACCGTGGTCGGGGCTGATGGGAAAATAATGCTGTTCTCCGTTTCGCTAGATATATTGTCGCATAATATGACGAGAACGTTCCGCGATAGCGCGGCCCGTTGATAAATTCCAGGTACAAACTTTACGAGTTGCTGGAACTCGTTGAAAGCAACAAAAAGCATATTGGCGGAGCCACGTCTTGGGATTCACCGTTTTGGTAGTCTCTCTTCTTCTCCTCTGATATCTTTCATTTCTCTAATTTCAACCCGTACCAGCTGGCCAGCGATAACTATGAAAAGAGCGGTATGCGGTGCTCGCAGTCATCCACAGATATAAATTTAATTCTCATCAATCTCGAGAGCTCCCCGGTTCTCGCGATAGAACGCACGTTCTCGATAAAATTGAACTCGCAAAGAAAGTGCGAATGGGAAGCAGACGGGAGCAGCAAAGAAAGTGAAATTGGAGAGAAGGGGGAAGAGGGCAGAAAGTACCAAAGCTGAGAGAAAACAGGAGTGGGATCAAACCGGTGTGGGGGGAAAGCTCCAGAGGAACCGAGAACACTCTATGCGCGGCACAAGAGTTTTAAAAGAGAAAACTTTGACGCGTAAGAGAAGCTCGGGGCAGGTGTAAGGGAAAGAGGGAAAGAAAGAAATAAATAACGGCGATTGGGAGGAACGGAAGAAGGAGGACGACGACGATGTGGCACAGAAGTGCCGCGATGTATCGTTCCATTTCGCAGAACGGAATAAAACTTTCCATTCTGCTGGGTGGTCCGCAAGAGACGTGCGAGCACTCTCTAACTCGTTCTTCCCTCCACCGTTCGTAACCGACGTTGAGACGAGGGCTGTTGGCTGTTGCGCGTGGTTGCGCGTGGTCGCGAGTGAACGCCAGAGAATTTGCGCGCCAGCTATATAGAGGCCGATCAAACGTCGAGGGAGACGCGAGTCTCGTTTCGGTGTAAATTTCATCGAGTTTTATTGTTCTTGGCCACCCGGCTGCCCTGCCAGAGCTGAAATCTCGTTTGGCCGACGGGATTTTTACGTGGCCATGGTTTCACCTCTCAACAACACGGGTATTAATCCTTCGAAACTCCCTATATCCCTACATATGTCGTTCACGGAAACGGCACCCGTCAAAATCACCCATCCACTTTTATCACATAAATTCATAAATCTTACGAACGTCCACTTCGGACGGTGCACAGTGGGGAAATTTTGCGATTTTATGGCCAAAACCACAAAAATGATATTTTTGAATTTTAAAAATTAAATACAAATGTCAATTGAAGAACTACATCCATTTTGCTGGTCAAAACCTTAATACTTATTTTTAATAGGTATATACAATTCGGCACGTTTACCTACTCTCCGATATATGAGAAACTAAATTATCCGAAAAACAGCACTTACAAAAATTACGAACGATAAAGATTTTTTATTATTTACATTTATACACTTAAGGGGGGAGACCACTGTAAAAAATCTGAAAAATCGATTTTTTCTTTGTTACATTTTCTGAAAGACGTACATTTCAAGAATGCTGTCTCCAAATTTTATGAAGAAATTCGAAAAATTGACGGAGATATCTAGAGACGCGGTAGCGTCTCGACGCCAAGTACAGGAAAAAAGTACAGGAAAGACACCCTATATATGGCGACTGTCGCTACTGCTATATCATTTACTGGTCGCCGAGCTAATCCAACCTAACCTGAAACTTATTTCATTAATATCTCATCACGCCTGCAATATTTCCTAAATTTAATGGTATTTTTCTTGTGTAAACCACACATAAGCTTTCGAATAAGACCAAGTTCAATAAAATCGGTCCATGCATGACAGAGATATCGTAATATCATGTCATGGATCTGTCAGAAACGGTAAGATTTTTCTTCTGATTCTGATTCTGATTCTGATTCTTCTTCTCCAGTCAAAATTTTCGTCGACATAATACGTATATACGCGTTACACGCACACCTTCAACCAAAAGAAACTAGTGTATGTTTCGTTCGTCGACTCTCGGGATTATTCGGCCGGGATCGTCGTCCGTCATTGTATCAACAGACGCGGTCGCGTCTGGAAGCTAATTCCCCTTCCCCCCTCTACCTATAGGCACACTGAGCGACCAAGTATCTATACACGAATGATCGCGAAATTGACAGGTCTCCGAACCTATTTTAGCCTTATTATCTTGTTTTATGACATAGTCCCGGTGTTTTAACATGATTAAGCGACTAATTATTTTTTTTTCGAACCCATTTGTCGTTTTACTTAATGTATCAAGCTGTTTTTCTTAAAGATAAAAGATTTATTCTGAATTAATAGTTATCAAAATGATACTTTTTTTACGAGACAGTCGGATAGCACGTAGCGCTAGTACTTGACGCCCGTAGATGTCGCCATTCTCGTTTTACTTCTCCAATTCACGCAGGTAGATGTCGTCTTTCGTAAGCTGAAGTTATCCGGAATGGTTTTGCTGAAAATGCGGTTGCGCAGTTGACGAAAAATGCAAAAAGTCGCTGCGTTCGGGTCTCTAGTAAATGTCACCTAGCTGTCACTTAATCATAACCTGCCAAGTTTTGGGTTAAATTCGAGTTTTCAGAAATGAAGCAAACATACAACAAGCAAACAGAGAATCGAAGCTAAAAAAAATCGTTTAAAAAGTATGATTTCTTTTCATTTTTGACGTTGCAAAAAAAGAATACAAGAATATGAACCGCTCTCAGGATGAAGACCATTATGAAATACGGCACTAAGTAATTTAAATTTTTTTATTAGGGGAGACCGGGGCAAATCGGCCACTGGGATAAATCGGCCACAGGAAGTTTTACCTAGTAGAAGTTAAAATAAAATCTCGTGTTTGCTTTTGTAAACGTCTTTCTATGTGTTTACAGTACCAACGGAATTTGATAGCATTTGAGATTACGTTGCACTGTGTAGAAGGCAAAATACGTTTTCGGCAGTGATAACAAATTTTCGTGACTTATGCAAAATTTATCTTTATTCTGTAATATTCATGTTCTGAAGTTTGAGGTGAGTATTTATTGATTAAAATAGCGGTACTGATTACGATTTCGATGATAGTTTGAGTTATTTTGGAAAATCTCTATTGTGTTTGAGTGATTGAAGTTAGAGTTTACGTCTGGGGCAAAACGGCCATGTAACACCCGGGGCAAATCGGTCACTCACTGATGATGTCGAACCATAGTAAATAAGTAGTTTTATTAACTTTTGTGCTAAAAATATTCATCGATGCAGAGCTGTCGGTGGATTCGACGCTCAACAATGGAAAACAGTTAACGGTTTCGGGACGAGGTGAGGAGTCGCGTGGCATGGACGGAAGCGCCGCTACGCAGTGCAGTTCGATCTTTGGAAAAAGGAAGTTATATCCGTGCGTTTAAATATTGATCGAAGCGATTATAGCTTGAATAGTTACGAGGAGAAATGAATATCGTTTACATTTTGCAGCAACGTTAATCAACATCCAGCCGGAATAAAAGGTGGCCGTTTTGCCCCGAAGGAGTGGCCGATTTATTCCGGCATTTTTCGAAACGGCGATTTTACACTATATTACAAATTCTCTGGAATGACTTTAGAAACGGGAAGTAACGAAAATTTGTTGTAGCATTTATATACTATAGGGATTACTCTTTCGGATAGTATAATTCATATAGGTAATTGAAAAATTAATTTTTTTTTGTTAAATTTATCAATGAAAAAAGTGGTCGATTTGCCCCGGTCTTCCCTACATATTGATATCGGTTGTGGAGCAGCTGCATTTTTACAATTAATTTCTTTAACAAATGTTGCCATTTTCATCACAATAGTTTTATAATCGTCCGATTAATTTTGTCGTTGTCAATACATTTCGATGCTGATGTACCATCACGTATCATGCATCAATATGAACCGTTTTGAGGATGAAGACCGTTATAAAATACGGCACCTAGTAATTTATAACTATGAAAAAAGTGATGAAATCTCCCCCCCCAATAAACATGACTCATGTATGAAAGAAGCTAATTCCTTTTAATTCTCGAAAAAAGTTCACATGCAAAGATTGTGATACCATCTTTGCTAATTCCAATTGTATTTTCGTTCTCCGTTCGAACACTGATTCCTCTGTCACTTTTTATACTTGACATTCCTTTATTGGTCACAAATCAATTCAGTGCTCAGATTTTCAGCTTCGGTTTTAAGGAATTAGCGGGCGTTGTATAAGAAAAAAACCTTGATGATGACTACCAAGTTTTTATTATTTTCCATCGTAATACGATTTCCATACGACATTTTTAACAGAACATGTCGCTCTTATAAAAGTTTTTGTGTCAATTACTGGCCTCGCCCGCTATACTTGGCGCTGCGAAACCAAAAAAATGTTAATTGGTTTAGTATTAATAATTTGCAACAGCTCCCTTACAATGTATACCTAATAAACACATTCACGAACGCACGCACAAGAAAGAAAGGAAAAGATTAATGCAATTTATACATATTTATTCAGTTTAGCAACACCAATTCGGGGAGCAGCGCCAAGTATTTTGAATAAAATATTTATTCCTATTAAAATATCATTATATAAATAACCATTGTTATAATTCGCGCAATTTTTGTATGTCATTAATTTTGTAAAGCTATTAATTTACGACAATGTTTTTAAATGGGATTCTTTTATTCTGATGGGTTAATTAAAATGTCCGCGATATGAGTAATAGAATGTACGAACACAGCATTTTAGCTGTGTATTTGTAGTTGTGTCATCATAAGCGCAGTTGGAAAGCACCTTTATGTACTTGCAGCTCATTTTGATTTCACATATTTTTTTATATTGTATATTTCCTTCTATTTTGTGGGGGGGGGGGGTTGTATATTTTCTTCTATTTTTTTGTGATTTCATGTACTTGGCGTAATTTTTGTACTTTTTTGAAGTTTTTTGGAGGGTAGTATTTTCTGTGAAGCGGGGTCAAACGCGTGACTGAGCCGCGCGGAACATTGAACGCGTTTTCCTCAGAATTACATTTTTCAACCGCGTTGACAGTCTACAGAGAAAACTATATGTCCAATTAACATGATCAAGGACATCTATTGTACAGAAAACCCGTCTCTATTACTTGACGATCAGTTTTTTTTAATTAACGACCTCCTTATATTTTTTTATCAACATTTCCCTAACTTTGTACCCCGAAAACATGATTTTTTTTCAGTGGTCCGCCATTTTGTAATTTTTTTTGCAATTTTGACTTTTTTTTATCGTCACGTAATAGAGGCAGGCTTTTAGTTTCTGAATATTATTGTGTTTTTGAATTCGGATTAACCATATGGCCTGGGCACTGTCAACGCGACTAGCATGTTTTTGCCACAGCCCAAATTTTGACAAAGAGTATACAGGAAACGGATTTATGAATTTGATTAAAAAAAAAATTTCTTACCCTTCGATATGTACACTATTAACTATACTGAGCAATATATTGATTTACTTGCGTTGTTTAGTTGAAATAAATTCCCGAAAAAACTCTCACATTTCGGACCGTTACAGTGGTCTCCCCCCTTAATCCTATGAAATTATATGGCCTGAAAACTACTTAGTACTCCCATTTTTGTTGTCAGAGCATGCCCCTGCTACAGTGCTGCGGCTGACAGAATATAAGTGTCCGTATGTGGATAATCCGGTAAAGAGATTACTCAGAGCGCGATAAGCCGATACACAGGATATACTTTTTAACTAAATAAGGCACGCGCGTGTAACGTTCTATCTAGTTGAATGTATAGCAACACGCAGACTGAATACAATCATGAAGGGCAGCGCCGAAAGTTCCGTGCGCTATCCACAACACACACACACATACATACATACATATATATATACATAGACTGTGGAATCTCTTCCGTAAGCCTACGTCGATCACACATGGCAGATTACATTCTAACAGCGGGGCATAGAAGAAGTGTTATCGTTTCTGACGACAAACTTTTTAATCAAAGCTGAATAAAATCGTTTAAAAAAGAATAAAAAGGTTTGTAATGTATAATATGTGAACCAGTCTCGGCCATAGTTATGTCGTATGTTATACAAAACACACTGGATCGTGTTTAAAAAAATGCATATAATTACAAGATTAGCAGCTATTAGCAGTTAATAATTGCATGTATATGTAGAATAAAAATAGTTCAACGTAAAATTTGAATGAAAATCATTGCGGGATATTATGGGATTAATAAGTATTTTATGTAATGAAAATTGATTCTTATATGAAAAGGTTATTTCTAAAACACTATTTTAAAAATTTTACAAATTACGTATTAAGGGGAGGTTCCGGTCTAAAAATCTATTTTCTTTTTATTTCATTTTTCGAATGTTCAACCTTTTAGGAATACGTGTTTAAAAGGATTTGTTGAAATTCGTAAAATTCCCGAAGTTATAGGCATTTGAATAGCAGCAAATGCATGGGTAAGACCTGGCTACACGGCACTCACGTAAAACTTTAATGGGAGGTTCCGGTCTGAATTTCGATTTTTTTTTATTTTATTTTTCGAATGTTCAATCTTTTAGGAAACGTGTTTAAAAGGATTTGTTGAAATTCGTAAAATTCCCGAAGTTATAGGCATTTGAATAGCAGCAAATGCATGGGCAACAACCGGCCACTCGGCGCTCACGTAAAACTTTAAACGCGTTTTTCTCGAAACAGTGTTCTCAAAACGGTGGGCGCTGTATCTCCAAAAATTATTATCCGATTCGACTGAAACTTTTTTTATTTTGAAGAATATACTTCTGGCTAGGGGGGGGGGGGGACTAGAAAAAATTACAAAAAATTAAAAATTTATAATTTTCAAAGGCGTTGAATGGACGAAAATCACAGCGAAAGTGATTTCAAACTTGAAGTGTCGTTATTTTCTAAAAAAAAATGTCATTTTTGTAATTTTTTCTAGTTCCCCCCTAGACAGAAGAATAATCTTCAAAATAAAAAAGGTTTCAGTCGAATCGGATAATAACTTTTGGAGATACAGCGCCCACCGAATTGGATCAATTTTTTGACGCCTTGACTTTAACAGCTGCCCAGGGCCGTCTGCAATGATTAATTATAAAACAAAAAATATATTTCTATAATTTAAGACATCCTTAATACAATGCAAAAACTCCCATTGAATTGTATATAGTAGTTTTCCTTGAATTAATTCCTAAATATCACTTTTTCTAAATATTCATATATTAATTATATGAATATATATCATTATATATCAATATAATTCCTAAATACCATTTTTTTGGAGCTCTAGACCGGAACCTCCCCTTAAAAACCGAAATGTAATTATTTTGAGGACAAATAGATATCTTACGCACTATCAGGAATGGAAACTTTGGATAACAGTATATAAGTGTTTGAAGCAACTTGAAAATCTGGAGTAATTCTATGCGATCGGTCTAACTTCACATGAACATATACATTTGCAAATTTATACGAGCTTTACATTAAAACATTAACCAGTAAAATTGGAGGCATTTGGTGCTCATATTAGTTCTTCAATTGACATTAATATTTATTTTGTCGAATTCAAAAATTTATTTTTGTAGTTTTGGCCATAAAATCGCAAAATTTCCCCAATGTGGCGGTGGAGAAAAATATCCAA
Source organism: Andrena bicolor (assembly GCA_960531205.1). Classification (NCBI taxonomy): domain Eukaryota; kingdom Metazoa; phylum Arthropoda; class Insecta; order Hymenoptera; family Andrenidae; genus Andrena; species Andrena bicolor. Next base: position 27,209,295 of record OY482664.1, read on the forward strand.
GTTGGGAATTTCCGAGGTATGCCCGTTGCTCATGGTGTTCCTATTGCCAACTGGTTTTCTCTTTCCTTCCTCCTTCTTTGTCTCTTTTATCTCGCGTCGTCGCGTCGCGTTGGCTGGTTTATCGCCAACCACCATCTTCCAAAACAGATGACGACCGACGGATTTCACTTGAACGGTTGCGATCGGTCCAGCATCCCGAGGTCGTTCACAGTCCAATCGCGAATTAACTACCGCGCACGATCACCTCGCGGTCTCGGAATTAACTTTCTATCGAGAAATTATTGTACCGGTACGTCAATCAACTACGCGACCCTCCGACGTAGAATGGCGAAAATCCAGCTGGACTGTACAGACACCGCGTTTATTACCATGGAAACGTCTAATATCCCCAAATGGATATCATTTTTAACCGAATTAACTGCGTATCGATCCAGCGAGTGAGCACTCGGCGGACGGTGGGGTTTGCTTTGCCATTTTCCGTAGTCACTTAAATGAAGAGCGCTGCTCCCTTCGGTAGAAGCAACTGAAATAAATATGTACTTAGGTACGACTATACGGAGGATCGAAGAAGCTTGTCGTTTCGAAAGTCCACCCGCAGCGATCACTGATCCAGCGAATAGCACTAAGTAGGTACCTACTTCCTTTCTGTATCCATTATTTATAATTCGACGATTCGGACAAAGGAACGTCAACAAGTAGCGGCCGTTTCTCTTCCGTTTAAACCAAAGTTGGGCGAAGATAACATTTAGATAACATCTAGATAAAAGGGTCTTGACGTTTATTCGTTATTTGAAGATCGAATAAGTTGATTTATTCGAAGTGTCTTTCAACTTCGATTTCGAATATGTAACAGTGCAAATTTCATCTTATCTTCATCCTAGAAAATCGAATAACCGGCCTGAGCCTTTGCGGACTGACCCGCGCGCAGTTGCCTACCGGTCAGATTCTACAGAATCTGAATTTGTTTATTTTTCATCGTATCAATATGAAAGTGACACCAATGGATTTCTGGCGTTCTCCCGATTAATTGGACAGAAAATAATTTAAATCGGACTATTTTTAACGAAACGGGCTTTGAACTCTGCAAAAAGATTTCTCACGTAATATCCTTAATTATGGTCCGAATTATAAAATTTTTGGGCCATTTTCATCGGGAAGACATGAGGAATCGATTGGTAATACTTTTATCAACACTTGTCAAAAACATGAACATTTTATGTGGGCTCGGATTATCGGGAAAGACGTACCCACCCCACTGTTTTGCTTTCTCGCTGCGAGCGAGGACCTTCGGACCCCAGTAGACCGCCCGTTGACCGCCGAGAGCAATAAAACCGACGGGCCACATAAAATGTTCATGTTTTTGACAAGTGTTGATAAAAGTATTACCAATCGAATCCTCATGTCTTCTCGATGAAAATGGCCCAAAAATTATATAATTCGGACCATAATTAAGGATATTACGTGAGAAATTTTTTTGCAGAGTTCAAAGCCCGTTTCGTTAAAAATAGTCCCATTTAAATTATTTTCTGTCCACTTAATCGGGAGAACGCCAGGAATCCATTGGTGTCACTTTCATATTGATACGATGAAAAATAAACAAATTCAGATTCTGTAGAATCTGACCGGTAGGCAACCGCGCGCGGGTCAGGCCGCAAAGGCTCAGGCCGGTTATTTGATTTTCGAGGATGAAGATAGGATGAAAGTTGAACCGTTATTCGAAATTCAAGTTAAAGGCACTTCGAATAAATTAGCTTCATCCTAGGCGCTTCGAATGAAGCTAACTTTATTTGAAAAGTTATTTTATTCGACTTTTAACTAGATGATGCCCAACTGTGGTTTAAACGAGCTAGATCGATGCCCCGAGATCGGTAACATCTGCTCGCCCGTCTGCCTGTCTATGCTCGTTATCGTTCGGCTCAAGCGTCCACCGGGAATATCAGTTTTTCTATCGTACCCTTGCGCGAAACGACCGGACGCTATCGGACCAGAGGCCCGATTCAGACGAGCGGTTTGCGGCAGTTTGCCGCGCGCGTTTTATATAGCAGGACATAGATTTATATGAAGCAGTTCACACGGGACGCAAATTTGAGCGGCTACTAGGCGGCATGTTTTATATACTACAAGCATTGAGCTATACTTATAGCTCAATGACTACAAGCAATTCACACGAGCGTTTTGCGTTTATTTAACGCCAGAAAATGTCTCTCTCAAACCCATAAACATAGAAGAAGAACAAAGCGCAGAACGCGAATCGTGGCGTTGCAAAACCGCTCATGTGAACTGCTAGAAAAATTTCACGCGCGTCTTGCTGCGGCAAATTGTCGCGGCGGCAAACTGCCGCAAACCGCTCGCCTGAACCGGGCCTAAAAAGGACCTTATTGCTGGCGTCTGTGAAGCGGCCGCAGCCGCAGCATTTGCCTCTAGACTTGGATCGTCAAGACATCGATTAGGAAACACACGGAATGCCGAAGAAACGAGGTCCGGAGCTCCGACGTTCCTCAACCCCAGACCCTCTGATCCACCTATCGACGTTACGCTCTTTCCAATCGGCCGCGGCGATTTCTTTCGATTTATAAGCGTAGCTTTTCCTACCCGCTGATGCAAGGCACTCTTCCAAGATGGACTCGACGAGCCCCGGATAGTGGATAACCTCTCGTGTCAGCGCTCACACACCGCGCCGTTCCTAACTTTTCTACCAAGAAATATGTACGTACCTACCTTCGTGCATTCCGTCCGGTTTTTACCCGCCTTGGTTGAGTTTCAAAGTTTATTCGTTCGCCGGTAGGTACACGATGGGAACACGAATACGAATACGAATACGAAACGAACTAGGTATAACAATAGGAGTAAATCGGAAATGGGAGAATCCTGATTCCTAAGTAGGTATGTGTGCCGAATAGGTAGATATTTGAAAAAAAGCTTGTAAATAGATAGTAGGTACGTAGATAGCGTTGCGGAAAGCCAGACAGCTTCCCTTGAGGGCATACGGGAAACTTTGAAGGAGGATATTTTTATCAACTCGACTGCGCGCTGCGTGGCGAAGACTCGAAAACAACGAGGCGAGTGAGCTATCCGTAATCCTGTGGTCGAGCTAGCGGCTAGCCTTTTCCTCCGCCTTCCGAGTGCAGGCTCGCAGGCTCTGTATCGGTTGCGCAGCGAAGGGTCAGGCAAGTCTAGTTTTATTGCCGGTTTCTCGCGACTCTCTCTAACGTAAGACGGAGGCGAAGCTAGCGGGCCGAACCGCTTGAGATAAGAGGGAGAGTTTATTAGAAGGAAGAAAGCAGGGCTCTCGCCGGTGTTCGGTGAACCAGAAAAAGACCCTTATCACGGGACGAAAATCCGGTGAATAAATACAGTTTCACCGAGTTGCTGGCACCGCTGAACTTTCCGATTCTTCGAAGCATCGGGAAAGTAGGACGGGGCCAGCGAGCTGCAGGAAAAACGAAAAAGGAAAAGGGGAAAAAGAAAATGAAAAAGCAAAAGTAAAAGGGAACGACACGGCGGACCATGCGTTTAGTCCAACTGTAACGCGCACTTTTACCACCTCTTTCCCTTCTGCGTTTCGACTTTTTTTCTTGCTCTGTCACCAACTCGGTTGGATCTCGAAAGGTGAAAATTCTGGTGGGTTTTCTGCCCCTCGTGTAAATGCCACAAGCCTTCGTATCCAATGGTGACGCGCCCTTTCTCTTGAATAGAGAATAAGGATAATCGTCTGTAACGCTAAAAGTGCCGGTTCCACGGCCAAGCATCTCGATAAAAATACGCTGGCCCCGAGGGGATTGCTGGTTTTGTCTTCTCACGACTAATTGTTCCACACGGAAGAATTCATTCCCGGCGGACGTTTAATTGCCCAATTTTTTCTCGCCTTTCCCGACCGCGGTATATAGAGTCGCAGGGACGGGGACACGTGTCTTTGAAGGCTAACGAACGATTATCCTAAGTAAGTAGATCGATGCGGGCTGGGAATGCAGGCGTTATTGAATTAGAAACGAAGCTGTCAAGAGAATTTTACGAAACTGAGAGCTTATCGAATGGCGAATATCCGAAGCTAAGCTATCTTCGCTCTATCTGTAATTATCGCGGGTCGATCGAAGGGCAGCGTGCGCGACGTAGAGACGACAGGTAACGGGAAAGATTAAGTGGGTGGCGTTGAACAGCGGCGGCGCGACGCCGTCAGACCTCCGACCTAGACGCCCAGGCCGCGTTGGATCGAGCATGCTAATGAACTGGTTCACCGTTGCAGTTTACCGTGCACGCTTTAATCAAAGACCAACTGGCAATTACAATTATCCTAGGGATTTGTTGCCATTCTCCGCGCGTTCCCTGGCTCTGCCGACGAAAGAGCCAGTTGGGCTTTTATTTATTTGTGACGTTAGTCGGCTCGTTTGCGAGACTCGTCGTTGTCGTCGTCGGAAAACTTTTGGCCAATCGTCTGCCTTCGCCCACTGTAATCTTGCCAGGCTCATAATTGACGCTGCAACCGAAGAAACCAACGCTTCCTTGGCTACGATCGATTCGTGAATGTAGAATGTGCAAAAGGGTACGCGTTCGACTGGAAATACATAGCTAGCTGCATGCCTGAAGGTTGTCGGCTCAAACATATACCACGTCTCGAGTATTTCATTGCATTCCACGCAACATCGAGGACGTTTTAACATGGCAGACAAGCCAGCTAAGAAGACCACGCGGTTGCCCGCATTCGCGCGTGTCCGCGGTAAATTGACGCATTCTCAAATACACGAAATACGCGGTAAATACACGAAAACAGCTGGGGAAGCGAGTTGAATTTCGTTATTACGTAACTGCCGGAGACGAAGCGCCTTTCGAGAAGATACTTTTGCCTGCTCGAACAGGCCCCTTTGATACACACCCTGCTGCCATTTGCTTTGAACAAAGTCTTATATTCTCGCGGTATAAAGTCTGGCGAGAAGCGCGAAGCGAATTTTCCCAGCCGTTCGAGTGACACTCGACCTCTTGCTACCCTCTAAACTCCGCCGTTGAATCCCCGTACGCTCAACAAAAAAAGGATCGATCTAAGGCTGCTATAGCGGCGAGTATATCCTTCCATTTCTACGACTGTCTATAAAATGAACCTTGTTTACGGTACTTAAATCGAATTTGTTGGTGGCTGACCGCGAGGCAGTTTGTTCCCGTGCAGTGCACGGTTCCTTCTAATTTTATACTCCCCAATCGTTGGACCTTTGTTCACCTATCCTCGGACTGTACTGTCGACTGCCACTATCGTTTCTCGAGAACTTCCGACCAGCGGAACGCCGAACGTGGAAACTCTGCAGAAAGACTGACGGCCTGTAATAAATTAGAATTAGAGGAAGGTTGGAGCGAAATGGTGCATGGTCGGCCTGTGGAAGGCGGACCAGCACGAACATGGAGAAGTTGCGCGACAATTTGAATATATCTAACTAATCGGCCAAGTGTCAGAACGAGCTGGGCCACGTAGAACGCGTATACATGTCCCAGGCCGATTGTGTTCGATTCTCGATAACTAGCTCCAAGTTGCCGGGGGTACGTGAGCGAAATTTCTCCACGCCAACGATCCAAACTTTCGCCGAGATTGACGCTTTAGTGTCTACTACGCCTCTGTCCTGGCGTCGCGTCGCGTGAAACACCATAAACTGCAGCCCTTGTACTCTGAAACAGGCTCAGCCCCGTATTAAACTTGCTCCCCGATACAGAGAAGCGTGCATTTATCGGCTGGATACAAAGTTTCCAATTAAGCGGTGACTCGTCTGTGCGTAGATTTCTATCCTCGAGTACCTAAGTACAAATACCAGTGCCAGTAACTACCACTTCGGCACAGATGTGTGTACTGAATCGCGTTAACAAGACACTGAGTATTATTATTTTCTCACGCATCAATTGGAGGATCAGCGACCCAGGAATTGCGCTTTCGCGCACCGCCTTCTCCCTGGAGGAGCGGGCAATAAAAATATTGTTTACGAGCGGGTAAAACCGGCTTCGTGTTCCATCAATAGCAGCAGCCGCGCCATTCCTCGCCGCAAATAAAAGCGTTCGGGAAACGGGGGGAAAAAAGTATCGAAGAGGATCGTTGGGCAGCGGCAAGTCGCGAAACGTAACACGGCGGCGTTCGCGTAAAACGAAATGAAACGGCAGCCGAGGTGTCGCTCGCGGAAATGAAACGGGGAAGCGGTGAAATAGGAGGGAAAACCACGGAAGAAAGACACTGCTCGACCGGAAGCCCGCGTTTATGCAAACTTGGGTGCGGCTCGAACGTCTTGCACGACTAGAGCCAGCGGCCGATGCGGCAACAGGACTGCAGGGAAATATTGCACGGGCAAGTTTGGCTCCGTCAGTTCCGTACACTGAGCGAGGAGATTACAAACGGAATGGCCGTCTGATTCGGAGATCTCGATTTACGCGGGCACCAGGAAAGCTTTGGGAGAGGACAAGAGTTCGGCATCACATCCATAATGCAATCGCTGGCTCCTAAACCCGAGGATACCTGATAACGATTCGATCCTCGATGTCTCGACCCTTCTCACGCTCCTTACAGTAAACCCCTTGATTTATTAACATTCCCTTCGAATCTCTGAAAAGTCGAGATCCCGGCGCTACCCTTCCGTATCTGAAATCGCAAAAGTTACCTGCGTAATTTCGATCCTTGTATATGAACGTGTGTTTAGGAATTGGCATAGAATTCATTTTCTCGGGCAATTCAGTCCGTTACGTTTCGGTTTGCAGGCCGCCGGATATTCTTCGCGACCAGGCGCGCCAATAATTCATAGCCGACATATAAACGAGTGGCAAGAGGGTGGATGAGGACGAGGGTCGACGGGATGAGGAAAGTGTGCAGAGTTCCCGTGTTACCTCGAAAATGTTAAACGGCAATGAATGTGTTATGAAACGGGGCTTTTGTCTATTGCTTATTTCATGACGAAACTTCCGCCCCCCTGGGCACATTAATTTCGCGCCTCCGTCACATACATACATATATGGCAAAACGGAGCGGCGGGCGTGTTCGTTTTTACCCCGGATGGCGGATACCCAGTAGCCGTCAACGAAATTCCGTTAAAACACAATTCCGAGTCTGTCTGCATTTAGTAGCCCGGCAAATGTTTCAGCTGCATCGTAGTATTCGTAGTGGTCATTTTCCGAGGGAACGTTCGTCGTTCGTTTGCTACTTTTTGTACTGCTTTTCCCACTTGACGTACCGTCCAAGCACGCGTCACTGCAAATCTTTAAAGCTTCGAACCACGACAATTCGTCAGAATGTAATCGCGATTGCCTATCGACGAGTGGCGTAAAGTAACGTAAAATGGCGTAAAACAGCGTAAAAGCGTTGGAAGAGTTCGCTCGTGACACCGTCTAGACTCCGTGGAAATATACGGACGTAAAAGCGAGCTCTCGTCCTGTCCATTTTCGCGTAGTTGGGCGTTCAGGCGGAGCACGCGGGATCGAAAAGCGGAGGAGGGACGAGGGACGAGGGACGACCGACGACCGACGACCGCAAAAACTTGGAAACACGCAGCTTTATGAATATTTAATGAAATTGGAATATTCACGGGCGCCAGTCCCCCTGGCTTTCCACAATACTTATTTCGCAATAAAACTTTGGTAGTCTGTCGTGGAATTCCCCGGCTCCAGTGCCGCGACACTAGCCAACAACTTTTCGCAAACATTCGTTTCACACCGTGGACCTGCGACCAAAAATCGCGTCGCGTTTTTAGGACCTCGTATTTTCCGCGGACACCTCGACAAATAAGCTTCCTCTGTACGATGGAAATTTAGAGGCGATTCGTCGATCGTATGGAACGCAACGCCGCTTCGTCCCTTTATCGTTAAGACAAAACTGCACGCTGTAGGTAACAATACTCGCGCGTAATGACACGTGGCTCTTCAGACGGCTGTCCAAGTCCTTTAGATTCTACGAACCTCTCGAATTGCAATGCACGAGAGTCTTCCGAGAGACTCGAACAGTTCAGCTCTCTCTAGGTCCTTCCATGCGTTCATAAGTCGTGGAACCAAGACAAATGTGCACCTGCATGATACCCGAACGATCGACAACATTTTCACTCCATGAATTATGGATTATTGTAAATTGCGAGAGGAACGATACGCGTAAAGGTTAATTGAAAAGTTCTCCAAGTTGGAGGGAAAACGCTCCGTTACCAGACGCCTGTCGTTTTTCCCTCGCGCTTCACGAAGCTGGAACGAACGTAATTTACGATTATCGTACGCGACCGTGCTTAAGGTTCCTCGAGAAATATCGAACAAGACGGAATTCCTGAGGAAAGCGAAATCTTTGGGTACGAAGCGAACGGGTGGCTAATGTTTCTCAGCGAGCAGCAATGTAACGCGATACATTTGAAAGGTAAACGTTACAAGTGCCTGGTCCGTGCGAGGGGCATCGTCACTATCGCGAGTCGGTGGCTTATTATTATTATTATTATTATTAAGCGTCTTTATTGCAAACACAGAAAATAACAAGGAACGAAAGTAAACAAAGACACAAGCACAGGCGAAGTTCAGTCACGACTGTTTTTCAACTTAAGGGGGGAGACCACTGTAACGGTCCGAAATGTAAGGGTGTTTTCGGGAATTTATTTCAACAAAACAACGCAAGTAAATCAATATATTGCTCAGTATAGTTAATAGTGTACATATCGAAGGGTAAGAAAATTTTTTTTTCAATCAAATTCATAAATCCGTTTCCTGTATACTGTTCGTCAAAATTTGGGCTGCGGCAAAAACATGCTAGTCGCGTTGACAGTGCCCAAGCCATATGGTTAATCCGAATTCAAACACACAATAATATTCAGAAACTAGAAGCCTGCCTCTATCACGTGACGATCAAAAAAAGTCAAAATTGTAAAAAATTACAAAATGGCGGACCATTGAAAAAAAATATCATGTTTTCGGGGTACAAAATTGGGGAAATGTTAATAACAAAAATAGGAGCAGGTCGAAAATTGAAAAAAAACTGATCGCCACGTAATAGCCACGGGTTTTCCGTACAAGAAATGTCCTTGACCATGTTAATTGAACGTATAGTTTTCTCTGTAGACTGTCAACGCGATTGAAAAATGTCATTCTGAGGAAAACGCGTTCAATGTTCCGCGCGGCTCAGTTTCGCGTTTAACCCCGTTTCACAGAAAATACTATATCTCCGTCAATTTTGCGAATTTCTTCATAAAATTTGGAGACAGCATTCTTGAAATGTACGTCTTTCAGAAAATGTAAAAAATAAAAAATCGATTTTTCAGATTTTTTACAGTGGTCTCCCCCCTTAACCTAAGCTTATCAAGGTCGCTTCAGATGTTCGGATGATCTAGCCGATGAGTGTCGTTTCACGCATGGCCGCATCCTCATCGAGACCGTTCTTCACCTCCAAGTGGTCGGCCCTAAAGGGACATCGAGACGCTGATACATGTTGCAGTGAAACACTGATGCATGCATCACGATGCAGGTTTCATGACTCCTGCATCTTGCTCACGCGCCTAGCTGATGAGCAAGATGCCAGTTCTGCTTCTGATGCTGAAACACGGAAACCGATCTACACACGTAGCAACATGTATCATGATGCCTGCATCTGTGATGCGGGCATCAGTGTTTCACGGATTCTTGCATCACCGTGTGTAGGAGCCTTAAGGCTTCGGTCGGCATAAGGGACACAAAAGGAGGGAACCGATGAAACTTGGAAGCCTGGCTACGTACGAGTACAATATACATATGTAAGTATAGGCGAGCACGGGAGGACAGCGTTCGAGAGGTACGTGATTCCAGACCAAGGGATCGGTTTTGCCGTTGCTGCACCTACACTCGAGCCTTCGAGGACGGTGTTTCATTGGTAACGCAATGTTGGGCTTTAGGCAGCTGATTAGGCAGACCGCTGGAAGACTTAACTTTTAACGACGACATCTTCGAGAACTAATTGTAAGTAGGTTTGTTAGCGCCCGACGAAAATAAACTCGATAATTAATACGGGAAGCTATGATGCGAAAAGATTGCGAGAGCGGTTGAAAAGCGTCGCAGAGCCAACCCTCGGATGAGACGCCAACGAAACGCAGCGAAAAAATTGGGTGAAAGTTGGTGGAACTCGTGGCAAAGTTTACGAGGGAAGCAGCTCGAATTCCTGTCTCTTTTTCTTAGCTAAATATTCTCGCCAGTCACGAGAACGTTTTCCTTTGGCGCGACGCGACGCTTCCAGCTTCCCCTCTCGACGAACGATATTCTCTCCTCGAGCGTAACAAGCGTCGAATAAAGTTTATTCGCAGAGAGAATTTGTTGGCCGGTTAAGTTCGAGCCGGTCCAACTACTACTGCTCGATAAAACTGTACGAGACATTGTATCCGTGGCCGTTTACTAGCACAGAGGCGATAGATTCTTCGTCCTCGAGACAGAACTGGGAAAAAATCGTCGATCCGACTGGCGGCGGTGGTGGTTGGTGGTGAGACGAGCAAAAGGACGAAGAAAGAAAAAAAAATGAATTATGCGGCGAATCGAAAATGCTGGTCACGATGGAACTCAAGGGTATTGTCCTGTCCTGTCCTGTCTCTCGCTCTCCACCATTCTTGCTTCTCGTTTCCCGCGTCCCTTTTCTCTACAGGGAAAAAGACGGGGAACCCGGAGACGAAAAGCAACGGAACGAGCTGGCGAGTTATGATTTGTAAGGGTGCCGTCGCGTGTTTCTTCCACTGATGGATCGCCTATCTCACTGCCCCGCTTTTGTCACCGCGAAACGCGTGCGCAGACGGCTAGCTGATGGAACAAACCTTTCTGAAATTTTTTTTAGCAAGAGAAGGAGGAATAGTCCGCGTGGCCAATAAGGCGAGAAACTTGTTCAACAGACAATTTAATATGCTCTCCGGGCCCGCACAGCCCAGACAGGAAAATTCACGGGCAAAAGTATTGTCGCGGTGGGGTATTATTATTCGGTATTGTACACAGATACCGGCTCCAGGTTATGCATAAAAGAGGAGCTACTTGTCCCGAGTCGAATTGCTTTCGTTGCTATTTAATAATACGGAACCAGTAACGCGGAAAAGCTCGATTAAATAGAATAATTCGCCTATTGAAAATTACGCTTCTTCTAACAGAGGAGGACCACTTTGCAGTTCACGTTCTTCCATCTTTTATGGTAATTGGATTTCGAGCGATACTGCAACTGGAACGAAACTGGAAACATTCCACATCGGCTGTCCGCCTAATACCTACCTGTAGCACGGAACGGACGATTATTTCGATAATCGCTCTCTCTCTCTGTCTCTCTCTCTCTCTCTCTCTCTCTCTCTCTCTCTCTCTCTCTCTCTCTCTCTCTCTTCCCCTGGAATGCAAAGATAATTCGCCGAGCAATCGATGGTCTAGCCTAGCAGAGGCTCGGAAAAGGGCGCGCGCGCGAATTGAATCGCCGTGGCAAAGAAGATAATTAAGGAAGGTAGAAGGAATTAATAGAAAAGGCTGATTAAGAGAAGAAGGAGGGCAAGACTTCTCCAGGTCCCGGCGTGTTTCCATTTGCTCGGATCAGTCGTCATCCCGCAGTTAATCTTGGCCGAGGGGTGAATAGAGGATGAACTAGAGGCGCAACGGGATCGTTAGTTTTAATCGTTTGACCGGTGTTAGTCTCTCTTCCTCCCACACAGATGGTTCTCCTGGTGGAGCTTGCTCGTTTTCTCTTAGACGATCCCGGCTCTACCCTTTCTGCTTCATTCCTTCCTTAAGTGCGTACTCCCCCGTGGCCAGGCTCAGACGACATTATCGATGGCGGGCATTAAACGTTTTTCCTCCTCTAGCAAGCCCTGCCTTCGATGGCCGAGCATAGATTTCTTGAGGACAGAGCTCCCCCGACGACATCCCGCGCGCGCGCGGTCTCGTTTTTTCGGTCACAGCGGCGGCGCCATGCGGATGAGAATTTTCACGAAAATTAAAATATCATTCGTAAAGGTTGCGCTTGACTGAGTAATCGTATCGAATTTGCACGAGGTTCTGTTCACTCGCAATAAAAACTCGATAATGCTTATCTGATCTGTCAACCATCCCTTTTTTCTACTTGCTTTGTGGCACGTCGAAAAGTCAATTCCATCCACTATATGGTTGAAATAGCGCGGAACAGTTAAAAAATACGGACACATCAATGGTGGGCAAAAGGTTATCCAACACACTGCAACCGCGGCCGCGCCGGCAATAATAGATCGTTTGTGGGGATTCTCTCTGTTTGGCTCAATGGACGATTTGGACGATTCGTTGAACAAGAGAACTCCCGTGTGATGAAAATATTTTTCTACTGGGTAGAGAAAGTTACTCGGAAGGCGGCGCTAGACGACCTCGTACCGCCATTGCGTGAAACAAGTTAGCAGGCTAGAAGCATTTTAATGGAAATGCTGGGAAATCTGGATTCTCGTTGCGGCGCCACGACTGAGTCGCGCTGAAACGGAAGATAACGCTCTCGAGGTACCTAAGTCCTTCCTGAGTCTACGCCTCGACGGTTTCGCGCAAATGCGAGTGGCTGAAATTCTAGTCGGACACGGCCACACCAGCGGAACGTTCGCGGATGAACGTTTAACCGACCCGGCCGCATGAAAAATTCATGCACCTTTGTCTACCAGGATTACGCCCGTGACCAGTGACCTTGCTCGTGCGCGTTCCTACGCCAGCAACCTACATACCTATTCAGCCCAAAAATTAAAACGTAGGTAGCGTTTAATTCAACGTAGCGAGTAAGTAGGTACATACATGAGAGAATGGTCGATTTCGTGCAAGCTTACGAGCGTTGGCGCCCGGATCATTGAATACCTAAGTTAGTACTTAGTTAGTAGGAAAAATGACGACCGCGTTAGGTAAGTCGAAAACGAAAGGGCTACTCGCGCGAGAATTTAATCATAATCTGAAATTCGAAAGTCAGCTGCGAAATCGCCGCGGCGGGCTAATAACGTAGGCAGGCCGGCCGAAACGAGGAGCCGAAGTGAAGAGGGCTACGTGGGGCTAATGTAAGGTAAGGGAATCTTAATCTCGTGGGGTGGAAAAAGCAAGGGAGGGAAGGGGAGCAGAAGCAACAGCCGGGGAAAGAACGAGAGGGGTGTAGCCGGTTCCGCTTACGGATTTTCCACCTGACACTCATTGCCCCAGGGTGTAATTTCAGTAATTTAATTCCTCGGCTTAATAAGAGTCGTCCGACACCGGAAAGTGGGGGCTAGAAAGACACGCAAAGGAAAGGGGAAAAGAAAATAGGAAAGTAGCAAGGCGGTTTGATCGAGAGGAAGGGATGGACGTTCCCCGCGCGAACGAGCCGGTGTCGCTGCTACCCTCTGGCCCGTAGGATCTAGAAATCTAGAATCGCGCGCGAGATGCATGGTTCGCTCCTCGTTCCCTCCATTTACCTCCATCCGCGGTGAATCCCATTATAATTCTGAATGGGGCTCGGACGCATTTAACGAGACGCGGAACCGGTAATGAAAGCGAATTCCATTAATTATCCTTCCGCTCGTCTCCCTTACACTTACACTTGCACTTACGCTTGCGCGAAAGGACGAACATACGCGGAACGCGTGTTACCGCGTTATAAATTACTTGGTTGAAAATAAATCCAAAAAACGAGCGGACGGTTCGTCGCTTTTATCCGCGCCCGACCATCCGTCATCCTTCACGATCGTGAAAAAGAACGGCTGCCCTAGCGGATTTCGTTAATGACTTTAAGTGGTGGCGCGGTGCGACGCGGCCCGGTGGTAATTCCAGCCTCGAGGAAAGGCCGGCTGCGAAAGGCAATCAAGGGGAAACGCGCGTATTAAGAAGGTATCTTTCTTCCGTCCCGAGTCCTATCGTTATTCCGCACTTAACGAACCTTTTAATATAATTACGTCCCGCCATTGCCCATCCTTTCAAATCTTCAAGTGTTTTCCGTAATTTAGGGTGGAGAGAGATCGTTAACGAACTGCTCGGCTAAATCGTGCAAGTTGCTTCTGGAAAACAAATGGGGTCGATATCGAACAGGAAAGCATCGGGATCCTTTCTTTATTCCTGATGGATATCCTAAGTAGTTATGTAACTCATATGGGAAGGATAGATCGGTAGAGACGGTAGAAATGGGAGAGAGGAGAAACAGCGCGCGTGTTGGTTAATCCGGTTTTCTCCGATTTACTGCTCTCGCATGCGGCACAGAGGAAGCGGCGCGGCGCGGGCGTTGTTGAGGCAATACGTGCAGGGATTACCGCGAGAGCACGACCTCAAAGATACGTCCTTCGGACCGGATTAGCCTATCTAGCGACGATGAGCCCCCGCGCACGCTAATTATCTCTTCTGGAGAGCGTCATCACCGCGAAATAGCATCGCAGCTTTTGTCGCTTTTTAATTGACACACAAGTTCAGCCGACCCGTTGCTTGCCGCCACGGATCCTCCACGCCAGCTGCGAATTAACAAAATTCCGAAAAAGGCCCACGTACGTGAAGCAGGCGACAACCACTTCTCATACGAAACCGAATATATACCTACTTAACAGGAGTAGGGAGAGAGCATGCGAATCTAGATGCTACGTGCCAAAGATTAACAATATTGACGAGATGGAGGTGGAAGTGGCGCGTGTTGGCCGAACATAGTCGGTTATTAGCGCGAGTCCCCGTGCTGCGGAAATCGATCAGGAATATCTACGGCTACGGCGTCCTACGGCCAGCAGCATAAATCGCATTCCAGCCGTGTTTGCGTGCACCTAGGCTCACTGATTTCGCGTTCTGCGGCTTTGCGACAACGTGACCGCATCACCACCGCTAAATCCCACCGATATTATTAAGCGACGCTCGGACGCCGACACAACGGAATCCGTACGCACCGACACGGCAAAATCAACGTCGATTGGACGATACTGACGATAGTTAAGCGTCGAGGGTTAGATCGTGATCGACACGTCTCTCGCCGATACAAATTCTCTGTCGCCCTTTATGTAATTTAACGTTAACCGTACCTACTCGTTTTTCCCAAAGATCGCTCACCGTTTAACGGTTGATAAAAGCTGAAAGCATCGCTGGATGGATTTTTCGAGCGACGCATATACATATTGCGCGAGAAGCTACGGGAATTTAATTAACATTGTATAAAACGTGACGCGTACGGTTGGCATGCAACGGTTATTAAAATGTAGATATAATTCGTTGTTACGCCCCATGTGACGAGCGAGACGAGATATCCTCTTCGTTTCATTTCCCCCGATTCCCTGATATTGCTGGATAAATCCAATGGTTAATTAAGTATTTGAATAATTTAATTCGCCGGTACGTACGCGTGGTATGGTATTAAATATTTGAAAGCATGCAAATCTCCATTAATTAATAATGCGTTCAATTTCGGAGCTGGTGGTATTATTTGAACGTAGAGCGTGTCTTTCGGGATATAGAAAACGGTCACGAACTTTATACATCTATGTACTTAGGTATGCACATAGGTGTATTGGTTGCATCGATATTCTCAAATATTTCGCTGTCGACTTTTGCAACGCTGATCCGTAAAACTTGCGAACCAGCCGTACGTGTTGCACGCGTGTGTCTATTTAAAGGGAGGAGGCAGCAGGGGTCGGCTATCGGGCATATCCTGCCCGGAAGATTCTAGAATCTATGTGGAATCTAGAATCCAGCCGGTTCGACACGTACCAGCCATTATACCAGATCTGGAGACACACTGCACTGAATGCTCGACGATCCAGCTGGAAACGTTTAGTAGAACCGACGGTCTGTATTATCTTGAATCATCCTTAACGAGCTGCGAGTACTCGTGCCCGATAACGGTATCGGACCAAGCCCTTTCGATACTTCCGCGCTCCGCCCTGCGTTACGATTCGCCACGACTACCGACTACACACTAAGTACCTATGTACTATGTAGGTATTACGTATCCATCGCAACCGATGATACTGCAACGCCTATAGCAGGCCTACACAGGGAGCCTTTTTCAGCGCCTAGCGGCAAGCAGGGATCCTAACCCGCCGGGAGCGGGTTACTAGTAGCATAAGACAGTCTAGTCTAGACAGCCACTTAACGTACTCTGGTCATCCGGCCGAAAAATTGTGCAATTTTTATGAATTTTTTACTCAATGAATTACAAATATAATCATGCGAAACTTTTTATACATTATTTATCTACTTGTGCCTTGCTCAATTTTTCGGCCAGATAACCATAGTACCTCCTTAGGTGGCTGTCTAGACTAGACTGTCTTATGCTACTAGTAACCCGCTCCCGGCGGGTTAGGATCCCTGGCGGCAAGCAACCAGCTGTACGCCGTTACTAGGGGTAGAATCGGTGAGGATAATTGCAGTAGTGTAGGTTGGGGCTCGTAGGCGCGTAGCGTAAGTATATATGGCTGGGTTCCTTGTAGGGCCCCAGTACAGAGCAGGTTCCGCAATATAATTCGGTGGAGTCACTAGGGCCCCACAAGGAACCCAGTCATATATAAGTATATAGTGCGCTACGCACCTACGAGCCCTAACCTACACTACTGCAATTATCCTCACCGATTCTACCCTTAGTAACGGCGTACGGCTGGTTGCATGCCGCTAGGCGCTGAAAAAGGCTCCCTGTGCAGCCCTGCCGTATAGGTATAGTTACATGTATGTAGGTAGGCCAAAGTAGAGTATTCTTTTCTTAGAAACAAATTCAACCGTTCCATTTAGATTTTAGGTAGTAAATATCTACAGAAAATCCCCCGTCAATAGTTCCAGACCGTGCAAATACAACTGCAAACTTCGCTATTTATTTTCACGTTCCCCTTTCCGCGTGTACACGTTCAGCGACCGTCGTATAAAAGCCGTCCAACTTTTCGTCGGATGCGCAACATTTTTTTCTACTCGCACAGCTTTTTCAACTCACTAAAGCGAATGAACAAACAACGAAACAGCGACGCGCGGCGAAGGGAGCGCGCACGCGTGATGGAAATTCGGGAATAATATCGCGTACGTAGTACGTAGGTAGGTACGGGAAAAGACGTACAAGCGCGCAGGAAGAAAGGAGAGATGGAGTCAGAGGATGTGAAGGAGGGTTAACAACGTGATCGCGGTTCAAGCACTCCCACAGGATCGCCCCATCGCACCATGCCGGGCTGCATCGGCTAGCATACCTTTTCAGCCCCTTCTCTCCCGCGGCGCGCGCCTATTCCTAGACGTACCTACCGGTGTACATATGCGAACGCACTTTGACAAGTACGGATATAGACGTGCCACGTGGAGAAACCTGTGCATAGGTATGAGCGTCGCGCATCGTAAACGCCAGCTCAGGCGGCTATACCTACTTACTTTCACAGCTGAATGGAAAGGTGCCTGGTGCGGTGCATTGGCCCCCTCCGTCGTCCCTTTTTAAGAACATTACAACCGGAACATAGGTACAATAATCTTGTTTTTTGCAGTCTACCCGAGCCTGTTGCGTCCACTGTCCAATTTCGTTTATTCTCGTTTATTCCGCGACAGGCAAGTCGACACGAATTTAGCAGAAATAACGGGTCGTAGCCCAAAGGATAAATCCAAGCCGTAGGTGTTGGTTACATAACATCGGATTTGCTAGCCCGCAAAGTTTACGCAGTCAGGCACGGGAGTTCAAAGAATCACCATCGTACGTGCCACCCTAACTCCCTCCTCGTTTCCTTCTCCCGTAACACCTAGTTATCCTCGGGATTTACTCTCACAAGAACAACGCGTGCACACGCGCGCTCGTCTACAAACACCGGTCTAGATAAAGCAGAGCAGGTGATTTCGTAGCCTACGACGCCGTAGGTCGTCAGTCACCGATCCCCGATCCCCGATCCCCGATCCACGATCCACGATCCCTGGATAGCCGATGTACACCGCTAGGTACTTCGCTTCGCAGGATTTACACTGTTCTTGGCTTCTCGCCCCATCCAATCGATGCAACGTCCTCGTACATAAGCCGCTGTGCGTCTACTGTCTACGTTAACGCTCGAAATTATGCTTACACCACTTACACGCGTTGCACACAACTTTTCTCTACTACCTACCTACACACACCAACATAGTTGACACGGAGGCAGAACTTGTCTCGTACATTCCCCCTCATATTCCACTCGGATCAACAACACAGAAAGACTTATTTGTTCGGCTATTGAACGTCGTCGCTACCTACTTGCTCTACTACAATGCCTCCAAACGGGAATAATTTGATCCTGCTTTATTAGAGGCGAGTCAAAGTGTTTCCCCGCGGGACGCGGAGTAAATTGCGTCGTAACGAGAGAGCTACAGAGAAATTTCATGGAATAGCACAACGAAGGCGGCAGCGAATTTTAGACTGCTCCGTGAGACAGTGATGCGTGCCATGGCGTGTTAACGTTGTTAGAAAAAAAATAAAATTCTACCCCGTGACCGCTACCACTCGACGTCGGCAATCGCAGCGCCAGGCAGCGCCTCGAACAGTAGGTACTTACGTACAAGGAAGAAGAAGAATGCCAGCTACGGTAGGCCGATGGAATCGATAGGATGCCAGGTAGGTTCCTACCTATTGTTTATTTCCGGAACATTCGCAAATGCTGGAAATATTTGCGTCGTTGTCGAACTTGCTTATTACGTGGGTACTAGCATCGCATCGAGGATTCCGATCCGTGCTCTTATGTAGATTTATAATTTCCATGTTATCGGGAACAGCCAGGGAGCAAAGCCCGACAAGTCTGATTCCAGAAGGAATCGGCGGATGCTACGACGATACCTACTATAGGTATAACCGGCATTCTCGAAAGGCCAATTTCTCCCTTCGAAAGCTGTGTAATCGTAGTCGCTCTAGGTACCTACATAGGTACCCACTACACGCGAGCGCACGTTCACCGAGAGCGATCGGATCGGATCGGTGACCGATAACCAGACAACGCAATCAATTACGGGGATCGAGCAGAGAGTTAATTAGCTCGTGGAGGGTCCGCCGACAAGCTAAACGCTCATAAAGGTAACGAGACGGGCGCGGCGACGAACAGACATTTGTCTACAAGTCTACGATCTAAGTAGTCTACAGGAGCGGTTAGATTTTCGGCCGACGAAGCCACAAGTTCATAGGTGAGTGGCACGTTCCCATTGCCAGCCAACGCAGAATAACGTTGATCCGCCGGCGCAGCGTCGTTTCTGCGCTTGGCAACCCCCACGACGAATATTCGTGATCACGTTACATCCAGGATAGATTATCGGGACGCGAATACGGCATTATACCGTGTAATCTAGACTCCACGCAGCTTCTTAGTCATTAGAAGCACCGTCGGCTTACCGGTGTATCCGATGCTTGATTATTATTAATAGCTTGAACATCTAGTGGCAACGAGCCAGCGGATGTTAACGTTTGCGAGCAGGCATACGCGCCTTTCCAGGGGGAATGATAGGGATCAAGCCCGATTTCTCATACAGTCACATTGTCCTCCCGAAATTTTTCCCTTCACCGCGACCTTTATCTCTTCGATTAGCCTCCTTCGTATAGGATCATTCCGTTGCTCCTATCTATTATTCAACGCTTGCGTCGAAAAATGGCTTGCTTATCAATCGACTGGCGCGGCTATCCTGCCCCGAGACGCTGTCGTTTCGCTTCGGTCGATGGCTTTTTCATTTCACTTTTTAATCGAAACGTTAAAAAAAAAGAAGATTCTCCGGGTATCATGTACCGGCGTGTATCATAAAAAGTTATTGTTGCCCGACGCGGAGTAAAAAATAGCTCGATAAATTCGAACAACGTTCATCGAGGCTCGTAAATTAAATCGTATGAAAAAGGAAGGAAATGCTATCGGCGCGTGGCAGGGAATAAATCGCTATCGAAACGGCGCGGCACGGCGAATGCAGCTTGGCTAATTGAGAGTAATCGCGCGCGCTTAGATGGCGACTCCTCCTTTGAGGGGGGGGGGGGGGGGGGTTACCGCGAAAACGAGCGGCGTAAGAAAGTTTGCAGTTTGTCGCAAGTCGGACGAGTTTCCTGTACTTTGAATCGTGGCACGAAGTCGAGGACAGCGAACGGCAGAGCATCGACAAACGGAAGGAGAAGCAGTACCTACTTACTTAGTTCTTACATATATGTATGTATACAATGGAGCAGATAAACTTTCAAAAGGAATACTCTACGGACGAAATAGCTGCATAACTGCTTTGCAGATAAAAAACAGACGCGTACATCGCGCTCATGGAAGTGTGTAATACGTTTGTTGGACGGCTCTGCTTTGACTCAACGCCTAATTGCTATTCTTAGAAGCAATCGTTTACGAACATTCCGGTTTTATGTACGGCGGTCTGTGTCAGTCTACCACCAGCCGTGTTATTAACAACGATCGAGTAGAAACAATTTGTACCGCGCTGCGCGAATAACAGCGAGGAGCATTCTCGCGGCCAGTCCTTTTTTTACTCCCCAGATCGTATGTATATAGGTAACGCTGAATTTCGACGAGCTTTTTGTTCGTTCGATTACGAGACCGATAAATCTCACGCAACAGCAGTTGGATCAGTCGGCTGAGCGTCGAATCAGTGTCGCCAAAATCATCCGCGCTTGCATTGTCATAATAATCGTTACACGAGTTTTCCGGTTCTGTTTGGCAGCGCATGCAAATTAGCTCGAACGAGCGTTTTCTGTCGTTTTAACAAAATAATTGGACGATTTTTCTGTGCCGATGGGCCAAACAAAATGAAAGATAGCAGGTTTTAGCAGGTTACAGGTCCTGGCAAGAAAATCTGTTGCATCGGTTGTTGGATGTGCGCGAAAAGAAGCGTAAAAGTTTTACGCGACCCGTTTGCTAGGAGTGAGCTACCGGTTCTTGAAACAAGCCGGTTTATCGGCATTTCTCAGCGATAGTTTAGCAAGGCTGTTATGTAGGTACGCTGCTGGTCGGCAGTTATCGTTTATCGTTGCAGAGGGAACGAGCACCGTCCGTTGCCGTTGCCGGTGCCGGTGCGTCGAGATTCAAATCAAGAGGAGAAACGTTCTCCGAGTAACCGTGAACTCATCGGGCGAGCACAGTTTCATTAGTCTAATGGATTTCGATACTCGAAACGCTGATTCTCGTAACACGAAACTCCAAGTAATCAAAGCAATGGGAAGAAAAGCTGTGGGGGGCTTTTAAATTCCGTTGACGCCGACGGTAACGCCAACGGATTGACACGTGGGAAAATAAGAAGCACACATTCCTTATGTAATAATAGGTATATTCTTCTGTAATTATTTAACCACGATGCTCCCGAGGATGTCCCTTGCGTGAACATAGAAACCATACGTTTCAGCGAATGTGTCATCTTTTTCTACGCCTCGCTCTCCAACAAACTCCTCGACTTATCAGACAACGAGCCTTACTTTACCAGTGACAGTGACAGTGACAGTCACAGTTTCCAATTAGGGATTAAACGTGAGTCGCTGGATTTTACTCGTGTTTAGTTTGGTTGTGGTAACAGGTTAGATAACCAGCCTTTACAAGATCCTGAATAACTTACGCGGCAATGGCCGTTTCAAGGTGTTCAAAGGGAGCTCAGTATTTCTGCGCAATTAATATTACATCGGGTCAAGTTACGTTTGGATGCAGCTTTAAAGCAGCAATTCCCCGTCGCCTGGTTGCTTTGAAAATTCTCGGGTTACGTTCTGCTCGGAACGATAAACGGTTAATTGCAAGAATAAAGCTACGCTCGCCCGTAACCCTGTTTCATCGACCGAAATTAAACGGTAAATCAGATTTAAAAGGCTTTCTCGCGGCGACCGCGACGTTACCGGCCCAGCGAACCTTAATTACCAAGATATTAAAATATTCACGCTGAATTCAGAATCGCAGCAAACGAGGGAAAGGTTCTCACCAATGACGAAGCGCAGACACGAGGTTCTTCCAACGAAACGTTACCTCTGGCCCACTGGTCCATCCTGCTCATCGTGTATATAAACAGCGAGCGTGTTCCCGTGCCATGATGGTGGTTAATTTGGTAGAGGTTGGCGTTTGCGGTTCGGTGTTAGCTACTGTTTAGGTCGGTGCCTGCGGTACGATTGGTACCAAGCATTCGACCAGGCCGAACCGAATCGGGCCAGATCAGTCGCGTCTTTCGCCGCGGTTGCTCGGTATAGTATAGGGATAGGCATCCAACCTGTCGAATCTTCATGCTCCTTCCTGTCACGTTAACAGAATCGACGCTTTTGTTGTGCGCCACAGTCGCAGAGTCGCATTCGTGGTAAACGGAAGAATTTCTCGGACGCTGCCGACCAGAAGAGAATAGAGCGGGAAGACCGACAGACAAATTATTGGCGTGGCGCGGCATGGTACATTACGGGTGTGCGAAAACTGACAGCGGTGGAGTCGAGTGATTCGTCGAGTTCAGTGAGATATCACGTTGCTCGGTGCCATTCTCACGTTGTCATTCCATAGCAGCACCCGTACGAGGGGACGAAACGAAGGAAAACAAAGTTCTCATAGTGGATCGAAAAGATTATTACATATTCGAATTCGAATGTAAGTACCTAAGTACATAAATAGGTGTATACGCCCGTGCTTGAGCTATCTGCTATCAGTTATCGCACTATCACCAGTGGTGGGTCGGTATTTGACGCCGCGTCGCAAATGCATTTACCTACGCCGCGTCGCAAATGTACGTCTAATATGTCGTTTTTAAGTCCACTTCATACGTATCATTTATCGCAAATGTCGTAAATAGAAATATTCATTATTTGAAGGTTTCAACAATTAAAATGTTGGAAAAATATAGTTCTTTCTGACTCGCTTGTAGATTCTATGCGAATACTGTAGAATACGTCGGTTACGTCGAAAACTACGTATAATCGCCACTTTCCTAACCTCAAAAAAGTATTCAAAAGCGTGGTATTAATTATTGTTTTGTACTTGGTTAGATAATAACTAATAAAGAATGAATCGTAAAAGGTAAAGTAATTAGAAATAAATGTACCTATGACAATAAATAAAATTTATTTAAATTGAAACTTATGTAAATAAATATATCTGTTTCAGAAAAAATGAAATTGTTAAATTATTATCAAATTTCTTTTTTGGGTGCAATATTCCTTTCAGTGTGGTGGAATCAAGGCACTTTAAAGCTTTTGTGCATGCACTATATAAGAACTACCCTGATAGCACACGTTGTCTATAAACCATCTTTAAGACATCTTGAAAGTCTGAAAGATGTCTTAAAGACTGCTTATAGATAACGGGTATATCTGGGTATGTAGTACCATCGAGAAAAAAAAAGAAGTACAACACTTTTAAATGTACAATATGAACAATTATACAATTCCATTAGACAAAATGAACAGCAAGATGCTGTACTTTTAATTGATGCCTTCTTTTCCTAAAATAAAAATAGTCTTTTTATTAACATAATTTTTAATTTAAACAAATGATTATATTTATTAGTAATCGAAGAAGTCAAAATTGAGTGTTCAAACAAATTTAAAAACATTCGTTTTTCACAACATGTCTATTTAAAAACTGATAATCATATGGAGTATGGACATTGCCAGATTTCGACCTACTCTCAGTACGTAGTTCAATTTCTGTCACTACTTAAGTAGTTGGCGTATCGAAATTCTTGGTTTATCAATGCATTTCTTTTACTAATTTTTCAATATCCATTTTTCGTCAGTGTAACTTAATTTAATTTTTTTTTTTAATGAGAATTATAATTATTAAAAAATTGGCACTTCTTCATAACCTATACGAAAAATGTTTTATAGGTTAGTTATGTTCATTCCAAATATACGACATTTTATAACACATTTACGACATTTACGATATTTAAGACACGTGTCGTGTATAAAATAGAAAATTCGTGTCTTTACCCACAAAAGCAGAAGCTGCCTGACACATTTCGTCCCTTTAACGAACCTCCCGTAAATCTCCTTGCGCAGTTCGCTATTCGCACTAACGGAGAAAAAAAAATGGAAAAAGGGAGAGATTCGTGCTCCCTTCGGTTAAATTCTACGTGACGAAGTTGCAAGGCAGAATTTTGGGAGCGGCGCGACGGCCGTGACAGCGCGGGAAGCGGCACCATTAAATTAACGAAAAAGGCCGCGAATGGAAAAGGGAATCGGAAGGGGAAAGGGAGGGAAGGATTACTTTTCTGACAACCGTTCCATTTCACGCGCAATTTACCGAGGATGTTCCACTTAAAAGACCTTTGCATGATTGCTTTCGCACCGGGTACGAGCGAAAAGGGCAAGGTGGTTGCGCGACGCCGCGTCAGAAGAAGATCGGCGAGCGTGTAACCAGTGACGAATAGCTCTACGGTTGCTCGTTAATTATAATAGTTGCCTAATGTGTAGTTACTCCACTCGCGCTCGAAGAGATTGACTGCCTCGAAGAGAAATCTCTCGTCCTCTTTAGTTTCGAATCCATTGCTCGGTTCTTGTTTCCCATGTTTTCAAGCATGTCGTCTGTTGGGAAAATGTGTAGAGGATCCGACAGCCCATCAACTCGCAGATGGCGCAAGAGGACAAAGTCGACGTAACGACGAGATTCGTCGAGTTGCTGGCCACCGTAGGATCCTTTCTACTGGTCCTCGTTACGCTTCCATTCTCGCTGTGCTTCGCGTTCAAGATCGTCCAGGAGTACGAAAGGGCTGTCGTTTTCAGGATGGGTCGCTTGAAGGGAGAGGCTTACGGGCCAGGTAAATATCGCGCAATTTCACGTCCATTCGTCAACGACCCCTCTGGAGCCGGGGCAACGAACAACACAGACTTTAGCGCGAGCTGATAGCGCGAGCGGAACTGAACTTTCGCCTTGCTCTCAGCCAGATACCTATGGTCAGAGATGATTCAACTTCGAAACTTCACGTTTGAAGGTTCAAATAACTTCTTGCCTTCGCTAGGGACGTTCTTCGTGATGCCATGCGTGGACAACTGCGTGTGCGTGGACATGAGAACGGTGTCGTTCGACGTTCCGCCGCAGGAAGTTCTCACCAAGGACTCCGTGACGGTTAGCGTGGACGCGGTCGTCTATTACCGCATAAAGGAGCCACTGAATGCCGTTATCAAGATAGCCAACTACAGGTACACGTATATGCGAGACAATCAGAAGCATGCTGCACAGTTTACGCAATCGAATTACGAGTAGCTATTATAGGTACCTATAGGTATCTAGCTTACCCTGAAACCGTATTTACCTATGTGGAATAGCGCAAAAGTCGACGACGGCACACGACATGGACGGTCCGCGACGGTAATTACCACAAGTATCTAGAGTGCTTATCGTGGAGTGATATTCGCGCCGCGTATAAGAATCACCCGGTACGGCTGTACGCGGAAAATGAAGTCACCCTTTCTTTGTGCACCACCGTTCACCACCACATAAATTGTTAATTCCGGTAATATGGTAACGGTGTTTCCCTTCTAACGAGGTTAAGCAAACGCTGCACGTGGGAAGCGCGCTAATGCGTCGCGGTGAAGTGCACGGTATCGTAAAAGAGGAGATTTCGGACGTGCTACCTACGCAAAAAAACTCCTAACATTTAGCGCGAATTTCACAGTAGCTCTCTCTCTCTCACTCTCTCTCTCTATCTATCTCCGACCGCAGTCACAGAATTGCTGCACAGCGAGGGATCGAAAATAAGCGAAACGAAAACGACCCTTCTTTCAAAGAAGCATCCGATAGGTATTCTTGATCGGGCGAACTCGAAATTAACAGAGACGCAAGTTATCGGAAATGCAATAGAACTTGACGTTCCGGGGGTAACGCAAATTAATTGGAATTCCTTATGCGGCCGGTTTAATTAACACGGACACGGGTATCTGAAATTTTAATTAGCATCACGAGGACCGTGCAGTTCCGAGAGACGAGACCCTCTTGAGAGCGTATCAACGACGGACGAGAAAAATGCGAGGGACGGCTCCTCGAAGACTTACGAGAGCGTGACGAAATTACCTGGATAATTTCCGACGGCACAGCGCGGCGCGGAGCAGGCGATTAATTGCGTAAAAGTTAGGCGGACGTGATATCAATTTGGAATTCTTGCAACTCGAGTCCCCGTTCGGTAGCTCAACTATAGCCGATTACAGGTAGGTTTGAAAGCTAACGTGGACCTTTAGCGACGACTAAGAGACACCAAAATGCTAAGTAGTAGAAAACAACTGGTCCTTCGAATTTAGATATCGATCCTCGCGCCTGCGAAAAAGCTATCCAGAGTTCTGGTACGCACATATTTAAGCCGCGAACTGGCCGACGCGACGCGACGTTTAATTAACTAGAGCACGCCGACCTGCTGTTCAATTATGGGGAAGACGGCAGCGTAATTAAAGTACAGCTTGACGAGAAGACCACGGTGGAAGGTATTGCGACTGAAACGAATTAGTTTTGAATTCACTATACGGAAAATTCAAAAAATTGTCGCACGGAGCTCTCTGCATTTCAGATGACGAAAAGTTGGTTGCAGCCTATGTACCTATATTTCAATGCACTACAAAGATATGTTTTGTAATATGGAACACCTGATTTTAAAAGCTTGTCAAAAAGTAGGGGAATTTTTTACGTAGAACTACGTCTTTCCCCGCAGTATACATATACATAAGTATGCAACGGCTATAGGGGCCCAAATTAAGACATGGATGTCACGAAATATGCAAACCCGTTGTGCCGTTACTCTTCGCAAACGGAAAGAGATAAAGAGATGATTGTTATAACGTTAGATAAAGGCGGAAAAACTGCATCTAAAACTAATATATGAATCCTTATTATCAGTTGACTCTGAGCGAGCTGACAGCGTCGCGAAAATGAACCAGATTTGGTTTAATTTCAGCTGGACGCTGCGAGTACGGCCCGGCAGAATATAGTGCATAGGTGTATATATATGTATAATACACCTATATATAATACATAAGTATTTCTCGTTCGACCGCGCGGTGCCGTTTCATCTTCGCCGGGTTTCGCCGGTCGCTCACACGATGATTCACAGCTTATTCGAAAAATGAAATTCTTTATTTTCGTCATCGAATCAATATGGTAGTGATACCAATGGATTCCTTATGTTTTTCCGATGAAAATCATATTAAATGTTATGTAAATCATTATTAGTAATATGGTAATTTTTAATGAAGCTAATTTTACATTTCCTTAATTATGGTCCGAATTATGTCGTTCTTGGGGCCAACTTCGCCGGGAAAACATAAGGAACCTTTCCAAAAACCAGATTAGAAATGCAGAATTCTAAGGTCGGGGCCAGATGTATTGGCCGGTGAATTCGTTTTCGCGAGCAGCGATCGAGGAGAAATCAGCCACCACCATCTGACGATCGTGGATTTGTCTGTTGGAGTTGCGTGGTCCTCGCAGAGTATCGTGGGGTCACGGGAACGCTGCTCGGCTCCGCCTGAACCTAGCCGTTTGGCTGTTATTTATTCATAGCGTAATAGTTGTGTGCGTTACGAAGCTATGCGTAGACCAATGCGAGATGAAGCTATCGAGAAAGTATCAATGTTCTGACCAATAAAGCTCCTGAATTTTTTCGTAACTAACGTACACCTATTCTGATGTGTGTATTTCTCAGCTGACAGCTCGGTTTGGCCTACACCCCAGAAGTTTGGCACTATCCCCACCACTTCTGGCTCTTTCTAGTTCTGTGAAGGCGAGAGCGAGATGAAACGAGAGCGAGTCAGAAAACGTTGAGAAAAGGAGCACCGAGGCAGGCAAACTGTGTGGTGGGAGAATTCCCCTCACGAAACTCACCGGCCAATATATCTGGCCCCGACCTTAGATTCGACGCTGGTTACTGCGCAACATTGCATGGTCCCGTTGGTTTGGAGTATGGATGACCACGAAAAACTCACCGAGGCGCGTGATTGCTGGCGGTATCGCCTTTGACGATTCTTGCTAGAGAATCACCCTGTATTTTGCGTCGTGTTTTTTCACATTTTGCAAATGATTGTATACTCGAGCTCATTTTAGAAGGAACTTATTTCGCGCATGTTAAATGAGCTCATTGGTTCCAAGGGAGCATTTGTTTCATGTATAGCCACTAGTAGCCAATTGGCTGCGCCAACATGCGCAGAATCGATCTAAACTCGTCGATCGGCAAGTTCCTTCTAAAATGAGATCGAGAATAGGTACTTAGGAACTGTTATCAAGCCCTGTAACCAAATCTAGAGACGCGATAGCGTCTCGACGCCAAGTACATGAACCGACACCCTGTATATGTCGAACTGTCGCTGCCGTGTATCTTTACTCGTCGGCCGGCTAATCCAACCTAACCTGAAACTTATTTCATTAATATCTCATTACGTCTGCAATATTTTCTAAATTTAAAGGCATTTTTCTTATGTAAACCGCATATCAGCTTTCGAATAAGACTGATTTGAATAAAATCGGTCCACGCATGACAGCAGAGATATCATAATATCGTCTCATTGATCAGTCGGAAACGGTAAGATTTTTCTTCTTCTGATTCTCCAGTCAAAATTTTCGTCAACATAATGCGTATACGTGTTACACGCACACCTTCACCCAAAAAGAAACTAACACATGTTTCGTTTGTCGACTCTCGGTCAGGGATCCTAACCCGCCGGGAGCGGGTTACTAGTAGCATAAGACAGTCTAGTCTAGACAGCCACTTAACGTACTCTGGTCATCCGGCCGAAAAGTTGTGCAATTTTTATGAATTTTTTACTCAATGAATTACAAATATAATCATGCGAAACTTTTTACACATTATTTATCTACTTCTGCCTTGCTCAATTTTTCGGCCAGATAACCATAGTACCCCCTTAGGTGGCTGTCTAGACTAGACTGTCTTATGCTACTAGTAACCCGCTCCTGGCGGGTTAGGATCCCTGCTCTCGGTACATCTTAGAGCACTGCGGTCTTAGATTTATATGCTCTAAGCTAAGCGGTACTAGTGATCCTCTAGGATACATACGCGTTACACGCACACCTTCAGCCAACAGAAGCTAACACATGTTTCGTTCGTCAAACGCTACCTTCACTATGCAATCCACTCCAAAATTTGACAGCTTACAGTCAGGTTATAACCTGGCGAGTGTTAAATAAGGTAAGTTTTCAAAATTTGAGATGCCACGTATTTTTCAAATATGTATTGTTGTACCATTGAATTGCAAGCAAAATGCAATCTCAAACACAAGGTAATTTGCCGAAATTTAAATTGCGGCAGTTTGTATATCATCAAACTGTTTTCTATTTGTAACTAAACTGTAGGGCTGTTCGAGTACTCGAATATTCGAGTAGCTTGAAGTTCGGACCGAGCCGAGACTCGGTTCCGAGCCGAGCCGAGTACCCGTAAAAACCGAGTAGCTCGAATTTTTTCGAGTAGCTCGAATATTTTCGAGTAGCTCGAATATTTTCGAGTAGCTCGAATATTTTCGAGTAGCTCGAATATTTTCGAGTAGCTCGAATATTTTCGAGTAGCTCGAATATTTTCGAGCCGCCCGAAAGAACCGAGAAACTCGATTTTTTCGAGCATCTTGAAGCTTGAAGCTTGAAGCTTGAACGTTTCGGGCAATACGAATGTTTCGAATATTTTAGGTTACGTTTATCTACCCATACAGCACACTCTCCTTGCGGCATAGTTGCAGCATACTTGCGGCGCAAGATGGCAAGGACTCATGCAAGGTTGCCGCAACTATGCAGCAAAAATTCTATGTCCGCCTGCTGCAAAGTTGCACGGCAACTTTGAGGCAACTTTGCACGGCAACTTTGAGGCAATTATTCACAAAATATATTTCCACGGGAAAAACTGTTAAAAAAAATAAAAAAAAAGTTATCGGGTTCAGGGGGACTTGAACACCGGACCGCCCGCATGACAATCTGACGGGCTACCGTTGGGGCTACGGAACCTTCTTAGATAGAGATTCCTGTAAATGGTATATATATTGATTAAGCATACTTGCGGGGCATAGTTGCGGCATACTTACGGGGCATAGTTGCGGCATACTTGCGGGGCATAGTTGCGGGGCATAGTTGCGGCATAGTTGCGGCATACTTGCGTTGCAACTATGCACTGCAACTATGCCGCAACTATACAGCAACAATTCTATGTCCGCTCCGCGCAACTTTGCACGGCAACTATGCCGCAACCATACATCGACATTGCGCTGCAACCATGCAAGATCGCAAGGTTACTGCAACCATCCTGCAACTTTGCCGCAACGAAGTGTGCTGTATGGGTACTGGAATGTAAATAATGGTTCTCGATAAGTAAAGTAAATAATTAAATTATAAACTATAAATGGAAATATTCCATAACTTTTGAAAAGTACTAAATTCAAATATTTCTTTTTTTTTTTCATTTTTTCGTGTCTTTATGAGCGTATTCATACAGTTCTGTATATATTATCTTTCTTTTCTCCTTATTTTTTTTCTTAGTTTTTTACCTTCTTCGTATGGGTTTTATCATAACCTACAATATTCGAAACATTCGTATTGCCCGTAACATTCAAGCTTCAAGCTTCAAGCTTCAAGATGCTCGAAAAATTCGAGTTTCTCGGTTCTTTCGAGCTACTCGAAAAGATTCGAGCTACTCGAAAAAATTCGAGCTACTCGGATTTATCGAGCTACTCGGTTTTTACGGGTACTCGGCTCGGCTCGGCTCGAAAAACCGAGCCTGGCTCGGCTCGCTTTTTCCGAGTACTCGAACAGCTCTACTAAACTGAGGATTTTATGTATATATAATACATATATACTTTGTAAAAAGAAGTGAGATCCCCATAAAAAACTTCAAAAAAGAAAAAAATACGCTAAGTACCTACTGAGCATGTATTTGACTTTCAGGCCGCGGACATCTTTTTTTGTCTTTAATTGTGTTACACAGTGTCGCCTTTGTACGCTGCGGGAAAGCACCTTTATGTACTTGCAGCTCAATTTGATTTCACATCTTTTGTTATAATGTATATTTTCTTTTATTTTTTTGTGATTTACTCCTTTCCGTCCTCGATTTTATTATGTACTTAGCGTATTTTTTTACTTTTTTGAAGTTTCTTTATGGGTTTGTATTTACTTTAAACAAAACGCATACCACACGTCCGATACCGCAGCAATCTTGCTACAAACTCCCATACAGCACACTCTCCTTGCGGCATACTTGCAGCATACTTGCGGCGCAAGATGGCAACGACTCACGCAAGGTTGCCGCAACTATGCAGCAAAAATTCTATGTCCGCCTGCTGCTAAGTTGCACGGCAACTTTGAAGCAATTATTCACAAAATATATTTCCACGGGAAAAACTGTTAAAAAAAAGGAAAAAAAAGCTATCGGTTCAGGACGACTTGAACACCGGGCCGCCCGCATGACAATCTGACGCGCTACCGTTGTGGCTACGACACCTTCTTGTATGTAGATTACTGTAAATGGTATATATAGTGATTAAGGATACTTGCGGCATACTTGCGGCGTACTTGCGGCATACTTGCATAATTCTATGTCCGCTCCGCGCAACTTTGCACGGCAACTATGCCGCAACCATACATCGACATTGCGCTGCAACCATGCAAGATCGCAAGGTTACTGCAATCATCCGGCAAATTTGCCGCAACGAAGTGTGCTGTATGGGCTGAGGTACTACGTAAGTTTATTGCTAACACAAACCGTTTAAATGTAATATGTAGTTACTACAGAGACCGACGAGTTAGGTACAGGGAGGAAGGCAAAGCTTCTGGGAGCCCAAAAAGACCAGTAAAGATACCAGCGAAGCGAAAATATAAGCGGCGTGCCCGGAAGAAGGTGACACGGAAGTGCCCAAAATGAACTCACAAATCACAAGGGATGTTCGGTTATCCGAACATTCCGATTTTTTTGAAACTGTGCAGGATTGTAGCGGACGTCGATAGAAGCATCAGGCAATTTTTCGTTTCATCCCATTTTCGGTCCTTCAGGGTGAAAACACCCCTTAAAAGTTAATGTGTGATTTCCTACTTTCCTGCATACCTATCTTGAAAACTATAATATATATAAAAAAAGTTATTACAATGAAAACTTAACCGCGTTTTATAATCTATAGGTAAACTTGTGTAATCAAATTGTTTAAAATTTGCAATTTAAACAAGAGAATAGTTCCCTACCACTAATTTTAAAACAATTTGATTACATTGCTTTATACAGTATATAAAACCATTAATTTTGTTTATAACATATTTTTTAAATATCACTTCCAAGATATACTGGGAAATAGGAACACACTCATTAACCTTTAGGGGGTGCTTTCACCCTGAAAACCCGAAAATGGGCATAAACAAAAAATTTCCTGATACTTCTATCGAGATCCTCTATCTAGAGACGCGGTAGCGTCTCGACGCCAAGTACATGAAAAACACCCTGTATATATCGATGTCGCTACAGTGTATCTTTACTCGTCGCGGAGCCACTTTAACCTAATTCTGACATGTATACATTAATATCTCATCACGCCTGCAATATTTTGTAAATTTAAAGGCATTTTTCTCATGTAAACCGCATATCGGCTTTCGAATAAGACCAATTTCAATAAAATCGGTCCACGCATGACAGAGATATCGTAATATCGTCTCAAGGATCTGTCGAAAACGGTAGATTTTTCTTCTGATTCTTCTTCAATCTCAAATTTTTGTCGACATAATACGTATATGCGTTATTATGCGCACACCTTCAGCCAAAACGAACTAATACATGTTTCGTTCATCAATTCCTACCTTCACTATGCAATTTCGTTCATCAATTCCTATCTTCACTATGCAATCTACTCCAAATTTTGACAGCTTACAGTCAGGTTATATACAAAATTTGAGATGCCACGTGTTATTACAAATATATATCGTTGTACCATTGAATTGCAATCAAAATGCAGTCTCACATACAATTCCGTGAATCTGGAAACACGTACAATTCCATGAATCTGAAAACACGAAAATTCGTGCTACATCTGGCGATAACCCCTTTAAGCACAGAAATTTGTAAACATGAAAATGAAAATTGATACTAAAATCAATTAGAGTCCAATAAAACGCATGAATTTGGTAAACATAAACAAATTAATTTAAAAAATACTATTCCATGAAATATACTCAGAAAATGGCGTTATGAATGGAAATTTTAATTTTCTAACCACGAAAAACATTTCTCGATTTGATAAAACAATTCATGAAATTGTGCGTGCTTTCAGTTTCATGGAATTGTACGTGCTTTCAGATTCATGGGATTGTAAATTTCAACAGCTGATAATTATTATGCCCCATAAAAAAATTAATATAAATCAGATCAAATTAAAATTATCAAATTATCTTTGTAAAAAGAAGTGAGATCCCCCCAAAAAACTTTAAAAAAGTAAAAAAATTACGCCAAGCACATGAAATCAAGTAAATCACAAAATAAAGAAAATAATACTAATAAATACAAAGTAAAAAAAGATGTGAAATCAGAATGACCTGCAAGTACATAATGGTGCTTTCCCGCAGCGTGCAAAGGCGACACTGTGTAACACAATAAAAGACAAAAAAAAGATGTCCGCGGCCTGGAAGTCAAATACTTGGCGTGGCCAGGCAAGGTTAAGGTGTCGCTGAATAAGAATTATTTAAAAAGGCAAAATAATGAAAATGTACTCATATTGTCTTAGTTTTAAATGGACAAATTTTCTGAAAGCCTGCGAGAGGGGGGGGGGGGTATGGGTATTGATGATCTGAGAATACCTTGCCTGGCCACGCCAAGTATTTGACTTCCAGGCCGCGGACATCTTTTTTTTGTCTTTTATTGTGTTACACAGTGTCGCCTTTGCACGCTGCGGGAAAGCACCATTATGTACTTGCAGCTCATTCTGATTTCACATCTTTTTTTACTTTGTATTTATTAGTATTATTTTCTTTATTTTGTGATTTACTTGATTTCATGTGCTTGGCGTAATTTTTTTACTTTTTTAAAGTTTTTTGGGGGGTAAGTACATATCTGCACACTTTTAAAAAATCAGAATGGTCGCGTAAGCAAACTTCCCTTGTCAGATGGCGTCACAGTCACAACCTCAGTTCTACGTGAAATATGCAGTGTACTATTATACATTTATGCTTGAGAATCATTTTTAATAAAATCGACATGAGGGGACGAAGAAACTACTTAAGTAATGCATAACATATTCATATTATAGTAAAAAAAGTGAAGAGAGTGAAAATCGGCCGTTCGAAAATACGGTACCTAATATGGAATACCTAGGAAATTTATAAAGAAAACAGAAAAATTTTTACTTTCGTTTTACTAAAAAATGAAGATTTATTAAGTAGAAGATAGAAATAGACAAATATATCATTATATTTGGAATTTATTTCTGCTGCGGCGGTTCCTACACGTTGGGCACGTGTATGATACGTCGGAGGTCCCCAAATTCTTTGTGTGCCCACTGATAGCAGCGGATACATTGGGTCCACTTTTCATTGTCATCATTTTTATAATTATCGTCGTCATCGTCATTATCAACTTCATCTATGTTACACACATGTTCCAACAAGAAATTAAGAATTATACTAAGAAGAAAGTAATTTTATTGGTAAACTATTGTTGAATAATCAGGAACACACATGTTAAATGATAAATTATACCCAAATAATAATACTTTGCAACTTACCTTCACTACAATATTTAACTCTTCGATGCAGTTTTCAGAAATTTTCAGAAAATGATGGATGCCCGACTGGTGATCAATTGTCAGTATAATCGTCTATTGTGTCTAGGGATCTACATACTAAGTAGTATACCTACACGATTGCCTGAAGAGTTCTTTATTTCTTTATCGAAATTTTACGAAGTTCCATATTATCGTACCTGCCTTTACCCTATACCAAGCCTGCACAGGGAGCCTTTTTCAGCGCCTAGCGGCAAGCAACCAGCCGTACGCCGTTACTAAGGGTAGAATCGGTGAGGATAATTGCAGTAGTGTAGGTTGGGGCTCGTAGGCGCGTAGTGTAAACTTATATATGGCTGGGTTCCTTGTAGGGCCCTAGTGCAGAGCAGGTCCCGCAATATAATTCGGTGGGGTCACTAGGGCCCCACAAGGAACCCAGCCATATATACTTACGCTACGCACCTACGTGCCCCAACCTACACTTCTGCAGTTTTTCTCACTGATTCTACCCTTAGTAACGGCGTACGGCTGGTTGCTTGCCGCTAGGCGCTGAAAAAGGCTCCCTGTGCACGCCTGGCCGTATACCTAAGTACCTATACTCGTTGCGTTTCAGTCATTCCACGCGACTGTTGGCCGCCAGTACGCTGAGGACAGTGCTAGGGACGAGGAGCTTGGCCGAGATTCTGGCTGAACGCGAAACAGTCTCCCATACCATGCAGGCATCTCTGGACGAGGCCACGGACCCATGGGGCGTCAAGGTTGAACGCGTCGAAATGTAAGCTTCTCCTTTATGTAATTCTAATCGACTCACAGTGGGGAAATTTCGCGATTTTGTGGCCAAAACCCCAAAAATGAAATTTTTGAATGCGACAAAATAAATGCAAATGTCAATTGAAGAACTCTATCCATTTTCGTGGTCAAAACCTCGAAACTTATTTTTAATATATAAAATTTGGCACTTTTACGTTCTGATATATGAGAAACTAAATTATGCGAAAAACAACACTTACAAACATTACGAACGATAAAGATTTTTTATTTATTTACATTTATACACTTAAACCTATGGTTCATCAGGGCATCGAAGAAGGGTTCTGCATTTATAAAATAATTTTGATAAGTTCGAAAATGCGTCGGAGTGAATGGAAACTTCACGATTATTATTTGCCTTTAATTTTTTTTCTAACTGTCGCACTTGCTCGCGAATATTCTGTTTCAAATAAATGTGTACTGTTGTAAATAATTCTTTTTTCGTCAGTATTATTGAATTTTGACAAGATGCTAAAATGAAACAAACAAACGTACATAATACAAACAATCCGACAGAGGATCGAAGCTGAATAAAATTGTTTAAAAAAGAATAAAAAGGTTTGTAATGTATAACATGTGACACAGTCTCGGTCACAGTTATGTCGTATGTTATACACGACACACTGGATCGTGTTTAAAAAAATGCATATAATTACAAGATTAGCAGCTATTAGCAGTTAATAATTGCATTTATAGAATCACAAAAGTTCAACGTAAAATAGGAATCATAACTCATTGCGGGATATGATGGGATTTATAACTATTTTATGTATTGAAAATTGATTCTTATATAAAAAGGTTATTTCTAAAACACTACTTTAAAAATTGTGTAAATTATGTATTAAAAACCGAAACATAATTATTTTGAGGACAAAAATATATCTTACGCACCACCAGGAATTGAATCCATGCCTTCAAATTATTTTCTGCACTTTTGATAACACAATATAAGTATTTGAAGCCACTTGAAAATCTGGAATAATTCTTTGCGATCGGGCTAACCTCCCATGAACATAAATATTTGCGAATCTATACGAGCGTTGTATTAAAACATTTAGCAGTAAAATTGGAGGCATTCGATGCCCAAATTAGTTCTTCAATTGACATTTGCATTTATTTTGTCGAATTCAAAAATTTATTTTTGGGGTTTTGGCCATAAAATCGCGAAATTTCCCCACTGTGCGACTGACTTATTCCAGGCGTTTAGTTACCTGTTACGTCTAACTATGCCAAGAAAAATGTATGCCCGAATGATAAATATCGTTCGGCACAAAAAATGTACCTACGGAGAAATATGTAGGTACCTATGTACAGATATCTTCGATCGAGGTGCGCCTCGATGTCGATGGCCTAACGGGACTAACCATAGGCTTAGTACAACCGATCATCGGATCGAAACGGTGGAATTTCGAAAATTTCCAGCCACTGCATTCCTTTCCTTTCCTTTCCTTTCCGTTCGCACCTCCTCTCCGCGCGCACAATAACCATTTCTTCCTTCCCTGTCGCGTTGCAATTTACGATCGATCGACGAGGTCCCATTAAGCTGTCAGTAACTCGTGCGAGTTCGATACGCGCTAGGGAATCGGAATTGCTTCGGTGTTTGAGTATCCTTTGACTGTAACGACGCGATACTGGCAAGTATCGGTTCTTTCAACGCATTCGAACGGTGCACGGTAAAACGAAGCCGATATCGAACTCGTTAGAATGAAAGCACGCTCGTAGGTGCTCCGACCTTGGATATCCCATCATTGAATCTCTTACAAGCAGTCCTCGAACGTTGTATCTCGCATGCGTTCGGTAGTGATCGGTGTGAATGCGTCCTTGTTAAACAATTTCAAAGAAATATACCGCAGAGATTGATTGCTAATGTTAGTACGAATTCCTGTACTACTTAGTTAGGCATGTTTCCTCGACACGGAGGGCCTGAAAAAGGTTACAAGTTGTGGGACGCTCGAGAAATACGGAATACGAGAAACGAGATCCCTTCTGGTAGACCGTGATAACGCGATGACACTCAAGGCCCTGCACGCAAGTAGTTAAGTACGAGTCCCGTGCCGTCTAAAAGCGGAAATCGTGTTGCCTTTCCAGGACACAGTACCTACATATGTACCTACTTATAGCTCGCGAGCGGCCTGAGAACATCAGTCGCTTCGCGTCGATCAAAATAAAAAAGCTCACCCCGCTCAAGCTTATCGCGCTGCTCTGCTCTGCAATCGTCATCCTTCTCTCAAGGGAGACGTACTTAGCAACAGTTATAAATTGATATGTTACGTTGCAACTACAATTCGCAGTTGAATAGATGGTTTTTGATGCACATCGCGCTAGAATGTACTCGCGTAAACAGTAAGCGTTTTGCGTTCTGCGCTACGCGATAAACTTACCACGCGAAGGGGGTGCGTAGCTACGTGTGACCTTGCAGAGTACAGACACTTGTGAATAGCTTCGACCCTATAAACAGCCCTCCGGTCTCGACGTGCCACGACGAGCGCATGCTTTCCAATAGCCAGACGCTGCTGTTGCGTGGTTCTAAAGCCGAAAAAAGCTCAAGTGCCTTCCAAAGGGGTTCTTTGCCAGTGTACCGGAGACTTGCCCAACGGTCGGAAAATCCCGTGCATGCGCGTTTACGTAAGCGATCATGCCAACATTTATCCGATATCTACTCGTGTCCACTTGGAATCACACGTTTACCAACTTCAAACCTACATGAAAACGGTCTAAATCGTGACGGTTCAACAATCAAACACGTGCACGGGAGCAAATCGAATTTCGGGACGGTTGCTTCTCCTGAAACGCGTTTCAAACTGTCCAAGGATGGAACAAGGTAGATAACATAACGGCGACAGAACGCAATTTCACAGTGCACGCGTGCCACGAGAT
Source organism: Andrena bicolor (assembly GCA_960531205.1). Lineage (NCBI taxonomy): Eukaryota > Metazoa > Arthropoda > Insecta > Hymenoptera > Andrenidae > Andrena > Andrena bicolor. The sequence continues at coordinate 27,247,453 of OY482664.1, forward strand.
TCGTGGCTAATATTGTTGTAAAAATTGCCAACATTTAGCGAGTAGAGAAGCGTAGAAAATAGAGACAAGTGGATTTTTATTTCAGTTGAGTGTAACCGCCTAAAGGCTGAAGGAAGCTTCGCTCATTCTATCCCGACTTAAAGCCACCCTTGCACGTATGATATGACGCGCCACGGAGCGAAGTGGATTGCATGGGAATGCGAAACCGACGTATAAACTGCGTCAATAATCACGTGATTTTTTCATTTTTTCATCTTTTCATCCTTTCCCTTATGCTGGAATGCTAAATTGCAGCAACTCGAAATTGTTTGGACCATTAAACCTTCCAAACGAAAAGATTAACGCTGGGACGTTGCATGTTGCGCGAGTTCGCGTAAATTTACGGCTTCGTGCCTTTCAGCGATTCCACGGGAATTCGATAACTGTTTGAACGCAACTCCGCTCGGGCAAACTCTTTTCAACGTCGAATTCAGAACGATCGTTCGTCGCGGCGCGCTATATTCTTCCGTCTGAAAGCGGAGCCATTGCCATCGAAAGGGCAACATAAAGCAAAGGAAGAATCTCTTTTATTCTCGCTGTGTCTACTGTCTACCGAGCTACCGGAAGGAAGTTACGCTCTTTACCGTGACTCGAAGCTGCACTCCGAACGTATTCTGGTGCTCGTTTGTTCAAGGGCTTTTCGCATCGGGCGGTATCCTCGTCGATAAAAGGATACAATGAAAACGGAGCGTTTCTATCGTCGGGCGGTTTTTCCACGGACAAGTAAAAAGATCGAGATCGAGATCGAAATCTAAAGTCCAAGCGCTCGTCGCATCGATTCCCTCTACATATACCATACTCTATATCGTGTGACGATCTCGAAACCGTTTCCTCGGGTTATGAAACGGGTCCGTAAGTGGCCGCAAATAGACGTAGCTACCCAGCAGGTAAACCGAACGACAACGTAACGGACGTTGCTGATTTAGAAAGGACGTTCGACTTCCCGTGCAGCTGCAACGAGCCATGGCCACGGAGGCGGAAGCCGCAAGGGAGGCACGGGCAAAAGTGATTGCGGCGGAGGGAGAGATGTTGGCTTCCCGAGCACTGAAAGAGGCCAGCGACGTCATCTCTACGAGTCCAGCTGCCCTTCAGGTAGGTACTACGCTCTTCGGACTCCGAATTCAATCCCCAAGGAACTTGCAACATTTCTCCTAAATTCTACTCTGAATATTTCGATAATTCAGTCGTATCGTTCAACTAATCTCCTGAAATAACGTATCACGGAAGAAAGACATTTCTTATTTCCATTCCGTTAGCCAGTAGGTATCGGTCTACTGTCACTCGCTTTTTACGCCAGCAGCTACGATATTTGCAAACGCTAAGCAACATATCGGGGGAGAAGAATTCGACCATCATCTTTCCCCTGCCAATCGACCTTCTGACACCTTTCCTCAACTGTGGCTTGCGTGCAGACGGAAATCACGGGACTCTGCTCGAACCTCCAGCCGACGTCTCCTTAAACATCCGCGGCCATCGAACAACGAATTAAAAAGGTGAGTGAAGTATAATCTGGTGGTATACTTGATATAATAATGGTGGCCGTAGTAGGCTACATTCGAATCCAGTGCGAAAGGAAATGGCTCCGTTGCGGTTCGCGTGAAATCGATTACGTCTCGTCGAGATTCTAGCACGTGCACGCTAAAGAGCGTGCGAGCTTGCAGCCGAATGATACTTACGGCATGGTGCGTAAATAAATACTCTCGGAGGAATTGAGGCGTGCGTGTGCAGGCTTGTTGCGACCCCGCGTCGAGTTTCCACGTCACGTTCGAGGCGTTATAGCGTGCCGTGAAAGTGCCCCTGGCTCCATCCCCTCATGTGAGAACTTTAAGTCGAGGAAAAGTGAAACGTACGTGCCGCGCCGACCGCGTAAAGACGCGATGATGAAACCCTATAAAACGGCAACTGCGCAGTGCGCACAACCGTATATTGAAATTTGTACGTACGTATCAAACGATAACGGAGCATCGCGCTACGATACTTTCAAGTTTTACGTAACTAATCAATAAATTGAAGCCAGCGATGAAAATGACAGAACTCGTTATCTAGTGTCGAGAGCCACCATTTGACTGCCATCACATTAAACGTTCCGCGAACAAGATACCTACGAACAGAAAGTATAAATTTCAATGTTATTATGCTGCACTGGGGCCGCGGGTTTCCTTCCGTTTTTAACAGGACAAAATACCCCGCGCGTAATGTATGTAGAATGTTTTATAAACAGCGGAGGAGCTTTAACTCGGACTATTATTTACGTGGAAAATTCTTGGGTGAGTTATGGTGGTTGTTAGCCATCCCACGACACACGGCCACGGTCGGACCAGGATTAAAAAGCTCCCACCGTTGCGCATGAAAAGTTGGAGAAAGCTCGTTCGGCTCCTCGGCAGTACAGAGATTATCGCGACGCGAACCGTCCGAAAGCAACAAATAAATCTCCACTTGCCTCGAGTCGGAAGCTGTGAAATTGATCGAGAAAGCTCGAACAGTACCTACTTTGGAAGAGGCCGAAATTACCTGGCTACGTAATACCTACGCACATTTGAATACGATTTAATCGATACATTGGGAAATAAGTCAATAGGTATGTAAGTAGATACTTGATTTGCGATCCGCGTGTGCAAATTTAAACAGAATCGGAAGAACTCACTTGCTCCTGCTCCTGCTCCTGCAACCGGGTAACCTTCCCGGCAGACACGACGTTCCGTGTTTGAGAAGGACTAATATTGAGGATCGCAATTAATAAACGCGATGGCTCGTGGGGTATTAATTCCTTTGGCTACAAATATTTGCCCGCGAAATTAATTCGTACTCTCGACATTCGTAATCCAACCAAAGGGATACCTAACCAACGAGATACGCAGCAATTACCTACGTTACTAACTAATTATAAGAACGAGCCTTACGTGGCCGTGTCACGTACGCGAAAGTTGGTACGTGAAAAAGGAGATAAATCCCGCGAAGCTGGTAATTCAATCTCCGACTCGTGGCTCGTCGGGGAATACGATTTTCGGAATAAATCTGTTGAAAAGTTGCGCCCGCAGCGGGAACATTTTTCAAAATTTGTTCAACCTACAACGTCGACCCGCGAATATTTTTCTGATCTATGACCAGTGTCCCGTGAACCAAGAGATTTATCGCTTACGCTCCCACTACTCCGCGTAGGAAATTACTAAAAGAACATTAATCTTTACTCGCGTTACCTTTAATTATTCTGCTCGGTTACCTACGATCTCGCGGAAACAGCCTGTTTGAAAAAAGATTTACCTACCAACCGGCTTTCATCAAATATTCGTATCGCCGGTAATGACCAGGACGCTCACGATCCATAGCTAATTAATGTGGGGCGAGCGCGAATGTTCCCTCGAAAACGGGATCGGTATTGTGAGCTTATTCTGGCGCAGAGAGGAAAGGGTGGAGAATCATTCCACTATGCCCACTCCCTCTGTCCCAGATTCACGATTCACGATTCACGCGGAAATGGCTGCTCGTGAAACTCGACCGTTCGCGATTTATTCGCGAGACTCGGAAACGAATTCCCATTTGCAAGACGCAGCATGCGTTTAGAAGCATTGAACTTACCTAGATAAAATTAGCGTGGCAAATTATGTACGAGGGAGTAGGTACAGTTGTAACCGTTACAAATAACATTACTTAGCAATCAGATGAACAATCGTACAGGGACGGAAATAATCACGATTGACTAGACACCCATCGCACTTAGCTCCGCTTGTTAGTCACTACTTAAGGGGGTATACCCGTTTCAACTCTCGGAAAATGTGTACATTTTGTGGATTTTTTTAAAAGTCAACGATTTGATGCAGATTTCCCGTTTTTTTTTACTATCTTTACATAGTATTATGAACTACTTAAAAAAAGTTGCAGTAAAAAAATTATTGTTTTTCAGAAGTTATGGATACATATCCGAAAGTCTCTCGATTTTAGACGGCTAAACGGTGGGCCGCATTTTTTTGGTATTTTGAATAAAATATTTATTCGTATTAAAATATTTATTTGTATAAAAATATATCCGCTTACCCATACAGCACACTCTCCTTGCGGCATAGTTGCAGCATACTTGCGGCGCAAGATGGCAAGGACTCATGCAAGGTTGCCGCAACTATGCAGCAAAAATTCTATGTCCGCCTGCTGCAAAGTTGCACGGCAACTTTGAGGCAATTATTCACAAAATATATTTCCACGGGAAAAACTGTTAAAAAAAATTAAAAAAAAGTTATCGGGTTCAGGGCGACTTGAACACCGGGCCGCCCGCATGACAATCTGACGCGCTACCGTTGGGGCTACGGAACCTTCTTGGATATAGATTACTGTAAATGGTACATATAGTGATTAAGCATACTTGCGGCATAGTTGCGTTGCAACTATGCACTGCAACTATGCCGCAACTATACAGCAACAATTCTATGTCCGCTCCGCGCAACTTTGCACGGCAACTATGCCGCAACCATACATCGACATTGCGCTGCAACCATTCAAGATCGCAAGGTTACTGCAACCATCCTGCAACTTTGCCGCAACGAAGTGTGCTGTATGGGTAATATTATATAACACATTTTTTTCTTTGTATAAATAGCTATTGTTATAATTAACGCAATTTTTGTATATCATTAATTTTGTAAAGTTATTAATTTATAAGAATGTTTTTAAATAGGATTCTTTTTGATGGGTTAATTAAAATGTCCGCGATATGAATAATGGAATGTATGAACACAACCTTTTAGCTGTGTATATGTAGTTGTGTCATCTTAAGGGGGCACACCACTGTAACGATCCGAAATGTAAGGGTGTTTTCGAGAATTTATTTCAACCAAACAACGCAAGTAAATCAATATATTGCTCAGTATAGTTAATAGTGTACATATCGAAGGGTAAGAAAAATTTTTTTCTCAATCAAATTCATAAATCCGTTTCCTGTATACTCTTCGTCAAAATTTGGGCTGTGGCAAAAACATGCTAGTCGCGTTGACAGTGCCCAGGCCATATGGTTAATCCGAATTCAAAAACACAATAATATTCAGAAACCAGAAGCCTGCCTCTATTACGTGACGATAAAAAAAAATAAAAATTGTAAAAAATTACAAAATGGCGGACCACTGAAAAAAGCACGTTTTCGGGGTACAAAATTGGGGAAATATTAATAAAAAAAATAGAAGCAGGTCGAAAATTGAAAAAAACTGATCGTCACGTAATAGCCACGGGTTTTCCGTACAAGAAATGTCCTTGACCATGTTAATTGGACGTATAGTTTTCTCTGTAGACTGTCAACGCGGTTGAAAAATGTCATTCTGAGGAAAACGCGTTCAATGTTCCGCGCGGCTCAGTCGCGCGTTTGACCCCCCTTGAAATGTGCGTCTTTCAGAAAATGTAAAAAAGAAAAAATCGATTTTTCAGATTTTTTACAGTGGTCTCCCCCCTTAAGCGCAGTTGGAAAGCACATTTATGTACTTGCAGCTCATTTTGTTTTCACATTTTTTTTTATTTTGTAATTATTATTATCTTCTATTTTTTGTGCTTTATTTGATTTCATGTACTTGGCGTAATTTTTTTAGTTTTTTTGAAGTTTTTTATAAATATCTCACTTCTTTTTACAAATATAATTTGCATAGTGAATTACTTCAGATAATTTTCAATATTATAAATTATTATTATATTATTAATTGATGACTGGATAATTTTTTCATCCTCTCGGGGTTATTTTTCTTTTAAATATATTATATTGTCTCCATACTGTACGGGGAAACATTTTAGATCATGGTATATTATGTACAAAAAAATATTGCAAAACTATGACGTTTTATTAAACTTAATAGACTAGAGATAGTATACATAATAGGACAAAATCATTTACTTACAACGAGAAACAAAAGATCAGCTTTAAAAAATAACTTTTAACCTACTGAATATCAACGTTTTATGCCTCAGAACATCGAGAGCAATGGACTAATCAATATGGCCCCGAAATAGGTTATAGAGAATTGAGATTTCCATTGGTTAATTCAAATAAAGTGCTAATATCTGGTCGAAGAAGCGAGAACTAAGTAGCTTTGCTCGGTACTGCACGACTCTCCCCTATATGATAGTAAAAAAAATGTGAAATCTTCATCACGCCGCTGACTTCTAAAAAAATCCACAAAATGTACACATTTTGCGAGGGTTCAAACGGATATACCCCCGTAAGGGGTTAGCTACCGTCAGGAGATAGAAAAAGAATCGATTATTTGGGAATTTATTTCGGAAAGTACATGCATATTTTTATGCAATGGTTTTTGTATTCAGATGAGGGACACTTTAACAGGTTATTATATTATGTTTTGGTACAAAAATATGTAGTTATTGCAAAACTGCAACTGATTTCCCGGAAGCTGTTTTTAGAAATAGATACGTTTTGCATTCCTGACTCCGCCCGCGTCGCCACCGTCGCCGAAACGATTGACTCGCATCACTGAAAATGTGGGTGGCATCTGATTCAGTTAGTTGGGCGCAATACGAATCGAGTTACGAACCTAAGCAAGGTCTATGGACAAATACGTACAAAGCAGTATGCCCAATAGTTTCCCATTGTTTTCCTTCGACAGCTCGGTAGAACGGATAAAGGTGGCTTCACACATGTCAGTTTGGTGACGTGATGGCAAAAAACTGTCGTTTCCCTGTTTCGGAATGGAGCTGTTTAAACTTATCTGTGTTAGTCACTGGCAATGAAACAAACAGACCACGAAACTGACACGTGTGAATCCTCCTTAAAAAGTATTATACTTATGACACGTAGCTAAAGTCGTGTCTCGAATCGGAAACCCCCAATGTTCCGTTCGTTTCCACGAATGGCCGGGTGAACGTCGGTAATTCTCGTATATAGCGATCCGTTGAAAACGCAAGGATGAATTAGCGAGCCTGGTATGCAAAGAGACATTATCGTACATTTAAAGGAAGAATGCGCGGAACAGAGGCCCAGTTTTCCAAAGCTCGTTAAATATTCAGCCCGGGGAACGTGAAGGGTCCAGCCACGAATGCCGCTTTCAATGGGAGCCACGAGTTTGCATTCAGCAAATCCGATAACTTTCATCGCGGGTATCACTGACTCGCGGAACCCATCTAAACCGAGGCGGCGGCGGTACGAGTCCACCTTGTTCTTTTTTTTTTGCATTACTTGCGGGGACGCGGAATCTCCGGTGATGCGACGAGCGAACAATAAAGGAAGGACCAGAGGACCGCACATCGTGACGCGTGATGGACAAAAGTATGAAAACTGAAGTCTAAAACTCGTAGCTTATTATATATCTTAAAATACTAATAAAGGAACGTGGATTTTATTATTACCCGAAATTTTTACTGAATTTTCTAAGTTGTTGCCAAAACTGAGGCTAAAAATGTATTGGAATTTTCGGTACATTTCTTAAAACACGTGATATTTGTCGAAGACCTTCCAAGGTGCCGAAATTTGTTTTCGTAATATCAACAATTTTTCCCAATTTTGTATTTGATATATTTATCATATTTCATTTGAGTTTAAAAAAACTACCAAAAATACCTCTGTCATTTTTTGTACATTAATTGGGGGCATATTAAACTTCACATTCTTCAGCGTCCAGGCCTTCTGCGCAGTCTCCGAGTATTCGTGTTCCGATTCAGATGTAGGCATCATATAGCATATAATTGATTTAGAAAATATATTGAAAAAATTTCGAATAAGTGTTAATTTTTTATCCTTCGTCTCCAAAAATCCATATGCTCTAAACTAAAGTCTAAACTCTAAACAATCCTTTCAATTTTTCACGCAATCCCGATAAACTGATAAAAATGTTTTTCAAGCAAACGTTAGTCAGTGATGTGACAACAAACTGTAACCGAAAAAATTGGGAAAAACCTTTTTATTTAATAAAAAATTAAGATCACTTTAATTTTTGAAATGTAATTTCATTTTATTTTATTACCAATCGATGCATATTTGTATCCTTAGGTCGAAAACTGATTAATTCAGAAGTTATGAGTTTTGTCCGGAACGACCATATAGGTACGTCGACACACCGTGGACCGGAGCGCGGCATTGTCGACGACTCAGCGACGGCGTTCGGGCTTCGGGATTCGTCTCTTTAATGTTCCGTAATTTCTTGGAGAATAATTAGCGACCGCTTGCACGTAGGTCGGCGTCGACGTTGCTTTACGGCGCAATTAAAAAATTTTTAATTCCGCCGAGGCCTTTCCTTCAGTTCCCTCCTCACCGTCGAATATACGCTGCCTACTTCCCGTCGTAATACGCCCGCTCGCCGAGCCAACTTTTCACGCCGTTCTTTCTTCAGCCACACTTACCCCGCTCCAACCCGACGCGAACTTTTCACCTTCACTGCTCTGGCTCTATCTCCCTTACTCTATTACTCTATTACTCTTCCTCTTCTTCCTTTTTATGCCGCGAGTTATTTTTGCACGGAAGAATTAAGTCTAAAGAGCTGAGATTACCGAGCAGGATACGGGACATCGGACATCGGGCATCGGACGTCTGTCTGCACTCTGCAGCGCTCTGCTTTCCCCGCGGCTTTCTTCCTCGGGAAGGAACTGAACATGACTTGCTCGTCGTGCTTTGTTTTTGCGATCAGTACATTTTGTTTGAAAGAAGAAGGTGGGTAGGTAGTTTTCGCGTGTAATTACCCGCTCCCCGGACACCGAGTGCTTTCCTCGACATACATTCGCTAGAATTCGGATACCGTACACCAGAGAATAATTCCGTCGCATGAAATTAAGGGACGATCACGTTCGCCCCCGCTTAACCTCCTACGAAGACGTGACTGGCTAAATAATGGGAGAGCGTAGCCACGTTAGGTCGCAACAAGCCCGACTATCACCCTATCGCTTTTTGGGGAATATTTCTAGCGTTAGGGATGGGAACGGCAGAGGGGCAAGAAGCGGAAAAGCAACGAACGATTTCAGAGGCGAGAGGAGCAGAGAGAAACGGGGAACAAATATACCTATCGGGCTCGCCAATTTACCCGTCGAAAAGCACGATTAATGTTTCATCGGGTCCAGATCTTCTAGGATTTTTCTGAACTCGCGGGCTTCCCGGGATTTTTCGCGCATCCTCGTAGACACGCTCGCGCTCTCACGACCGAACAATCTTTCTCTCACGGATCTCGCTTCTTGCACGTTCCGAGAAATGCTTCCCCATCCACCGTCTTTTCCCCACCTACAAAATAATTTCTCGAAGGGATAGTCTGGAAATGGGTGAGTTATGTTGTCTGGAGTTTTATGTTTTCAAGCCCGGCTCCACGGCTACGGCCGCGCCCGTGCCCGCGTACTTGTCCAACTTTTCGAACGGCATAAACCGAAGAAGAAACGTGACCGGAGCTTCCTATAGATCCCGTAGGTACTAGCGAGAGAATGCTTTTCCGTGTCTGTTGTTCCCGGAATCGACGAACAACAGCGATAGTAGCAATTAAAAGTTAGCAGTCGCTAAACAATAGGACTTTTCTTGCTACGAGTCGCCCCGAATTCTTTATCGTCCGGCCACTTACGAATCAAATAACTCCAACACTCCAGAGCGATAAATACTTCTCGTGTCCATTAGTTCTCCCGCCACCGAAGTCGCTGGACTGTTTTAAAAGTGGCAAGAGCGCCGCGCTGTGCCGGCTAAAGTTATTCCAGCACCTCTAATGCCGTTTCCAGAGAGGATTAAACGAGACCAACGACCTGCGAGCGAGGCGGTAGGGTTCAATGAACGTGAAAGGGCTGTGGAGCTACGCGGAAACCGGCACGTAATTTTATGTAACGGAACCGAACGCCACTTTGCTCTTTGTTCGAAAGAACAGTTTTTGCCCCGGTGCTTCCATTAGAACAGAGCCGAGCGACGCGAATCGACACTGTCGCTCAAGATTTCCTGGATTTTCCCAATTATCTACTGGCGAACCGCGAAATAAAGCTGCTGGAACGAACGTCTGAAGAGGTGCCTTAAAAGTTTTTGGATGCGACGAAGATTTGCCGTGACATTGGAATTCGTGGCACGAAGACGTGACGCTACGCGACGTTCCGGCTGGTAAGGATCGTAACGATCCCGAATATGGCGGTATCCGGCGAGGGTGGAGCGAGTAGGTGTAGATAAAGCTGCGCAAAGGGCCAGAGAGGATCATCGGTGGTCGCTCATACGAGGGCAAATTGCCGTTGTTTGGAGGCATGAACCGCGCCCATAAATAAGGGGGAAGGAAATCGCGCATGCGATAGGTAACGCATAACCTCGGGGCTTTTTCCAGTCTTGAAATATCGTTGGAGCTCTCCGAACAAGGGTGTAGATATTAGGCGGATCGCGTCGCGAGAGACGAAGCGGGGTAAAAATGTAGCGTCGGGAATAAAAATGAAACGGGGCTAAGGAAAAAGCGGTGGGAGGGTGTTACTGCCACTGGGTTTCATTATGCAGCCTCTTATAGTTGGCGTAACTCCCATTGGTCGTAAATGTGAATTACGACTGGCCGAAATAGCTTGGCGCACCTTACTGTATCCACGTACGAAAAATCCCTTTTTCCCGCTCCCCGTCCCCCTTCGCATCCCCCTCACCTTCCCGCTCCAGTCCAACGAACGGCGATAATTTATACCTACCACCGAGGACCACGTCCGATGAATGAAAATGGTCGTCGACCTTTGCCGAGCGGCGGTTTTTTTTCAACGGACAACTGCCAGCGACAAGTTTCGCCAGTGACGAGACAGGAATTAAACGGAGGCGGGGGTCGAAATGGCTTGGACCATTTGAATGCACTTCAAACGATCGGTACGCGAACTCTCCACTTGTCGGTCTTCTTCATCTCTCCCGGAACATGCCCCTTCGAAGCCTCTTTTCTCTTCACTGCCAAGTATGCTTTCTCCTCGTTCACCCTCGTTCCCGGGACACCAGGTATACCGTAATTAATTTCTGTTACCGATTTATCGAGGACACCAGAGATGCTGGGCCATTTGGTTTACTTTGACAGTTAATAAGCTATTGAAAGGGTCGGATAGGTAGCTATGTTCTCTACCGGTACCTATGGAGGCTATCGTTCACCAGCATCGATTTAAAAGGGAATACCTTAAAATTTGGCGAACCGGCCGTCAAAATCTACTTAAAGTCTACAACATGAAACAAGATTGACGTAAATGAGTCAGCCCCGGTCGCGTCGCGTAACTCGATTTCAACGGTATACGGACTGGCAAAAATTAATTTAAACCTGTAAACGAGAAGTTGAGGGGACACGATGGTTGTAGCTACTCGGCAGTCGTTGCTTTGCTTTGCTTCGGTTTCATATGGTTTGGTAGTGGCTGAACGTTGAACAGCATCCTTCTTACTCAGTATCCTTCTCAGCATCCTTCCCACTCGGAGCGATAAAGCTCGGTGGACCAGGCTAGACTTTGCTGGCCGCAAGCTGTCACATCGATAATTAATGCGATGTGCAATGCGTACTGTCCAATTATTGATATTGCGAGGGATCCTGTGGCGTTAACTCATTCCACGTGGTTAACGGTATGTTCGCCTCTAGATTATGGTTTAAAGCGGAAGCGCCGCCGGACGGTGAATATGATAGTAGCCTGCAGCAATGTTGCGTATCGACTTTCCAAATTATCATGCACACAGGCCAGCTCGGTAATAGGTTAATTACCCAACCCGGCATTGCAGGTTAACTCTCGTTAACTCCCCCTAATTTAAATCATTTTCATTTCCACTAGCTTTCCAGTTGCACCTAAGCTAATTACATACACACTTTTTACTCCGGCCGTTTGTTGACGACTAATTCTACGATCAGCTGGATCGCTCGCCAGGGGTTGCTTGTTCATCGGCCCGGGATCACATGGCACCATCTTTTAGAGGGAGGAGCAGGCGCCAACGTACAATTTCGTAGACGTTTCCCTTTGTCGAGTCCCGATTACCAGCAGTGACGAAAGGCAGTCGCGCAACTACCCTTCCTAGGGGTAGCACAGTGAGGGTAGTTTCACGGCTTTCCCACCGTCGATAACTAGCGTTTTCTCCGGGCGAATACTTACCTTCCGGCTGAATGCTCGGTAGCTGCGAAAGATACGCTGCGTACCTACATCGAAACGACCCTTTGCTTGCATCTTTTCTCAGAGACTCGTCGGATATAGCATCAGCGAGTTTTCACCTTTTCCCTGCCACAGTAACGAGAACGTTTCTCTAAACTGTAAACCATTAACGGAAATCAATAATTGATGCGCGAACCAAAGGGCCTCAAATTCCTGGATGAATCGCCTCTGGACGGTCAATTATCCGTCCTTTAACAAAGCGACGAGCTTATATCGGAGCAACCGATACGGATCGCCAATAAAATTACAGTAATTTGGCATTGCCCATTGGTACCTCTAATTTCCTACCTGGACTTGTTCGATCTATAATTCCCGGATTGCGTTGCATTATTTTTAACCAAATTCGATGGATCATCGAAAATCCACGAAACGAGCTCGCACAGAAAACAGATTGCTTTCGCATCATCTTATTCGAGCAAAAAAGAAACACGCGGGATGTTTCTGCCAGAAGCTTACATACAGCGAAACGTTTGGAAGGGTTAACGCGCGATTAGATCCCTTTCTCGTGAAATCGAACGACAGAGAGGGTGAATTTTGCGGATCGCGAAACCCGCGCTGAATTTATTGGTCGCGTAAATATTCCGTTTGACGCGGCCTGTTCAGCGTTTCTGTATACGGCGCTTCTATTAGGTACTGCAAAAATTCTTTATAGAAACCCGGATCGGTAAACACCCGTTATCTCGTAGTCGAACATTGTCATTTAATGCCGCGGGATAACACGCGCGTGCACAAAATTTCGGTAGCATTAAACACGGGAAAAATCGGCAGGTGTGCGGATGTGCGTGTGTCCAACGTTTTGTTCCAATTATAGTCATGCTTCACAAACCGCCGTGAATACCTATTACACGTTGTAGCAACGTTCAATATCCATTTAAGTACCTACTTAGGTATTTGGGACACTCTAGGAATGCCTGAAGATTCAACGAAACATTCTTCTACGCATATTTCGAACATTGAAACTGCTTAACTGCGAGCATTTCACGGAGCCTGATTGTTTTATGGATGCGAAAAAAGAGCGCAGTATTTCGTGCACTTGCGTTAGTTGACAGAGGCATCGTCAGTGAGAACTTGTTACGCAGGCATCCTGACGAACCCATGTTCTCGCGCGTTTGTTTCACAATGTGGACACGGTGTACGCGCAAAAAGACTAAACAGCGTGTCTTCGTCCAAGACAGGAAATTAAAAATGCCAGGGATTCGTGATCTCGAATCCGTACCACTCGAAAACAAAGTGAAACGAAAGTTTGTGGAAGCCGAAAACATTGAAATGCAGAACCAAGCGAGTTTCCTACTGTATTCGAACGTTACAAAGGTTCTTTGTGCGCTTCTGATGGAAAAAAAAATTCCGATTGCTGTTACATTTATGCGTTGAGGAATGAAATTTCATGGAAACTCTCATCCCGTGATGCAACGCAATGCTTTTGAATGGCAGTCCATGGAATTATATAAGTACTCGTACGCCTTTATGTAGGTACGGTGAAAAATAGAAAGGAATCGCTGGAACGGTATGCCAGAGAGATTTTGTTTCCGTTTCCCTCGACGAGGATCTTTGACATCGAGTTCGCGCTCGGACAACCGCATCTTCCGGCCGCTCCGCTCCGTTCCGTTCCGTTCGCGCTGCAGTGAAATTCGAAACTTTGCTACCAGAGGAGAATTATCGAAGGGATTGGATCAGCGAGAAGCGGAAGCAGCGCCGATCAGAGTTTCCAATGCTGGATCGAGAGGAAAACGCATGACCCGCATATGAAAGATAATCGGTGGAAATTCCTGCTTGGACGCGGGAATATCCGATGCCCGGGATTAATTTATCATCGACGAACTCGTCTGTTTTGTTCGCCGATGAAAGGGGTCAGCCTCGCTGGCGCACAAAGCATACCACAGGACAAAGCTGCTAATTATACAAATTACGAAGGCTGTCCGCGCGTTGCGTCGATGGATTTTAATCGGCAAAATAATCACGTTCCCCGCAGAAACTAGTCACCGTCCAACTTTGTCAAACGAGGCTATTAATCGGAACCGGATGGAGCACAAAGGAGGAGAAAAAGGAAAGGAATTTCAAAGGCTCTTGGAATCTATAAATGTTAGAAATGTAGTCCGCGGGCGCCAGGCAGCCTGAAACTATTTAAAAAGCTGGCACTGATTGTGAATTGCGTGAAAAACAATGTGTCAGCAGGAAGAAAATTTCCCGAAAAGTTGCTCGAAAGCGCACCTATCTCAGCTCGTTGCCCTGCGTTTCCGGCGCGGCACCCGACAACTTTACGAAAGCTCCCCTCTCGTCCGACACTTCACTTCCGCGATATAATTTTCATGACTGTAAGAGAGCCCGCCCTCCACGCTTCCGTTCACAATTTCGTAGGATAAAGTCGTCGAGATACCCAGCCACGAGTAGGGGACAGATTTCGGCGACGAATGAAAAATTTCCTTGTTCGGTCCTCCCGAATCGACCAGTCTTTGGACAACACCTGGTAGCTACCTTCTGCTATGCGCCACCCGCCGTTCAACAAAACCATCAAAAGCATCGACGAGGCGTCAGTCCTTTCCTGACTCGATCCTTCTTCGGCCGCGAAACCATCCCAGCCCACGTAACTACCCAAACAGGAAGAAAAAAGACCATGATGAGTTCTTACAATTAGATGCGATATAACTTTTCCACAGCCTTCGCTGGTAATATCTCCTTGGTTGATTCCGACCACGAATGAGGCCATTCGTCAAGTTTTTCCGCATTTCCAGCGTCAAATTTTTTGAATTGCTTCGAGCCAACTCCGCGCCCGGTCATCCATGTATTCGACAATTTTTTATTCTTCTAGTAATTGAAAGCAATGTTTCTCAAGTTTCAACTAGCCTGAGACTCGAGAGGATGTACGAATACATATTATACCTACTTACCTATTAAATCGAAGAATACAGAGCCTAACAGAACCCAAGAACGCACGAAATCGATGAAATTCCAAGGGGCATCGACGCTGTCGAACGAAAGCAACTCCAAGGGTGGGGCAAGCATTAATGTCTGCCGCGTTCTCCGGTCTATATATATTCAGGGATCAATGAGCCGATCCTCCCTAAGCTTATTAGTTGGGGAAAAGATATTTAGCTCGTTACTGGAGGAATGAACGGACAGATAAAAAAATTAGGACCTAATAATAAGGGGATAGAACCCATACGTAAAACCGGATAGAAGTGTCTAAACTGATAAAGCAATCCGAGCGGTGAATTCGGATAGAAGGCAAATAGGTAGATATCAGTAGACCGAATCCTTTTATCTAGAGATGTATTTTTCAAAGTTAACGTCGTTGAGCTGGAAAGAAACTGGGCCGCTCGAATACCATGAGAAGAAGGTGGAACTCCCAAATAATACCTAGTAGCAATTGTAGCGTAATAATTGCAAGTTTATAGCAACCCGGAGTATCCTCCTGCGTTTCTATGATACCCTGAGCATTTAAGAAATAATTGCAAGCTCTTAAGAGTCTCCAGATTCTCGAAGTTGTCGTTCCTTTAATATTCCATGTTCCATGAAACTGTTGGGACAGTTGGAAACTTGAAACATTCCCCGTTTGGAATTGTAGACAACAGCGATTCGAAGAATAACTTAGGGAATGTTCTGGATTTGTCGGGGAAAAAGACACACGAACGTCTGGATTTGTTAAAAAATTTACAAGATTAAATTGCAGGATGGCTTGCGATAAAGAGGGCCGAGAGAAGTAGGCTGAAAGTAAAAAGGCTGTGCGGCTGTTGCAGCCAATTAGAAGCAGTTACGAAGATAAGTTGAATGGGGTTCGTTTCACTGACACTATTTGTAAACAGAACTATGGTACAAAAGTTGTTTAGGTAACGCGTCGTTCGCACGGGGCGAACGTACCTTGTATCTATTCAATAATTCTATTCCATCGATATCGCTGTCCAAAGTTGCTTCGAAGTAAACGCTCGATGGCGTGGATCAAGGGGCACCGTTGAAAGAAACCGGAGCTGCTTCGGGGTATTAAATTTTTCGTAATATCGCGAAAAGTAACAGCCCATCCTGGCTCCTTTAATTTCCCCGGGTCCCGCCGCGCCATGCCACGCCGCGCCAAGCCTTTCCAGATCATCGCGGAAAACCGAAGATTTGAAATACCGCTGCCACTGCTTCGTGTTCACCCTCCGTCGCCCTAAATTTCTCTTGCCTCGGCAACGTTCCTGTAAATTATCAAGTATCAAGATAATAGAAATGTATATAGCCGAGCAGACGACGGATATTAAAAATCACACCGGAGGAACGAGTCGAGATGCTTTCAAGTACGAGGAAATATTTGACTTTGGGCAACGTTTCTCGCCCAAAAAAAACCCACGAGTCCCTACTTCCGTCGCTTATTTAAACATTATAAGGTCCTTTGCTGTTTTCTACTTGTTCAATAATTCATTTGCAGCTAATAGTGTAAGTAAATGCTGTATCCGTTGAGAAATCGGTAAGGAGTTTGGAGGATCGCGAGGATTTGCTGCGCGCATCTTGTTTGGTCCGACACTTCAACAGCCGTTGAAGTACTGTTTCGGTTTAAGAATGAAACAGAAATTGGCATTAGAGTCGTATAAAACGAGACTTCAAGTACAGTATGTAATTCGTCGTCGTAATTGTCCCGATGAACGGGGCTGGTATGGCGGCGGTACAATAACGCGGTGCGGACACAATTTCGTGCCGACGACAACTTCGTGTCGACTCTTTTGTTCTCTCTCGCACATCTCGATTTCTCTCCCTCTCGACTGAATGATTCCAAGAAATGGTGGGAACAGTGAGCGGGACTATTACACATGGGAAAAATGGGACAATATCGACGAATTATGTAATAGGATTTTGTCTATCTCACGAACGCCTCATAGTGATTACAAGATGCTCACGTGAATAATAAGGGGACTTTTTTAGGCCCCAGCCAATAACGTCCAGTACCCTGAGCCGGAATTAAAATTTAATTAGAAAGGTGAGCTTATCTAGCGGCGCGTTACCGCATGCCCGCCCGCCGTGGATCGACCTAAGAAAATATGTACACGCTTACTTCCGCGAGAGCTCGCGTATCTAACGAAAGCCAGATCTCCCTTGTTTAAACATCTACGAAAAGAGGAAGCTTTGCCAGCTATAGAAAAGTGCAAAAGGGGGGATTGTAAAGCTGAGGATGAAAGGGGAAACTATAGTTTAAAGAAGGTGTACAGTAAAGTAGAGAAGAGGAAGTTTGGGAAAGTCTGCGAAACAAGTGAAAGAGAAATATCATACCCAGACCTACCGAGTTGCTGGCTTTTTGGCGAGTCTGACACCAGCAGCGTTTTTCCCCTTTAAAACCGCAGCGCGTTCGTCATACCACGACTCGCGGCATAACTCACTGCCGAATGCCGAATGCGATATTCGGCTGGAGCGCGTGTATCGCGTAGCCATTAAATCCGCAGAGGTAGTGATCCAATGGCGATGGCTGGAGGGTGGCAGAGCTGAGAAAGCAGTTGATGAAGAGCGGTGAAGGCTGAAGTTGGAGTAAAATCTTATCATCGATATCCACCGGGATTTGAAGTGCCAGGTAAACAGACTCGTATTTGAGATTTCCCATGCGGGGTTGACAGAGTAAGTGAGCGTGATGTGGAAGGTAGAGGGCAGACGTAAAGGGAACACCAGGGGGAACAAGCTAGGAAGGGAGGGAGAGAGTGGCCCATGTTCGTAGACGGATGGAAGCGAATAAAACCATCCGGATGTCCCTTAAGAGATCTTCATCGGAAGAGATTGTGTCCTTAATGCTGCCAGTCCGAATCCAGCACGAAATTACATCTACCGCTGCTTCTTCATATCTCTTGCACTCCGAAATATCGATTCTCCACACAAAGAATCGTCGATGCAACTTGCACATACCTACCTATCATCTCTATCGAACAATAGAATTTCTCCTTCGTCGCGTCCCTCTTTTCCTTTTTCTTTCTCTTTCTCTCTCGTCGCTTCCTGTTTTCCTCTCTACGTTGAATACCTACGTCCGCGGATCGGTCGAACAAATCGATGAATCCTTCAATACCGGATCGAATATACAAAAGATACGCGAGCAATTATCTGCCGGCTACCGGTACGTATTTTAATCCGTTTCTTTTCTTTCGTAGGTACGCGCGATCGATACCGCGATATACAAGCTGCAAATAAAGCAGCATCTACGCGTCGCTATCGTATAATACAGGACATGGAGCATGAAGCGTCGCCGTCGGAGGGCTGCACGCCATCGGAATACCATATCTATGTATCCCTCACGCCTTCTACACTCTGCCCTTTCGTATGCTACTATCGGTGTTTCACGTTTTCGTGGATCAGTCGAGTTTCGATATAGCTTCGCGCCACGGTAATTAAAACCATGTTAAAAGTTTAAGTATGAAATATGTAATGCTGAAATTTTCGTTGATCTGGTACAAAGACGATTCGCCCGTTTCGCGGGCGAGAAACCTTCACGGAGATGCGACCGAATCGCACGTACTTAATCTTTCTTTTGTTCCTCGTTTGGCAACGTTGCGCGTTGCTTCAGTTCGAAAGCGATCCTCGGTCGGATTCGCCACGTCTAAATTGTAGGTTAGACACGGAAAGTAAAATTTCAGCTGGTAAATTGCGCCGGTATCGGAGTCTCTCGAGCTTCTTTATCCTTCTTCTTCTTCGTTTTTACCACGTACATACATTTTGCTGGGATCGCCGGATTAATTACAGCAGAATTTAATTAAACAACCTACAACGTGCCATTGAAAGCCGAGCGTCAAATAAATAAAGGTTGGAGCGGAAAATTTCGGAAGAGGCGGCCAGCAAGAAAGTGGGAATCACGGGCAGGGAAATTGATAGCCAAGGTGTTGCTCGATAATCCTAAACATGCTTGCCCGAAGGATCAAATATGCCATGGCGCATTTGACGCACAAACAATACATCGATCTGCTAGCGGAACCCAACTGGAGAAAGATTCGAAAGATAGATCTGAACCTTTTGGTGGGTGGTTTGACGCTCTCCGGATCGTAGAGCTGCGAAACCTCGACATATCGGAATATTTCATTTGTTTACCGCGAACCTTACCTTTCTCAGGCTAATCCGTTCACAACCCGACGCGCAGCCTTAAAAGCGCGGGCTTCGAAGCGGATCAGAGTGCTGGCGCGGCCAAAATACGTTAACAAGAAATATGATCCAACGTGAGTAATTAGCTTGTGTCCGGCATTCTTTATTACTGTATGTAATAGGTATCTATCGGCTGGAGTAAACTGACCCGACCCGTTTCGCTCGCGAAATCGTCTAATGTCAGAGGGTTTCACACTGGGTTGGTTTGCTCGCAGAAAAGTGCCTCCGCCGTACCCGAGAATCCATCCGCTGACGCTCGCAGCTACCAGCAGCAGACGTATCCTAGACCTGGCTCTTCCCAAGAAGAGGTGATTCACTTGTTTCGCCGAAACGGAACGAGACCTCGAAGGAAATTAACGAATTGCTCGTTCCTCGATCAGATTGCTGTTGTCGAACATGGGGTTCCCGACCAGCGCCAACATCGTCGAGCTCCTGTATAAGCTTGAAAATTCTCGCTACCTGAAATATCGATTCTTCTGCAACGCCAGGCAACAGCGGGAACTGAAGAGGAAGTGAGTAGTAGAGGCCAGACACGGACGATCGACTTTTACCTACTGGGCTGTCCTTTACCCCGTGTCACCCTACGGGAGGAAACAGCTGCAGCTTAGAAACTTAGAAACCGCGCCGCGCCGACCATCTCCCGTCCAACAAACCGAAACCGGGAGCCGATCTTTCTTTCTTTCCTTTCGAATCACCGAGTCGTCCGATCGGAAAGCAACGTAATCAAATTGCCCTTGCAAATCTGATCTCGTAAAGTCGGATTTGGATTCTCTTGATCCTCAGCGCGATAAAGAATCGGGGAGATCAGTCGCGACTAGAGTTCGTACGATCGTGCACGATACACGCTTCTTTTACCGCATTCCATCCCCCCCACGGATTTTCTGCCATTCAGCGGGAACAGGATATTGACTTTCCACTTTCCGTACCGACTTTCATGACTGCCTAACGTTACTATTAAACTTCGTGTGCAACTCGCGAACAGTTAGCAGACTCGAGTACCCTAGATGTAATTATTAATAGTGCCCAAGGGTGTCTCGAAATTTGCCAAACAAGTAGAAGCGCATGCTCCTTTCTCCTCCCGTTCTCCCACCTTCTCGCTCTGCGGATTCCACTCATTCATTCTCACGTTACTCGCGGAAACTGCCCGTTCGTCGACTGATTAAATAACGGAGTATCTCTTAAAAGTTGCGTGGCCCGATCACAATCGAAATTCCACTCTCTGTTTCGGTGGCAAGAATTTCCATGTTTGCCGTACCGTTTCGTTCCAGGAACCAAATCATGGCGAGGTTACGCAGAACGATAATTCCCGAGGATTGGAATCGACACTTAAAAGTCCTGGAAAGATTGGCCACTCCAAAAGTGCCGCCGAGGCCCAAATTCTCCGTATGCACACATTCATACGTATTTTCCGGTAAAAAAAAGTGTACAGTTAACATTGTTGAATTTCCCACACGGTGGATCATACATGAAACGAAAGCTCCGCTTCAGATCCGATTCGGGCTCGTCCACGAGGCCGATGCACAGTTTTACACAGATCGGTAAATTGCAGGACAGAAAAAGAAAATGGAGGCCGGTGAACATGAGGAGAATCGAAGACTTAGCGACGCCAGCGGTGAGGGAGATACCGGAAGTCAGAAATCCGTTCACGGTACCGCCAGCCGCTCTCACTTACCAGATCAGCAAACGCATCGTGGAAATTGCATATCCAAAGACTGTGCCGGAAATTACACCCCCTCGGATCCCGGGCACCATTTCCCCGGCCGCGTTGAAGGCCGTCGGTACGCCGATCGTTCGCCTCTCCTTCCGATTTTTCCGATATCTAACTGGCCACTCGATGGAGTGGTCGCTCTCTCTGATTCCCAGCTAGCCGTACCGCGCGAGCTTACTTAAGGGAGTTAGCGCGTAAAATGGGCAAGTTGAAAATTCCCTGGTCCGAGTAGGTTGCCGGAAGTCGGCCAGTTTTCCCTTTCTTTTCGGTTGCCCGTCGAGCGGTAATTAAAACGACCGTGTCCACGATTAAACGGTCTAACGAAAGCCCGATTTCCTTCGAAATTTCCTCGTTAGCAGACAACCGTGCTCCCGCTAGGTAACTTTCTGGACCTAACTCTTTGCGTCGGCCAATTACCTGCGCGCGTTCGTCTTACTAGATACTTAGCTACTAATTGTAAATAGTACTACACCGTTTTTCTACTCCCGCGCTATCCCGTCGCCTTAACAGTGAATTAATTCTCCTTCAAGCCGTTTGTTCAGTTTAACGGCGAGTATTAGAGCGACAGGATGCATGGCCTTTAATTTCCCAGCTTCTCCGAGGACGATATTACTGGCGAAGCCGACTGTACGTCCCGCAGGAATGGAGACAGACCTCAGGGAAGACGCGTTCCAGGTATCGCCGAAAGCATTAAAGGCGAAAGCAAGCAGAAGGCTGAAATTTTTAGCCAGGCCAAAAACATACAGGAGATGAACGGTTGGTCTACCCAAACCTTCTTTCAGAACGGATGCGTCCATGTTTCGTCCTGTATCGTCCTCCCCTCAAAATATAAAACTCCACCACATCTGGCATTTCTCTCGCATCGACGTGATACGTCTAACCAAGGTGATACCAAGGGGACAAGTCATGCGTATCACTGTCAAATTCTCTAAAATCGAGATCGGTGAATCTAGTAATACGTTCGAGTAAAGTTTTCTTGGGACAGATAGAAACCGGATCATTGCCAATCTCCAACTACAATCGCCAACGTCAAGTGGATGTTCCGGCGTACCTATTCACGGCAGTCGAATTAATGCACGCTTAGTCGTCTGATCGTCCAGGACACCGAAACCTGTAGTTGAAATCGTACTGTTACGACACTCGTGTTTACCCTGGGTCACTTAATTTCCGACTCTAGCCTTCCAGACGTACAATTTACTCGAGCCCGCGCCTCAGAGTCGGAGTCGACCGAACACAAACTCCTATCGCAGCTTGGCATATACCGGCATCGCGAAATAAAGCCGAAAGACTCCAAGGTTTTTTCTAGCTAATGGTTGACGAGCTGTCAATAGCCGAGTAAAAGTGTCAAAGGTATCGCGGGAAAGGAAGACAATGGGAATTCTATATCGGCGGGGACAGCGTGTTTACACAGGATCGAGAGCAAGTATGTTCAATACGTGTCACGTAAATCCATACGTACGTGCCGAGCTCGATAGAAATTCGATAGAGAAGAGTTCCAACTCCTCTCGCCGAGACAGTCACCGATCGTTTCCACTCTCGACAACAATTTTGTAAATAGAAGACCGATCCGGTTCGAGGAAAGCCTGAACCCCGTAGTCTATAAGAATTTCCTCGTTCTTGTTGTTTGGAAACGCCGCGTCCACTACATCCACCGTTTTCACCACTAGCCACATTGTTTCGATTTTTACCTACAGAGCTGCCACGAACAGCAAAACAACGGCCGAGCATTTCAATCGCGTAGAATTTTAAAAATGATTACTCGATCGTGTGCATACTAAAAAGTATCGATATGCATCGGGGAGCTTCCGTTTCCTGGACGATTGACGAGTATTTTGAATGGAGCAAACGAGGGAAGAGGAGCTTGATCGGATATGATCTTGTCCCCTGTCGACCCGACCCGACCCGACCCGACCCGACCCGTTCATGATCTTATCTGTTCCAGCCACGGTTCTCCTATGATTCGATTGGAAACACCCACAGGGGAACAGTCCAGGAATTTAGATAAAAATGTAACCACTGAACTCTGACTAACCCCCATGCAAACGTGCAAATAATTGCACGGTATAAACCTACGTGCCTCTTCGTTCGCGGGATTCGCTTCTTTCGACAAATACAGCAATCACGGGGAATACTTGAATATATGCCCTTCTAAACGGTTATCTATAAAACTACGATTATGCTCCCACTGTAGAACACAACAGCATAATCGTATTCTAGAAGTTACCGCCCCGAGGTGACCAAAATCGTTTCTCGACTCTCCCTCAAATAATATACGACATTCCAAGATCTCCGTCGATCTGGGCGATCAAGGTTCATCCTGTACTCCTTGGAAAAGGGTATTGGAAACCTGGAAGCTTCTTCTATCCTTCGTTAATTCAGGTTTCAGTGAACGCGAAAAATGTTCTATTTCTAATCGACTGTCTGTACGCGTAAGCGTGCATACCTAATACAATTATTTACTTAGTGGAGCGTGCAACTCGAATTGACGCCCGGCAGCATAAACTTGCCTGTGGGGGAAAAAATACGGATTTTAGGGTGGCTATAATTGAACAGGTAAGTGCACCGGGCGGTAGAATGTAGGAGGCTTTGAAAATATACACTCACTACCACGTGACGGATGGAATGTAAATGCATAGGGTCGAGGGCGAGTGGAATCCTCTTACGATTCCATCCACGTTCAGGCACTCTTCTGGCTGGCTGTCAGAGCAGCCCGGTCAGGCCTCCACTCTTCTCTCCCTGTTCTCCAACTCTAACCCTTCGCGTTCTTCCTTCCTCGGCCGCGCTCCACCAAATTTCTCACCTCCCTTGACGTAGAAAAAAAGTTGCAAGCTCTGCAGAGACGCGTTGTGACGTTTTTGCGCAACCACCATAATTGCCAAAGTATGGTAGGTTACTCTGTTTCGACATCGGACACAGCTTTCGCGACACAACATTAGACCTCATAAGAATATCTGAATTTTTAGTTGTCAGCTATTCACGTTTTTTCAAAATACAGCGGTACACATTCGTCTTTCTCCAAGGTACACCGCTCGCCTTAAATCGAATCCAAGCGAAACACATTCGACGAGGGAGGTCGAGGTAACGGCTTTATTGGATATTGGAAAACGTCCCTCGTCCCTGGTCGCGCCCATTTTAAAGGCCGACCCTCGGAGACGAACGGAATTTTGCGGCCACCTATGATCATTGTTCGGGGCTCGAACCTTGGAACCCCGTGGAGAAACGAGCTTTGCGGTGATGACGAACGACACGCCGCGCCGCACCGCCGCCGACTGGCGTAAATTTCCACACTTCCTTTCTGCATTATGTATGTCCCAGAGCGTAGAACGCGACTGAATGTGAGTTCGTCGTCCTTCTTTGTCGGATAAATCGGTCGGTGGCAGATCGACGTTTCGCCGCAACGAAGGAAAGAATTGAAAGCATCGATGGCCCTCGATAATCAAGGAAATACGTCACACGATATGATAATGATAACTGCGAGCGTAATTGTAATAAAGAAGAAAACTGCCCTGGGATAGTTATAAGCTACGGCTGCCATTGCCGCAGCTGGCGACGGCATAAACTGTAGAGATAAATTAGCACAATTAAGTTACTCCATTCGACACCATAGAACTCTGATCTGCATGGCCCCCCTTTCTCGTCACTGGAACAAATATATACGCGTACCTACCTTATATAAAAATTACGATGAAATTACGCGCCACCTTTCTCCCGGGTCTCTATTGCAATTTATATATTCAGAAGCCACCTTACCTAATCGTGTGCTTAATTTCTCTGGCTCGCGTAAAGAAGTACCGAAAATACTAGATTTCACCGCGGAAAGGGATAAATTATTTGCCAGAGGCGTTTTGTATCCATTTATTTGAGCGCTACTTATTTCTTTCGAGAGGAGGGAAATTCAAGCTCCAGAGAACCTTACAAAGGCAAAGTGTTGGATCGCGTGACCGTTTCTTTACTGTAACGAGCAGCAACACTCGCTTTTAAATTATAGCTCCTTTCCACGGAGAAATACTAGGCAATAAAAAATTCATCGTAATTACGCTATTTACTTGGTTCCCGTGCGATTTTTTACTTTTCAAAGATAATCTCAAGTGTCATCCGCAGTCGCTGTGCTTTTAAACCCAATGATCCGAATCCAGTGAATATACATACATACAAAGTTGAAGATCAAGCTGGAGCGGTGCTCACGTATCTGCGTCACGAACGAGCTTTCGTTTAATCGCAAACCTATCGTCGCGCCGGTTGAAAGAGAAGAAGGCTCGAACGTGAATCTAATTTTACGCTGCGCCAGCTTCGATTCTCGTAGCTTCCGCCAGTTTCATCTAATAAACTACGTTTCTCCACCACATTTCATGAATCCCCGACCAGTCGAAACGCAATCGCTAACAATTTCCGCGGTATCAGCCACAAAAGCCCGGTTACAAGCGACAGACCAATTTCCACCGACAAATAAACAGCGACGTACCTAGCTGCAATGTTGGGCATATCGTCGCAAACGCACGAGCAACGGTGCTTGTATGACCCGCGCAACCCACACCGTTCGAGTGGACCGAAATCGCTTCTGGAACTGTCCAGTGGGAATACCGATGACAAAGATCGAGTTTGAAAGCTTTACGAAGGAAAATGCGTAGATGGGCAAGTAGGTAAGTAGGTAAGTACTTACGTGCCAGCAAACACTCGATTCTCTGAAAACGCCTGACGGATTAGATGTGCGCAAGTCTAGAGCACTCTGCGTTACATCATTATTATTCGTTACCTCGGATTACCAGCCTCCTCACCCTTTCTGTTTCAGACAGCAGTTTCAGCTGGAATACCCGCGCTGGCGTTCCACAGGAGCGTTAAACCGTGACATTTTTTACGGAAGATCGTGGAGAAAGGTGGAGGAACGCCTACATTCACGGAATTCCAACCCTCTAGGAAACTGTCAATAGCCGAAATTAAGCGGTGAATAAAGCGCGGGAAACGACGCACGCGGGCGCCGCGCGATCTATAAAACACGCAAAATAACTGGGATAATGCTCCGTTTCGATCCCTTTACGCTTACGCTGTCGTACGAAGCAGAGGAAGAAAGGGTTTGACAGAAAAAAAGTCGGATAATAGGGTTATTATCCGGATTCCAAGGGACCCCGTAAAAATGCTTTTAATTGGTCGTTACCGTGTCTCGTTCGCCACTGCAAAATTACAATAGGACCAACGGAAGGGTAGAAACGGATTTCGGTGGAACTAAGTAGCCAAGTAGCTAAGTAGTTCGCAAGGTTTGAAACGCCTCGCTCGGCTAAACGGTAGGTACACTCGAAGAGCCAATGCCTAGTTCGTTCTCGTATTTTAATCGGGCAGCGAACTGAAAGTAGGGTGGTTGATTATTCGCACTGTTTACCTATTGCCGAATAAATTGCATCGATCCGTGCGCGATCGTTGTTGAAATTGAATCCCTGCGCGGAAAGGGAGTGGTAAGTTAAACTGCTTAAACGAAATGAAGTACCTACATACATATTTTTGTTCTTATTTCTTATTATTTGCTTCCTTGCGTCGATATCGGCACCCGATTTGTCCTCAATAAAAATGGATACCTATCTATGGCAAGGCCTGAACAACGAAACTCGTGTTTCATTAGAATTAAGGGGTCTCCCTAGTGTGACGCCTGGAAAATAGGGCTATATTTGGGAATTTTTTTTAAGGAAATGTACTTGATATTGCAGTTTCAAACTTTGGGGTATTTATTCAGTTACATTTGGGCAATCTACTTAAATTTTTTGAAGCATTGGTGATAATTAAATTTTATGTTAGAAGGATTATAATGAAAAGCTCGCAAATAAACGTCTGCTGCTGGCGATCACGATCACGGCTGTCATGGTTATCGGAAACAAGAAACGCAGTTATTTTCTTAATCTATATGAACGTAGGGTAAAGAAACCAGTAAATGACCGAATTGTTGAATGAGAAGCCCAGTAAATGACCACATATTTTTATTAAGAATTGTACTTATTAATGTTCGTTTAATACGCAAAACTAAAAATATGGAATATTAAAAGTGCAACTACAGTCTATTTATAAAGAAATAGTAATTTGTAAATTTATAATTGACATTTCTTTGCCTAATGGTCATTTACTGGTATGCGGTCAATTACTGGTTGGTTTACCCTAGCTAGGGTTTGAACTAGAACGACAATAGAAAATCAGCAAATAAAAAAATGGCAGCACTTTAAAGGAAAGTTTTCATTTCGCGGCAAAAAAGTGGTCAGTTTTTTGAGCTGCGAAATTCGAATTTTTCATATAATGACTTCATTCTAGTTCAGGTCCTAACAGAGCACGCACTGAATATATATGTTAAGTTTTAAGTCGTTTGGATGAGTAGTTTTTGAGATATCGTGATCGCCGCACAGTGGAGTATTTGGCCTGAAAAGCTGGCCAAAATTCTAGATGCTTTAGAATTTGTTCAAACTTGGTATATAGGGGTTTTTAGGGTCGCTGATTTTGAATCTGATGTCAAAACATCAAAATTCAAAATGACAGCTCCAATATGGCGTCAATAATTGCAGAAAATTGGCCAAAATTATTTTTTGTTGTTTAATGAAAAACAGAAATACTTTATTGGTCTCAAAAAATATATTTGTGTCACAATAAAATAATTCGAGATCAATCAGATGATGATGTCCACGGCTAGCCGTGGAGTATTTGGCCCTAAAAGCTGGGGAAAATTATTTGTTTCGTTTAAATGCAGCCAAATGTAGTTAGAAGTGACGCAATATAATTATTTCATAGAATTTTACAAAAACATGCCCAGGACGTAAAAAAATTTAGAAATAAGTTGATTTATTTACAAGATTTATTTTATTGTGTCATTCCTTGTATTCAGATTTTCGTATTCTGAGTTACATATGTGTCAAGAAATACAATGGTGTCATGTGAGGAAATAGTGTGATCGTTTAATACAGTTAACAATAAAACATAACAAAAAATAAACCTTTACGAAAATCTCTCATCTGTCTCGACTTACTCTGAAATTAAAAGCAGCAACGCTTCAGCTGAAAATGGCTTGGTTTTTTTTTGTATTTTAGGTCGGGAGCTAGTTATTAATGGGTCCGAAGTTAATAATAACCGGTTTAATATATCTCTGTTGCAGGCTTCTCTTGAAAATTTCCTTGCAAAATTCTGTCGGTATAAACGGAAGTGTTTATTCCTGGCTTCAGCAGCTTCCTCTGACAACTGGCCAATCGGTAGCATCGCATGTGAAATTATTGTTTTTCCGTGTATCAAAATTTTATGCATTGTCGGTGACATTGGCTGCCAGCCATACAGTTTTACATAGAGCCTAGCTGTCTCCATTGCATACATTGAAAACTTGTCCATGTCAATTGTGTAGCCACTTGATATCGCTTCTATAATTACTTTTAAGTTGTGGATCAGATCGATATGGATCAGGTCGTTAGAAAGGTAATAATGTGTATCCAAAATGTTTGACTTTATGTCACATCTGTTGGTTTTATACGTTTATTGGCATTACGTGCCTTACTGTAAGGTTCTGGGATTTGCAGACGTTTATGGGTGTTAGTACATAAGCAGATGCATAAAATATTTATAAAATGAATTATGGTTCTGACACTACAAATGATCAGTAAACCATCAACAACGACCAGTGCGTATAGTAATAATAAACTGGTGTAAAAGTACAGTTAGCAGTGGACAAGGCGAACGCAACGCGACATGCCATTTGATTGCTCAGTGCGTTGCGACAAAGAAAATGCTGGGAAAACCAAAATGGCACGAATAGGCAGCCAATCTTTTTTCTATTGTAAAGAGAAACCTTTACTCAATTTAATGACACCAAGAGAAGCACTCGATCGCACACCTAAATATAACAAAATCGTTAATGAAATGTTCAAACTGTAATATACCTCACTGAATTATTCGTCATTTTCAAACATCAATAATCACAAAACGATAGGTAGTAAGAAAGTAAATATCATCTGAAAGTATAGTACATACGTACATGAACGGCTTCTGTAAGAAAAAAATTGACATAATTTGTTTACGACATACAAAAATGACTGTTTAGCGAACGGTGTTTCAGAGACTGATCAAGAGAGAAACGTGTACTAGGAAAACTCTTCACTTCTAACAAATAATAACTCTTTACGAGTGAATAAATGAAAAAAACAATATTGCCAAATTGTTCTTCATACATTCAACTACATCAGGAAAAAAAAAAATTTCAGTTTGGACAAAATTTTTCAAATCGAATTTTGGCCAGCTTTTAGGGCCAAATACTCCACCGTGCGCCGCGCAAAAAATGTCGTTTCGAGTAAAACGCGTTTAAATATTCACTTCTGTTTTACTCCAGAGTCTACGATGCACTGAATCACACCAGCTATAACACTTGGAGGGGCCCATTTAGCACAGAAGGGGACGGTACAGGTAGCCAGGTCATAGGTAACTCTGGAGGTTTTTCAATTCAAAAAGGTGGACCTTCGGTACAACCGTTGAGGGCTTCGATTCATGGCTACGCGCCCGGTCGCGCGCTACCTTTCATAGCTCACCACGTCGCCAAAGTTTCGAATTCAGTTATAATATTTTAGGAATATCTTCTTAAGATGTTGAACTTTCAGAAAACGCAAAAAAAAATCGATTTTTTTTTAACCGTCACACTAGGGAGACCCCTTAAGTACGGGAACCAGCAGAATCCGAATTGCAGGTACCTACACTCGTTCAGACAAAAATGACAGCATGGATAGAAGGAAAGAATAAAATCCAGACGACACGGTCGTGCAGTTTCCAATTTGACAAGGACAAATCGAGTTGCGGTGGCGAGCACGAAATCGGACCAACGCGGCGCGGCGAATGGATATCCGTCGTAATGATGACCGATCGTTCCGGACCCCGTCTTATAAGTTATCTAAGTATCTAATAGCTCCCGACTCTGGCTACGCCATACATTTGTATTCTTCCCTTGCCTCTGAGCAACTTCTCCACGTTAAAATGCATCGCGCATAAACGATTTCCGCCAGACCTGGGCCACTGTTACGACCGTAAAGCGAATTGCTTAAACAACCGGCAGCAGAATAATTGAACGATTTAATTGCATCGCAATGACCGATAATGGAAAAATTGAGATCGTAGCTCGTTACCAGTAGCGCAAAACTAGTAGCGTTATTTGGGGCCTTTAGCCGCCTTTCGTTACATTACATAACCATTTGTACCATTTGTACCATTTTGACGGTGCCGTTGGAATTTCATACCTTCAACGATCGCGTAATGATCCATTGTAGGTACCTATATAATGAGAACGATGATGGTATTCGTACGGAATAACGAGCGTGTGCACGTTTGGACGTTTGAACGTATGAAACGAATGTAACCCCGTAAAAGACAGTTCGTAACCATTCAGCTACGAATACCTACAGACTGTTGCCCCATAGTAGGTAACTCAGCAGTAGTGGTTAGATCGTTAACGAATTATTGTCATTAGTGTCATTGGAGTCGAAGCGGGATAATAAATAGTTAGTCGTGAGTACTGGTACCTACCTATATATGTATTTTTGCCTCAGCGCAGTAACAGAGCGTGCACGGCCGCTCCATACTCGGCTTGTTATAGTTTTGTTGCTTCGTTATATTTATTCGTTAATTTTGAGTATGAGTTTTCGAGAATTAGCCAACTCGAAGTTTAATTAGGTTTTGGCTAATACTCGTTGACCCGATCGTTCCGGCCGCCCCATGAAACAAAAGGGTTTCGCGTTGGAAGAAAATCGAAGCGCACACAACCCCCCGGCTCGCCGCGTCACAGATAATTTACATGGAAATGAGGATCGGCAGCGATTTTACGTCGAACCCAGTAACAGAACTAGCCCGGTGATAGATTGTCCCGCTACCTGACGTCGATCAAGTTTTCTTCTCCGAAACGTGCAGTGGAATTCCCTCTTTCTTCCTTCAAACTTTCGTTTCCCTCTCGATCGAGTCCTGCTTTCCTCCTCCTCCTCCTCCTCCTCCTCCTTCCCCTCCTCGACGGATGTAAATTCCTACCGAACACGTAATCTTCTACGTGTCGAAACACGTGCCACGTTTCACCGTTCTGCTCCATTTTTTCTAACTTTCCACCCACAGTCCGTAGTCTCAGCATAAACCGTCGAGTGTTCTTTTCTGAAACTTCCGATGGGACAGAAGGAGAGAACCTTTGGCGTTTTCTTTTAACGCGATCGTGTAAATACGTGGCGCATAGCGATCAAGGGGAACTTGTCAATAGAATTGATATAACGGAAAGCATCTGCAACGTTTTTGAGCCATACCTAAGTAGATCTGGCTCGATTTCTCGCACCTTCTGTGAGGCGACATTCTCGAGCCAGGTCGGGCGCTACGGCGCGCTAAAATTGCACCATTAATTTAACGAGCAACGCGGCGGCACACGATTCTCGGTAAATTTCAGCTGGGTCATTAAAGCGCCACTTGTATCTCTTGTAATCGTATTATCGAAAAATCTATGGGCTTGAAGATTGCTGGGATCGGCGAGGCTATCGTACGTAGATGCGAGGAGTTTTACCGCTTCTGATGGAGAACGGTGGATAGCGATGAATGATGAATGATGAATGGTGAAGGAAAGATACGCGTCCCGCGATTTTTCACGTCGCATCGTCGCACTCAAGGTCTACAAAGATAAAAGGGTAACTGGGAAATGAAAGAGAAACATGGGCATTTGAGTGTTTACCCGAGGATCAAACAGACTACATTATTCCAATAAACCCGTGAGTATTCATAAAAATATCGGGGCATCGGGCATGTTTTGGAAAGTTTAAGTCGCCGCGCCGGCTATTATTCCAGCTACGAGTAGACGAGCCGGCTGAAAGTTTCTCGATAAATCATCGCGAAAAAGGGAACAGGGTACCTACGAACGGCACGATAGGAGGCGAGCGAACAGGGCGGAGGGAGTTGCGAAACTAATAAATATTAATACCGTATGGAACTTTTTCGGGGCGCTCCTTTGAACGATACTTTATTTTATTTTTTTACAACGGTCTGAGGATGGCGTAGAATGCTATTCCGGTGGAGAGGACAAAGTTCACTCGTAATATATACCGTACACGCAACACCAGGCGTATATGTGATTGTTTTCGAAAACATAGTACGAGTAATTGTCCCGCTCCACGTCCCAGAGGCACTGAAAGCTCCCGTGGATACTTTGATCGAGACGTTGAATGATGCTCACCTGCGCCACTATTTTGTACCTTGCAACAAGGAGAACAAATGTTTTCAACGGATCCATGGATCTATGGAAACCGCATTGTTAACCCGTCCTGCAGCTTTACCTGTCGTAATCTTTCTTGCTGATCGCTCTTTGCAAATCAGACCCGATCTCCATACACAATTTCGCCGACTCGTTAGGATGGTACGAGGTGACCGTGGACAGCTTATTCTCCATCACATTCTCCACGATTTTATCCACCTCTTGGGCCTTGAAACCGCGGAACGATTCGAGCCGATAGGTGTTCTGATACTTGGGAATCTGCTCGCCGTTCACAGAGAAAACATTCCGCCCATTAATCCGCCACTTTTCTCCACAGAATCTAGATCATTCTGATTCGTTCACTGGCATTTCGCCTTGTACTTTTAGCGTACCTTCAATCGGTCTCCGCGTCTATGGAAAAACACGCGGCTCCCGATTGAACCGAGCACGGACATCTTCGACACCAGCTTCCTCCTACTCTAAAAACGTGTAAAAAATTCAGACATGCACATTTTCGGTAGATGCAAGTCGATCGAGTTAACCTAACGTCTCGCGACAAACAGATAATAAAATTATCGTTGGTTAATGGTAGGTACCTCGGAGAACGGTGACATCTTCACGCTGGCCCTCGACAAAGCCGCCACCGACCGAAATCTCGACGGTCGAGCGTCGGTAGATTGCTTGCTTTGCTGCAGTTGGTTCATAATTTCGGAAACGCAAAAATCCTGCCTTTTCTACAGATACGCTTGTCCAGAGTTAGCTACGAGAGAATGAACCAAGACAAAAGTTTCATCTTCTATCTTGTAAATACGATTTCTTATACTCTAAAGTCTAATTGGACATAAAGAACAAACTCAATTTTCTCCGGCTGTTCCTTAGAGGAGGGAACAGCGTGATTGCGATATTGCGATATTGCGATGTTGAGATATTGTGTACAGTTTGTACTGTACAGATTGTTCTGTTGTATGTTGTATGCTTAGAGCATATGTTTATATGCTCTAAGGTTGTATGTGGTATGTGGTATGCATACCTATAATTGGCGCGAAACAAACGACACGTTGGCGTTGCAATGCTTAATCGGTGTCGATTATACAAAGGTTAGGATGAAATTTGCCTGACTGAAATTGCATCTACTTACTCGTATTACTTATATCGATTCCCAATGGGAATGTTTTCGCGGCCCCTGGACAAGTGGGAAAAAGCAGCGACTTGTTCGAGCTCGTTACACTCGCTATCATGGAACCGACAATGGAACTTACCTATGTATGCCGGCTGACTGAGCTGACTCTATCTTCTCGTTTAACAAATTCGCTGAAATACTCGCAGTCCAGGCCGGTGTCGTTCGAAAATCTAGCGCCGGCTGAACTTTTCGGTAACAAACGGCGCGGAACGATCCTCAAAGTACTTATGTATTCGGTTCAGGATATTTCGCAAAAAGTAGGATTTATTGAAAAGGATGGATTCAGGGTGTAATAGAATAAGTTTTTGTAAACTTATGTACATATATTCGACTTCAACTCGTTATCCAGTTACAACAATTTTTACGTGTCAGCAAACGCAAACCTTGGATAGTTTACAATTTACGAGAACTTTTCGAGTGTTACAAGTACTTCTCCGATTCGCTGGCAATGTCGCTCGACACATCGATGGCTGTTGAGATTCATCGATTGTAGCAATTACAAATGATCTCGCTGATTTTTCGTTGAAATTTCGGTGACAGGTTTAGGCGAAAGCATATTTCGAGGCGGATTAAAAGTGTAATACTACACGCAAATCCATATCCCTCGATAAACAGAATATGTAGGTACATACAGAGTTTATAGAGCCGTCACGCGGACATATTACGTACCTACTCGGTGAAACTTTCTGCCGATCGAAAACACAGTTTGCTGCGTTGTTCCCATATTTTATGTACCCAGTAACAAAGCAGTAGCTGTTCGGCGACAGAAAAATTAACTGTACTGTAGGTACCTATTAGGTATACTGGAATGTTTTTTTCAGTTGTCAAAGTAAATCACTCGCAACAACGCGGTCGACGAATAGTTAATCAGACGGAAGACGGTAAACGTCTGATTGAAGCTGTGAGCACGTACATACAGGGGTGCGGTCCCGATGATCGTGGTCAGAGGAGCACCCATCGAACCCAAGGAGATGAGGAGGACGAACCGTTCGCCTGTCCGGTTCCCCATGAATTTACATCAGCAATGTTCCCTTCTCCGTTTCGCGGCGGGCATCTAACAGATGCTCCTTTGGAATTTGCATAAAATGAGACCGTGAACGCGCGACAGTGCCAAAGCGTTCGCAGTGTCCCCGTGCCCGTGGCACGTGTGTGCGCATGCAATAGGCGTAGTCCAACTTGAGAACTGTCCCTTCCATTAGTGGAAAACGTGGACTGGATTTAATAACGATAATCCGATTAAAATTACCTACGTACCACCGACGAATTATCCAACGCAAAGGGTGCAGGATGCGCGATAACGGGGCAACTAAATCACGCGGCGAAGAAACGTCGTTCACCGAAACATCGCGTCCACTAGCAGCAGGATGAGGCTGAATAAGATGGCTCTCCTGTTAACGTTACCGGTGCCACCGTGCTGCATCGCCGCAGGATGTTCGCCTGAAAAGAAACTTGCTTCACGGTCCGATCTATCGCGGCAGCGCCAGCGATTCGGCAGCTGCCAGCATTTCCACGGACCAGGGAAAATTTCCCCTCGCGGTTCTAGCTCGTCCTCGAGATCCCTGGCCACGCCCGATGCGCTGCTTGCGGCTTAATGAGAAAATCGCAACGAGCTTTGCGGAATTATAGAAAGCACAAAGGCAGATTAAATCCATCTTTGCTAGACGTCCCCGTGGTATCGCTGGGATCTCGAGCGATCGAGCTTCCGTTCGAGGATCCATTGAGCGTGTTCTATGTTCTCTGTTCTCTGCTCAAGGCTCAAGTGCTCACCATTCAACACGTGAACCATCACGCTGGCCGGAGCGACTTTGCTCGAGACACACGTGTAATTGCCACTGTCGTTGAGCTGTGCACGCGTTATCAACAGCTTGCTGGTGGTGCCGTTCTTGCCTTTCTCCGTTTCCAGGGAAACACCGCCCCTGTCAACCGTAAAAACGGATTATTACGAAAATGGTTGGGTTTGAAGCAAGACAAGACGCACCTTGGTCCGTCGAAATCGATCATCACGCCGGCCTTGTACCACGTCACGTTGCTCGGAGGAATATCTTGCGCGTCCACGATACATGTCAGACTGATCGTGCTACCCCTCTTCACGTACACTTCCTCGTGGCCCGTTATCTTTGCTTGTACGTCTATTTCGGTACACGCAAAACGGAATGAGTTACTACCGATAATGAAAACTCACACGTGCCTTCACCGTCCTTTAGTGACTTTAGTCCAGACAGACAGACTTTCGACCGATTCGACAAGTTCGGCACGCACCAAGAAGACAGAATTACACAACTTGCTACCTTGCAGTTTAATTACTTTATGTAGTTTGCAAGTAGGATAAGTGGGATTACAGTAGCTGCTTGCGAACGGGTATCAAGCTGTT
Source organism: Andrena bicolor (assembly GCA_960531205.1). NCBI lineage: Eukaryota > Metazoa > Arthropoda > Insecta > Hymenoptera > Andrenidae > Andrena > Andrena bicolor. The sequence goes on from OY482664.1 coordinate 27,283,097, forward strand.
GTGCATTCGCGTGGACAGCGCGAATGCGTTCCAGGATACGTACCTATTGCAACGAACGCCAATCTTTCAAGCGACTAAAGCTTACGACGCTTACGTTATGAAAAAGTGTAATAATTCAAATTCTTGGAGATTCCCCTTTGAAACTATAAATTGCACTCGCAGCCCGATCAACCGTCCGAAACAGAGTAGGTACAGAGATACAGTGGTCCCCGGATTATTGACATGCTTTTTTCCCCGGATCATCGGGAAAGACCTACCCACCCCACAGTTTTGTTTCCTCGGTGCGAGCGAGGGCCTTCAGTCCCGGGTAGACCGCCCGTTGACTGCCGAGAGAAATAAAATCTTCATGTTTTTGATAAAGGTTCATGAAAGTATTGCTAATGGAAAAGGTTCACTTTCTTGGACAGGTATTTGGTAAACTGGATATATGTATATTACACTCCATCCGTAAATGTGGACATTCGCTTTAACTATTCTGTAGGGTGCACATCTATGTAGAATCAATAAGTCGGTCTGCGTGCATTTGCAAAAAGTGAACTGTTTGTGAAATTCGGCGAGTAAATCAGTACTTCTCAGTACAGCAAAGAATATTGAGAACTGAAGACACGTGTTGCCTTATCGCTACAGCAACGGCTCGAGGTCCTGCAGATGATCGCGGATGGTGTTTCATTGAAACAGATATGCAAAGATCATGGCATTAGGCTTACAACGATCTATCGTTTAAAAAATAATTTAGCACAGGTACACCAACGCGCGGACACGTGGAACGACCAAAAACGGAAAGTATCGCGATCTTCAGCAGCCCACAAAATAAAAAATCGTTTGTACACGTGGTTCTTAGAGCGGCGGGCACTGGACGATCGCATCAGTGATGCAATCGTAATGGAAAAGGCTAAACAACTCCATGAGGAATATGGTGCTCCTTCGGCATTTACAGGCTCCAAAGGCTGGTTATGGCGTTTCAAAAATCGCCGTGGCATCCGTTTGATCACTCTGCATGGTGAGAGTGCTGATGCTTACAGAGCGGGAGCAGAGGGGTTCACCAAATATTTTGTGCGTCGCTTAGAAGAGGACGACATAGAGCTGGACAATGTATGCAACATGGATGAAACGGGCCTCATGTGGAAACCTCTTCCTAAAAAGACATTGGTGCATAGAGCGGAAGGAAGAATTTTCGGCAAGAAAGTCAAGAAAGATTGTGTGACAGTGGGGTTTTGCGCAAATGTGACGGGAACGTATAAACTTCCCCCGCTTTTCGTCCATAAATGTGAGAGGCCGAGAGCTCTGAAGTGTTGCCGCAGCCCGCAACCAATTGCCAGTCACCTACGTGAAAAAAGTTTCTAGAGTGGTTCCAAAACTATTTCACGCCAGCCGTTCGACCAAAATGTTCGACCAAATCAATTACAGAACGGTACCAGTGGGAAGGTACTGCTCCCAGTTGATCATTTTCCGGCCTACCAAATACCAAATAATAATCAACTGATGGATCAAAATTTTGAAATCGTTTTCCTTCCCCCGAATACAACGTCCATTCTGCAACCTATGGACCAAGGTATTATCGCCAAATTCAAAACAACTTTTCGACATCGTATGATGAGGTGAATAGTAGAATATCCTCGCGGGGTAACGGACTTTTATCTAAATAATAGCGTGAAGATTTGCGTGGATCTCGTGAAGGAATCATGGGAGCAGGTCACAGCGGCTAACATTCGCAATGCCTGGCGAAAATTATTAGGAAATAGACCCAACGAACTCGTACCACCAATAGAACAGCAATATCAAAGGCCCGATTTCTGTGATATTAAGTACTGCTATGCAAGAAACAATGAAAATACTTGCTGGGAGGTCGCGTGTTTCGCAAAAAGAAGTGCAGGACTGGTTAGCGGTATGCGAAGAAAACGAAACTGCTACGGAAGAGCCACAAATCGAGGAGAATGAAGAACGTCCCCAAGAAAATGCGGCACCTGATCTTGACGATGACGAAATAGATACATATGTACATACAAACACAACAAGAATCTACGTTAATAATACCCAAAAAGATAAGTATGTAGCTAATCGTTTTTAAAATGTATGATATTCCGATCTCTTTATTCCAGTCACAGATAATACTAATGTTCTTACAGTATCAAATGCGGAAGGATCCCTGGGTTAGGATCTACTTTTTTTACATATTTACATATTCAATATCCAAGGAAAGACACATATGACGGACAATCTTCCAATCGGAGTTCCAGATACTACGAGGATTGGCAAATTACTTAGATAATTGCAGAAGAAATGTTCTGAGTTAATTACCAGAAGCGTGCTTTTCCCTTAAATCGGGGAACTGGAATCTAATCGTGTCTTCATAATAAAAAATGGACCGAATTGCTTCGTGTTTGGACTCATTTTCGTCGACATAAACTCATCAATCCATCGGCAGTACTCCCATCAAACTGTAATCAGTAATGTGAAAATTTTCATATTCAATACTGAATATCAATTCACCGTCGACCGAAGGTCTCCCGCTGGTGCGCTATTTCACTCACTCTCGATTTACGTCGTTCAGTCTCCTTGTCAGACGTTCAGGCGAGGGCCCTGACAAGGGTCAGTTTATTAGGCTATCTTTCTCGATACTGCGGGGACCACTGTACCTATGCGCAGAGCATTCTTCGTGAAAAATTTACGTAAACTCGCAGCTCGCAGATTACTGAGGCCCAAACCGACAGAAACTCACCCAAAACTTTCAATGTAACCGCCCTATATATCTTGGGCTCTGTATTAACTTGACACTCGTAAATGCCGGCATCACGTGATTGCACGAAATCTACTCGCAGATTCCAGTCGTCGTTCTTTGGATCACCGACTATCGTAAATCTTGCGTCACTCGTGTAAGTCACAGACATGGACGTTAAGATGTGTAAGTCCCTTTTCCGGATCCAAGACACCTGCTTATATTTTTCACAAATTCCGCGTCAGATAGGTACGCAATATTTTTCACATACGGAATTACGAATTACAAATCAGCCGTTGAAAACGCTCCACACCGTCCAAGTACTTGTTTACACACGGAATCAAAATCCTAGATGACAAATCGACTCTGGCTCGGCCGCACGATTATTTACAATTTACATCCTACATACTTAGGTACGAGTAGGTACATTCGCGTAAAGTTGCGTTTTAATTTTTCATCGTTTGCCCCATAAATAAAAGGAATCAACACAGTTACACCATCTCGTTACACAGTTGGGTAGGGGTAGGAGGAAGATTGCGAAATTGTAATCTGGAGGAAATCCAATTGCAGGTAGAGTACATACTACATACGCGCGCTTACGAAGCTAAAATTCTTTTCTTAACATTCGATTCGGAATCGTGTGGAAAGTTTCCAAGGAAATTGCAAACTCACGGTTCTGTTCCCCAAGTTCTTAACCCGGCACAACAGCACGACAGATTGCCCCACAACGGCGGTCACTTTTTGGGCCGTGTCTTTATAAAAGTACGTCCTCTTCGACCCTCGATGCGAGCGTTCCCCTTTATCGAGCTTTTCCTCGTCGACACGTTGTACCGCTGAAATTTACCCATCGCGGGAAACCTGTGACTATTCTTCGCAATCATGTCTATGTATCCAGGTTTCTCAACGGCACGAAGGAAAGCGAAAGAAAACCAAACGAAACGATCCAACCTATCCTATTTTCATCGAGCTTACGGCAAAATATCGTCCGCGAATTTAAGAATTACAAGAGTTTCCGAAAACTCGTACGCGGTACAAACGGCAAGTTTAAATACTTAATTAAAAGGCAAAAGTGATTGAACCGATGGACTAAACGATGTTGTGGACCATCGCACATTTCTATCGAATCCTGTTCTCTAGTATTCGTAAATAAGCCGTCATGATTCGCGATAGCCGTTTACATAGATACCAACAGGGCAGTAAACAGGTTTGTAGGCTTTGAGAGTGGTTCTACCTACATAGATTCCAGTGACCGGACGACGGTTCGACGTGTAACAGGTACCCGATTCCAAGCAGTAGAAGGCCCATGCCGTGGAACGGTGCCATTCTCTCTCTTTACGTGCGAGACTCTTTCATCTTCAATCACCAGCCTTATCCCTGCCTTCGAAATTCTCCGAGCTCTCGAAAATCTGTCGGCAGTTTCACCCTGGCATCATCCCTTCGCGATTATCATTCCTCGCCCTCCATCTGAAGAACAATTCCTTCGAGATACGCGTGTAGTCGATCCTTTCTCCGGGAACAAACCAAACGAATTTCCACTCATAAAGTTTAAAGGAGCAACGCTATACATTTTCGAAAAATTTCGTCACAACAATCCCGATCATTGACATGCAATCGAATCTTGGATGAAAATAAAAGGACGCGTTATTCAACGCGGCACCTTCAACGGGGATCAATTTCCGATGCAAACATAAACTTGTGCGTTAGCGAAAGTTACGCATCCCCGGGGGTTACTACTTTCATCACTGTTGTAATCGTGGAAATCCTGCAGCGTGGTCCGGCAACGAAAAGAAAAATGATAAAGAAACAACTCCGAGAACAGTGCGCTTCGATAGCGTTCCGAATACTGAATCGCTGAAAGGCACCTCCTGTTGGAGGAGATGAAAGAAAAACGACCAAATCAGGACGCAGTGGCGCCGCGTCGCGACGACAACTCGCTCTTCGTAGGAGCAAGATACCCTTATTTAACGTGGCTCTTTGCCACGAGTTCCTCCCCAAATGATTCCGCTAAATTTTATTCCAAACCACTGAAAGTACCTACACGGCTGCTCGATCAGAAGGGTTCAAATAATCCAAATCATATTGTAGGTTGAAAAATAATATATTCAAATACACAATATTTTAACAATTGCCGTATAAATTGTGTAGGAAAACGTCTGCATAAAGTGATTATAGACGGTACGTAGAAAAAATAAACTTCAAACGTCACCTCCAAACATAGGAGATACGCCCCCTGATCTTATAATTCTTATAAATGGTTACGTACCTATATATATATGAATAATAGTTTTATTGTATATAGTATAAAATATGAGAAACTTTGTACGCTGTAACGATTATGCGTTGAGACGGCGGTAGCACCCAAAGTTGAAGAATACCACGTCGACCTATCGCTACTGGAATGGAGCAAGAGTTTGCTTAATTTCTTAAAAAATCTCCTTTTGTACCACCAGTTTTTGAAATTAATTCTATATCGGTAATTCTCATGGACTTGGGGGAAGCCGCGTATTTACACATATCATAAATGGTTAATGCCGCGATACTTACGGCCGTTAAAGCTTCCATTTCAACTCCGGTTTTACCAGTACACCTGACTTCTCCAGTGATCTCTATTCGATGAGACTCTGGCTCTAGGCGTAGCTGTACGTTCACGTATGATAACGAAAGTGGATGACACAATGGTATCAAATCGCAAGTACGTTTCGCTGCCATAATACCTGCTAATTGTGCCACGGAGAACACATCTCCCTTTTTCACGTTGTTCTCGGCTATTAATTTACTTATAATCGAATCGACCTGCACGATTCCTCTAGCTGTCGCGACTCGTCTGCTTTCTTTCTTCGTGCCGACATCTACCATGCTCGCTTTGCCGCTTTTATCCACATGCGATAACGAGCAGAATCTTCTAATACTCGCATAATTCGTTACGTACGTATTTCGCGCGCTCTTTCGCCAATCTTTAGCACCTGCGGCAAGTATTCCTCTCTTTCCAACTGTAAGCACAAGTAAGAAAAATTTAGATTATTCAAACTGTTCGTTAGTGGCGATAAGTAGATTGAGCGATAACGTTTCTACGTAATTTCGAGTAAGGAATACTTTACAGTTTAGACTTTACATTAACCACCGATCAGTATCATTGGCCTGTTTTCCAACTGGGATAGATTGAACATTCCTGAAACATACGCATTATCAGGAACATATAAACGTTATCGCTTCAGAGGGATGTGATCGTGTGCGTGTAGTTCACTGCTTTTATATGCAAGATAATCTTCTACGATACATACTTGCGCATCGGAGATAAACCATACCTGCATGCTGTTTCTTTTTACGTCGTACTGCAATGCCGATCATTTCTCTCAAATCATCGTCGGAGGCCCCATTGCGCAAAGCATCTCGAAGAGATACTTCGCCTTTGCCCTCAAACAAGCAGACCTTCAAATTTCCATCTGCCGTTATTCTCAACCGATTACACGAGCTACAAAAGTGCTGACTCATTGACGTAATAAATCCGATTTGCCCTGCAAATCCAGGGACACGATATGCCTATTACAAAGGGATAGCATTCTCTTAGTGACACGCAAGCAAAGAAAAGTTCTATTCGTTATATAAGTGTAGTCTCAAGTACTACGCACTTTCGACGTATCGTTGTATTCGTTTGAAAAACGTTGCAGGTCGGGATATACCTCTCTAATCATTTTTTTCATAGTATCAAAAGAAATCATTTTATTCTCATTCCACTCGTTCCCTTGGAAAGGCATATATTCGATGAAGCGTACGTCAACTGGACGATCTTTAGTTAAGCCGACAAAATCACTTAACTCGTCGTCGTTAAAACCTTTCATTACCACACAGTTCACCTTTAAAACGGATAGCACGACGAATCATTTATTCCTACGAATTTCACTCCATGCAAAATCGAACACTTTTTCGAGTAACATTTCACATTTAGGTGAAACTTGGATATGTTGTAGTTTTTAGGAATATATAAACATTTCTCGAAGGATTTTTCAAAATGTCGAAATTCTTTTTCAGTGAAATAATTTTTATTAGTTAGGTCCTCTTATGTTTTCTCATTGTAAACACCCAAATGCTCATTTTGGTAAGTTTGTTAGTTCAACAGTTATAATTTTTTGAAAAAAGTTAACACTACATTTCAAGGAGCTGTAAGATCCAGAATTTTCAACATTTTCAAAAATCCTTCGAGGTATGTTTATATATCCCTAAAGACTACATCGTATCCAAGTTTCACCTAAATCTGAAATTTTGCTCGGAAAAGTGTCTGCATGGAATGACCCTTTCACATCTTCTCACCTTTACGGGATTATAACCTAGTTGAATGGCTAGATCTATCGCACCCATGACTCTTGACCAACCTTTCCTACGGGTGAACCGCTCAAAACGATCTTCTCTTAATGTATCCAACGAAATGTTTATTGCGTCCAATCCCGCCCGTTGGAGAGCCGGTAATTGACGGATTAATGTTAAACCATTGGTGGTAATCGCAATTTGCCTCAAACCATGCAACTGCTTCAGACCAGCTGTGGTAATAAATTCTTATTGTACTAAAATGCATTTTCTGCTAGAGTTAAAAGTATTTACCAATAATATCGACGATATCCTTTCGTACGGTTGGTTCACCACCTGTTAAACGTATTTTATCTACACCCTCCTTGACAAATAATTGGGCTATTTTCATTATTTCATCTGTTCTTAAAATACCATCACTTTTTGTCAACTTAACTCCTTCCGATGGCATACAGTATAAACCTAAAAGACCAAGCATATATGAAATCTACCTATTTAACATTGTAAAAGATCGTTTACGATTGCTTACATCGAAGATTACAACGTTCAGTGACTGAAATGCGTAAATAAGTATGATGCCGTCCAAAAGAATCTGTGAGCACGTCATTGCTACTGCTTTCATTTAGTAACTCCCTAAACTTTTGCACCTGCAATAAATACGCGCGCAGCGTGTTTATGTTTCGTAAATATTGCTTTTCAAGCTAGTATACAGGAAATACGAAAGAACACCTACTCGGGACGACGTATTCGATGCAACGGATGTTTCCGTAGACAAATACACAGCGCCAACGACTGATTTAATATTAATCTTGCGAAACATTTAATGAAGATTCGTGGTACACGTAACCTCTATGTTTGACAGGAAATGTTTTATTTTTCTGTGGAGAAAGTGATAAATAGTGTTCTATAATAAGTATATAGATATTTCCTCAAGATGGAGGTCGCCTCGTTATATGTACTTACCTATTAAGTAGTTTCGTTAGTACTGTGCTATGCGATCATCGTTCCTTGACGTCCCTGAGCTTGTCACGCTTGTCAAAACCTATTATCGCGATAACTCCTATCAATTTTGCGTTGCGAGTGCTTCTTCCTGGCCAATCACTGGTCATGACTGGACAATCCATAGCGATTGATAAAGATACTGCGCTGCGCAACTGCTATCTCGAAGTCATCTCTTTTCTCTTAACAATCACAGCTTTCCATTTTCAACATTGTCATTCGTTTCCTAGCTTCAGCGTTCTTTCACGCTGTATATTCAATCAATACTGGCCGATACCGCGACCAAACCGCGACATCGTCTGGCTGCACTCTGCGCGATGCTTTTATAAATTAATTAATTAAAATACCCCGCGAAATTTATAACTCGTGGGCGCTACAGTGGCCCGTCTTGCCATCTAGTGACGACACTGCTGAACAAAGCTGCCCCTGGCATACGGATAACCACGGATAACTTCAAATAGCTGCGGATAACGGAAACATGACGGAAAACGGAAACCAAAATTGTACAAGCGTGCAGTTGCGTTACTTAGTTGCGTATCTTCAGGGTCGGTTGGCTTTATGAGAATTATATGAGGTTATGTAGTTGATTTTGATAATACGTTGATGTTATGTTAACATACATTACGTTAGCAACAGAAATTTAAGGAGATATGTCTTTATTTCCGGCCTATTCCGTTGAAAAAACTAAATCCTCGACTGCAGGAGATGAGCCGACAAGTTGGCTAGCCAATTCTAGTTATCTGCAACGAATTTCGTCTAATAAACTTGCTCGTCGCTCTTCAGAATCTTCGGATGGAATTGTAAGTGAAATTCCTTATCCGAATAATGATACTCCTTCGCGCGATGATACTCCTTCGTTAAGCGAAAAGAGACCCATACCGGAGGAAAGGAAAAGATTCAGACACACGAGAAGACGGGAAAAAGAGAAAAGAAAATATGCACGCAAACCGCTGGCAAAACCACAATACAAACAAGAAGTGGAAAATGTGTATTTCGAAGACAAATTTAGAGACAAGGGAAATGCCACTGTAAATACGCTCTGTTCCAGAGTAAGACCGCATTACGACGTTAAAACGCATTCCCTTGGTTTTGTTTTGTACAAGCAACCAAAGAAGGGCACCTGCGAAAGATATTATGTAAGAAATATCGATGCCATAGGCAGCAAAAAGGGAAGAGACAATGTTATTAGAAGAGAAACAGCTAGCAATTCGGCTAAGGAAGATGAAGACACCCCTTCGTGGAGCACTAATTTTGAACAACTACAGAGAAACAAAATTAAAGAACATAACCAGAAATTAACCGACCATCCAAATAACATTAAATTATGGATCGAATATATAGAATTTCAGGTGAGCCATGCTTCATAAGCGTTGTTAATATTTCTTACGTAAGGTACATCTTATTTACAGGATGCATTAGAGTACTTTCAAAGATATAAAACTGTGAAAGATGTACATCGAGCAACAACATTAAAAAAATTATCTATAGTTGAAAAAGCTATGGAGAAAAATTCAGATTCTATGGAGTTATTAAGATTAAAATTGTCTTTTATGGGAGAACTGTTGCCTGGCGATGAATTTTCCAAACAGCTTGAAACGTTAGTTAACAAGGACTCTGGAAACACTATTTTATGGCAAGAGTTTATCATGACCGTACAAGCTTCGGTAGCAATGTGCACAGTACCAAAAGTTTTAGATTTGTATTCCAAATGCTTTTGTATTTTAAAACATAAAGCCAGGACAAATCCGCGTATGTACGACCAACGATTATTAGGTATCTAAGAAATTGTCTTTCACTTTCCATTAAAACAATTTACATGATAATATCTAGCTTAATAATGTAGAGATGCTGTACTGGTGTCTAACGTTTCTGAGGCATACCGGACTTTGGGAACAAATGTGGGAAACGATACGTTTGAATCTTACTCTGAATCTTAGTTTAAGCAAGGAAAGCCTATCTTTTCAAAGAACGATAGATGAAAAGAAACTGAGTAAATAGTACAGTAATTAATAGCAGATAAGAAGCAACATTTCTAATGGCAATATTAATATTAATTTAAGTTTAATTTAAAGTTGGAATGGAAGAAGTAATACTAATGTCAAGATTACCGCTCAATCAATTGTGGCAAAGAACAGAATCATTGAGAGAAAATTGTCATTGGATCAGCGTCAGCAGAGACGAATTAGAATTAGTTGGTGATTCTCGAAGATTCGTCCTACCCGATGATGTTGCGGATTTTGTGCATCCAATACTTTCACGAAATTTGAATTTTCGAATGGCAATTCATGCGTTACTTTTACTGAAAATACCACTTCTACCTACTCGAGACCACACATTACAAGTAGTATATCAAGATACGCAACATTTAAACGAATTATTCACAATCAGCCTTCCCATTAAAAAATGCAGTTTAATTGTATTCTATTTCCAGGTGTTATCCTTAAAAGAATTTCAATGGGGAGTAGAAAGTTCGGAAGTGTTACTTCCTTTCGCTTATCCGGCAGTAGGTGAAATGACTAGTCATAGCGAAAGGAAAGAGTTATTGACCGGTATACTCGAAGGACGTTTAACGTCAGGTCCTCAATATCTGACGTTCCATCCTGCACAGGAGTCGTACTTGGATTTCATACGCGAAATGTTTTTCACAATCGCCGAAAATTTACCTCCTCTGCAACGTACTAGTATATACCTTTGGTGGTTAAGATTTGAAAGAATGCTTATTTTTCTTCACAAAGACGACCCTTTAAAATGCGACACTAAGTATGATTATTTCTTATCTCACTGTTCATAATTCGTAACTTTAGGTGATTGTACATTACCTACTTCTTCCAGGGGAAAGAAACTAAAGGCAATGTTAAAGGAATTCTTGAAAAAGGAGGAAAACAGGAATAACTTGCACTTCTATAAAGAATATGCATTAATAGAAAAGGAAATGGGAAAATTCGATAATTGCGTGAATATTTTGGAAACGGCAATTCAGTCCCAAGGTGCCTGCCCCTCTGTTATTGCTAATTTAGAGGAAAGAGCAGCACTTCTCAGCCTATATCGAACGTTTATCGAAACATTACTTAATTCTGATACGTACCAAGAAACGAATAACCTACGGATATTGAATGTTCTTGGACAAATGGTACCTATGGTAGATGAAACTACTAATTGTCAACTGCTATTTGTCGAGGAATATTTGGAAGATTGCGTGAAAGGCTTCTTACAAGAAGTTGCCGTGGAAGATGATAAGGATACGTATTTACTACCCAATTTGAAGTGCGATACGATTGCATGCTATGCATATCTCTTCTATATACGAGATTCCGATATTGGCAAAGTAACGAACATTTTTGTAAAATGTCTAAATCATTACAAAGAGTGTCATCATATACAGGTATTATATTTTATTTGTCAGGTTTAAGCTAGATATTTGATTAGACATTTCTACATCTATTCCAGGAAATATTATATGAAAGTAAAATTGCACTTTTACAACTACATTGCAAGCAGACTCAGGAGACAAGTATTTTAAAGAGAGCGTTGGATGATATGTTAAATTTATATCCAAATAACTTTTTTGCTCTTTCAGTATTCGCGTGCATAGAGGTAAAGATAATAAGAGCATCCAGGGGAATAATCTCCAAACTGTAATGTAGAAAATTTTAATTCTAATATTTATTTAACAGAGCGAGTTACCAATATGGAAATTTAATAGTCAAAAGACCGATCTTGATTTGTGGAAAGCGGTTGCTATGTGTCTAGCGAGTCGTAAACGTATCCATTTGTTAAGACAGCTGAAAGATTCTGTCAGCACGGATGCAGCAATAAATAAATTGCTGCATTTTCATCAAACACTCGCAAGGTATATATCCAATGGAATTCCCTCGATGCTTTGCACTAGGCGTAAGCGTAAAGCCATTTGTCATTTTACAGAATACCTACAACTAGGTGTTGCCCATTGCTGTGGAGATTGTACATGCTCCTTCTCAGAGAATATAATTTGTGCGAAAAGAAAGGGGAAGAAGTGTATCATGAAAGCGTTACGCGGTGTCCTTGGGCCAGAAGCATATATATCGATGCAGCTGAAGTTGCTCCTCAGCTTCTTACACAGGTTCAAGATGTAATACGTGAAAAAGAATTGAGAATGCATGTTACCCCTGAAGAATTGAACATCTTACGTGGTTAATTTCGATTACAATGTAAACGAATGTAAACGGTACATACATACTATGTAAATAACAAGTATTCATATTTTTATATTTCTTTGTCACATTTATGTAATAGATATTTTAATCACTAACTACCGAATAAATTTTTTTCTGTATATTTAGATAAGCTGTTATCGTTGCTGCTTGTAATTTTATTCACAAAGAAGAAATAAATCCATTTATAAGAACGCCGGCGAGTAACCTGCAATGTTTTCTGTTAAACAGGACAGGATACCGAAACAGGTGACACATTAAGTAACTTCGCTTGTGCAAGATAAGATTGCGGTTAGAAATACGAGTGGCTAAATGGATTTGAATCTTTCTACAATATACGTGTAATTCCAGTATGGGTGTACCTACTTAGCGGAAGTGTAATATAGTGGTTGATCGCTGATTTTCCTGCGATATGTCAATCTTAATTAAAAATTATAGGTTAAGTGGATCGAAGTAATTCGTAATAATATGTAACACGAATCTCTGTCTGTATGTAATTTTATTTACATTTCTCTGATTCAGATCTTGAATCTTCTTTATCTATTAAATATGTACTTATAACTTATAAGTATGTAATATGTATAATGAGGTGCTGGCATACAAAGAAAAAGGGATATAAAAATTTTCAGTTGTAAATTATATAAATTTACTAGCGAAGTTACTTCGATATGGATTTGAAAGCTGTTGTTGTCTCCGGAGAAGCACCAGAATCCGACGATGACAGCGCAAACATTGTCAGTGTACGTTGCTTCCATATTTTTTTCACAACTTTCGATTGATTTACATTTTAAAAAAAAGAAGCTCGCAAAGTAAGTTATTACACTTTACACAGGCTATGGGATTCCCCTCTCTGCGAACTCCTAACTACTGTGGTACTATCATTTCCGGCGAAGCTCCTGAATCTGATGATGGTAAAGTTCCGTTTACGATCTTACTTGTTACGATGATATAAAAGATATCATAATTTACTTTAATCTTCATCAGATGGAACAAGTTTGAGCAGCGTCAGCGGAGCGGTTGACGCTATGGCTTGCATGCCATATACAGACATCAAAATACCAAAATCAAAGAAAAGTTCTATACGATATAACAGTTTGCTACATAAAAAATTACGTAAGTTTCAACTTTTACTTTGGGAAGGATAAAGCAGTTTGATTTTTGGTAACATTGTTTTATTAACGCTATAATAGTACAATATGCATATCTATTGCTAAAGTATTACCTAATAATTCTGACACAGAAAAATTGGCAATAACATAATTGTTCGAGTAATATTAATCTCTATCAGACTGAGACTCATTTCATTTCACCTAAAATTTCAATTATTTAAAAGCATTCCGTAGTTTGAGTATTTTATAGGTATTATATAAACGATATTCTAGCACATAAGTTGTTTAAGAAATGGTACTTAACATTTCAATTGACACATCTCGTAATGGAATAGATGAATGCAATGAAACTTTGGATAAAGATCTTATGCAAATGACCGAAGGAACGATCTGCACTGCTGTTCAAGAATTATCAGGTGTCAATCGACAATTGCTCAGATGCGAATTTATTCTTCAAGAGGCTGTCTGTCAATTGCGTAGTGCCTGCAATCGAACAAAGGAAGCTTCGAATGCTTTGCATCAGATCATAGATGCCAATTTTCTGCACTCCATTAAAACCTAATTTACTTAAATGTACAAGATAGTTATTGAAATATGTGTAATGGACGTAAGATGATGATAATGAATAATAAAAACAATAATACTGTCTTAATGTCAATACAACAGATATCAGTTCAGGTCTAGAAAACTGTATTTATAAAAAAGGAAAGAAAAAAGGAATGGAGTCTTTAAAGGATTCAGTGGATTGGATGTTATTGAGCATTAGTTCCTCTCTTTAATTGGCAGTTCTATTAAATCTATCAACTGTTTCCTAGCACATCGTAAAATTCAAATAAAATATTCCTTTCGGCGTATGAGAAAAGAAGATCATTAAAAATTACATACAGAAGAAATTCGATTACTGTGACGCATTATTATCAAATACGTTTATGGTGATCGTTGCATTTTAAATATCCAAATGACGGTAAATGTAAACGTTACTTTGCTGTACCTATACAGACGTTAAAGTATATATCAAAGAATGTCACGATATTCTATTTTTAGTGTTTCTGCAAAGAATAAACATAAGCGTGAAATTTGCTGATTTGAACTTTTTTCCTTGATAATCATCATTACATATTTAGATGTTAAACGTTGAATTAATATTCTAGGTTTTTCAAAATATTAAGGAATTGGCGTGTCTGCCTATAATTAATAAGTAAAGAAAGATTTAACGATGTAAAGCTTAATTTTGCGTATGCATAATCTTTTCAGAAACACCTGCGCATTTCCTTCTTTTTCTGCAGTTTTTTTTTCTTATCAAATGCATAACTTTGGTATCAAAGGGCTGATATTGTTTTCTCCTATTACAATGCTAAATTTAGTGTGTAATGAACTGGTGATTGTAATGGGGATGCACTCTTTCTCTATAAATTCAGTCTTAAACATTTCTTCGATCTTCGTTGAACTAAAGCTTGGTATAATTATAATATATCTACGTAGAAAAGTTGATAAACCAAACGTGTCGTCCTTCTGCTAATATTGATATGACAACATCGTGACGGAATGTTTTCTTTGACATGATATTTTCTATATAAATTTTCTTTATGTAATACACTCAGATTATGTAGTGGCTAAATTGCATGTATTACAACTATGCATGTGTATTTAAGACTTGATTTTGCAGGAAAGCAATCCCTTATGCCACGTTCTACAAAATCAATATTAACGCTAAAGCATATCTGTGTGCATTTTCATCTGATTTGCACAAAACAAAGGAGGACTAGAAAATAAGTTGCTATCAACGAAAGGTACAACTAGATATTATCATCATAGTATTAACTTATAATATGGACAAGCATTAACTTTCAATGTATGTACGTCTTTTTGGCTAATAAAGTTTAACATTCACGTATTCGGTAGATACTTGCAAATACTTGAGAAACAACCATTGTTTGTCCATCCATCGAGATTGGGAATGCATCGATTCCCTATACATGTTTTTTCGCCATTGCAATACGCCATCCTTTGAAATTCTATGTGAAAGAATTTCAAGGTTCTTATCATTCGAGGTGACGTAGACATTCAGTTGTCATGAATAGTGTGATGGTAAGAAGATGGGCTCAATTCCAGAAAAGGATTAAAGTTTGTTGTAGTTGGCGACCTTTATAAAATATGCGACGTCGCACTCGATACATATTAGCCAATGTGAGGGCGCCCACCCCCCACATGGCCTACGCTCGCTCCATCTCTCCACCGCTTGCATACATCTGAAGGAGAGCCATCGACTCTTGCGCTTGTCGTTTTTCAGCCAAAAATCTACCTGAGGCCTCTTTCAATTGTTCCAAGAAGATTCTAAAGTAATTAAGTAATTAAATAAGCGATAAATCTGTACCTCCTATAATTAGAAATTAACTTTAAGGCTTTACATACCTGTCAGGCACTATATCAGCTAAGCTGTCTGGGTCCATATCACTGAGCAATTCTAAATCATTTCCACCGAGTAACGATATATGTGAGGGATCCCCGTGCAGTGACGAGAGTAATGGTTCTATCGGTGGCCGACGCCTTCTGATTTCGTCTCCCCTCAATCCACTTCCTATGTTATCTACATCGTCTACCACAATGTAACGAGAAGCAGCTTTACTACTTCCCGCTGCCACCCACTTTTGTTCTCCGTGTAAAACCATTAAACTAGTGTTCCTTTCTAAGGTCGCGAAATATTCCTCGTCGTCTACTTCGGTGCCTATAGCAGAAATAGCAAATCATCTGGAGTATACATTAATTTATTTGTCTATTAGCTGTAAAAATATTGCCTTACCATCTTGTTCTAAGACAATTGTGAGTTTCGCATCCAAAGGCAAAGATAAGCGACTTCTTGCGATGCTAGTCAATTCTTTCAGAGACGAAGCAGTGATTCCCTTTCGTTTTTCCCTGGCATGATCGACAATTTTATACGGATTACCCAATCCTTGCGATATTCCTGTTGTTTCTGACATATTGCTTGAAAGTGCCAAACAAAGAAGAACAAGATGAAAACTGCTCACCGAGAGGTCTACGCCCCTCTAATTGGATCGGAGGTATTAAATTTACGTTGTTAAGGGTACAGTTTCTTGAGACAAGTCAACTCCTACCAAGGCCAGATTATCGTTGCACATTGGTTTATCAATGCTACTGTTTATCTTTAAATTAAATGGCACATCCAAGATTCGCATTTAAATGAATTAACAACTAAATATACTATCGCGATTAACTCGCCACTAAACACTGTTGATCTTTGTTAAATTTTCGTTACAAAAGCGTCTGTGGCGATTCTTAAAACACTAGGTAAGTACTGTAGCGATGATTCGGATATAAAATAGTACGGTTGAGATGTAATTAAGAAAAGGCAGTGTTTTGGAGTGCATTAGGTTTTCCGTTCTTACGAGGATTCTACTACGATTATTAACAATTAATATGGAAGAATAAAAAGACTCGGAAACGTTAAAAGACGAGTTACGCGTCAAGTGACTGAACTGACCGTATGTCAACTCAACACTGGGTCAATGGTGCAACTACCCCTCCTATTTATGTTCTCTGTAGCTGTAACCTACTGTGCAGCGTGCAGTGTGCACTGTCACTGTGTATGGCACGGCCGATTGCCCGCTGCCGAGAGCCGAGAGATACCCTCCTGCTTCCATGCTATTCCCACCCACCCAACATGGCACCCACACCACACAGCACAGAAATCAATAACCCACCCGACTCTAGTAATCATTTTTTTCTTTTTTATTACAACCAGGCGAATTGTTTGTTTACCAAACGCCAATGCCCTTAACAGAAATTCGATGTAACGGACTCGATAAATGCGAGGTAAAGTTAGGGTACGTGTTCCGATTACGGTGCTTTGACGCCGACTTGTTCACGAAGGAATTAATTACTAATTTCTCTTACTTTAATTTTGCTTGGTGAAAATTTATCTTGGTTTTTTCAACCTTTCTCTCTATTAAGGTATTTTTTTTTTATTAAATATGTTAATTTTTCATATTTTTTTAATTGAAATAACAATACATGTTTTTGTCCCAATTACCGTGCCCTGAAAAGTCCGTTGTCAGTGTTACGATGCCCTTTTTTGAATAGCGTTCGCGCGGTTAGGTTATGTTAGGGTATGTCTTCGAACTTCGAACTATTCAAAACATTTTTTTCTCTACGAGAGGTGTTTGTATGTAATTTTAATATTACCTTTTCATTACAAAAGCAAAATATGCAAATATAAATTTCTGTTCACCCGTTCTGAGAAACGAAAGTAAGGTTAGATTTAGCAGTTACAGAGGGAGCCAGTTGGCGCCGAGGGAGCACGGTAATAGGGACAAGCGTTAATTTCCTGTCCCTATTACTGCCTTCACTTTAGAAAATGCAAAATCGTTTCAAGTGCTCATTTTCATCTTTTTTCATAAAATTGGAACCTTTTATGATATAATTAACACTTTACATAAGTGCAAATCATGATAATTATCAATTTATTTCCGTTTGTAAAATACGTGTTCGTTACCGTTTTCGGGAAAGATTTGGGTAAACCATCGAATGTTTTTTACTATGATTTCATTGTTTAAGAATGCAACCTTCTTGTTTGTACTTAAGAAAAATTCTTTTCCTATTTATTTATACGAGTTTTTTTTCTAAGGTATGTACACTAGGCGGCAAAATCGGCTTCCCTCCGGAAATTTGGCAACGTTGCATGTCACTAGAATTACTGAGTTATGCCTAGTGAGATGCAACGTTGCCAAATGTCCGAAGGGAAGCCGATTTTGGCCCTTAGTGTACCGTAATCGTGACATGTATACCCCAGATAGCACAGGACGTTTTAAAAACGTCCATTTTACGTCCATTTTACGTCTGAACGTCCACGGCTTGATTTGTGAAAATGGACGTTCTTAAAACGTTTTCTGGACCTTTTCTGGACTTTTTATGGACGTTTTAAAAACGTACTTTACGGACGTTTTAAAGATAGCCATGTTTGAAGCGTTTCAAACCGTTTCTCGGAGTGTGGTATGAAGTAGCGTGTTAAAGAAAAAGTTATTAAGAACAATGGTTCAGTCACGGCCGTCGGCCGTGGTTCAGTGCATCGTGCCTTTGTGCAAAAACAGATCAGATTCTGAAAATTGGAAGAAAAGGAATGATGGTAACAGTAACAAGCAGAAAGTTACTTCCCTGATAACCAGATCTGGCGGCAGGATCTGCCGGCAGCTGCGGCGCAACCTACGTCCGCATTCGACTACGGATCTGCCGGCAGGCCCTGCCGGGCAGAGCCTGCCGGCAGACGGACGGCAGATCGACGGCAGATCCTGCCGTTCGCCTGACACGTATAACAGCGCCATCTGAGGGTCAGAATTGGCATCCAGACAAATCATCCCGACGTATCCAGAAGGCAAACGTAATTATGGAATTGAATACTTTACAAATTATCTACGTCGCGGAAATCGAGAGTTACATTATGTGTAAGACAGCAAAATAGGGTTATGCGCGAAGTGCGAATATTTAGCGACTTGTTTTGTAAATAATAATTTAACACATGTTTTCTTATAAATATTAATGTTCGCAGGAGCATGCATGATTGCTTAGGGTGTGTGCTGTGCGGAGATGGAGCTGAAGTAAGTATCGCATGTATCCTGTTTATTCATACGTTACGTTTAATTTTTTACTAATGTTCTATTTGTTTTCAGCGCAAACACAACAGGGAATATGATGATTCTACACAAAAAAGAAGTCGAAGATATTAAATAAAAGATCTGATGTCACCCCTACTACGCACCACTGGTTAAGGGACGTACTGTATATTGATTTGTTAATGTAAATATTGAAAGTTCCTCTTTGGATTTATATGCGCTACGTATATTATTTTGTAAGAATTGTAATCACACTGTAATCACATATTATTAAAGAAAAATAAATAAATACTTTTTTGAAATAAATACAATTAATTATTTAATAAATTGCAATATCTCCTTGATAGTTATGTAAGGGTAGGGATACACCTGTAGGGGCGGCCGTGTGACGTCACGCGTAGGGAATTCTTTGCCAATTCTGACCCTCAGATGGCGCTGTTATACGTGTCAGGCGAACGGCAGGATCTGCCGTCGATCTGCCGTCCGTCTGCCGGCAGGCTCTGCCCGGCAGGGCCTGCCGGCAGATCCGTAGTCGAATGCGGACGTAGGTTGCGCCGCAGCTGCCGGCAGATCCTGCCGCCAGATCTGGTTATCAGGGAAGTAACTTTCTGCTTGTTACTGTTACCATCATTCCTTTTCTTCCAATTTTCAGAATCTGATCTGTTTTTGCACAAAGGCACGATGCACTGAACCACGGCCGACGGCCGTGACTGAACCATTGTTCTTAATAACTTTTTCTTTAACACGCTACTTCATACCACACTCCGAGAAACGGTTTGAAACGCTTCAAACATGGCTATCTTTAAAACGTCCGTAAAGTACGTTTTTAAAACGTCCATAAAAAGTCCAGAAAAGGTCCAGAAAACGTTTTAAGAACGTCCATTTTCACAAATCAAGCCGTGGACGTTCAGACGTAAAATGGACGTAAAATGGACGTTTTTAAAACGTCCTGTGCTATCTGGGGTATACATGTCACGATTACGGTACATACCTTAGAAAAAAAACTCGTATAAATAAATAGGAAAAGAATTTTTCTTAAGTACAAACAAGAAGGTTGCATTCTTAAACAATGAAATCATAGTAAAAAACATTCGATGGTTTACCCAAATCTTTCCCGAAAACGGTAAGGAACACGTATTTTACAAACGGAAATAAATTGATAATTATCATGATTTGCACTTATGTAAAGTGTTAATTATACGTGTCAGGCGAACGGCAGGATCTGCCGTCGATCTGCCGTCCGTCTGCCGGCAGGCTCTGCCCGGCAGGGCCTGCCGGCAGATCCGTAGTCGAATGCGGACGTAGGTTGCGCCGCAGCTGCCGGCAGATCCTGCGCTCTCCTGGCAGGCCCTTTCGTCAATCTGCTGCCAGACTGCCGGCAGATGGTTATCAGGGTTTCCACAGGTATTGAGGTTATTTTATTAATTCATAATGGAACAAATTATTATATTTAATACGTTCACTACCGCCTTTTAAGGAAAAATATATAAAGGTATACTGGGTAGCAAACGTGTTAAAGTAACTATATTTTCAAAACATATCTTATTTTGAACTTTATTTCTGTTTTTATAGATTTCCAAAGAATTCTGATACTTGTGAAGCTGCAAAGGCCACCATACACGCTGCTTCTTGCTGTTCCATTTGCTTGTACAGTCAAAAGTGAGAATGCAAGACTTGAGCGTGTGTGTCCACAAATCGGTCAATTTAGTATGTGCGTACTGTCAATTTCCTGCCACGAACGCAATTACAAGTTGTGACTGTACAAGCAAATCGAACGGCAAGTAGAGACATTTTATTAAGACACATTTTATGCACAAAATATTACTCTTTATTACATATAACAAAATTGTGATTTTGCTTTGCGCTAGTCTTTTAGTGTATTGTAAATCAATAGCATTTTCAATTGTGAATAATGCAGAGAAAACATTTTCCACAATACTTTGAGATCTTTCAACGAATTTGTAACAATGTTATAAACATCCATTGTAAGTGCAGATATTTTACATATTCTGTACCTATATTTTGTATAATATGTATAATCTATGTGTACTACCTACATGTTCTACATACTTCATATCTATTTTAAGTGGTAATTCTCTGTATTCGACTTTGTACTGACATTTTCATGTATCTATTGTAAGTAAACGAAATAAATTATTATCGAGTTTGGTAATATTTTGAAAACAATTTACATCCATAAATTTTTATTTAATCGAACCAGTACCAACCTCCTAAAAACGTCCAGAAAACGTTTTAAAAACGTCCAGAAAACGGTCTGGTTTGTGAAAGTGGACGTTTCTAGGACCTTTTCTGGACGTTTTTAAGACGTCCCGAACGTCTGACCTGGACGTTTTAAAAACGTTTTTAAAACGTCTTTGTGCTATCTGGGACCCTAGTTCATTCCCATCAATTTACCGTTTTCTCGCTTATACCTACTGGCTTAAACTGTATTCAGGGATAAGTACGGGGTCAGCATTCCATTACACCATGCACCGGCCCAGCTGAGAGCTGCCAGCGACCGCTAAAAGAGCTATTCTTCAAGTCATTTTAGAAGGAACTTATTCGCGCATGTAGAATGAGCTCATTGGCTCCGAGAGAACGTTTGTTTGGGGTATAGCCAATAGTAGCTTGTTTCTGCGCCAACATGCGCAGAACCGGTCTATACTCGTCGGTCGGCAAGTTCCTTCTAAAATGACTTGGAGTATAGGTATTGGGAATTTCCTGGCCGAATATCGCTGTTATGATCGGTTTACCACTCGCACCCCAGATTAATGGCTGCGTTCAGCGGACTCAACCATTGAGTAGCCTATCAGTAGCACTCGCCAGGGATTGGCGGAAATTTCTTGCGGCACGACATTTCCGCCAATCCCTGGTGAGTGCTACTGAGCGGCTACTCAACGGTTGAGTCCGCTGAACGTAGCCATTGTAATGAGGTTTGAAAATAATGTTGACTGATCTCGTACCCGTCTCAATTTCAAAATTTTTAGCTACGACAGGGTCGACCACGGCACTATATCCTTGTACGGAGAGATTTTTCGCCACCTGCTTGTAAAAGCCACAATAATGGCACATCGTTCCAAAAAACGACATCAACGGAAGCCGGTATAGGCGTGGCGTTGAGTAGCTAACGG
Organism: Andrena bicolor; assembly: GCA_960531205.1. Taxonomy (NCBI): domain Eukaryota; kingdom Metazoa; phylum Arthropoda; class Insecta; order Hymenoptera; family Andrenidae; genus Andrena; species Andrena bicolor. The sequence goes on from OY482664.1 coordinate 27,305,168, forward strand.
CCGATTTCTTCACCTCCGACTAAAATCCCAAACATTGAAACATAAAAATTCGAGAAAACAAATTCAAACACCGCTACAATCAAAGACACGTCCCATTAGTTATCCCTTACGTCTGATCTAGGTATGCATTGCATTAAGGGTGATTAAGGATAAAATCAAAGAGGAGATATAATCAGAGGTGTCACTGATGGCGGAATCATTGAAGTCCTTGACATTTAAATTGGTTGTCTATTCGAGCGGTATATTCAAATCGACTAAATCTACCTTACCGCAATTGGCTGATTATTGCCGAAGTTTATCGATCATTGCCGAATGGGCATTTAAATTGGTTGTCTACTTGGTGATTTCCTCAGGTTATTTATGTCCTTGTCGAGTGGCGCCTCTTATTATATCTCCCCTTTGATAAAATCATAAAAAAGAAAACTAAAACAATAGATTCTGAGGTCTGCAGAACTAACACATAATTGAATAAAAATGTAATTTCTCAATGTATGAAAGTAATGATACAGAAACAACTAGCCTATTGTTTATCAACACCACGAATTTTAAAAACAGCATTAAATACATTATCAAATAAACAATTATGGTTAAAAAATTGATAGAAGAAAAATGAAGTAAACGTAAAATATGTTAAATTATCCACCATTAAGAGGGAATAATTTTTCCTTATTTTTCGGCACAAATTGCATTCCAATATCTTTTATAGTTCAAAAGTTATACGCAAAGGGCCTCAAATTTTTCAATCCGGGCCGGAAAATTCTGAATAGTTCTTTGCAACGTTAATTTGAAAGAGACCAGCCTAAAATTCTTGAAGGTCGGGAATCACTGCTGTCCAGCGGTCGCTGGCAGCTCTCCGAACACCGGGACGGTGCATGGTGTAGTGAAATGGGTCCGTGAGGCGCTGTTACCATTTTACCTGTGCACGCGAACGCGGGTTGCAGGATAAAACGCTGACCCTGTATGTACCTATGTATGTACTAAGTATCCATCATCTTTTTCACAGGATAACGGACTTAACAAATCGTATTTTTTAATGTTTCATATGGGTAGATATAGTATACAGAATTTTAAATCAACGGTGAGATAAAATACAATACACTTTAAACAGATATAAAAATCTTTCAATATGCTTTTAAGAAAAAAAAGTGAATAGAGCTTTCCTTAAAGATATTTTTATGCAAATACAACATATACTACTTAAAATCCACGTTATACCTACCCTATATATATATATATGTATGAATAAGAATTTTGTGCGCGCGCGAGCGTATAAATTAATAACGGAATATACCATAATACTAAAACCGTAACGGTGTGTACGGATTACAGTGCACTGTTTTATGCAATGGCATAATAATAACCGTGAATGAATGGATGTATCAGATATTTGTATGAGAATAATTTTATATAAAAATAGTATACAAAGTATGTAAAAAGTTGATTCACATCAGACATATGTATGTAGCATTTTACTAGGATCTCTGAACCAAAGACACAGCACTGCAGTTAAATTTAGACCAATGAGACTAGACACTGTTTTAAGTTTAAACTTAGCTCAGAGTTAGCCCAGTTAGGGCTCTTAGCTGAGCACTGAAATCTCACTCGAATGGAATCGATTAAATTCATTTAAAATATTAATAAAGTCAAGTCAGAAATGCCTTTACCGAGTGGAAATAAAGAACCAGATGACAGTCAAACGTGGGAATTAGCAGAAAGATGTCTTCTTCCGATTGCATTCTCCCATGCAATTGCAGTCATTCTAGCAACTGTATTAAATACGTTGGGCATATCGCAAACATCTAGTTTTGTGCTGTTCCTTTTATTATTGGTCATATCCATAGGAGCTACGCTATTCTATCACAATCTAAAGGTAGGTTTATATAAAATTATATTAGATTCAATATTATATAATTTCTTTAAAGAAATCATAAGTAATACTTCAGCACCAAAAATATTAATTTTCCTTAATCTTAAGCAATTAGAACCGATGATAATGTCATTGCATACTATTATTTCAAAGAATGAGAGCAGAGGAAAGATCTTTGACTTGCTTACTTCCTAGTCTTAACGCTACTAACATGCTAGTAGAAGTAAACATGTTTGACAATGTTAATATTCATTGATATAAATGATGCAGGTAACTGCTGCAGGGAAAGCAGTGCTTGTCACAGGATGCGACTCAAGAGTTGGATACACTTTAAGCAAACAATTAGACGAATTGGTAGACCGCACTTTATACATGCCGTAACTACATACAATCAGTATCATCTATTTATACTGCGCTTTCATATTCGTTTTTTAAGGGATTTACAGTTTTTGCTGGATTCACTAGCAAAGTAGAGAATGAAGAGGCGATGCAAAAATTGAAACAAGAAGCTTCTGGCAGGTTACACGTATTACAGTTAGATGTTACCAGTGAACATGATATCCACTCCACGTTTCTTTACGTAAACGAAAACTTGCCAGATGGAGCACCAGGTTGAAAATTACACTTTCCATTCAACATTTACCGTTTAATGTTATTTATTTACTGCGCATACCTGATTCTCGAGCTTTATTACATACATTCTGTATTAGGTTTATGGGCATTGATACACGCTGCTGCTTGGGTGACTTTAGGCGAATGCGAATGGGTACCTTCTTCTGTATTAAAACGCAGCATAGATATTAATGTAATTGGTGTTGCTCGATTATCTCAGGTGATCTTATCAGAAGACTATAACAATTACCGTAAAACATATACTAACTGTAAAATGATAATTTCCTTGTTTAAAGGTTTTTCTACCTCTAATTAGAAGATCAAAAGGTCGCGTTGTATTAGTTAGCAGTCTTCTAGCGCGGATACCGAGTCCGGTTCGGGGCATTTATTGTGCAGTTAAGGTACAACAGTTTCTACTATTAACGGTAACTTTCATAATTAAATGCAACTGTAAAAAGTACTTTCTATATGTGAATTAGGCTGCAGTAGAAGCTTGGGGAGCCTGTCTTAGATTAGAAATGAGAAGATGGGGAGTAGATGTGGTTATTGTTGAAACCGGTGAATATGTATCTGGTAATGCATGGCTAAAAAATAACAGCGCGTTACTAGAACAAGCCAGAGACATGTGGACGCAACTAGAACCTCAGACACGTAAAGAATATGGGCAAGAATTATTTCAGAAGGAAATGTTAGCTCTCGAGAAATACACACAAGGTCTGCAAGCAGATTTAACACCTGTAACTAGAGCATTAACGGATGGTGTAACGAAAACTTTTCCTATGAGAAGGTATACACCGGTCTCACGTAACGAAAGAATACAGGCTTTTTGTAGCGATTATTTTCCAAAACCAGTCTACGACATATTATACACAAATTAATTGGAAATAAAAGTATAAATTGATACAATTAGACAGTAAAGTATTTGAAAATCCAAAATATCCAAAATGTGATTGTGTTTATTTATGAACTAGTAATTAAAATAATTAATAGCCCGTATGCATAAAAGCAAGTTTAAGCTTTTACTAGTGATTTTTCAAGCTAATACTCAGTTCCGTATGCAATAAAGTATGAAATATTTATTAGAAATAGTTTTTACTTATTTTCCAGTAAATACATAAAACATGTATGCATAATACAAAACAACAAAAAGTATTAGTATTAATACTAGTATTTGCTATTGCTTATATTTATTACTTTTAAGTATTTCCTTATTTTTGTGCATACGGGCCAATATTTCCCAATATTTAAAGCGTACCGCCTGTCAAAAGATAATTTATTCATGGAATCATATTTATAGATACACTAGCTTTACTACTCAGCTTCGCCTGAAATTTAGATTCTGATTTTATAAAAAAAAAGTTGGTTTATTTTTTGTGAAAATAGTCACAGTCATCTGGATTAGCATAATGAGCTGGGAAACCTTTCGTGACCCCCGAGTTTACCGTTCTAAAGTTTTTAGGCGACAGACAAACTCACGAATCAAACACTTTCTGCTTTATATATTAAGATTTCCACAAAGAATAAAATTGATATAAAGAATACATTGTGTTGTATGATCACTATATTTAAAATTTGTTTATTAAATATATTAACACAGTAAATACATACGTGCCGTTTAAAGTAAGGGGGAACAATATAAGCGGTATAAGTACAAGGGCATACATAATTTTGTTATGAAACCGAGTTCTACCAAAAAATACAGCCATTTTTTATCATCATAATAAGGAAAGTTTCTAAGAATATTTATTAAATTGCTGTAAGCATTCCATAAATGATATAGTTACCACAGAATAATATTCAATCTCATTACCCTTACTTTACGTTTCTCTCAATTGTTCATTTGCCTGAATTTGCCGTTGTTTGCCTGGTTTAATGGAACCAAATGAAACTCCGAAAAAGATCGTACAAATTTTCGAATGCATTTACTTATAATGCGCGTACCTACAACCACCTACAACCAGTGTGTTTAGGCAGCGTGGCGTGGAAAACAGTGGAAAACGACCAGTGAACCGAGGAAATGCTATGATGCCTGAGGAATTAGCGGTGGGGGAAGAACGTCGAGCCAATCAACGCCAAGATTGGAAAGGAAACGGCGCCACCGTCGAGCCAAGCCAAGCCAGGCCAACCAGAGTCGTCGCAGACTCGGTTGTCGATGTTGGTTGGCTGCGGCCTTACTTGCCAGCGTCGACAACCGAGTCCGCGACGACTCTGATTGGCCTGGCTCGGCTTGGCTCGACGGTAGCGCCGTTTCCTTTCCCATCTTGGCGTTGATGAACTCGACGTTCCCCCACCGCTAATTCCTCAGAGGCTTACCCCCACCGCTAATTCCTCAGGCATCATAGCATTTCCTCGATTCACTGCTGTGGCGGTATCTGCCTATGATCGTAATAATCTGCGCGATCGGCTATGTTCGCGATGCTGTAGCGTAAATAACACCATGAATAAATGTCACATGACTTTTATTGGAATGAACCTCAAAAAAAATCATAATAATTTTGACACTATAAACCATAAAGTTCTAATGTCCAAAGTAAATAAATCAACGGATTTATAATGGAAGACACAAATAAATAAAGCGGGATGGTAGGGTAGTAAAGAAAAGAATGGAAACGAATGTTGCATAGGTATTTCGTAGAGATGGCAGGGGTTAGGAAAGCAGAGTACTGAGATGAATAAAGCCTTGTGGTATTTTATTCGTAGCAGTCTTCATACATTAAAATCTAAGACGCTCATTATTAGTGGAAATGTGTAGAGCAAAGAAATACGCATTTATTTCAAATTCTACTATCCATTATTTTATGTTAACAGCGGGAAAATAAACATAACCGAAGCAATGTAAATTAAATTTTGTGACAGGACTGCGCGAACGTGTCTCATTAATAATCATCCGTTTACTTCACGCTATATCTGCCACAGTGGTGTTTCAACATGAATTAGAACTGATTAGAACTGTTCTAGACGGGACCCTGTGGCTTGGCAGCATTGAGCTCTATACTAACTGGAGAGAGAACAGAGCAATGGCGGCCGATCAGACAAGGTACACAAATTAGTGGGTAGAGCTGCCTCTGTCCCGCGCGGCGTCTTTACCGGTCTATACAGTCTATACCCCCACCACACGCAAATTTACTACAGGATAGTAGAGATATAGAGAGGGATAGTAGGAAGAAGAAGGATGCATGGACACACTATTTTCCCCTCTCTCTCTGATCGCTGTCGCCTCTACTTCTTCCAACTGCTGTTCACACTCCAGTTAGTATAGAGCTCAATGCTTGGCAGTGCCCTCACCATGTTCATGAAATACTGTAGAATGTTAGCGATGTAAAAAAAAAACCCCTGGTAACCTCGAATGCAATCGAATCTCGAACGGCCACAATCGTTTGAGCTGAGTGTACACTGGCCAAAATCGGCTTCCCTTCGGAAATTTGGCAACGTTGCATGTCACTAGAATTACTGAGTTATGCCTAGGGCGCGTTCCGATTCACGCATAATGCACATGAAGTGCATAGGGTACGTGACATATCCTATACATTTTATGCGCATTATGCGTGAATCGGAACGCGCCCCTAGTGACATGCAACGTTGCCAAATTTCCGAAGGGAAGCCGATTTTGGCCCTTAGTGTACATATGCATTCATATCCATATATATTTTAATATGGCGGAAATTGGGAATGCGCAGTATTATATTTCCTCTTTGCCCAAAGCATCCGCGAAATATGGATAGATCGCACACTGTTCATGCACAGAGGCCGCTGAATTCAGTCCTGAAATTATGGGTCGGTAACACAGTTTGGGTGGTGACACGAAGTCCCATAAGGTGATAGGTCTATCCTATATGTACTTTGACGATGTTTCCACTTTCCATACTTCGTAACGTCGGTAAAAATATTCCCGCAGAACAAAGTTCTGTAACACGAGCACGCACGAGATTGCAGAAAATACAAATATGGTCAAACTATCATTCCATTGACTAGAACCGCTGGGAAGTTAAATCGAAAATGGATGAAACGTTTGTAATTCCTTGAAAATAATCATCGAGCCGTTCTCGACGATCTACCATGTAGAGGAGAAACATTCATTCGGCCGGACATACATAAAATAAGGAAGGCTAATTATTCTGATGGTAATAATAGCTGTTTGTTTTCTATTGAAGACAAGTGCGTGCTATTGTTGGATCAAAGATATCGGTAATTGAAGAAGTAGCAGGTAGCTGGCACCAAGTACCTGCTATGTATTTTCTTTTGATTCGATGTGTTGCTTTCAGGCCAGGCATAGATACGTATATACATACATACATGTCGATCCATACCTGCGACCTGCGACAAAGTTCGATACACGTGTGTCGCGTCATGCGTATACGTACACGGCTGAGTGGTTCCCGCACATAGAGCTGGGCGGTTGTGTGTTGTGTCTAAAGAATTTCACGTCGGCAACTGTGTAGTGGCAGGGGGAGGTCCTTAGCCCCCTTCGCGAGTCGTGAGGCCGACGCCGGTAATGAGTGTTTATACTATAACCGCGACGACACCGACGAGTACAATAATATCAACAATAACAACAACAACAACAACAATAACGCCGACGACGACGACGGCGTCAATGGTAGTGGGTACAGCGACGACAACGGCTACGTCAACAACAACGGCGCCGGCGGTTGCCGTGTCGCCCGAAGCTGCACCTGGTTGGATAGAATTTTGTGAGAGACACGCCCGCGCTTCAGCTTCTGATTTTGCCAAGGCATTTTGTACCTATGTCAGTTTAAACTTACCGGAAAGCGCCAGGTCGAATCTCTCTCATCGTGATTTTTTAAGGAAATTCGTCGAGAGTTTCTGTGAACACTTCGAAAGTGAATACTTGCGTCGTACAGTCAGGTCTGCTGTAATCATAAAAAATACCTTCCTTTTATTTCTCACATCTCACATTTCTTTGCATCCTTTATATTCAAAATTTATAGTTAACGATCCTTAGATAACAGTCATTCTTTATAGAAGAATTCAATGTATGTATTATTCTGTAGAAAGAGAAAATCCAAACAAAAGTTTAACGTACCTAACGATTATATTTTACAGATCACCGTCTTTCACACATTATGACACAAGACATACAACCACCAATGACAGAGATATACTAAGTCAAAACAATAATGCTCCTATTCGTGCTTCGTCTCACGAAGAATTCAGCGATTATTCCGAACACGATGGCGATGCTATATCACCCAAACCTGCGCATAAACCCTTTTTCCGTCGCCTCTCCTTTAAAGGACTTAAGAAGGGTAAGAACTTCTTCCATAAGCAGCAGAGTGACGAGGTGGAATTATCTCATAGCGAACATCGCAGAGATAAACATTCCAAAGCTAAACTGTCGAAGATCGTGGTAGAATGTAGGAAAGAAGGCATCGTTAATTCCTTGATGGGAGAGAATATCGATGGGACTCAGAAATGGGAGAAGTCCAGGCTTGCTTTGATAAAAGCGATCGGTGGATATATGTTAGAATTTTATTCTCCCCCGAAAGCGGTAAAGCCACGCAGTGGCGTATTTTGTTCCGCGATAACCGAAGCTAGAGAAACAACTGCGCTGGAAATGCCAGATCATGAAAATACATTTGTACTAAAGACCCAGAACATGGAGTTTGTAATAGAAGCTCATGATTCAAACGATATGCGATCATGGTTAGCTACCATTAAATATTGTATGCGCACGGTACAACAAAATTTGATTAGTTCGGGTCCTGGAACAGACGCTACCGGAAACTCTTTAGGACATGGCTCGTTAGCTATTAGTAGCGAAGGAGATCGGCTGAGGGCTAATTCCGCGAGTAAGAGTTCTCGGTCTGCGATTCTTGAACACGGAGAAGAGGCACCAAACAATCCGCCGGAGATACCTCCGAGACTTCGTACACAAAGTAATAGTAATTTGGAATTATGTTCGTCGCAACAAGATATCGAACAACGTAAGCAAGTTACGCTTATTTACGATAGACTATAATAGATTATCTATAGATGAAAATATTATATGAACGTATACTACTTTGTTTTATAGTGGCCACGAACGATGGTGAAGCGGATTTATCCAGCAGTTTAAGAGAATATCCATGGTTCCATGGGACCCTTCCTAGATCAGACGCAGCGCAGCTGGTTTTACACAGCGCTGCTAATGGTCACGGTGTGTTTCTTGTTCGCCAAAGTGAAACAAGAAAAGGGGAGTTTGTATTAACTTTCAATTTCCAAGGCAGAGCAAAGGTGAAATTAATTTTTCGTTAAGATCGTAAATACGGTCGGAAATCTAATTGAATTCTGATAGATGAACTCTCCTCTTCTTCAACCATTATTGCAGCATTTACGTATGACATTAAATGATCAAGGTCACTGTCGAGTTCAACATCTTTGTTTCCCCGCCATATACGACATGCTTGAACACTTTCGTCAAAATGCCATACCTCTGGAGTCCGGTGGAACCGCGGATGTAACTCTGACGGAATTCGTGGTGGCGAACCATGCCATACGGTCGGGTCATCATAACACTGGAACGAACCAGCAACAGTTACAAGAAAGAAGACCTCCAGCAGCCCCAGAGCCCAGAGAAGTAAGAGTCAACAGCGGAAGTCTAACTCCTCTTGAGTGAACGCGAGTGGCCAACACCCACAGTCTGAAGTCTAATCTACAGACAGTGAGTAAATAACCAACTAACTAAAGTGATGCACCCATTTTTCGTGCGGCTGGAAATACATACGTACATACATACTAAATTAATATCCGTATCCGTATCCGCATCCGCATCCGTCTGTTCGTAATGGTTTCATCAGTTCCTTAATAGCTCATGTAGGTCCATATTCGGATTACTTTGTATGTATTCAAGCACTATTACATTTTTTCTTCAAAACATAAATTGTTTTATACCATTAACGCATCATTTACATGTTGTTAATATCTTTCTACTTATCCATAATGCTAAACATTAATTATTTAATAAATCATGCTTATTTATATAAGAACATGTAATATTCCTTTAGTAATTATAATTACACAATACTTTACATTTTCGTATTCAAACATAATATAGTTTTAGTTTTTCTGTTAATAATTTATTTACAAAAGAAAATTGTAATACATGTTTTCCCGTTTTAAAATAAATCCATGTAATTCTGACATACTTGCAATCGTATTATTTGATAAAAGCTAAATGTTCTAATGGTTCTAACTGGTCTCTCGGTTACATTCACCGTTTTTGTCTAGACTCTATTTAGATACATAATTTTCTGTCAAGTATAATGTACTTTAAATCCGAATGTGGAAACTTGGTAGAATGTAATATGTGATGCAATGTAATGTAATGTATAATGTAATGCAATGCAATGCAATGTAATGTAATGAAATGAAATGAAATGAAATGAAATGAAATGAAATGAAATGTTATGATATGATATGATATGATATGATATGATATGATATGATATGAAATTAAATTAAATTAAATTAAATTAAATTAAATGAAATGAAATGAAATGAAATGAATTAATACGCCTCATGTGAAATGTGTGACAACCCTTAGTGTTGAAGAATTTTGTGGATATTATAAGAAATAATGGTGCTCAATAACTATGACCGTGGGGCAAGGAGCTCGCTTTTATATGTACATAAAATGTTCTTAAAGTTTCTGGTTTTCTCCATTGGACACTTGTGTTTTCATTTATTACTTACTTTTCTAAATAGTCTTCAACTTTTAAACCGTATAAATATATTGGAAGAGAGAAGTCGACCAATTATTTTCATTAACCCAGAAAGTTTAAGAAACTTCTCAATTACTTTAATTAAGTGAAATCTGAAACAAATAATTACTTATTTGTTAACAATATAGGTGCGCACATATGGAGGTTCTATAAGAACACGTATAGAATCACTCGAAAGACTGGAACAACAAAACAACATTGTGGAACAACAAAGTTCATCGTCGTCTAGTGGTAGAGCCATTCAGAATACTTACAGCTTTCTTTGACGATGGATTCATAATACTCTACCATCAGGCTATAATCTAGTTAGTCCTCTAGATTAATTACTTTCCACATCTACTCACTGTGAAAAGACAGACATAGATTTTAAGCTGGTCTTCTTTCTTACTAATACCCTACAGGGCTACTCAAAAGTGTATTATTCTTCTTACGTGAACAGTATAGTTTCTCAACTCGACTGCTTCCAATCTTTCCAATCTTGCGAGAGAGATTTTAAAATACATTTATCGACTCTTCCCGATAGAACGTACATTTCTTCGAATCACAATCTTTAAAATGGCATGCACAAATTATGTATTATAAATAAATAGATGATGAATAGAATTCAGAGATGACTTCCACAGCTGCTCCTCTTTGCACGTTCAGATGTATCAGCTCGTGTTGTCGAGAAAAAAAATACAAATCGCAGCCTCTTTCACTGTATTATGTATGTATGTATATCAAATCGATTGGGAAAATATTTTAAAAACTATACAGAATAATCCGCTATGTTAATTAATTCACTCCAGTCTATGTATGTATGTACTTACGTAACATTATATGCAAAAAGAAACACATGTAAATTTATTGTAGGGAATCCTTCCTCGTATAATCTGCAAAACACTATTGTACAATAGTGTACTAGCAATACATAGGTAGTTACATTTGTAGTAACCGATACCAGTAGATCTATTCTATTGAAATTTTTTTATGGTGTATTAGACTGTGTAGTCTTGTCTATGACTATGTTGCACACAATAAATTATTCATCTTACGCCTATGCATTCCTAGAAATATCCATCAGTTGCTTAAACAAATAATTTTCCTATAATATTAAATTTAAATAAAAACGAAAACAGTAAATATAGTAACGTGGCTGCATTTCCGAAAACTCTTATGCTCCGAATTAGCTGAAATTTTGGAAACGGTTTCATTTTGCAAAGGAATAATGTTTTCGAGAAGGATTTTTGGCGATTTGAAATTTTTCTTTATCATTTAAGTGTCACTTCCTATGTTACCGACACACTGAAGGCGGCTCTAAAGCCACGGACCAGGTCAAGGTATAGAATAGATCTCTCATCTTATTGTCTTCAGTGTCTCTGTCAGTCTCTGTTCTGAAACAACCACTGGTTTTCGACCGGTGGGTGCAGGGCACATAATGCGTTTCTAGCATTGACACAGGTAAAGCTGCCGGTATCACCGAGAAAAGTATAGAAGCTGTGCTATCATCACCCTCGTCTGTGGTGAAGTGTATTAATCCTAAAATAGCAAAAGCTGAACGGGCCTGCAATAGGGTGAAAGGTCTATTCTATACCTGGTTTGTGGTAAAATTAAACTGTTTTCAAAATTTTAGCCAATTTGGAGCATGGTGGGGGTTTTCAGAAGTTTAGCCCAAAACTAAAGTTGGGGCCAGATATATTGGCCGGTGAGTTTCGTGAGGAGTTTTCTTCTGTTCTCAACGTTTTCCTCCTCGCTCTCGCCTTGCCAGAAAAAGAGTGCGCCAGAAGTGGTGGGGATAGCGCCAAGCTCTTGACATGTAGGCCAAACCGAGTCCTTAGCGTAGAAATACATACATCAGAATAGGTGTGCGGGTAAACTTGTCGAAGAACTGGGACCTCGCAGATTTCGATGAGCTTCAGATATGTTGTCAAGGTTATTATTCTGAACAACATTTCCCTTTAAACTTTTTGGCGGTCGCCCTTAGTTTCAGAGATATTGAGGAAAAACTTTTGCTACTACTACATTGAATTTTGCATATATATGTACGCCACCGTGGCAGCGTACGCGTCAGTGCGGGTCCGCCGCTTGTCTACTGTTTCTCCATATTAGAGCTGTTCGAGTACTCGGAACAAGCGAGCCGGGATATACTCGGTTCGAATAACCGATCCGAGCCGAGCGGCTCGCTTAGAGCATATATAAATGGAGGTATCATTGCCTTAGAGTGAGTGCCTCGAAACTGTCGGCAACATCACGCGGCGAGAGAGAAAGACATGTGCCACTGGTGTGAGCGAGAAAAGTATACATGTGCGAGCGAGAGAAGTATAGGTTCCCAATCGACCGTAATGCGCATGTGCCGATATCTATACTTTTTTCTCTCGCACCAGTTCACACGTCTTTCTCTCTCGCACGTAATCGGCACATGCGCATTACGGTCGATTGGGAACCTATACTTCTCTCGCTCGCACATGTCTTTCTCTCTCGCACCATGTTGCCGACAGTTTCAAGCTTTCAATGAGACCTCCATAGTATATGCTCTAAGGCGGCTCGATTAAAAAGCGAGTACACTGCATAGTGAAGGTAGCGATAGACGAACGAAACATGTGGATTGTTCGAGCCGCACGATTGTTTCCAGCTGCTCGCTTCATTCGAGTACTCGGCTCGGCTCGGAAACCGAGTCCCGGTTCGACTCGAATTTCGAGTTACTCGAATATTCGAGTACTCGAACAACTCTACTCCATATACCTCGCTGTGACCGGCAGACGATGTATATACCGGGTAAACTAAACGGTTCGGTAAACTTGCCATGAAGAAACAGTAGATGAGCGGTGGTTAAGATCCAAAATTTAGATACATTTCCACGTGCTCGTAGATACATATCCACGTGTTGTCTAGAGACAAGAGAAAACGGTAATTATGCAGAACAGGTGTTTCCTCACCGATTTCAATTATATCGCCGCTCAACCTTATTCACGGAAAACTTCGGTTGATTTATTCCAACGCAACGCATTCCACTTTCCAACTTGTCCCGGGTATTAGTTTGGTTTGGGTTAGATTAGGGCGGCGGGGGGGGGGCGCGCCCGCTTGCGGGCGCGTAACGCGTGGTGGCGAACCGATCTGCGTTTAGAGATTTGAACCAGAAACTTGCGGATGTCCGTCAACACTCCGACTCACATCGGTTCGCTACTATGGGTGTGTTCCAATTCACGCATACTGCGCATGAAATTGGTGGCATCGTATTGGTGGCATCGTACGATTCCCTAGAATTTCTCTCACTTGCCACCAATACGATGCCACTTCCGGTGCAGCAAGCGGTGCAGTGACTGCTTCTCCTTTGAAATTCTGCGATTGCTGCACCGCTCGCTGCACCGGAAGTGGCATTGTATTGGTGGCAAGTGAGAGAAATTCTAGGGAATCGTACGATGCCACCAATACGATGCCACCAATTTCATGCGCAGTATGCGTGAATTGGAACACAGCCCATGCGTTACGCGCCCCCCGCCCTAATCTAACCCAAACCAAACTAATACCCGGGACAAGTTGGAAAGTGGAATGCGTTGCTTTCCTTGCTGCTGCGATACCACGCGTGCACCCGTTAGATATGCATGCTGTAGGTTGCTGCGCAGTGTTTATACAAACAGAAGACAACCGCCGACAGCGTGGTGCTGCACACACTGTCGCGGGCGTGCACGTATACGTAGAGTACGATTGTATAATAGCGAAAGTTTTCCTGCGAATATTTCGGAAACTAAGGCCGACCGCCAATTTTTTCAAAGGAAAAAGTTACTCAAAATGTCGAGTTTTGCAACATATCTGAAGCTCATCGAAATCGGCGAGGTCCCAGTTCTGCGACAAGTTTGCCGGTGTGCGTTAGCTGCGAAAACGAATTCACCGGCCAATATATCTGGCCCCGACCTTAGATTATAAATAAATATAAATATATTAAGGGGTAACACCACTCTAGAGGCAGAAAAAGAAGACCTAAATTTGACAATTTATTTTGTGAGTTTGACAAACGGAATAGAATTTCTTTTCAGAGGGTTTATTTAACACATATTGAAGTACGAAAAACAATTTTTTTTATTGCCATTTTCATGCAAAATGGCGGCAACAGAGCCCGTCGTCGAAAAAAGCGTTTTTGAAAACGCCGCTACGGGAGGACGGATTTCTCGGCATGTATGAGTCCTGGAACCAAAAATAAAAAAAAATTATAATCTATATACAATGGGCTTTGGAAGTACGTAGCCGTTTTTTGATTGAATGTAAACTTTTTTTTTATAAGCAATTTAATGCTCATTTTTAGGGCAAAGAATCGATTCATTTCTTAAAAAGTGCACCACTTCCACAAAAAATGATTTAAAAAAATAAGCCTACGTACTTCCAAAGCCAATTGTATATAGATTATAAATTTTTTTTATTTTTGGTTCCAGGACTCATACATGCCGAGAAATCCGTCCTCCCGTGGCGGCGTTTTCAAAAAAGGTTTTTCTCGACGACGCACAGTGGAGTATTTGGCCCTAAAAGCTGGCCAAAAGTCGATTTGAAAAATTTTGTCCAAACTGAAAATTTTTTTTTCCTGATATAGTTGAATGTATGAAGAACAATGTGGCAATATTGTTTTTTTCATTTATTCACTCGTAAAGAGTTATTATTTGTTAGAAGTGAAGAGTTTTCATAATACACGTTTCTCTCTTGATCAGTCTCTGAAACACCGTTCGCTAAACAGTCATTTTTGTATGTCGTAAACAAATTATGTCAATTTTTTTCTTACAGAAGCCGTTCATGTAGATATGTACTATACTTTCAGATGATATTTACTTTCTTATTACCTATCTTTTTGTGATTATTGATGTTTGAAAATGACGAATAATTCAGTGAGGTATATTACAGTTCGAACATTTCATTAATGATTTTGTTATATTTAGGTGTGAGATCGAGTGTTTCTTTTGGTGTCATTAAATTGAGTAAAGGGTTTTCTTTACAATAGAAAAAAGATTGGCTGCCTATTCGTGCCATTTTGGTTTTCCCAGCATTTTCTTTGTCGCAACGCACTGAGCAATCACATGGCATGTCGCGTTGCGTTCGCCTTGTCCACTGCTAACTGTACTTTTACACCAGTTTATTATTACTATACGCACTGGTCGTTGTTGATGGTTTACTGATCATGTGTAGTGTCAAAACCATAATTCATTTTATAAATATTTTATGCATCTGCTTAAGTACTAACACCCATAAACGTCTGCAAATCCCAGAACCTTACAGTAAGACATGTAATGCCAATAAACGTATAAAACCAACAGATGTGACATAAACTCAAACATTATGTTTTATTGTTAACTGTATTAAATGATCACACTATATCCTCACATGAAACCATTGTATTTCTTGACACAGTGTGCGACGGGCTGTGTTGCCGCCATTTTGCATGAAAATGGCAATAAAAAAAAATTGTTTTTCGTACTTCAATATGTGTTAAATAAACCCTCTGAAAAGAAATTCTATTCCGTTTGTCAAACTCACAAAATAAATTGTCAAATTTAGGTCTTCTTTTTCTACTTCTAGAGTGGTGTTACCCCTTAATGATATCGATATAACGAAACATATTTCATAACAATACTAATACAATTTTTTTCATTCTTATGATGACAAATCAAAGCATAATAGAAACTCTGCTGTGTATGTAATTCTTACAATTGCCTTCAGGAATTCAAAGTAAAACATCACTTGACAGACGATTGATTTGTGTTACTTAACACTACATTTGTCCAACATACGTACCTGTATACATATAGAAATACGGAAAAAAAGAATAAAAAAATTCGGGACTCTGTGAGCCTATGGAGGAGGAAATCTTACGTATGTTGGGATTCTCCTATACCTTGCTGTGACTGTGAATGCACGCAATCACAGAAGATACATATGTATGTGCCCCTCCTTTATCGATATTGGTTCGCAATATCTGCCTCTCACTCTAGCCATTTTCTATTGCCGGATACCTCCTCGAAATCGAGCAGCCAATATGGCGACTGTAAAGGTGGAATCTGACTGCACGTGAATCGGCGATCTTTTGCACGCCGTGAGAACGCCTATTCGCGAGCCTGGGCGATCCCAGGCGAGCCGCGCAAAGATCGCCGATCCACGTGCCGTCAGATTCCACCTTAACCGTTCCTTTGGCCGATAAAGAAGGAGAGCATGCATACCTTTAACATTTCGACATAGAGAGCGCGTGTTTTCTTGAAAAATAACATGATAATGTTTTCATTTTAAATACCACATGGCGTAGAGGCATAAATAACGTTCAGGAAGTTATTAATCCTAAAAATATTTCTCATTTCCATAATCAAGATAATCGTACAACTTTATTTGTAAGACATGAATGTTTACTTCCTTAATTCTTCTTCTAATACTGTTAAGCGTTGCTCCAGAACAGTTACAGCATTACATAACGACTGTACTTGTTCGTTAAGTGCATCTACTACATTATTCGAATGTGCGGGAAATCCTTTGTCTGGTACATTAACATGACCTGTCTCAAAAGGCCTCTTTGTTTTGGCATTAATCACTTTTTCTTCTATATTTCTTTCCCACTGTCCGCTGTCAGATACTTTAGAATTACTTCTACTGTTCTGTAGATTTATATTATCAAATTTCTTGTGTAGTAACTAGAATAATATGGTATCGTGAGTTATAAATGAAATAAACTGTATAAGAAATTTTACAATAATATATAATATCTGATAATATAGTTATTACTTCGTCATCCTCCTCCGTCTCTCCCTCGCACATATCACGGGCAGTATGTATCTTTTCATCTTCAACGCTGAACTTTGATTCTTTAGTGCACGAATCTAGTTTCCGCGGTATTTTACAAGCCACGTTATCCTTATCAAAATTAGTTTTCCACATTAATAATTGACAATCTGCTCCACCGGAAGCAAAAAATTCTCCATTAGCAGAGAATGTTATCGATGTTACACTTGTACCTTTCGCGTGTCCTTTAAGCGTATAAATCGGACGACCTTCCAGCAAATCTAATAGCTGTTTTATAATTTTCAATAGATTTCAATTGGAATGGAGGTAAGTTTACATGATCCGACAATAGAAAATCGTTCAAAGTACCTTCATTGTAGAATCATTAGAAGCAGTTAACATGAAGTTTCCTTTTGGATGAAATTTTACCATGTTCACAGGACCGTTATGAGTCGCGTAATGTTGATACAAGGAAGTAGTACGCAAATCATACAATTTTACACAACCAGCCATATTCGCAGATCCAATAACAGAGCCACTGGGATGAAATTCCACGTACGTGTTATGAGCTGGTAAAGTTATGCACTTTGTAGTTCAAACATTCTGATTCTAATAGATTCATAAAATTTCTAAAAGTGTTTTTTAAATAAGTATATAAAAGTGCGCATTATACCTTTTCCATCATGAAAAGTCTTGATACATTGTTTACTAGCGACATCCCATAATTTGATTGTTTTATCGTCGCTACAAGATACTATAAGTCTACCATCCGAAGAAAATCTAGCGCATCTGACCCAGCTCGTATGACCGACGAGTGACATAATAAATCTTCTTTGACAGACCGTCCATAATTTAATGGTTTTGTCATCTGATGCAGTAAGCAACTGCGTATCGAAGTACACGTAAGCTCGAATAATCTTTAAAAGTGAAATTGCTAAGCGATGAACTTAAGATGGTAATAATAATACCTTCTCTCCGTCCGGACTGAATTGTACCGATCGAACAGCTCCTAGGTGCGCTTTAAAATCTAAACATTGACCTGTCACTTTGGGCACCCAAATTCTAACAGATCTGTCCCTGGAAGCAGTGGCTATCACTTCACCCGACGGCGCAAAGGTGACATCGTTAATAGCATCCTTATGACCTAGAAATCTGTAAGCCCTTACAGATTCCTTAAGATTCCATAGTATTATAGTTTTATCCAAACTCCCTGATACAAGTTGAGTCGTCTCGGGATGAAAACACAAGCTTGTGATATCATTGTCATGACCCTTAAAATGTCTTTCGATCGTAGGATCGTAAGGAGTTTCAATCATTGTTCTAACACAAAGCATAACAGATAATAACGTCATTCACAGCGTGTGTCAACACTTAACAAGTATGATATACTTAACCTAATAGGAGTTATTAACGTGTATAAAACGAATAGAAAGCATTCGATTACCTTTAATTTCATCCCACCAGTTAGTATGTATATACTATATTTAACCAGGTATATAAGTACATGTATGTATTCGTAAAACGTATAGGAATTTTGTAGAAATAATAATGTAACACAATCCTTCGTGTTATTTGTACGTACGTAGTTCTATAGCTACATCAATTCACTCGTATAAAGCATTGCCAGGTGTTGCCAGGTTTTGAACTGGTTTGGTGTTGAACAGTTTGATTCAAAACGAACTTTTACGACTTTTACTACGGCAGTCAACAGAGCTATCAAGAGCTATGTAGGTACCAGTAGGTTGCAGTAGGTACTAAGCGTACTAATTGTAAGTACTCGCTACTCTCACTAGTCGGAACAGCCGGACTTTGGGTACGGGGAGCTACTGAACCGATCAGACCATCTTAAAAATTTGAAAGCGGGTAATTTAAATTACATACTTACAATTAACTAGTTTATGTGAAATGTTTGTACCCAAATGAGAAAGATTGAATAATTTGATGAAACTAAAGAGAAACAAGAGAGATACAGTAACACTGAAATAATTTGTTCGCCTTTTTTTTATTTGAGAATGTTTGAGAACAAGCTGAGTAATGTGAAATCGTTTGTTACGCTGACAATGAGTACGTTAGGTAGGCTAATTAGCAGGGTTGAATTAGATCTTTATTTGGAAGATACATAGGTATTCATAGGATATTCGAACATAACTGTAGATGGAGGTGATTAAACACAAATGTACAAACGAAATACAATGCGGTACTCCTTCGTCACGTGCCTAACGGTGTGAGCGTAGCTTTTGTCAGTGGCACACTATTCAAACACGTCTTTGTCTCTGGCTCTAGTCATTAATTGTACACTCGACTTACATGCTAAAGCTCCGCACTATCGCTTCATTTCTTTTAAAAATAATCATATATATACTTTGCGATAAAAAAAATCAGGTAATGTTGCTTCATAAACTTGACATTGCACCGCAATCTCTTGTACTTGGCCAGCTACGCGGGCGACCGTGAAGAATTTTGCAATCACGCAGAAAAAACAGAAGAGGGAGCGGCGTAATTCGTAGCAAATCATGAAACGTGTTTCATGAAAAGCACTTTTTTATCGAACCTTTAATCTTTCTCAACTACCAAGTCCCGACAACTTTAACTTTCTCTAAATGCTTCAAACATTCATAGACCGAAAACGGATTATGAAGTCAAGAAGATATATTATAATATAGTACTAGAAGGCATTGCTCACTGTATCCTCTTTTTTCTGGTATCATAAAAAATTCTCTAGAACGATGCGCCGCAAGACAAAGAGATAGTCGTGCAGATCATCTATGTATTCGTGTAATCATTTTAACGTTATTCTTTAAATACATTCTTGTGTCTTTGCGTGAAATGCTTGTATGAGTTCTCATTTTTTTTTGTATTTTTTTATAATAAAATTATATTTCTAATCTTTGTTGATTAGCTGTTGTTGCCCTGTGAAAACTGCCTTCTGTCACAACACAATAATACTTGCATGGTGGGTTCACACTTCTGAATTTGGTTGATCTTTCATCATATCACAATGTCACGTCTGCATAATCTTTTCGTTAATATTAATAGGATCTTTCCCCTGATAATCGCAGATACCAAATTCAAATGCAAAATTTTGCTTATTCAATGTCTTATTTAAGAAATATCCTAAGCCGCAGGCAAATGCATCTTCTCTCCTCTCCGAGCTCTCCTCCTATTTTACATCAAAACGATTAAATGCGCTTTGGAAACATTTTCCAATGCAAAACTGTGTTATGCGTATGTACGTAATATCCGCAGCATTTCCACTTAAGTAATCAATCAATCCACATAAACACAATCAATTAGTTGCTTACGTTCCTTTTGTATATTTCACAAAATTATTGAACAACAATCTTAAACGTTAAAGTTGCTACTTTATATATTAATAAAACTCACGTACACGACTTTGTGTAAAAGTCTTTGCTTTTGCTTAAGATACGACTTAGGTTCTTTCATAAATAGACAATTGAATTACGATCTTACAGCATTATTATAATGTTTCACTGTGCATTGCTCTATCGCATTCTTATTACTGTTGCGTATGGGGTTTACCACGGGGCGTATAACCGCCACGATTTCCTCCCCTTTGTCCGCGAAATTGTCCTCGGCCACCTCTGTCCATGCCACGCTCACCTCGTGGACCACCTCTTGGTCCTCCACCGCCCCGTTTGTAACCAGAATTGTAACCACCGTTTCCTTCGTTATTCCCCCACGAACGTTGTTGATAGCCATTCTGATAATTGCTATCGTTACGGTAATATGTTCCTGGACGGACAATCGTTATGTAATTAAAATATATATATAAAATCTTAACTAACTAACTAATCCCTCACCTTGCCCGCCGCGTCCATTTTGCTGATAACCGCCGCCCCTGCCTCTTCCATTGTACCCGTTAGAATTGCTTCTCCTTCCACCCCTGCCTCCTCTGTACCCGCTGCGCTGTTGATCGCCCCATCCTTGTTGAGAAGTTTGCTGTGGCGATTGTTGGGAATCTGGAGCAGGTTGTTGCGACTGATCTGTCTGATTCCAATCGTTGGTCTCGGTCATCTGACACCAGTCCACAGATTCACTTGGTTGTTCTAATTCAGTTTCTGGCGGTACTGTTTCATCTTGAATTTCTTCGGTTTTCTCCTAAATCATTAATATTTCAATAATATAACCGCGTTGAACCGGTCGGTTGGATGAAGGATGTACAAGTACCTCAGCTGCTGGTTGTTGGATTTCTTGTTGATGTTCAAAAGTCTGGGCTGGCGTTTGCTGCGATATTTGTTGCGTAGCAGCTTGCTGTTGTGGCGGCTGTGGAAAGTTAGCAGGATGCTGCGGACTGTACGGTATAGTCGGCTGCTGATGAGAAGGTGGCATTGGAATAGGCGGAGGTGGATTAGGATTAGCAAAGCCGGGAATGTGGGACATATCCTGTGGTGGTTGATGTTGATATATCACCTGTTGTGCTACTACCGGTGCATTTGCGAAATTTTGATTAGTAAATGTTTGGGAAGGAATAGGTGCATTTACAGCAGCAGGAATGTGTGAAACAATAGGTGCCTGTGACGTGACATCTGGCGAATCAAGCTCCGATTCTTGAAGAAAAAAGAAATTTGGTGTGCCTATGACATCGTTAATTCTAGGGGCCTGAGGGGGTTGTTGCTGAGTTTGCTGAGACTGCTGTTGTTGCTGTGGCGGTGGCGGTGGCTGTGGCTGCGGCTGCGGTTGTGCTTGAGGAACAAATCCTGCAGCATTTGTGTAGTAAGACGTTTCAACAGGTGCGGCTGGATGCGGTGGAATAGGTTGTGCCACTACAGGTATCGGTCCAGCAACTGGAGCGGTCCCAGACACAACAGGGAGGGGAGCAACTTGTACTGGAAAATTAGGAATAGGAATCATAGACTCGGGTGGAATGTGTCTGTCGTTGCTATTATATTCTTCATTGACTTGTTCTTGCACAGGAGCTTCCGATATTTGAGACTCCGCGACTACTTCTGTAACCTGCGAAGAAAAATTTAATAAATCAATTTCCCCACTCGAATCAACTATAAATACAACTCACTTCCTCCACTGTAGCTTCCGCCTCGTGAACTTGATCAAAATAGCCACACTGGTTAATAGAAGTGATAATTTCCTTTAACTTATTGTAAGTCGTGCCAATAACTTCTCTTTGCTTTCCATCGACAATGGCTACATAATGCTCTGCTACTTTTTGTACTTGTTGAAGAAAAGTTGGTTCACCTTCCTCGTGATGATGTTTCATCATGACCTCGTTATACAGACTATCCAAGTACTTCAAATCATCTTCCGTTAATTTCACAGCACCGTTCTTTCCAGCAAGGAAATCTTCCCTAACGGATTCTGTTCCCATGTTCATCAGTACATCTTGAATAAGAAGAACTTCTCTCACCTATGTAAGAAATGCCCAAGAAACGTTTGGCGGACTTTAATATTCGATTAGACATATTACAAAGTTCGAATTACACGAGTACGATGTTAATTTCATCCAAACTACCTTTGCGATATCGTGTTGCATTCTCTCCATAATTTCTTTCCTTGCCAATTTTTTCTGTTGTTTAACCGCATCATGCGCGATACCAGTAATCTGCTTCTGTAACTCCCGTGTAATATCCAACGTTTGTAATACTTCATCATATTTAGCCACTGCTGATTTCTGATCTGCGTTCAATTCTCTTCCATTCTTTTGCAGGTCCCTGTACGACTCTAACTTCACCTACATATAACCAATGTACAATGTTTAAACATTGTTAGCTTCTTATTCTGAAATACTTTATATACATTTAAATTAAATACGCGATTGAACGAATGATGTTATACATTAAAAGATTATAATACGTATGTATATAGTTTATATACATCTATATATAAAGTTTTGGAATGCGTAAAACAGAAGAAAAGTACCATACCATATATAGGTAGATGAAAAAGCAGTAAAATTATAAATCTCGTATAATTTTTACTAAATTTCACGTACGAGAAGTGATATTTAGTTATTGATAGAAGAACTGAATTTCGCTTCAGAATATCGTAATATTGTAAATGGCTATGATTGTGTAAACTGTGTTCGCGCAAATAGGAAAACCTAGGAGAAACGGGGAATTTGCCAGCGATAGATTAGTTTCTAATTTGAAGAGGTAAATTTTTTACTGAGATTGCTAACGTTTTGCCAAACCGCAGCTACCAATACAGAATTTCATTTAGCCGGTAGTGGCTTGAAAGCATGTCGTGCAAAGTTTTGTGCATCTTTAGAAGATACCGCCATGACACGGGGCAGAGGAAAGCAAATTTATGCATTCGAAAGTACGAAGAACATTAATTTTGCTACAAAGTGGTTGTATCGAGAACAATCAAGAAATAAAATATGATATTACGAGTAAGTCGGTATTAGTATAATGATTATTAGATACCTACGGAATTCTCAAGCGTGAGCACATGGCGTATACGATCATGGCGGATCGCATTGTGAGAGGCATCAACTGACAGATAGTTTTCTTATCGTTATTCGTGTATGTATCATCCGAGTACTCACCTTACGCTTTTCAAGATTCCGTATCTTATGTTCGATAACAATAATCACTTGGCGTATAGGTTCTACGGTCTCCGTAGAGGCCTGTTTCTCTAGTTTAGGGTTGGCAGAAGGCATCCTTCACGGGCAACAAACGCGAACTGGAAATCAGAATACTAGACTAGCGAAGCCGTGGCTGCGGCCGCGGCCGCGGGGCACAGGGGCGGGGAAATGGGGTATGGTAGTATGGTTACGCGCATGCTCAGTCTCTTACTCCGACTCTACCTAACCTCTCTGCCAATGCTGTAACAATTCTCCATCCGAGCCCTATCCTTGTTAGCATTCGAATTATAAACTACCTACATATAAGCCACAAGGCGAAAACAAATATTTATGCAACGAACAGTGAAATGGTTTCCCTTATAACTCAAATACCCCATGCATCTTTTCATACATACTGCTTTGTCTCGCTATCTCTCTCTCTCTCTCTCTCTCTCTCGCATTTTCAGATATGTACAAACAATTGAATACGAACGCTTGCAAACTTACTACACAAGTACTTAAGTTGATATCGTTAAATTTAAATAACATTTAAAACAGCGATAGCGCCATGTCGATACACACTTATAAAAAACTTGTAATTTTATTGAAAAAGATTAATAAAAACATAAATTATGCGAGTAATATTCCACTATAATATAATATGTGTGTACATATAGGTATATTTTGTTTTGATCATATGCAGTATATTTTTCATTTGAATCGTATAATTACAGAAAATACTGAAACTTCGATTGGTTATGAAATTTTATACTTAATCTCCATCATATTCCAGAAAGTAATAAAAAGTTTACAGTTGAACAAATAAACATACGTTTTTCTGTTTTTAAATAAAATACAATATAACAATGATAATCGTTTTTCTAATTATGACAATAAAGATTTTACTTTAAGCTAGTGCTATATGATAGTGCAAGTTGTAATTTTGAAACAAACAATTGAGATAAATGACTCATAAAATTATATTGGATTTCCGGCTAAAACATGGCGAAGTTTTATTCATTTGATGATTTAGTTAAAAGATTTCAGCGATAAATCCATATACATACATGCATCCACACATATACATATATATATATAGCACCAACTTCTTATCGATACGAAACATTGCATGGCACATTTGCTATGTAGAAAGAAAATACTTTGCAACTGCAATACTTTCCTTTATTGTTACTGCGTCAGTGTCCAAATGCCCGCATTTTTAGGTTTCAAGTTAATAGTTACCTCCAATAATTTATTATACAACTCCGTAAATCCGACAGTATAGTAACTAATACAATAATTTCAATTTGTCATAGCATATGAAAGATGTCTAAAGCTCCATGGCTTTGTGTCATAGCAGTCACCTGCCCTCGCTATTATATTTTTACAATTTACAAATATAATTTGATATATCGTCTTCGAAAAATACATTCGCGCCACACACGCATATCACCACTCTCATCATTAGAGAATATCTTTTTCCTTAACAAATCTAAAAACACATTAAAAACTTAAACGACTTAAGGCTTAAACAGTGACAATAATAGATCTAATGAAAATGATAGTTATTGTAAGATTGTAACATAATAAAATATATAATAATATGGATGTAATACGATTTCAAGTATAGCATTTAATGTACAGTAAAATTGTTAGCAAATGTTATTCTACTATTATAGGTATGTATTTATCGCCTATTCGCCTATTGGAAGGAAAGTATCCATAGAAACGTCCTTAGCGGCAAAATCTATATACGCGAATCTTTCAACTTTCATCGCTACAGCATTGCGATGTATGCAATTAATTATTGTAAGTAGACTAAAGATTTCGAGTCTTAGGCGCTTCCAAGTAAGAAAAGAAAATTTTTTACACTTGCATTGATTGATGTTGTGTAATATTTGAAAAATCAAGACTGCATATGAAGAGCAAAGATTATCTGATAAATTACATTTTTCAAATGCAACCGTCACTTCGTATACACGCGCATTAACGTATGTATATGTGTACATATAAAATTCAAAAATTGACACTTGAATTACTAACAGTAAGATACCGCAGTGGTTGATGAGATAATGCTCGTAATTAAAAAGATCTTATACATATACATATTGGAACATATATGATGAACCGAAGGTGAATAGAATAGAAGAAAATATTTCTAATCTTATTAAAAGTGTTTTTATATACAATCCTCTACAACGTGTGTAATGTTTTAGAGTAACAGAAGACTGCACATTTTCAGAATATTGCATTTATCATAGAGCATTTTATTAAAAGAATGCCATCTTGGAACACCTTTGGCTATTTAAAAATTTCATATATAAACGTATTTTATACGTATGAATTTTGAAGTTGCTTCATCTATTTCATGTATGTACAAACTAACATCAACATAAATATCGTTTACATCTGGTCAACGTTAAAAACAGATAAGAGCGAATTATTATACGTCTGTATACATATGTATGTATATAGAAAAAGAATGCGCAATGAATTTCCCAGTTAGGTACAATGAAAAGAACAAACAGAAATACAGTTTGTTTTTTTCTTTCAATTAGAGGGTGTGATGTATGTATGTATGTATGTATGTAAATATATTACACAAGGTCACGACGTTCCGTACGCCATATCACTTTGTATAGGTACTTTATCCTAAAATCATTTGTCCTTCGTATTTTTTCTTCTTCAGATCTTAACACATCAGACCTCGATATTATACGGTATGTATAAGATTATCACGATACAAATGTTAAAACTAAATGTCTATATTCACACAAATATCCGTAAATCTCTATTATGTTACTACAATGGCAAAGTTTGGGCTCGTCTCTAACTCTTACGCGGGGTTGAATATCTTACACATGTCCGGCGTTTATACGCGAAACCGTTCCTTTACTCTCCTCGCGGTAACTCGGCTTACCGAGTACTACTTATCACTAGAATTATAGTTTCTTGATTACACGTTAACATTTAACTTCACCATTCGTCACAGCATCTAGTATTAATTATTAACTGGAGTTAAACATTTACAATTCTCAAAATACAATGTTGAATTGTTTGGTCTCGGGACTGGTGTTTAATATTTACGTTCGTAAAACTGATATATCACTAGACTCTCAATGGTCTTGAGACATTGAATATTAAACGGAACCAATGATTATTATCGTAGCACCACTAAGATGGTATACTGCTCATTTGCACATTGCAAGACACTGTTTCAGAATTCTCTTCAGTTCTCTGTGTAGGCACCTGTGAATCGGAAGTATTAACAATCATTTCAGTTGTTTGCGTTCCTGAAAGATTTTCAGCCATTTCTCCTGCACTATTCACCAAAGAGGATAACGTAGAGCTCTTTAGGCTCGACTTCAGTTTAGCTTGTTGCTCCAAATTATCTATTTCTGCCCAGATAGTTCTAACTTCTTTAAATAACTGCAAAGTGTCGTTATCTTTTAATTATTCTAATTCTAAAATCTAAACAGTAGGACGCGTAATTGTGTACTTACCTGATTTAACCATGTTTCGTCTGCTAATAATTCGTTTAATATTATTGTAGTATCTTTATTAGGATCTGCTACTCTCTTATCCGCTACTCTCCTGGCACACTCCAAAAACATCAAATATTTCTGATGCGCTACCTTATTATACAAAGCTACTTTTGCTTGACATAATCGGCATAATAAAAAATCCTAAGAAACATGCGAAAAACTCCGTCATTCAGTTATTCCATTTAAGCAGCATAACGACCAGCACGAACAGCAACGCGTAATTCAAGAGAACAGAATCATGTAAAAATCACCTTCTCTTGAGGTATCCTTGGGTCTGGGGGAGAACCTTCCAGCGTAGTTGCATTATATGGTTGGCCATATAACAAAACTCTGGCGTATATTTTAGGCTGTCGACAACCAGCACACAATTTATCTTTGTATTCTGTGGACGTTAAGTCCTTGAGAACGTTCAGGCACGGCCAGGTTGATATTGCATTTATAACGTTTGATCCCCATTCTGTTGTTGATAAAATACGGCGTTTCCTCTCTTCCGTTACTTCATCGACGGTCTTGACATTTGATAGAAAGTAATCATCTACGCGGAATAAATGTGAGAAATATTTGATTAGTGAAAATTCCCTGCATACGATTGTACTTATTACGCAGATAAAACTCGTACCTTGTTCTTGAAATATCTCTGTAAGGAAGTTAGAATCTAAAGCTTGCGAGATCAACGTTTGTATATATACTTCAAAATTATCTTGATATTTTTCCGCGTCTCTCATCGATTTATCGATATATTCGCTAAAAAGAATAATGAATAAATTCATTCACAATTGATAAAATGTTTTTTAGCTTCGAACCTACCTATCGTCAATAATCATTTCGTCCCTTAAAAATTCTACCACAGTTTCCGTTTTGCCTTGTTGCCAAACCTTTACTGGAACTTGTTGATATACGTGACGATTTTGCGGTGCCCAGCCCGAATACTATAAAGAAGTAATTAATATGTACTTATTTGGATAGTAACTATCTCAAATTAAAACTACCTCCTTCTTACCGTAGAT
This sequence comes from Andrena bicolor, assembly GCA_960531205.1. Lineage (NCBI taxonomy): Eukaryota > Metazoa > Arthropoda > Insecta > Hymenoptera > Andrenidae > Andrena > Andrena bicolor. Next base: position 27,333,187 of record OY482664.1, read on the forward strand.
ATGTTTCTGTATAAAGTGTTGCCATTAGACTTAAATGGCTCGTACTTTTGCAGTAGTGTTTTGCCATCTATTCTCCAGAGTGCTGGATATTCTTCGTCTAATTCCGCCTTCATTACAACAAATTCTCCGGACTAAAAAAAAAGTACAATAATTACTGACGGGAACGATATGCAATAAGACAAAACGGTAGTTCTGAAAGTCAATTAAAATGCTTAGCCACTACAAATTTATGTTTTACAAGGTTACATTCGTAAAAAATTTACCGCATCTTCTGAATTATCCATAGAGCGCTGCATGCAACATGTAAATATGTATGTACATGTTTTTATATATATACATATGCGGACGCGTGAGCATACACAGCTTACAAGAATAATATAAGAATTGACCGGGTACCTTGAATGGAGAAATATCAATATCTTCATCACTGACAGATGCTAATAGTTTTTCATCTATTTTACAAGATAACTTTCCAGTGACATTAGAAGTTTTCGATGGTGTCTCGTGTTTCTTCCTGGCAGACTTCTTTGAAACCACATCACAAGGGGAATAATCATCTTCCACCAAGGCTTTTCTACTCTTTTTGGTAATAACAGGTCTCCCGCGTTTTTTCTTCTTCTCTTCCTCGTCTCCAACTAATTTTACAGCGGGCGTCCAAGCAGGATCAGAATCAGAATCACCCTGTTCCTCGTCATTATCAAAGTAGTCTATACCCTGTTGTCGATCTAGAAATTGCTTCACAGAAGTTTTCTCCTTTGCTTTTCTTCTAGACGTTTCTCGCCTCGGAGGCAACAGCAACGGATCTACTGGAAGAGCAATATTCACTTGTGAGACACATACGCACAAATAATTAAGATGCAGGCTTATGTAATAAAAGAAAACGGTACTGTGTACATATGTCACCTTCTTCGTGCTTTTTTGAAGCCTTCCCCGACAACGAAAGCGATGTTTCCGCTGCTGCAGCCGCGGCCGCCGCTGCCGCCGCGGCTCTTCTTTTTCTATCTGTTGGTCCTCCAGGTTTGATTGGTCTTCCTTTCTTAGGTTTACCCTCCGTCTTTACGCCTCCTGTTTCTATAGCGTTAGATGCATTTGTAGTGGTTATTTTTTTATCCGGTTTCTTAGGAGGAAATAGAAAATCATCATCACTGGTGAATCCATCATCGCTTGAATCGAAATTCTGTTTTTTCCGTTCCTTCGGCAATGGGAAATAGCGCGGATCATTGGCATAATCTATTACTGGTGTTTCTTTAGGTGGTGGTAGTGGCGGCGGAGGTGGTGGCGGTGGTGGTGGTTGTGGTTGTGGTGGTGGTTGTGGTGCTGTTGGTTTTTCTGGTTGTATTTTTACTGCTTCTCCATTTATAGAACCTTCGACTGGCTTATTAGGTTCTACAGGAATATAAGGCTTCGACCTACTCCAAGTTGCTTTTCTGCCACCACGAATCGCAGGTGGAGGTGAAGGTTCCCTTTCACCTTGTAAGAACTTTAAGTAACTCGTCATAAATCCTGAACTAGGATCTTTGTTGGGTCTTTTAAAGTCTTTGTTTAACAAAGTTGCCGCTTGAATTGGTTGTTGATGTTGCTGCAGAAACCCTAGCTCTTCTTCGATGTTAGGAACAATTACTTTGGGCTGATCGTCCCTCACTTCTTGACTATAACTAGCATTTTGATTTGCTGTATTTTCACCAAAAGCTATGGGCGTGATCTCAACGGAAGATTGAAATTCATGTGGATGGTGATGGCTCGGAGGGATATGGAAAGCGGGAAAATATGGGATAGGAGGTGGAGCGTGATGATGGGGAACCATCAGAGACTGGTGCTGATGCGCTGGCGTACCAACAAAATTACTCGAATGATGTAAGGTTGATTGTGAACTAAAAGCCCCTGATGCACCAGGAAAAATTTTCGTAGGTGGTGGAGGTAAATTCCATCTTTCAAAATCAAAGTAACCATTTTGTTGTTGTTGATTCGTATTATGATGCGCTGGCGGCGGTATTCTACTCAGATATTCCGTTACTGTTGTTGTTCCACTTATCTCATTCGAAGAAGGAGCATGTCCGCCCTTTTCCAAACTTTTCCTTTTCTTATTGGCAGTGTCAACTTTTCTTCGTTCTTCCGTTTGCTTATGCTGTTCACTTGGACTAACAGAGACAGTGGTCTGTTGTTGTACTTGACAAGAGCTTTGTTGTAACGTCTGTAAATTCTTTACTATACTCATAGGATCTCCTCTACAACTGCTCAAGTCTTGTAGAGTTACTTGGTTCGATTCGAAATACGTTTGTTGCCTATCAGAGACGTTAATTACTCGTTGTACTTGCTGCTGACCTGGCAAAGTTTGAGGATTTATTTCAGCATTTCCACCAGTATATAGAGCAACGGAAAATTTCCTATTAGCATTCGTCTGTCGATTATCGTTATTTTCCCAACATATCTGTTTCTGCGTTTGCGAAAAATCTTGGTGCTGTCTATCATAATTTTTACTATCTGCGTTGTATGTGCTTTTATTTTCCGTCGTACCCAGAGCTCTTGTGATAACCGACGAATAAACAACCTGCCCTTGCGACGCAGGTCGTGGTACAGTAACATCTAATGGAGATGGAGGGGTAAGCTGCTGTTGTACAGCTTTGTACGGTGGTCCAGTTGCGCACTGATTTCCATTATTTTCAACGTGTTGTAAAGGCGAAGGAGAAGATATCGTAGCCATTGGACTATTGTACATAGGATAAGCAGGACTTGGAACGTGTCCTAATGGACTTGCTTGTGAATGCGCTTGTAGCGGGCTCGGCCTTCGTGGTACAACCACGCTACAATCAGGTCCATTTTGTGTGGAATTATTAGAGGAATATGCAGAATCGGTAGAAGTTGCAGACTTTGATCTTCCCGAATGATGATACTCTGAATCAGTGGTAGATCCTGTCAAGTAATGCCTATACGATGTTGTTTGTTGTTGTTGCTGCTGTTGTTGTTGTTGTTGTTGCTGCTGCTGATTCAAAACATGAAATTGCTGTTGCTGTTGCTGCTGCGATTGCTGAGGATGTGTTTGTAAGTTACTGTTTGACGGAGTCCTTTGATTAGCAAGCTTTCCACTTGTACTTGTGCAATTTGTACCATTCCCAGCTGTATAATTCAAACTTCTTGTATCCATAATCGAAAAACTGATAGGAGACGATTGTGTATTATCATGTGATGTTTGTTCGTTTCTTCTATGTTCACTGTGTGCATTTAATTCGGGATATATTTTCGTCTGTGCTTTAGTCTGAATACTTTGCTGAGATGCAGAAGTTGCTTTATTCGGCGGTGAAGCGAAATTAGTATTTCGCGTGGATTGTTTATCTTGAGCTTGCGAAGATACAGATCTAACAGATGTATTCAAGAATATAGTTGTCGATGACACTGACCTGGCAGGAAGTTGAGAGATTCTGTACTCTTTGCTGGATGTATTACTCGGAGTCGAAACAATGCACGATTGTTGGTGCTGAAGAGAAGGCTGCACCTTCCCATTAGGAGCTTGATTCCCATTTCCAGCAGGGTAACTGTTCGCTAATGTCTCAGAACTGAACGTAGTAGGTACTTGCTGGAAGAATGTTTGATTGCTATTTGCTTGCGACGTAGGGACCACCGACTTAATGCTTACTGACGGTGACTGAGGTCTAATGTTTACTGCTTTTTTACTATCTGGGTAACTGGATGATTTAAATTCTGCAGCAGAAACAGACGATGTTGGCAGCTGGGAATTAATATTATTTAGAGTTTGAGTAGTAGCAAAATGAGAATTAAATGTGTTTTCATAAACACCAGCCGGTGGTTTCGTGGCCGACGATGGTCCTGGAGACGATGGAACGACACTTTCGTGTGGTAAAATACCAAACGGGCTAGGTAATTGCACATTGTTCTGATGGGTCCACGCTAATGTAGATGTGGGTGACGTAGCTGTACCCTGATGCTCGAAAAATGTTGGTTGATGCGGCGAACTATAATTCTCCCTTAGTACAGGGATATCCGACTCTGTCGTGGTATTTTGTTTCGCTACCGATACTGCTTGTGCCTGTGCCTGGACAAGAGCTTGTCTATGTTGAGTCACATAATGCGCCTGCTTAGGATTAGGATGATGAAACAGTGGTGAAAAGACATCGTATCCCACAGGGGGTGGAGATAAAAACCCCCCTGGGTTAAAAGGAGATGGCTGACCCGCCAGAGTTGCTGTTGTATGAGCTGCTTGTAAAAGTAACTGTGACGTTGTTGTCGACGGCACTGCTTGAGTAGCAGCTGTTGCTAAGTGATGAGATACAAAATCACTGCTTGTACTCGAGCTGGTCGATTGAAACGTGTTGGTCGCAGTACCTGCAGCAAGACGGTTGTACGATGCATACCACGGACCAACAGGATCCATTACCCAACCCTGGCACGGCCGTGCCTAGCCTGCTCGGTCCACGTATAGTAGACTTTTGTGTGTATTATTATTACACATATATCCCACGATATTCATAACATAACTATTCAGTTAAATCTTTTCCACATCCATTCCTTCTGTATACATAGCGGTTTAAAACAAAAACTTTCTTACTGTATACATAGTCTATGCACTTTCAGCCAGTAATTAGGATGAACAATAACATATAACGGCTCCTCCATCTTATTCTGGAAAAAAAATGGATAGCTTTTATGCAACACGTGACTACGTACAATTTTTCTGTTTGATGATATACCAGGTATATACACAAGATATGCATTACCATTACGATAAAAAGAACATTTAAAATTCAAAGAAATGATTAATGAAAAATCATGTAAATGTCATTTAGTCAGTGGATCGTTAAGCAATGTATAGCAACAGTGATACATAAGTGCTGTCAGATTTTGTTCATTATAATTTTCATTTGTTCGATTATAACGTTATTATTAGAACGAATTAGGTATAAATGAATAGAATGAGATGGCTATGGTAGTTATCAGAATCACATTCACAATAAATCACAATCACAATCACAATCACGATATAGTAGAGAGACTCACGTTTTTCGTAAAATCCTTAATGCACCACAACACGATGTGTGCTACCGAGGGCAGCAAAGTAAGAAGCGTGCTCAGATATATTCGACGACTGGGGCTGGTGAAAAGTTGTCGAAACAAAGCTCGGTATAAAAACAAACTAATAAAAGATGTGCGCAGTTTTTTAAAAATCAAGAAGAATCGAGTGTAGCGTCTTTTCATGTCCTATTGTAATAGGGTCCTTAGAAGTTTCATATGTGCATAATCATTGTTTATCATGGGTAAGAAAATCGCCAGATTTTTGATCAGTAACAAGTGCTGAGACAACGGTTTCACCTTCAGCAATATACAGCCATATGTGTTGAATACCGATTACATTTGCCGGTGCAGAAGATATAACGTCTCGCCGAATAACACAATAAATATGGCTACACAAACTTGGCCAACGCACGACACACGATCGGCTGGCACTGTGATTAAGCTCACATGATTTAATCATTCGAAGGAAACTGTACATTCCGGGTACACCTTAGACCCGGTACTCGCGCATACACCGCGGCGAGTTAACGTGGTTAACGTCGCACGGGCTCATTTATCGCGGGGAATCGAACAATGTTACCCCGCACTCGCAGTGCCTATTATAGGCCACCATTTTGAATCGAATCAACAATACACCGCGCCATCTACAGATACGGATCAGAGACCAGAGAAGGGGGAAGGGGATCAACAGGCGGCGGGATTTTTCAACAGAATCAGGGGCAGGGATTTTTTTTAATTAGTAACTTCGCACCAAAGAGTTTAAATTGTCCATTTAAAATATTTTAGGACTAATTGAAATTAAGAAATCTTTACAGGATTTACAAACATCGATGTACAGCAGTAGTACATACCTACCTAGTAGAAATAGTGTATGTATATATATGTACCTATTTGCATTCGTATATGGCGCGACACACGTATGTAAATACGTACATACAAGTGGATGACCCATACAACCTGTTGATCAGTAAAAGAATTCTATATATGCCATCGTACTTTTCACTTCTCCATCTATATATATCTTATTGTTAATTATGTAGATATTCTAATTATTATCCGCGACTAGGTACTTATCTCACGATTTTCATATATAAAGAGAAAAAGAAGAACCGATTATAAAAATTTCATTAGGATGCCATTAATTAAATATGTACTGACATTCATAATAATAACATTTATTCATATGATATTGTAAGAATATATTTATAATCGTTATTATAATAATAATCATAGCGTAACTTGCGAGTATGTTCGTTTCGTTACTGATTGAAGTAGGTATCACCCATTTGAATTACTGCCAAATTATTGCTACCATAGAGAAAGTGAGCAGATTGCGAATTTGCAAATGTTGCAAATTCCCATACTCGATATCGTAAGAAAAAATAGGATTCAACAATTAAGACACTTAGTTGAATATATTGTAGATATCATAAAAAGTATACTGATGCCACCGTATAGTAGTAGTAGTAGTAGTAGTAATAGTAGTTGTAGAAAAGGATTCGTAAGAGTTATCGACTAGTGAGATTCGTGAACCTTGCTTCTACACGCAGATTGAGTATGTAAGTTAGTTTCCTTGGGTAATAATGCGCTGTCGACCTCCAATTACACTGTTAGAAACTAGAAGGTGAAAACATTGTTATTAATTGAAAGAGAAGAGAAAAGTAAATTAATCCAAAACTGTGGAATCTATTAATGTGTATGTATAGTGGTAGTAGTACAGTGGCGATATCACAGCTACTTTCGATATCATACAATATTCAGATGTTTCTCTTTATACATATTTGTCTACCGTATTTGCATTTTACAAATCCTAAACGTTTCGCACGTATAGTTTCTTCTTCCTTTTCTTTTTCCTCGTCTTCTCCTTCTTTTTTTTTAGAAAACTTATAAATATTAACTTTATTCCACGTATCATGATCTTTCTTTAATTCCTTATAATTATGAACATTAATTTCTTGAATTTTTTGAAACTTTAACATCGAATAAGATAAGCAACATGGTTATAACAATCTACAAAAAGTAAATAAATAATCTAGAAAATACATTAGGAAAATCATTAGTAAAGTATTTCTTACGAGAGAATCCAAGTAACGCATTTGTGAAAATTTTAAAACAATAATAAGCATGATTGTGTAAGAATAAATAAACAATATGTGGCAGCATAGGATGCATGACACGATTCAGCTTTGGTTTTTGTGAAATAATACACCCATATTAATCCCTAATTACGGTAACATTTGAAAATGCAATATATATACATATGCCAGGTGATGCAGATTTTAACGGGCAAACATCGGGAGCGTGTGTATATTGGTTGATTTGTAAGTGAGTGTTTGTTCTTTTTTTTTCTCAATTTTGACTGCGTCCTACATGTCCCCAAAGTTCGTCCGTCAAGAGCCGCGACAGCCTCTATATATATACGTAGGATGACCAATATTGCTCTGCTTTATTCGCGTTGTTTTCATTTGTACGGTATACTATTCCACGGCTACCTCATCTGCATCTTACGTTGTTGCCAAACTGCGAACTTTCTATATGCTGTGTTTAATAATTGATTTAAATGACTTGTTAAATGCTGACTGACAGCGGAAAAGTCTCGTTGAACACGGTCCTAAAAAGAGAAAAATTTCAGCAATACAACACAATGCTGATACATACACATGTACGTATAATATAAAATGTGTGCAAGGTGTTGGAAAGAAAGGAGGTTCAGGGCTACGTTACTGCCCAAAAACGAACGATCGCTTGTAACTGTGAATGGGATTGATTGATGTTCACTAATTCCAAATACTTCTAACTGAACTTTTTCAATTTTAGATCCTATTCTTTCAACGTCCTGCATGTAGTAAAACTTACTTCAAAAGGTTTAAGTTTAGCAGAATGAAATCTGTGTAAGGCTTCATGCATTCTAATTGCTTTTTCTTCAAGCTGCGGAGTTGTAGGTGGGAAACTGCGCCAAAAATGCCTTAGAAGCTCACACGTGCACACATAAACATTACGCAACTCCTTCTCTAAATCCTTTGGTATTAATTCTGTGGCCAATATAAAACAGGTTACATTTTCTTAGAGTTCAATCACCTTGATGATTTTTAGACTATGGTGATGATATTTTACATTTCAATCACCCAAATTAAATGATTCCAATGTAATATACTTACGTCCGAGACTTTCTTCTCTAAAGCCTTTCATTAAAGAGCCACCTGGAGTTAACTCTCCTAACGCTGAAACTGCTGCAGCTGGACTAACTAATGATGTTGCTAATTGCCTTGGTATACTATTTCCTGTCAGCCAACCAGTCGTTTCTCTCTTTAATTGATTTAACGTCATAAGAAGCTCTTCGGATGTGGACTCTGTGTTGCTGTATCCTGGCACAGGGCCGTGTAAATATCTATCTACATGCGTCAAATTTAATGGTGCACTTTTATTCGTGTTTGTGTCACAATTACTGTCGAGGTCGTCATAAATTAATTTTTCCTGTATTCTAAGCTAGAAACACGAAAGAGGAAAGCACAAGTTCAATATTAAGATCGCAATTCTACAAGAAAGCGTAACATGCGCATTAGAAATTTACTTTTTTAGTCTTTGGTTGATGATGATCATCCGATTGATTAAACAATGTTTCAGTTTTGCTCGCGGATGGTGTCGATCCATTTAATTGCGGTTGGGTAGACTGTGCAGGTTGCTTGGCAGTGCTGGCTTTTAAAACCATAATGCTGTGTTGATTAAATCTCTTGATCATACTTTGATGTACGATATTTCCTGAAGATTTGTCAGCTTTGCTATGTCCAGTCCCATAATTCTCATCTAGACTTTGATCTTCAAAAGAAGTTATGTCTACTAACGGATCATCGATACCCGTTTGAATATCTTTCTTGAGTTCTTGATCATCTATTTTGGCACATTCGGTAAACAGATCCTTGTTCCCTGCATTGATACGATCTCTATGAAAGTAGTGCGACTGAAAGAACTTTGTCCAAAAGTCAGATTCTGACATTTTATGAGGCACATTCTCTTGATGTTTTCGCTTTACAGCTGGATAAGTCTTAAATATACATTCTATTATATCAACAGTTAAATTATATTTCAACCCATTACAGCCATCTGTTTGTGGTTTTATGTCCGCCTAGGAGTAATATATTTAATTATCAATCAACTGATTTCTCTTTCGACTAGATAACCTGCGTTTAAGTATCAAGGAGCACTCTTACCAAGAAAGCGCTATTTACACCTATCTCTTGACGTTGGTTCTTTTTGGCTTGAGTATAATCCGCAGCATGCTGCGACCAAAACTCTTCCGATGAAATAACTTGCGTAATAACTAAATCTCTGTATAATTGAAGTAGTACCGGATTTTCCTGGAGCATTCTGACAAATAATACCATATTCAATGATATGGAATAGAACAAGCAATCATTTATAACATTCAACAACATACCTATTCTTCTCTTCTAATTCTTTATTCACTTTTCTCTTAAATTTTGGTAGTAACTGTTGAAGTAATTCTTTTACATCGTCGCGATCCTTAATTTGTGCCTCTTGCCCGTTTCTGTTTACAAAGTGAAACGTAGACGACGAACCATCGTGCAACACAACTTGCAGCTGTATTTTTGACTTTCCTTCGGGCGATATCTTTTGCACTAGAAAGACAAAACACTAGGATATATTCCTTAAGATATACAGAGGAATAACAAACATCTGCAGATATAATTACTTTTGAAATTACATTAGTAGTTTAAAGACAAGTTACATCATAAATCTGAAGATGTAATCTTTTGTATTTAATAAAGGTTAGTAAGAAAAGAAATAAAATATACATTGTTATATCAGAAAGAACAAGTGCGGTGAATTTATAGCAATATGATTTTTCTTTAATATTCCTTTTATTAAACATTATTTTGATCATTACACGAATGTTCTTACATTTAATGTCAGCATATTTGTGACTGACAGATACAGTATCTCTGTTATCGAGCATCCAAGCTATTCGTTCGTTCATAACATATAGTGTACCATCTCCTTTTTTATAACGGACTTGTCCTACTTGCATCAGAACGTCTTCCGATGATGTAGTCATGGTGGATATAATGTATAATACAACTCTTCTAAAAATAATAGATACAATCCTATAAAAATATATGAAAACATAAGTATATTATGTTCCGAAGAAATAAACGCAACACTTAAAATTTTATGTAGTATATGTATCATTAAAATTAATTCTATCAATCGTTAAATCAATGAACGTTCTATGCAGCTAACAATCAACTTGTACATTTAAAAATAAACAACTATATTTTATGTTTGACAAACACAGTTTGATAACATTACTCTGGAAAAACTTTAACATACCACATGGTCAAAAAACAAGTACCACCAATATTCTATATTAGCACCTCAAAACGATAATGTTCATTTGTGATCTATTGTCGCGTGAATAGAAAGAAAATCTGAAAGTAATTTCACCACAGAACGAAAAACGACTGAATTTATGAAGAGCGGCAAGAATTTGGTAAAAAAATTACAACACCAGATAAGTAAGTAAGAATTTAAAACTTATAAAAGGTGGATGCGTTGATGCGACCTTGCAATCAACTGCCGCGTAAATTAATGAATGATAAATTAGCGAACTATAGAATTTTAGGCAAAATATAGTTCTATATAGAATTTACAGTTTGTCACTGCGCGTCCTTGAGTATATACTTCACTACAACGTAATGACTTTCAGGGAAAAGAGAATATTTCTTGTTTGCAAGATTTTGTAACACAAACTCGTTAGTACACACACCAATAATGTTTGCTAAACAACTGAATTTTTCGAAATGTGCGAGAACTTTTCAGTCTACATTGCGAACAAAACACTGATGCGATATTGCCCGTGATTCACTTTTTATTTCATTAATTATGGTTATCGACAAAATAAATGCTTTTTCTATGGTTCAAGGCACAGATCGCGTGTTTCTTAATCACGGAAGTGGGAAATCTAGCTATAATAGGCCCATTTACCGGTGACAAAATGTGAAAAATCGTGGAACAATGTAGAAGCCCGTTGGGCGGCACGGCCATGTGCAGAAACACACATCAGTGGACGCATCGCGAAGCAAAGACGGCTGCGGCTGCGGCTGCGAACGGACCGTCGGTACGAACAGCACCATCGACCTGCCGAGACTACCGCACTCTGTCGTCCCATTCAACTTCCATCGGTTTCCTGTTCTCGTCCAGACATTTCTTTACATTTCTTTCTTCCTTCCCCTCCCGATCCCAATATATTCAAACTCTGGCTATATTTTATAGCCGCCTATTCTCATATAATATTACTAGCTAACAATTAACCAGCGAAGTAATCATTATTCTCACCAAAGTTCTGAATTTGATTAAAGCAGCGCAATTTGTACGTTTAGGATGCAAGCTGCGCATGCGTAGATATCGAGCCGCTGCAACGCGCGAGATTTTAATAATTACAATAATTACAAACGTAATAGCTGCTCTCCGCTATGTCATATTAATTGAAGCAAGCTCAAATACTGTTCTATATGTCTTTGAAACAGTAAAACTAGCCAATTTTTTATATAAAAATTACGGAAATTGATTGATTTTCATTTACGTAATTTCGTTGATCTGCAAACCTATTTACATATATTACATTTTACATATCATATCTGTTTTGAAGTTATCTGTGAAACAGCTAAATAGCGCATGACCTTGTTCATTTATAAACTATATGAAAAAATTACACAATAAGGATTTTCTTATGCCTACCTATCATATAAATATTAGCCGATATAGGAATATGTAACAAAAAGTTCGGTCTGCATGATACAATTTCACAAATCTGAATTGTGAAACAGAATGAAAGGTATGATTTATATATTTTCTTAGGAAAGAATATTATAAACATTATCTTATAAAATAACCATTGTAAGTTGTCTCATTTTTAAGGGGAATTTAAGTACATAATACAAAAACAAGAACAATCAAAAGTATGTTTTGGATCAGGATTGCCTCGCGATACATCCGACAAGGGTATGAGCCCCTTTATGAGCCATTATATATTAGAAAACCATCCAAATGTAGCCCCAAATTCATATAATACTTTAGAATCTTTTAAAGCGTTTAAAACCAAGGTACGAGTTATTGCCCGCAATACATACATATACATATAATTAAAGCCTATGCGATTCAAATTAAACGAACACATTCGCTTCCAGCCTTGTTCCCATAGTATAAGTAAAAAAGGTTACGGTGGTCTTGCCAGATTTGGCAAACAGATTGCGTTCAAGAATAACTATCCATCTCCGTTCGCGTACGATACTTTTGTATTTCCCAAGCCAGTGGTTAAATCAAAGTACCCATTCGATACTAATAGCAAAAGGCAGACATTTCTTACGAATACGAATCCAGGGTATGACAATAACATTACCAGAATACATGACGCGATTCTTTCGTGGCGATAAATTCATCTTAAATATAACATAGCCCAGGGATGTATGTTAGTACCAAAGAAAGTATGACATTCGAGCACAAGTTTGGAGGCAGGGTAAAAATGAGGCTTGGAGTAGATCTAAAATGTTGCGGTCAAAATAGAGACATCTGCGACATATGCGGTCAAAGACCAATCGGTGATTATTGGCACTTGAAGAATGCAGTATTTTTATGCAGAGTATGCATGGCTAAACAGTTTGAAGAGCAAATAAAATATAAAAGAACAGAGTTGAAATTGTTTCGTGTAAGATTTTTATGTTTGATGTAATGTATTGTAATTGCTATATGTGTGTTTGAAAATATGATCCTGAAAATTTTAGAAAATACGAGACTGTTCACTCATACATCAACACGAAGGAACAACAGCGAAGATATGGTTGATGCATCCCACAGTTGTTACACAATGGTCGCGTAGAGAGGCTTACCTCTCTACTTACTTGAAAGAGTAAATACAATTGATTTACCCTATTTTAACTCATATTGGAAGAAAATTTTCTGATAAAAATGTACGCGGTAAGATGGGCAAAATTGAATTTCAATATTTATTCTTGTCACATTTTAATTCGAATGTTTACTTACTAAAGAAATTTCTTATACCGAACCGGCATATCCCGGCTTTCATCAACATTTATACAATTCCTTACAATAAATATATGCTTGTTTAAATATTATATATACAAACATGATATAAAAAATAGTGAGATTAAATATATGTATATAATGCAAATACTTCAAATAATGTAACTGCTTAAGTGGTATCAATAGTAGATTCTATTTGATAATATACATATTTTTATAGTGATATTATCATTACGTATACATGGTAATCAGTCTACACAAAAGGAATACTAGTGATCGATATCAAGTATTACCTTTGTATTTGTGTGTGTGTGTGTGTGTGTGTGTGCGCGCGCGCGCGTGTATGTGTGTACTATACTTTGTAAGCAATGAATAAACATTACAAACAAACGATATAAAATTTTAACTGTCTTGACTATAAATAATATATGTAGTATAAAATGCTAATCTACGTACAAAATTCAAAGAAACAATTCACATTTACCCATTTTTGTTTAAAGAAGTATGGTCGAAATTCGTAAGATTCAACTTTGCGATTTAAGTAATAATTACTGATGATCGTTCGATCATTCCACTGTTCATCAGTTATAAGTATTAAACGATGCATCTTCAACATCATCTGTCTGCTGTAGAGTTAACGGGAATGGTGTTGTGACATCTTCTACCGGGTTACCACCGTCAGGGGCTTGCCTCGATAACACCGGGACAGACGTGTCAGAAGAAGTGGAATAACTGTTTCCCGTCATTTCTATATCAATCAGTTTCACCTGCGACTTTTCAAACGATATAGTTGTAGTCGACTCTGTATTATTACTCGCTAGTAGATCATCGTAACTGGATTTACGGAGAAGAGTCATGTCAATGTTGTCGTCAATATTCTTTGCCACTCCCGCGGGTGTCATCCTAAAGACTTTTACATTTTCCGAAGATAATCCACTGACCTCCGTGAAAGTTTGTACTTTATTTAATCTCTTATCTATCGACGTACTAAAGGCTTCAGCGTAACGATTGTCTAATCGTTCGGCGGCATCTCCATCTGATGATGCCTGCGAATTACATAGGTCTGGAACTAAATGTTTATATAAAAGCGGATTAAACATGTTATTTAAATCCATGTGGCGAACATTCGAAGCTACCAGATAACTTGTTAATTCATCGCATTTTGATGTATCGCTGTTTTCCTCGGCCACTAGTTCTTCGCGGATTACTGTTGACATTTTATTCGAAACTTGTGATTGTGCAGCTCCCTCGGGAAAACCTTCGTCGTTACACGCATCATTACCATCGGTCAAATGACCTGCCGTTCCACTTTGACACATTTCAATACTTTTCTCCTCATCCGCATTGTCTGCCTGTGCCGATACGGTGCATACTTTCAGCTTTTGTCTGCACCTACTGCCATCTTGTAGATCGTTGTTGTTTTGTTGTAAATTTATCATTAAATCGGTAATATTTCTCTTCATTGGCATACTTCTAGTCGAATGCGGTTGTAGAGGGAATTGCAAAGATAACTTATCAAGTAAGTAGTTTATATGAGTTCTCGTTCCACGTTCTGGGTAATCGGTAAAGTTATCCCCCGACGTTCTAGTATTTTCTAGCACTGAATGTTCGTCTCGATGCTGGCTTTCACAATTATCATTCAATAAGCTTTGTTTAGTATAGGAACTTGACATTTTAGAGGAGCCAGGTTTAATTGTTTCGTAACTAATTGCTCTTTTACTACTACTACTATTACTATTACTACTACCGCTACTACTGCGGCTGCTGCTGCTGCTACTATTACTATTGCTGCTGCTAATGCTGCTATAGGGCTCGAGCCAACTATTTTGAATTTCACTTGTACTTGGTACATTTTGCCTTTCATCCTCTGTAGCATCTATATTATGCAATACCTTGTTGTCTGGCTGAGATACTTGACACATTCTATTGTTATTATCATTAGTCGGCGTCGCGGACATAATAGTATCTGCATTTTTGTAGTCACTATTCTCATTATCACTGTTTAGTTCATTCAAGTCGAATTCATTTTCAAAGTCGTCTTCAAAAGCTGTGTTTGTGACATCGCGTAGTCGCGATTCCAGCCGTTTTGTAATTCCATCTAATTCAGTTAGTTTTTGCCTATAAGAAAGATAAATATTCGGATAAAAAATTTGAAAGAATACATATATCGGGAAGTACAAGAGGAAGAGAATGAAATTTTCTTACTTCAACGATAAGGATAAGAATGACATAGATGCATCTTCAAGACCAACATGCGTTACAGAGTCGTTCAGTTGATTTTCACTATATACTGACTTGTTTTCATCCTGTTTAGGCATAGCTATTCTTTCTGTACCAATAGAACGCATCTCACCGGTACACGATGGTAACCAACTGTACTGGAATTGTGATGGGTTACACGTTGAAACTCGCATGGTATTTAACGTTGATGTTGATTTTCGGAAGAAGGATAAATTATCCAGTGGCGTTATAGATACCTGAAATATACAGTAGATGGTAAAATACGCACGATCAAATAGCATATACGTGTTACGGTAAAAGTTTCAATCGGTAGATGCTTAGAGCATATAAACATGAATGAAGCATGCAATGGGCAAAAATGTAGACGGCGATAGAAAGAGAAACATATACAGGAGGGACACCCCCTCTCTTTCTAGCGCCAGCGTTTTTTTCTAGGTTAGAAAGAGAGGGGTGTCCCTCCTGTATATGTTTCTCTTTCTATCGCCGTCTACATTTTTGCCTATTGCATGCTTCCTCCATGTTTATATGCTCTAAGGTAGATGTACACATTTACCGTAACATACATATACATAAATGAAACTTGAATAGTACTTTAATTTGTCCGTTGCATTTGCCAGTAAAGTCCATTATATGAAACCACCCAGACACTGTAGGAAATCCATTGATTAAGATGGAAAGATCAATAGCAGAAAATCCAATAACAATATCTCTCTCCAAGTTCAGTTGCGTACTGGTGTCCGTGTCTAATATACGCCAGATCTTTAAGATCAACCTCTTTTCATCCTAAAAATAAACACGCTTACAGTTACATGAAAAAGAACCAAGTGATATAAAACTGTAAATAATAAAAACTGACGTACGTGCAAGAGTAATTCTGTTGGTAGTTTTGTATCACATTTCCAGTTCCACTTGGGATTGCAACTATCTGGGAAAACGTTAGTAATCATGTACGAGTTTAATTGGTTTGAAGGGTCAGATTTATTGGCCTGAAAAGATACATATGTACTTGGCGCAATGGTTTTATCAGCTTTCTCTATTTTCGGCAAATGCAATGCGCATTCGATCTCTATAACAACTCTAAACATTGTTTCGTTAGATGTAGAATCTACAGATTCGTTTTCTGTACGAATGTCAACTGGAGAATTGGATACTGTGGTACCGTAACCAGCGTTCAATCGTTGATTTACCCCTTCGTCGTACTCAGCACCAACGCCCACGCTTCTATAAGTTTCAGTAGGTAACTGAAAGGTATGTCTAACGCTAGCGTTATCACTCTCGTCTGAACTATTATTAAAGTTCAATTCGTTTATGCACATTTCTTCTACGTTAGCTCCTTGCTTTTCTTCTGAATCAATCATAGTGTCAGTCGCCTGATCTAAATTAGCTTTCACATTTAAAACATGCGTTAAACGGTCCACTAAAGTATGTAAAACCGAATGTTCCGAAATTGAAGTCTCCTCTTGTAACTCTTCGTTGAATTTCAATTTCAATTTCAATTCTTTAACAGTTGAAATGTCTGTCTGACATTCTTGAGTTTTTAAATTTGAGTAACACGTTTCTCTCCCGGCTGTGTCTATAGTATAATGCTGGGCATCATCTTGTGAGTATATTTCCATGTTTGATTGTAATTTATACGTGCCAGACTTTATAGAATATTGCGTATTCTGTAAGCGTTGTGCGCAACCAGAAAACATTTCTGGACAACTTATTGTTTGCAATGTCGTATCAATATTACGCAATCCTCTTGACATTTCTAACAATGCGATTTGTTCCGCAGTTCCAAGAGCTACTAGTGCAAGTAACTGACCGCAGGATCGACTAGTTACTGGATCAATAATTGGTACCCACCCGTCTACACTTACAATGGGATACTGCAACGGGCGATTATTATTATTATAGAGAATATTATCAATAGCTCTGATATGATAATTATGCTTTATATATACCTTAGATAATAACAAGTGAGGCAGTACGCGTGGATCTCTGTACGCAACGTATAATTGATGTACAGGTAATTTCGCCAATCCCAGTAGATTATCTACATTGTTATGTCTATAGTAAACTTCAATGATTATGTAATTGTCTTTAATACGATCTAGCAAATCAGTGTCATGAATAAGAGGTACTAACTGTAATACAAAAAGATAGTATGATGTGTACATTTATGTTTATATTTATATATATAAAAGAACTGAAATAGTTACTTGACAGAACTGGTAACACGGATTTCTTGTGTTGTTACAAATTTGACTTCTACTCTTATCCTGCTTCCAAAATGCTCTACATATTAAATACGTATTTAATTCTGGCAACTCTTTCCCTTCAGCTATATATATTAAGCCCTGAAGTAAAACCTGTGGACCGATTATTCTCTTAACAAAGACAATAAATTTGAGAAAGTGAAAACTAATAACGCGTTATAGTATATCTTTGTACCTTATCGTTAATACGGTTTTCTTGATCTTTAGCATCAACTTTCTTGTCGTCTATGTTCTCTGTCCTATGTCGGGATATGTCTTTTGTAATAAGTAAATCTCGGTCAGTAGTTAAACAGTCTACCTCTTTAGCCGAAACTGATGATACTTGACTACTTGTTTTCGATTGAGCTTCTGTAGCACTTTTGCTTCTTTTATTTCTGTCTTGGCTCGATAGCCATTGCGTTTCCAAAACAGGTATATTTTCTTTCAAAGACACTATACCATCTAGAAAGAAATGTAATACATACTATAATTGCATTAGATTCTGATTAAAATTCATTGTTAGGATTCTTAGTTAAACTATACTGACCGATGTACTCGCTCCCAAAATTAGTGGAATCTAAGACTAATTCTACAATTACGCTCAATTCACCAATTTTTATTCCTTTATTAAGAATTATCAAACGGTGTGCGGTACTGCAATTCTCACTTTGTATGATATCATTAATGTACATAATACCTGTCCCTAATTCAGTTAACGATTTTCTATTAAGATGACGGACAAGTAGTTTAAACTTTATGGTATACTCTGTGTATACTTTTAGTTTCGATATTCTATATATGCCAGCATGATTGAAGGAAATTACTGGAAAGGTACATATTTCTATTAACTGCAATGTCTTATCAATAGTTGATATATTATTATGAAAATCGTAAAGGGCAACGCTGCGACGGGTATACCTTGGTTTCTTTGCTTCTTGGAACATATGCTTATACGTTTATTTTCTTTCATTAGTTTCTGTCCTTTCTCGTCCATATGACCAAACGGTATATCATATTGAACAAAATATGTTGCAGAGAAGAAGCTATTATCATTGTCTGAAGAATGATACAACATTATGTCAGTAGATGCAGCAAACGTGTACTTGACATATTCTTAAATCTTATCTATCCAAGTTTTATAAGTTTACATACGTGATAAAGAAGATGATTTAACTCGTCTATAGCCAGCAGGACTTGGAGTAAATGATTCCACATAAATTCTAATTGCACCTGCATGGTTCGAGCGTTGAGTTTCTGAAACATTATACAACTAAAATTATAACTTTTCTTAGTATAGCGGAGAACTGAAAATTCTTACTTAAATGACTCGCGAACCTTTTGGTTTGGCACATGATTTTTCTTCGGATGGTTTTGTGTCTTCTAAGGAGGAATTCGTTTGTGTGACAGAAGTATTACTAGGCGTTATCTTCTTATTACCGTATCTATAAGATTTAAAACTATTGGATGCAAGATCTATCAAACCTGGAGGTGGCGATGTCGATCTCAATGTACATAATGCTTTACGTTCATCGATAGGTCTCATATCCTTGCCCAAAAAGTATTCGTATAATTTAACTTGGTCTTGGACAGAAGCGCAAGATTCTGTGCTATCGCTTAATATATTATCGCTGAAAGCCAAAACATCTTCGTTATACGTTTCTCTTAATATAGCTCTTCTGAGTTTTTGCGCTCTTGCAACAACTTGTGCAACGAGTCTATCCATTTCCTCGTTATTAACTGTTCGCAAAGGTTCTTGAAATTCTGTTCTTTTCGACTTCAAAATAGATTTATAAACTTCACTTTCATCGGACTTTAATCTATTACATGCGTTGTATCTATCACTTATCGTATCTTTCCGACTTCTAAAGCTATTGCCAGCTGATAGTATGCCATAATCAGTACCTTGCTTTTTATCATATTTGTGTGTTTTCAACTGCAAATTTGAAGGGTTCGCCGCACGTTCTAATTTCATAGAAATATGTACTTCTCCTAGTTTATTGCCAGAATCATTTATTATTGGAATATACTTAAAAAGTGGCTTAAGCTCAAAGAGCTCTAATAAATCTGTGATTCGAGATGTTCCTATAACTGCGTTAGTTTCCTCTTCTGTAACAATCATTAATTCTACACACTCGCAATTCTTAACATATTCTTCAAAGAGATTTATACTTGTGCAAATGGCATAAATTACAGTTGTTTCCCGCTCTGATCTTGCAACGCTCTTTGTAATATCTGTTGGTCTACAAAAATAAAGGTAGATTGAGTACTATTAATTGGAAAATGTAAAATATTTGAAATTCAAAATACCTAAATTGAGCGCTATCAGTTTCACCCCACCAAGATGCAAACACTCTAATTTCTCCGAGATTCCTTTTTAGCCAAATAACTTGGTCTATGACAAATCTCAAATAACCGTGAATTTTGCCCTCAACCAACGGTGGTAAAGATCTGTCTGATTTCATCTCTGTATCCATTTATGCCTCGTAGTACGGTGCATTATTAGATTCAATTAGATATCTAGATTCATTTACGTTCATATAATTACGTTGTGTTATGTCTGTCAACGATCTATAAGTATAGGTTAGCATTGGTTAGCATTGGTCAGCATCACCAAAACATGTCAAAATACCGCTCAACATTATTGATTACACTCTAACATCCTAAATGTACTTATATACCATCAATTGGGAAAATAATTTTTCACATCCAGCCCACTATCTCCTATTTTCTTTAAACTACGATTATAAAAGCAATGTATCGCGTTCGTTATCAACAATCATCTACAATTTAATTTCGAGTCACAGAAAAACGTGGCGAATCCTTATGTTAACCTTGGTATTCCATACGTACATAATTGGAGTTACATACACATACTGCATGCTCCATACACTGTATCACAAGCCAGGTATAGGATAGACTTATCATCCAATGTAATTTTCTGTCACACGCTTATCATTTTCGTGTCACATTTATGCTCGATTTCTTCACCTCCGACTAAAGTCCCGGTCAGTGAACAACCAATTGGATGGTATCATGTGGCACTCGTCAACCAGTTGGATGCTATTGGGAAGTGATATGGGGGCGGGGCCTAGCCAAGATGACGCCGATATGGGTTGCTCAAACGATTGTGGCCGATCGAGATTCGATTGCATTCGAGGTTACCAGGGCTGTTTTTTTTACATCGCTAACATTCTACAGTATTTCATGAACATGGTTAGGCCGTGCATAAACTCTTAGACCATATCATGGACATAGGAATATAGGGACGTAGGAATACTTGCGGGGGGTGATCTCTTTCCGGGAGGGGCGACGAGGTAACATACGCCTTCTTTCTATTGGCTGCTGCTTCGCACAAGCGCAGTGATGTGTAATGATGAACGTTTGTCGCGTCGCCGGCATCGCAAGCTTGGATAGTGGCAGCCATATTTGAAGCGTTCCTCGCAGTGTATGCAGTAGCGTGTTAAAGAAAAGTAGTAGTGTGTTAAAGAAAAAATCATTAAGAACAATGGTTCAGTGCTATTAATGTAATATTAATTATCATTAATTTTATCGTAATTTGGTTTCTGTTATTTCGAACAATAAATAAATGTTACGTCAGTGTCTCTGCTCCAATTCACCTCATATATTTTAATAATTATAGATGCATATTTCTCTTCAATTATCATTATTTTTACAATTTATATTCGTGGATAATCACTCCGTTAGTACATACTTATAATTAGACGTCTGTATGTACTAATCTGTAGCAAACACTTGTTCATAATGAGCGGTACGGAGCATGCGTAGAATACAACCAATCAAATCCAGGCAGATGTAGGTGCTTTCCCCCCCCTGAAATGCATATCACTCCCCTCGCCTAAAGTCGCAACTATTCCTACGTCCGTATATTCCTATGTCCATGGACCATATATACTCATAGACCTTAGAGCCCGCCCTATATGCTCTAAGATGCATCCACGAGTCGAAGTGAAGCAAAGATAACGCGGAAAAGTTGCCCACAAGTGACGTCACTTATGGGCAAAAGATAATTCAAAATGGTTAGACCATATGTACAAGTGAGGTTATATCTTTTTCTGTGAATAATTTTTGAATAATTATTAATAGTGAAGCAAGCATGTTGTATAAAGAATTGCAAAGACAATGATTAAATTGCATTTTCGTAAATATTTATACATTCCTATAGGACTTCCATCATTGCTTTGCCCACATGTGACGTCACGTAGATGATTTTATCTTTGCTTCAAGGCAGTTATCTGGAGCCGCGTCTATGAGTATATATGGTCTAAGCATAAACTCATAAACTTCGACGCTGATTGGCTGCACCCTCACTTGGCTACACTCCACTCGGCTTGCCTTGGCGCTGGCGTCGGTGAATTTTCCTCTTGGCGTTGAACCAATCAGACGTGCGTAGTCGGCCCCACTCTCGTCCAACACCCGTGGTAGTAGATGATAGTAGATTTCCACGCCACGCTGCACGTGACTGACTTTTGGCGCTCAAAACCAGTGATGCCAGAATGAGGACGGGTACTCTCGAGAATTTCCCCCACCACGCATGCACACTACGCCGGAGTGGCGTGTCCGAGCTCACGGACGCCGCTCCGGCGTAGTGTGCATGCGTGGTGGGGGAAATTCTCGAGAGTACCCGTCCTCATTCTGGCATCACTGCTCAAAACTGCTCAAAACGAGTGTCGAGCGTCAGCATGAAATCGCGAATTGCAGTATGTGTCGTGAAAAGAATAGGATTAAAAGTGTATTAAAGGTGAATGTTCCGAGACAATAATTATAGTACCGCGCCTCGTAATCTATTTACGACTATTTCTTAGCGCAAGTTCCGTAGAATCATCGTGCGTTACTATTTGTGTACCTAAGCATGAGACTCATCTGCCAAAACACTGTTGCACGTGCTAACCTATATTATACGTGAATAAATGCATTTCCGGCTAGAAAAATAGTAGCCATGACGTTCGCAGAATTAAAGTTGAGCTCGTGGATTGTTAATCAGTGTAATTCCATGGGTAAGAATCAATTTATACGTCAATGAAATTGAAGAGGGAGTAAATATTGTATTATTATCATTTATTTCAGGTTTAAAGAAGCCTACACCGATCCAGCAGAATTGTATTCCACAAATTTTAGCTGGCAATGACTGTATCGGCTGTGCAAAAACTGGCAGCGGCAAAACATTTGCCTTTGCACTTCCTATATTACAAAAATTGTCGGAAGATCCATACGGCATATTCGCTCTCGTCCTGACACCGACTAGAGAGCTCGCTTTCCAAGTATGTTCAGCCGCACGATCGATGGTTATCTTGCATTTCGTATGTCCGTCGCTCATACATACGAACATAACTGTAAGACTAACTATTTCTATGCATAGATCGCCGATCAATTCTTGGCGATAGGAAAGTCTATCGGTCTAAAGAAGTGCGTGATCGTGGGTGGAATGGACATGGTCGTGCAAGGCTTGGAGTTATCCAAGCATCCGCACATTGTCGTCGCTACTCCGGGACGCTTGGCGGATCATTTGGAAAGTTGTAATACATTCTCTTTGAAGAAGATTAAATTCTTGGTTCTAGACGAAGCCGATAGACTTCTGGGTGGTCACTTTGATGACCAGTTGAAAACTATATTTAATGCTCTGCCTAAACAAAAACAAATTCTCCTTTTTAGTGCAACAATGACAGACGCACTTGAGGAAGTAAAACACATTGCGTCAAGCGAGGTACGATATAACATATCAAGAAGCATTAATGAATAAAACTATGAAAACAAGATTGCACCTCTATTGATTAATTTTTATAGGTTTTCATGTGGGAATCCAAGGACGACTCTGGTGTAGCTACAGTAAAAGAACTTGACCAACGTTACGTACTTTGCCCGAGTGACGTTCGTGATTCCTTTTTAGTAGAAGTGATCAGAACATTTCGAGCAAGCAGCAAGGGCGGATCTATAATGATATTCACAGACACTTGCAAGTAAAATGCAATTGCTTATACGCATTACATTGGTTAAGCATAAATGTGAGTCAAGCATAAACAGCATTTCATGATGTGTTATTTTCTTTCAGGAATTGCCAATTATTATCTATGACATTAAACGAGATCGGCTTTAAGAACGTAGCTCTTCATGCAATGATAAAACAGAGGGATCGCCTCGCTGCTCTTAGCCAATTTAAATCGACTCACACAAAAATTTTAATAGCCACGGATGTCGCGGCTAGAGGCTTAGACATTCCTTCGGTGGAATTAGTTGTGAATCATATCATACCGAATGTTCCGAAGGAGTACATCCATAGAGTTGGTAGAACAGCTAGGGCAGGTAAAGGGGGTATGGCGGTCAGTCTGATAACTCCGTACGATATCAAATTATTACATGCCGTCGAGGATGCTATTGGGACAAAGTTGACAGAGTATAAAGTTAATGGTAATAGGCCCTTGGCTCTTATATTTAATCAAGTAAAAAACAAAAATATACATCAACATGACATTTCTGTGTAGATAAAGAGATAGTGACGATCTTGACGCAAATATCTGTCGCCAAACGAGAAGCAGAAATGACGCTGGATGAGAAGAACTTTTATGAGAAGAAGATAATTAACAAACGCAAGAAGCTCATTCTAGAAGGGAAAGATCCAGATGAAATCGACGAGATATTAGAGAGGAGAACGTCTGATAAATCGAAGAAGAAGAAAGTCGCTGAAAGTGCACATAGTACAAATATCGGTAATTAGTTGAAATTTTATTATCTAAAAATGATGTATATTCTACAAAGTTTAACAACCAGTCAAGCTATCACTGTAATGACCAATACTTGCTATATAAAAGGCACATACTTATTTATATTATGTATTCAGCAATTCATTATGTACTTTGATATAAAAACAAAAAGAAGATATAAGAACATATACATTCACATAAATTTCTACTCTTTCAACATGAACGTTAGCGGATCAGTATAAACCAACTACAAAATATGTAGCCTGTGACACACTTTCATTTGTTTCCTCAAAGAACCGTTTCGATCATTATTAATATATACACGCGTATAACAACAATATGAAAATCTACTCTTATTTATAAGGAACAAAGTATACACGATTAAAGATACTTAAGTCCGAATTCCTAATTAGAAATGCAACTTAACTTTGGCACGTGTTTCTCTTTCAATAACTTTTTCGAGTACTACATATTTGGCAAGTGATTTAATATGAAGTTGAAAAATATAATTTAAGAACACGAGTGATCAGAGTTTAAACAAGTGCTCTCTTTTTTTCCTCCATTTGAATTAAATTTAATTTATTCAGAAAACCATAAAGTTCTGCGACGTATTCTTTTGGATACTTATAAAAGTGTCCGACATGTGGAGATCTCTCAAATATTTTTACATAAGTCTGAAAGATATAAACAGAAATAAGAATTCGACAAGTTATCCTATATTCGCAAGCCTTACCTTCACGCCCAGAGATTCCCATTGAGCACGTACTCGTAGATTATTCGTTAAAGTGCCGACAGGGTCTGTGTTACTTATGAAGAATAATGCTGGACTGTGTACTGAATTCGAATGAAATAATTGACTAGATCGCACGTAATACTGGGTAGATTGCTTTTGAAACGTCCTCATATGGTATCTGCAAATTTCAATGCACGTTCGATTCGAGAAACTTCAAAGGCGTATCTACATAAATGTAATCGAGGGCAAACTTACTCTAGATACTTTCTTAACATATTTTGCAACATCTCGTTCTTTGGAAATACAGCACGAGGTGTACCTATCGATAGCTCTGACACATCTGCGAGGCTATCCCACACTTGACCAACAATTCTATCGATCACATTGCCATACTTTTGACGATCCCGTTCGATTAAATCTAACACCTCCCCCCACATATATCCACCCACTGAAAATCCATGTAACATTATTTGCTGATAATCCTCGTACTGTATTAGAAAGTCTAGCAAGTCCGAGGCGACAACCTATAAGATAAACTTGACGCATGAAATTGTATGTTGTAAATAATATTCCATTATCCTGCGCGCTTACCCTGGACCCCTTTACAGGCCACAGTAGTTGCCAGGGTGTGATCGATACCACTGCCACGTCAAATCCCTGGTCCATATACAGATTCGCGTATTTCATAACGTTCCTGCGTTTCGCTAGCAGCCAAGTGAGCATAACCAATAGGGGTCGATTTTCTGTATTTTCGAAATTCCGCCTGGCCCCATCGAAGCTTTTAATTTGATTGTCGATCGTAATATGCTCGATATTCTTTCCGACACGATGACTGGATAGTTTGCTTACCAATAACAGCAGAGTCTAATTGGGAAGGGAATAATCGTTAAACGTCGCCAAAAACCAGACTGATAAAATGAGAAAAGTATGTTACCAAATCTTGTCTGCGGTTAAGTAACTGAGATTGCGCGAAGGAAAACAATCGCGTCCTTGTCAGAGTGGACGACAACGTCCCAAAAATCATCATTGCCAGCAAGATTCTACTCCGTCTGTAGCACTCAACTGACTGCACAAGTAGATAGATTACTGACACTAATTATTTGCGAAAATACATTTTTAACGGGTTGACTCATAACAGTCATAGCACTGAACGCGATTAATATATTCCCCAGCTGAGGAGACGTTACGTGCATCGCATATAAATAAATTCCGATGATATGTATATGTATATAGACAAATTAAGATTGTGGGTTGGAAGCAATGGTTCATTCGAATTTCATAAATCGCAATTTTTTTCTGCGTGACAATACTTGTGTTCAAGGCTACGCGATAAATCGATGAGCAAGTGGTCGTTACTTAAAATCAATTGACCCTTCTGTGACATTTTTATTCGCTAAATATACTAAATTGCCTTTCTCTCCTCGCTCTCTCTCTCTCTTTTTCCTTGTTGCTCCCACATCCTATGTCTACCTTTCAGGAAAAAGGTAGTCAAGCGCGAATGTCAAATTTCCTTGCAACATTCGTCCTTCACTTCCACGCGATAAGTCCAACACGGTTGTACGTTGTATTCGCGAGAGTGTCTATTTGATAGTGCTTATGTCATAAACATATCCGGGTTCATAGGTTTCTCAGACTCTTCTACCGATTGCATTCGTGCCATTGGAAATTAATATAAACACAAACTCTTCGATACATCGCGATGCCCCGATTTTCCCGAAAGAATCATCATTGAACTCGAACGCGAATACGAAAGAGGAAGCGTGTCTACACGTTACTCTTAATTGTTTCGCTCTAAAGCACATATCTTCGTAATTAATTGACGCAGTGTTGACATTTCGAAAAAAAACGCAGCAAAATGTAGCGCGACTAATCAACTTATGCAAAAGCAGGTTTTAGTTGCCGTTTATTTCGATCGATATTCGATTACCGTTCATTAGTAGCATGAAAATCGATAAAAACTTACAGCTGCTCGATGATCGAGTACTGCGCTAGTATGGTAGCACACTGAATTGCATATTTGTGTTGCCTCCTGATAATATGCTTGATCAGTATGCGAGACGTTTCGCGCATTATGACAGATAACTGTATCCCCGTTTACATGCTCGTCTTTGAACGCGCGATACAAGGCGGTGGTTGAAAAAAAGGCAAACAAAAATAATAACTGTAATCATCGTTCCAAGTAACGATAAGAATTTACTTTCCTCGACTTTCCTGTACAGCGTAAATTTATATTACTAATGTTTAAAATTTGTAGAAAAGTTTAGATACATACTACGAAAATAATTTAGTGTGTTTGAAGATGTTATATGTTTTACATTCCATCATCTTTAATGGAATTTTCATATCTACCGGTATCTTGTGCTCGAACAGATATCGATCAAATAGATGTAATCGTAATTACTTTAAATAGCTTCTTTATGTTAGTGAATTTTGTTGAATTTATGCGATGTATGATTAGACAACTTTATAACTAAATAAATAAAGAGATATTTGCGCACAATCTGGACAAATTACTATTATTAATAGCATTCGCATATTCCATGCGTGTATTAATTTATCTGGCACCCTCAAAAATTTTTGCTTTTAAACCTGAACTAAATGAAAGTATTATACTTACAATATCTTATCTAATATACAGGCGTACAATAGTTCGAGTCACCAGTTTTTCAGGTACAATAAATTTATTGGTGATGAATCGCTTACAATGTTGTAATAAAGGAAAAAATCATTTGTAAATGTAACGTTTTACAACAGTTGT
The DNA here is from genome assembly GCA_960531205.1 of Andrena bicolor. Taxonomy (NCBI): domain Eukaryota; kingdom Metazoa; phylum Arthropoda; class Insecta; order Hymenoptera; family Andrenidae; genus Andrena; species Andrena bicolor. Next base: position 27,360,958 of record OY482664.1, read on the forward strand.
TTGCAGAATTTTATTACACCTTTTATTTATTATGTAAATATTAATTCTACGGTACGTACGTGACGCTGAGCAAAGCGCGAAAACAGGCTTGTAGTAACATCGTGATTTCGTAACAATATAGAAAGTACCAAGTAACATGTGAAACTAATATGTAGATCGCTGGACGAATCGTCTTTCCTGGGCGGACAGGAAATATTACACTCAACTTAACGAGAATTGCTGGTCCGACTTAAGAATCGTTTACCTACATGTTACTTAACACGTTGCGTCCGGCACCAAAAATAGTTGCCCTTCACCTAAATACAAGAAACAGCTGCACTATGGTGAAAAACGTTGCAAATTTGGAACGACATGCACACACTGATGAACACGTTCGTACTGAATGCGTATGCAAAAGGAAAATTCGGTACCTGAAAAATTCTTCTTCACCTTCCACATTTATTGGGACCGGGCCCAAGAGTCCCATGACGTGACCGTACACGTCACCCGTACGCAACGTGTTAAGCGTACACACCAGTCATTAATTGGGAAAAGTCTACACGATTATTGTGGCTACAAGTATTTCAGTACAAGTTCCTTTTTTATAGCAAAACTGTATGTCATAGAAAATCGAGTATAACAAGTACAATTTTGCTGCTATTTATTTATCACGCTACATCATTGTAAGGTATGTCTAAAGTTTGTTCCTGTGTTATCCAATTGTCATTTACAATTCTAAAGCAAACTGTCGGCTCCCGCTTATTTTGCAACGCAAATGTCCGTTCCTCGAATTGCAATCGAAAGAAATTCGTTAAACCATATGAACTGCATGCTTTGTTAGGTTGCCCATTACAATGTATACGAGCGCGTACTGTTATTAGTTGCATTACTAATTGAAATTCATCTATTATAACGAAGTAATGTTTCCTTTACATCCTGCTATTAATAATAAATTACTTACTCCCTATGTTATATAAAACACATACATATAAATACATTTTTATGAAGTGTACACTACTGAATATGGGGGTATAGTTTTCCTAATGCTAGAGGAAGGAGGAAAAGATAAATGTGTTAGAACGATAGGTAGAAAAGCGTGTCTCCTTCGCGTGTTACCAAGTTTTTCAGCACTTTCGTTACCGCATGACTCTTCGAAAGATAACTCGTATCAGTACGTTCATTGTGAAGTCAGATTTTTATTATATTAATCTTTAAAAAGGGCACGAATATAGTTCTATGCAGTCTCTAAAGTGACCAAGCAAATATATGCTTATACTTTGTTTCAATGTACCTTTTATCTATTTCCTTTTTCCTCTGTACTGCCTACATGCCTATTTCTACGCTGCGTACGTATACATAATGCATGTATGTATATACCTCTATCTAGGAAGGTATAGTGTAATAGCAAACATCTACGAAATCGTTCATTCGTAGTGTTCGCGAAACACAGGTATATAAATTAAATAAATTACATAATCTATTGAAAGATAATACGTGATCAGACTTGTGAGTACTTAATGAATTCTTTAAAATTTCTATTATTATTTAGTGTATCTTTATATGTATTATTCTATGCATGATAAGCATTGCTTTAAAATATACGTAATTAAGAGTGTCAGAACGATAACACTAACATGTATTATAGTTATCGACTTACAAATGTTTGTGCATGATTCTAAATAACATACCAAGTGGAAAATTAACATAAATTTGCACTTAAATACTGATCGTTATTCGGCCTCTGGAAGCACGTCAATTCATCTTATTGTTAGTTTTACATAAAACTGGCTGTGAACAATGTAATTTCTCATCGTGCACGTGCGCGAGTAAAAAATAAGGATCTCGTCTATTTATAGAGGCAATTATAACTAAAAACTTTAACGATATAATTCCACTTTCCACTTATAATTGAGACATGTCCACGGTTATGCAGAAATATAGGCCAGTCTTTGACAACCGCGTGTTCAATAAAATTGTCACTTCGTGCGCTTGGTTAATTCAAAATTATTACGTAAATTCGGATATGTTTTTATATGAATAGAGAGAAAGCATCTTAACAACGAGTACGGAACGCGTTCTACAAAAATTCTTGTGCCCTTTTGTATACTTAATGTTGAAAACATTACAAATTAATTATCTGTCTATAAGTTAAAGGCGAAATCTATTTACAGAAAAATATTTGTCAGAACTATTTTGAAATAGAAAATGGCATCACAATGAAATTGTCCGACGTTTCTATTTGTTTACAATTCAACTTTAATGACATCACAAAAAGTCCCGCGTAAATTCTGAAAAAGTACCGATCTAAAAAAGAATCAAAACCGCAACGATCCCCGATCCGGGCGTTTCCTTTGCGAAGCTAATGTTCAAGCAACAATCCATCGATATACAAAAGAAGCAAAAATTTATAGCAACGCGCAACATAACAATTCATGCGTTACACGCAAAATGTGCTTTCAGATATTGGTGTAATTCATCGAATATAAATACATCAAATCAACTTCATAGATTACTTCGTAGTACTATGAACAATGAAGCTGACTTTATACCAATAGAAACAATAGAGTATTAATGTCGCTTTAAAAATATTCCTGTTCAAATGGCAGTATCGATATAGCACAATCTCCTACTTTCTTATCAGTTCGTTCGCTTAATGTAAAGCCAACGGCAGTACATATGTTGAGCATTGGCAGTATACAGCACATTTAATATGCACGTTATCGTTTTAAAAAAAAGTCTCTTATTTCGTAAGTGCGACGAAATACCGTCTACCCATGGTGCACACATGTCAATGCACATTCGATATACACTGTTTAGTATGTTGCAATGAAATTTCATTATTCCACGACTCTTAAACCAACACTTACCCTAGCGTGCCGACGTTCGGGTCCCTGACAAACACGGGAAATGGCTCGTGGTCGATCATTCTCAACTTCAGCGCGTAAAATTATATACAGGTTTCTAATACCAAGTGGCCCTGCGTTGTGTCTCAGAAAGCTTCGACGAAACTCGCTGGGAAAAGTCCTGTGCGACCGGTTCTCTGCTGAGTCCCCTTGTACCAGCCATCGTCGCGCTTCTTGTGCACGTAGATTATGTCTCCCACGCGAAGTTCCAGTTCGAACTCGCTGTTCGGTGGATATGGCACAATGCAGCGGAATCTGTATACCCGTTCTCTGCGGATACGAGGCAATTACTCGATTACAATTAGGAGATTAACGTAAGGGCGATGAAGCGAGCAATGATAAAGTATTCCATACTACCGTTCGCGAGTAGGCTGCTGCTTCGCCTGCTTTCCCATACCAGCGTCCAGGGAATTACTCTTGCGGTGATGATTTCCCACTGTCGTGTACACCATTCCACCCGTGTCGTTGGATCTATCGATGATAATGAGATTAAAGAAGAGCATGATTTGGGCACTTTACTCCCATTTAATATATGTTAGCTATATGCAATTGGACGCATGCCCACTCAACTAACAAGCAAACTTTTAATACACGTAATCGCAAGGAAAACGATAACAGCAATCAGAAAAACACGACTAAACAAAACAGGCGTGAGACACATGGCGAAGCATTTGTAACGTGAACGATTTGCTTGGACTCTGGTGAATATATACTTACCTAAGCAGAGCATACGCAGAGTTACACGTTCAATTGCAAATGTTAATGCAGAGAGACATATGCACCACACAATTATTAGGTAGAAATTAATTTGCGTAAAGGCAGAACTCAATCTCCATTTTTATATATATATATATATATATGAGCTGAACAAATATAGAGAAGTGTTCTCCTTTCCTTCTCTCTTTACTATACCAGTGCTAACTGTTCTGTTACTCTATTTGCCAAATAACTTAGAATTACAAGCGGTGACTAACCTCTGGAGGATCGAGACCGGTAAAGATGGTCTCTCCTTGTATTTAAGTCTTTGTGAAGATGTGACATGCCCTTGCACAGAGCCTGGACACAAACGATGATGGTTGTTTGAAGCATTTATTTCCTGTGTCGCTCCCACCTGTAGCAACTGACTTGGGCAAGATCCCGATCTAATTTTAAATATACCCGCCCAACCCCACCCCCCCGCCCGGTGTAGAATTAGACATATAATTCATGACGTGCAGCTCATATTGTGTTACAGAGCAGGATAAACATAACAAGTGAGAAAACTCATGGCACTTTGTACACTCTCGTTATATATGTACGTGCGCCAGCATGGAACTCATGCAGTGGTTTCGATAAATGTGAGAAAAGTGTATGCTTGCACGACAGACATGTGGCGTACCTACAGGTACATATACACAGAAACACAACTTCATATGTACATAAAAATATGAACGAATTCAAAGAACGATACATGCGAATTATTAATAAAAGCATGCAGATCGTTGTCCGGTAATCTCTTGTCTCTTTCAGTAGGAAATTGTGGTATAAAGGCAGCCCGTTAACGTTTGTGCGAAGCATAAGGCTGCCGTTATCGCGGCGACAAATGAATCTTACCGAACGTGTACTGGATTGATGGAGTTACCATCGTCGAACACAGGATTGTCCATCGAGTACGTGGCGGGCGGCGGCGATTTTGATTTCTTGATGTTGGTTAATCGGCGCATCAAAGAGACGCACTTATCTTTCTTCTCCTTTTGCTGCAATTCAGAGCGCGTAAGTCTATCGACATGCAAGTTTTATACACATAAAGACATAGAGGCTTATACCTTCTCGGTGGTCTTGGACGTTGTAGCGGCAGTGGCAGAGCAGGGAGAAGCAACCGCGCGTAAAGTGCTGTTCGGGCTTCTGTTCATTTCGGTTACGATGGAAGAAGTAGCAGTGGCAGTTGCGATGGTACTGCTGTTGTTAATGCCGGGGATAGTAGCTGCGGTGATCAACGCCTGCGGCAGAGTTACTTGCTTGCCGGGGGAAGCTGGAATACGAAAGGGTGCGTCGACCAAGGTGCGATCGGACGTTCGGTAGAATTAATACTTACAAATAGTCGATGACATCACGGCACTGTGACTGCGCCCAAGCGGGTTCACTGGATTCTGCTCGTTCTGGCGAGGAGGACTTTTCTCCTGGCTTTGCGTCTGACTCTGACCGTGCCAAGACGACGACACCATCGGAGAAGGGCTAATGGCGCGCGGCGGCAGTTCGGGTGGTAGTAATGTGCGTGAATTACAAGGTTGAGGAGCAGGTCCTTTATTTTTTGTATATGTCACGGTAATTCGCGACTCGGAACCGTTCTGACTGGTCGACAGTGGAAAATTCTGATGTTGCCCCGCATTTGGGGATCCTCGGCACAAACTACGCTGGCATCTGTAGCAATATGACAGTTCTCTTAGATCAGAAAGCTTTATTACAAGCATCGATATGTATTAACGGGGCACATACTTGGCAGGCGCAACGTAATTTCCCGGGAAAACTCCACACTTCTGAGTACGATTGGAAGTCCCTTTGAACCAGCCGTCCTGGCAACGTTCCGTTACCATGTAAATACCACCTTTTCTCAATTCCAGTTCATCCGCCTTCTGTGGCTTGTATGGGTACAGCGCTATGTACGCAGCTGGTAAATGAGTATTACCAGCCGTGCCAATGGGCAAACTCTGCGACGGTTGGGCGAGAACAAGATCGCTGCTGCCACTTCGCCTGTGTCGGAGATTGTGATCTGTGGCGCTGGCACTAGTCTGATTAATAGGATTGTCGAATAATTTAAAAGATTCCTTTGAAAGATTTCTCACGTCTAGAAAAGTGCTTGTTACCTGCAGCGAAGAAAACGAGTCGTTGCTGCAACTAGTGTTGCTGCTACCAACAGCATTGTCCACTGGCGGACTAAGTATTTCGGCGCTGTGTCTATGGTGAGGGTGAACCTGATGGCCAGTGTTCATAGCAGTGAAACTGTGACGTTTCACATTGTGTCTATTCCCAACTGCGGGAGGAGATGTCGCTGGACTGCTAGGACTGCTCGGAGCAGTACTAGAACTACTAGAAGTCCTTGAACTATTGGGTGTATTTGGGGTAGTAGTTGAGGAACTACCTCCTGATGATACATTTGAAACAGAATCAGAAACTGGTAAAGTCGTATTCTGTCAAAAGACACATTAGGAATTAATACACTTTCTTTTTTACACCTGTTACACGCGCAAGTTAATTAACAGAGATTATAATACCTGTGCATGTTGGGGCCGTGGTTGACTTGTCGTTTGTACATTACGCGAATGATCGGTCGGTATTACGGGCGTGGTGTCTTCGTTGGTTGGAGTAGGAGGTGCTATTCTTGAAGGACCCGGCTGCGCGCTGGTTCAGAAAAATATAATCGTATTAGATATTACTAAAATACCGTGTTTCGTAAATCGATCGAAATTACTTGGTCGAAAGTTTCATCAAAGCTCTTGCCACGCTATTCAGTTCTACAAAAGCCAATGGAAAGATGCCAATTCTGTCCAAAAGTTTTCCTTCTGCCCAGTTTTCATCGACTCTTCTAATTACGCTAATAACTTCACCCTGTAAAGACATCTTCTCTTAGTTTTCAGTTAATACAGAGTTAAATGAAATTGCAGTTATATTCCTTTACCTTATTAAACGTAAGGCATCCATCTTCGTCGTCGTTAGTCATCCTAAAATCATAGAGAGCCTTGCATTGAGGAACGTGCGGCGTCAATGGTGTCATCACCTGCAACGCGTAATATCGTCAATGTTGATAGAGAAACACGGACTGTGATTTTGTATATCTTTCTGCAAAAATTCCGAGATACCTGAACATAAGATAAAGGGAAAACCCCGTGATTGTTGGCGCTCTCTCCAAAGTACCAATTGTTATCTATCTTTTTGCGGAGGATAATAATGTCACCCTTCTTGAAAGATAAATCTCTGAAACATCAGGCGGCTGATAAGGTAGTGATCTCATAGAATGAAATACGATTGTGAAATGAATCATGTAATTACCCTGGAACTTTGGACACGTAATCATAAATCGCTCTACCATACGCCTGGTTGTGAAGCTGTATTTGCTTGGCTGCGGCGTTCGCGTGCCTAACTGGTTCGTTGGCGAACGTGGTAGGGGTCAGACTAGTAGTTACGATAGGAGTCGGGGTAACCTGATGGCCACCGAAAAGTCTCTGCGGCCCTGGGTTACCTTTAGTCACAGATTTGGCTGTCTGCTTGGGGGCAGCATTGCGCATCCCCTCAAGGATGCGCATTAACAATACATTGGGAGGTAAATCGTCCACCTTGACGTCGACTAAAACGCGGCACTCGGGGCAGCGGAGCTCGCGGTGGGTGCTAACAATCTCCTCCAAGCATTTCTTGCAGAATGTGTGCTGGCAGGGGAGCACTTTGCTCGACGTATCCAGTCGCTCGAGACACACCGAGCACTCGAGCAGATCGTTCAGCATGCACTCGTCCATTCTGACCAGCGAGGGTTTCAAGCACGTTCACTTTCGACCTTTCCCAGTTGGCTCATTTGCGCCAGTTCTTTCGATACGTTTTACTTCCTCTTGCCTCTTTGATCTTCCCACGCGTTCTGTCTTTGTTGCGCACCCACGGGCCGCCATACACCTGACGCACTTGTTCCCCTCATATAACAGGCGACAGCGGAACCCGAGGAAGAACCAGCGCAGTTCACCAGTTAGCCCGCCTTGCGTCCGAATCCCCGGACATTTTACTTCATCAATTCGGTGACTTTCGAACGTTACGAGCCGAAAATCCTCGTAGGTGCGTCGGTATACGCGCTGTCATCCTGGTATTCCTTTCAATTCGTTTCAATTCGTTTCGTCACCAACAGAACACGCGAAGCCATATCGATCAATCGGATTCCCGTCGATTACAGTCGATTCTAACAGGCCAACAAATGCTTTACAAATAATAGGTATATAGATATTGTGTAATCAACACATGTTACCAGGAAGCGACATTTCTTTCGCTGGCGAGGCAGAAGTTTCGGGGCGGGGAAGTATGAGAATGAAGGAGATAATATATATTCTACCTATCGCGTAGGACTGGTTATTTGAAGTCTACCTGTATAGGTATAAGACTTGCCTAGCAGATCTTCTCTTCAATGCAGAAATATTTCGATATGGAAAAAGTTCACTATTTTTTAATGAATTTAGCGCTCCTCAAGAGCTTGCGAGAATTTGTCGCTGTTTATGGCCCTCTCGTGGCAGGGGACTTAAATACGGAATAAATAATGACGAAACACTTGCGTTTGGGATCCATAGCGTTCACTTGAGACTAGCACGTTATCGACATACCTTTCCTACTTTAAATAACGCATTTCTGGCATTAATGGCAAGCATATTGTCATTTAGAGTACTCCTAGTAGGTGAAGTGCGCGAGAATCAAGAGTAACCCGAGTAAAATGCAGAAATGCGTGACGTGTATTACAGCGTTGTAAGGCACCCTTAAGGGCTATCCTCCCTGATGCTGCGAACTGTCGCGAGTCGCGACGACGCGACCTGCATGAGGATTCGTCCAAATCGGAGCCAGGCTTCCGACTGACTTCAGCTTTGTTGGCTGTCTCTTGTATACAAGGTGGGACGTTAGTTTCCACATCAGTTGGAAAATGGCGGCTTCGAAAAGTCAGCGTTGGATGGTAGATTCGGGGATTCTACGTAAAAAGAATGGAGAAGAGGAGCAACAGGAGCTGTTGGTGTTTGGATATAGCTGCAAATTATTTCGAGATGATGACAAGGCGAAAATGATTGATCAAGGAAAGCATTTGATACCATGGATGGGGGATAGCACGTTGAAGATAGACAGGTCCGTTTCCCTAACCTAGGCAAAATTTATCATCTAGGATATTTAATTATTGCATAAACGCACCATACATGTAACCTTTAGAAGAACGATGTCAGACAGAACTAAGCAATGCGCAGCGGTTCGAAAAAAAAGCACAACCATGAACGGTTTACGTATGGATAAGCAATCTGGAGACTGTTTAAGGTTTCTGCAGGTGTCTGCAGCTGTGAACGGGGCGGTGTGGATGCGCTGTATACGCGCTCTACACGGCCGCAGAGCAGCGTGCTCTAGCGACGTTGGCGCTAATGGCTGACCGTCGGCACAGCAGCAAGGTGAGACACAGCGTAGAGAGACAGACAGCAGCTGACGGTTGTAGGCACTACAATCGTTCAGCACGGTATGTATTAGCATTCTAGACTCGGCCGTATCTGGCATAGACATGCACTGCGGTTCATGCTATTCGTGGTATGGACCAATTCCTTTTGACGATGCGCAAGGCAACATCGATGTATTTCAGATCATGTTACTTGGAAAGAAATGGTTTAGACGGTGCCAAGTATTTGTTGAAAAGTTCAGTACACTATATTCGAGTTACCGCGAAACTTTGTCGCATAGCGATCGCAGTCTCTTCAATTGTGCCTATAGCGAACGTAGCAGACTTTTCTTTGGGACTTGGAAAGTACTAGTATTTATAGTTAATGGTACCTTTTGCATACACTCCTCTATAATTTGTAATTACCGATACGTGCCGACAGCAACCGATGCAAAGATAAACGAAGGAAATGTGATGAATTCTGTATAACTGTATTCTATTTCAGAGGATTGGCTTTCACATCGGGTATACTTCGTGATGTAACTTTCAGATGCCGAGATCAACTGAAAAAAATAAAAAATAAAATAAAAAAAACAACACTTAAAAATCTGTGCCATTGCCTTGCCTTAATTCGGCCGTTATATGTCTGTAGATACGATGGACGCGGAGCACTGGGGGACTTGAGGATATATGAACCACCGCCGGGTGGTTTTGATCAGCGTACTATCCTTACGGAGGACGAGCTGAAAGTGGAACAACTGTGCGACGAGGAACGGTATCGGTCTCTCTATAACAATGACATGGAAGATTCTATATACCAAGGTAGGTTGATCTCTGCGCGTGGAATCGTGGTAGACCTTGCAGACACTTCGAAATAACTGAAAACACTGATTGTAGAAGAAGAAATGAAGAGGTTGCATCAAGCCCTGGATTCGGAGAACTCGGGGAGCACGTACAGTCACGTGGCGTATAACTATAACGAGGAAGGAAACGATTCGAAAGTGACGTGCGACGATTCGCAAAGTCCAAAGCAATCGGAAGGCTCCCAAGAAGAGGATCAAACATTCGTGCCACCTCCTGAACTGGAGATTCCGGAGGGTATTTCGCTGGTTCGTAGAAAACAGAAGGTTGAAAGCGTGAATCTTTATCGGCTTATATTCACCCCCTATGCGTGTTGCTTCTCAACAGCCGGAGACGCAGAAATTGAATGCGATCATAACGAAAACGGCGCTGTTCATAAGTCGTCAAGGGGGCCAAATGGAGATTTTGATTAAGGCGAAGCAGGCGAACAATCCGCAGTTTTCGTTTTTGTCGATAGACGGACGGCTACACCAGTATTACAGATACATACTGGACGCGATCAAGAGCGGAAAATACAATCCCGAAAAGCAGCCCGAGAAGGAAGAATCCGGTACGCATTTTGTTTTATTTAAGATAAACGACATCTCATAGTAATGTTGTTGATTTTGATATTATCGAGTTGAAATGATTGAAGCGACTTAAAGCAGGATTTCATTACCCACATCTACTTTGAATTCTACTTAGTTTTTCTTGCCGTAAGTATTTCCACGCATATTTGTTAATGTATACCGATATCTCTGTGTGTGATACGTAGGAAGCACAAGTAAACATACAGCGCGTGGACGTTCTATTTACTTGTATTCTTTTCAATGATAGAATCCGAAGAAGGATCGTCGGATCAGGATGACGAGCCCTATCTTCATCCGAGTCTTGCGCCATCGTTCACCAAAATAGAAGCGGTATGCGCTCCTGAACTTTTGAAAGTCCCCCCCCCCCCCCCCCCCTCCCGAGCTCCGTGCCGGTGGGAATATAATCGAATTCCGGCTATTTTTAGGCTCCCAGTATTCCCAGCATACAATACAAACCATCTGCGGATTGTGCTTACTCGATGCTCGTGAATAAAATCACTGGGAAACCGCCGCCATCCAAGGCACCTCAAGTCCCCGAGCCTGCCGTTCAGCCGGTGGCCACACCCATCGGGTATTATCATCCCGTACCGGGGCAGGTAAACCAGGTCGATTAGGATACAAGGAACGCCTGCATCGAAACGGCAAGATGCTGTCATGAATCTTTCTGTCCGCGCAGGTTTACACTCCTTATCCGACGCCGATGCAATACTCTCACGGCCCAGTGGTGTACGGCCCGAACGGACAAATGCAGTCGGCAGGTCAGCTGGTGGCCGTGAACATGCCGTCCTCCGCGAGCGATGCGACAGCAACGCATCCCTCGATCATCGAGGCACCCTCGCCATTGGTCCCCTACGGGTCTACGCCTCAGAAGCAGCTAAGCAGGCCCTCGTTCATCGTGCCACCGGCGGACGTTCAAATAATCATCGACAAGATGGCCAGCTACGTGGCGAAGAACGGCAGGGACTTCGAGGCGATCGTGAAGAACAAGGGCGACCCGAGGTTCAACTTCCTCGAGCTCTCGCACCAGTATCACGGCTACTACGCGCACAAGTTGACGATATACGAGGGCGCCATAAACCCGAAGGTACTGACGGAGGAGGAGCTGTTGCAGAAGCAGGAGCCGCTGGAGGAGAAGCAGAAGAAGCTGGAGGAATTGCAGAAGAAGCAGCAGAGGATGGAGGAGGTGCAGAAACGGGTGAAGATGATACAGGCTAAGAAGAAGTGCGACACAAGAGCGAAGCAAGTAACGACAGGTGCGAAGCAGATCACCACCGTGTCGTTTTCCATTAAGAAGCCGAAGGACGGGGAAACAGGAGTGATCGAGAAACGGAACGCGCTCCCGTTGGAAGAGAGCGACGAGGAGCTCGAGAACGAGAGCAAAGACAGCAATTCAAAGCCGAACTCGCCGCAGAACACCAACGAGCAGAATTCGTTGGCCGCTGGGTCAGATAAGGATGGATCGAGGGCGGAGAAGAAATCGAAGAACGAGGAGAAGGAGCTGGTGGACCTCACCGACGAGATTCTAGAGGACTGCCAGAAGGAGATCAGGCACAAGCAGGCCGAGGATAGGATCAAGGACAAACTAGTCGCAGCGGCGCGGGACAAATTGGCCGCCACGTCCAGGGAGAGGCAGCTGCAGCTGGAGAGGAAGAAGAAAGCAGCGGCGTTCCTCAGCCAGATACAATCCTCCGCGCTATCGAAAGCCAGCGGTACGAGCAGCCAGGGGATGCGGAAGGACGACTCGGACGAAGTGCATTCGGTTCCATCGCCGACGCCCTCGCCGGCTCTCGACGACGCGAAACCTAGCGACTGGAGGACCGGCGGCAACTCGTTGATGGACCGATTGAAGAGCGCCGACCTTACTGGTAAGAGATCTAGGCCGCGATCGAGGAGTCCCAGCGGCAGTCGAAGCCACATGGACAGGCAAAAGTTTCACAAGAAGCACAAAAAGAAGAAAAGCTCTCACAGAAGGTACACGGGAATATTTGTCCACCCGTTCTGCTTATCGATCGATCTTTATCTCTATCTGCTAGGTACGTTTAGACGTTAAGTACTCATTCATTTCCGTATGTTTCATCGAATCGCAGCAGCCACGACAGCCCTAGCAGCTCCCGATCGCATCGATCCAAGAAGAGCAAGAAATCTTCGTCGAAGCACAGATCTCGATCACGGTCACCGTCCCGCAGGCATCACCATAGCGCACGACGGAAGGGGAGCAACTCTTCTTACTCGGACTCCAGTTCGCCCTGAACGTGTACCCCGAATATCATATTACCGGTGTAAAATTGTATATATATATATGCGTATACATACACACGCGTGCATACATGTACATGTAATTACGTGAGCGCGCGGCTAATGATCGCATCAACTGATAATTTTACTACAACCCTTTGTCCATGATAATCGCTGGATGGAGTAATAAAGTGAAATTTCAACAAGATTGCGCGTACATTGGTCAAGACCAGCCGCTTTGTTTTTTAGCGTTATTCCATGGCCAGATTACACGAGCCACCACGCACCGCGCGTCATCCGAATTCAATGCTTGCTTTTTCCTTATCTTATCGCTTTTCGCGAGCTATGTTTCCCAGTACGTACCTATTACGAAATAGCCGCGCGAGTGGCGACGGAAGCGTGGAAAAAATCATCTCCGCTAGCAATGACGCAGAAAAATATTTTGACCGGTCCCGAGTTATCGCGGGCAAGAGCAAAGCGAGGCGTTGTGTAACGCGAGCGAACCGAGATTACGATATTCGCTGGGGGTGTGTGTACATTTGCAGTGATCTGGACTCGCACTCGAATTGCCGTTTTCCGTAAGGGTCCTCGGAAAGCTCGCGATGCAGCGCGCCTTGCCCTGGGTTTCGTGATGCTCGAACCGTCGCGCGTAATATCAAAGGTTAACGAATTCAAGTACCTATTCAGCATCTGCCGATTAGGATGCGAATGCTCGGGTGAATGCAACTGTCAAAGTTCTTTACACCCGTCCCTCGTCTTCCTCCGGCCGGCCAGTATAGTTGTTCCTCGGTGGCTAGCGCGAGTATGAAAATAGCATCGATGTGCGTTATGCACTTAACACCGATCGAATATAAACTGCCCCGAGGGCTTATTCCTTTTTGCGCGAAACCAATTGTCGCCTAATTGAGTTTAATAAATCGAGAGCGCGCCGACACAGCCACGCAAGAAGGCGCGTGCGCCTCGAAAGGAGCACGCGCGAGCCACAACACCTGTTTCAACTGCGTCTCGCGCGGCGCCAGATCCAGCCGAATCATACGTGCCAAGCTGTCCTCGTACTGCTCCAAGTAACAGACCCCACTGACCGGTCAGAGGAATTTTTATCTCCCTTCGTTACGCGTTAATTCGATCACGCTTCTTCTCCGAGAAGACCTAATGGCCCCGAATGGAATAGGCCAGGCTTTCATGGGGTCGACAGGAAAATACCGCTACACGACAATTTTTTCATTATCTTATACAGATGAATCCAAAGCAGCTTTTTCGCCGGAGAAAGAGTGCCATTCATGAGTCCGCGGGCGCGCGATGTCTCCGCGCGCCTTTTTTTCCCCACCGCGTTGATAATCTTTTCTCGCTTATATAATGGCAATCGTAATATCGTTAGCGCGGCGACTCTGCTCGAGTTTTCTCCTTTAACGGGCGGAGATGATGAACGGTAATTTGGAGGGTTTCGGTGGCCATCGAGGCGCCGATAGTGCCGATAGTGCCGATAGCGCCGATATCGATCATGGCACACGCGCGGCCTTACGAGGGATTAGCAGATTAGGTTGCAAGTTTCCTGGTCGTTAACGGGATCGCGGGATCAACGACGTGAATGCTGGAACTGCGACGAGATCGGGAAGCGGGATATCGGTGTTAAAGAGATCATTCGGGTGGGTTCCCCCCGCGGGAAACGCGAAGAGACGGTGGATCGACCGCTGCGCCGTTCCCCTACTCATACATCGTCAAGACCCACGTTGCACGGTAATTTTTATCGGATACGTTTGACTGTTCAGAAACGCGGCGCGAATGTGTTGGGACGAGATAACGTATATCGTACATTACACACGTGACCACACTTTGATCAAGCGGAGGTCAAGGGTGAATTGCCTCAGATTTATAAGTTAACTCCGCCGGATGGGACTAGTCAGTCAGTGTTGCATACTCAATACCAGAAGGAATAAAGGAACCCGTATAGACAGATGTCGGCCAAGACGATCGTAAGTATCGGCGAGGAATGGTAACGCCACCGACCATGCATCACCGAGGTTCATTTCTCCAGTTGTTCGTTCTCCAGCCTACCGCGACGCTTTCCCCATTCCCTTGGCCCTTGGCTGCGATCAGGTAGTTCCTCCAGTAGCTCGTGTCCCAGAGTCGGGCGAGAGTTTTCGCGCCATTAGTGTGCCGTGGACGAAAGCGAGTAAAGCGGAGGGAACGTCAGCGTGTCTTCCGATCAGCCCCAGCACCTCGATTTAGTACCCCGTGAACTTTGCTTTCCTTCACCGAGTACGCTCGCCGCCGGCAAATCGGTCGATTCCTTCCGATAACACTCGGCTCGATCAACTGGCCACAGATGGACGGAACTACTTTCATGGATCGTGGGCGAACGAGCACGCGTCAACACTGTTTGATTTTAAAGAATGACGGTAAAACGCTCGGGCCGAGTAATGACGAGCGATTGGTCTGTCGACAGGCACAGCCGCAAAGGCAAGCCACTATCCTGGACCCCTCGGACAAGTACCGTCCGGAGCCTGTCTACTCGGGGAAGCTGGAGAGCCAGTTCAGGGACTACTCCGAGGACCCCACGGACCCCGTGAAGGAGCGCGTGCGGAAAACGTATCACAAGATGCACGCCAACCAAACGGTCCAATTCGTCCAATGTGAGTAGCTTGAGCGGCAAGGTGACCGCGGATTCACTTTGAAAACAAGTTCCGCGAGGGCATCGGGCATCAACTATTGAGGACCTTGCAGCAACAGGGGTGGAGCTCCATCTTTACCAACTCCGAGTAAATCAGAAAAAATTGTTTGTAAAATTATTGCATTGTATTATTGATAAGTTTTTATTTTTATTTTCGGCGAATTTTTCAAATCTGCAGCTGCCCAAAACAAAAATATCGCACAAGACAGTAACGACTAATGAGTGCAGGTTCTAAATTCACAATAAATTCCTTTTACGTAGGTACATTACATGTCGTAACTGAACAACTGTAAACAAGGTTCTCAATTGTTTATAAACTTTTCTGTTTGTATTGCCGCGCCCCGCTAAGATGCGCGGCGGACTTATTTCGCCGCGATAGATTCGTGGCAGTTCACTATAGGCGGCGGTTTATAAGTGTACTCAGACCAGAGTTGGGCCTTACCCAAATATAAAATTATTTAAATAGCGAATCGGTTGGAAAATCCGAGTTAACTTTATCCGATACATGACTACCTAATAATTTCGTTAACTTTTACTCGTTATTCGAGATTGTTATCTAAGTAAAAATCTCGCCCATCTCGGGTTCAGACCAACGCGAAACGTTTCTGCTATTTTAGTAAGCTGCCACTATTTTGCCGTTTCCGAAAACGTCCCCCTTACCGGTCGCGAGATTCAAGGTGGCTGGAATGATAGAGCGACCCCTCCTCCCCCCCCCCCCCCATTCCAGCTCGCATGAAGGAGTGGATGCGGTTCGACAAATTCAAGATGACGGTAAAGGACGCCCTGATCAAGCTGAACAACCTCGTGGACGAGAGTGACCCAGACACCAGCCTGCCGAATATCGTGCACGCCTTCCAGACCGCGGAGTCCGTCAGGAAGGACCACCCCGACTTGGATTGGTTCCACTTGACCGGCTTGATCCACGATCTAGGAAAGGTACGACGGTATTTTCACGCATTCGCGTATTCGTGTCTCGAAGGTATCGGTGGTTTTCAGGTAATGGCGTTCTACGGGGAGCCTCAATGGGCGGTGGTGGGCGACACGTTCCCGGTGGGGTGCGCCTGGGCCGACTCGATCGTCTACAGGGAGACCAGCTTCGAGGACAACCCGGACGGGGAAGACTCGCGCTACAAGTGAGTGAAACACGATTCGGTATCAGCGCAGTAGTGGCCTTATTTTGGGGTGGATTGACATTTCAGTCTTGATTTACATCGCGTAATACTTGTGCAGCAGTGGCCATTATTTGATAAATCAATACTATAGGTACACCTTAGCAATTATAATTTTGAAAGAATCATACCTAAGTAAGTAAAAATAGAAATTAAAGCAACCACTTCATCGGCTGTAATTTCCAAAGAAAAGTTTTCGGTTCACGCCACTATTGCGATGATAGCCAGGATTGTTCGCTGTCGATGACTCTACCGACGCCCCCGTTGCTCCATTCCAGCACCAAGTACGGCATGTACGAGGCGAAGTGCGGCATGGACAAGCTGCTCATGTCCTGGGGCCACGACGAGTACCTGTACCGCGTGCTGGTGCACAACAACACCAAACTGCCCAACCAGGCGCTGGCCATGATCCGCTATCACTCGTTCTATCCCTGGCACGCTGGCGGCGACTACATGCACTTCTGCACCGCCGAGGACATGGAGAAACTCAAGTGGATCAACGAGTTCAAGTGAGTTGCTTTTCCGTCCCTCCCTCTCTGGATCGCAGAAGATGTTCCATAACCATTCGATTTTTCCCGTTTCAGTAAGTACGATCTCTACACGAAGAGCAGCGAGCTGCCGGACATCGAGAAGCTCTGGCCCTACTACGAGAAGCTGATCGACAAGTACATTCCCGGTGTGCTGGAGTGGTGAAGCATCCCCTCCGCGGATCAATCCTTGATTACCGATCAATGGCAGCGACGACATCGACCACAGAATATCCTATTTATCGCTTGACGCGTAGTTCCCGATCACTAGAGCTTCTAACTCGCTTATTCGCGAAACACCGACGAATCCAGACGGGTGTCGGTGGCGGCTGACCCGTTAGAAATTCCCTCAAGCGAACTGGTTGAGCAACAGGAAAGACGAATCTGACTCACCGATCGACCGATAGCTCGGCCACGCGCCAACCCCTTCTCACCCTCTTCCGACGAAGGATGCCGCCGAGTGGTATAGGTAGCGAGGTTACGAGGAAACCGGTCGCTCGTTATTCCCAGCTAGAATCACCTGGGAAGCTTGTAAAGAACCGCGGGATCCGTTGTTTCGCGACTCCGGAGAGCAGAGGTGTCTGATAAATAATAGCTGGCAAAGCAGTGGACGCAAAGCGGGGCGCACTTCTCATCCTACTTCGCATTCCTTTGTGCCTCGATCCGCGATCGATTCGTCCCGTGTACCCATCCGGCCGTCCACTCGTTTCCGTTCGCCTTCACCGAGGCTCCTCTCGCGCGGCTACACTTCCGATCCCGCCAGACGTTAACTGGGTCGTCGGTGCACTCCCACCGAGCCGCAGCTCTCCAACTTATTGGGTGCCTAGTTTCTTTCTGTGTGTTGCGAATAAATCACAATTTCCATCGCACGAGCTGTTTTCCTTGCCCTACCACCCGGGCGGAACCCGAGTAACACTCGGCTGGGGAGAGAGAGGATACCACGGGAAGCTCTATAAACCACCGGTATGCGCGGTTTCGCGGGTAATCGAAAACGCGTCGACTTTCGAGAAGACCCATCGAGCACCGTCAAACATTCTGGCTTGGCTCGCGGTTCCGTTCCCACGTGATTCACGTGCGTGCCCTTAAACGTTTCCGAATTTCAAGGCGTCGTAACGGGAAAGAGAGAACGATGAATGGGGCGCTCGCGCCGATGGGATCGCGTGTTCCGTGCGCAGCGGAGAGAAAAGAAGAAAACGAGAGTAGGTACCTATAATCCCGCGCGAGGCGAGGTTAATCCCAAGCCTCGCGCGCCTCGTTAGCGAAGATATCGCGGCCGATCGGGGCGTCGTGTCTCGGCAATGTAATTATTGGTTCTGTTTTCTGTATCGCGATGCATCTGCAAAGGTCGGAGGAAGGGCAAGCGGTTCCTTTCCCGATCTGGGACGCGCGGGATGTATCGTAATAAAGGAACAGCTGCGGCCAAGTTACTCAACCTGAAACGGGGTTACGTGGTTGGTTTGGACGCGCGCGAAATCGTGATCGTTGCCGTGCAACAGCCTGGGTTCACCCAATTTTCTTATAGACCTAGCTGGCCGACCATAGGCGTTCTAATATCGTTCCAGGCGATTTCTCTGCGACAGAATATAGCAAGCTAACGAGAGACGAAAGGGTGGCTAGCAAAGTGCAGGTGTAAGATGATGTAAAATGGTAACTTTGCTTTCTCTTCTCGGAGGAAAGGTGAGCCCGGGGGCCACGATCGCGCGTGATAGCGGTTTCGGGGACCGTTCGGCCTTGGGAAGTGGGAACGCGCGACCACGAGTTCGCCGCTCAAGTTCGTTGGACGAGCGAAAAGGAGCACCGGTATGGGGCTTCGATATTTTTAGCCGATTCACCGACATTCGAGGAGTTTCCAAGCGGATCGTCAGCCGTTGGCTTCGCCTCCGGTCCCTTGTTTCCTTCCGGCTCGAGCTGCGTGCCGAATTCCTCCGGAGCTTTTGTAGCCCTTGTCGGGATTCCTCGCTCAAGCATCTCTGCGACGAGTGGTCTCCTAGAACACCTATCAATTAAACTGGAGTGTACTTCGTTGAACGCTCGAAGACTCGGTGTAACCGGCATTCTCGGAAGGAGACGCACGGTGCGCGAGACCGCGATCGATCAGGATATCCCGTACATGGTAGGTAGATCCCGCGACACGCGACACGCGACACGTTCTAAGCGGACACGCTCGGGCCGCGCGCGGTTCATGAACGCGTGGGCACGGCTCGCTCGAAGGAACTCGGCCCGCGAAATTGGCTTAGTCATCGGCGTATTACGGAATATTACGGGGCATTAGCGGGAACGAGCGGCAACTCACCGCTTTCGACGAGGACGAATAACACGAGGGGCGAGCAGGAACGGTCGCTTGTCCCGCG
This sequence comes from Andrena bicolor, assembly GCA_960531205.1. NCBI lineage: Eukaryota > Metazoa > Arthropoda > Insecta > Hymenoptera > Andrenidae > Andrena > Andrena bicolor. The sequence continues at coordinate 27,380,353 of OY482664.1, forward strand.
TATCCATGAATCACGCTCTACCTTGCGCCTCTCTCGCGACGATCGCCGCTTCCAGGAACAAACAGCGCGACGTAACGCGCCGGCCAATTGTTAAACGGGACAAGCGAGAGGCTTCCATCTTTTTTTTTTCGACTACGTTCTTCAAGTGGCTCGGCGGAGGGAGCTCCGACTCTCCTGGATCGATCCAGCGCGCGTCTTGGAATCGATCGATCGGCACTAGAGTTTCCTCGGCCGATGGTACCTTGACTCGCGGACGGGGGCCGAGGAAGCTACTCGAAGGACAAATATATATGACCGTTCGGTATAGAGGATTTAGGGCAGTGTTCTTCAACCGGTGATCCGTGGATCGGCCCGCAAACTAAAGATAACAAGAGTAAAAATTGTAATTTTGTAACATTAGATATAATAAATAAAATACTGTGTACATTGGCAATAGTGGCGTAAAGCCAAAACTTTTGTTTCGAGCTTACGGCCGATTAAATTACTCAAGTAGCCACGTTCTTAAGTCGTTGCTTTAATTTCTATTTCTAGATACCTACGTAGGTATGATTCAAAAAAAAAATATAATTGCTGAGGTCTGTATTAATAGTAGATAACTGTAAATGTATGAGTATGTATAGCGGGTATTGCGCGACGTAAATCAAGAAAATGCTCAGTGCAAAAAAATATTTTTTTCCCTTACTTAATCTACGATTCTCAATTTTTTATGTCGACGCTTCATCACTTGCACCGCGTAAACTTAAAAAATTGAGAGTCGCAGATTACACAAGGGAAAAAATTATTTTTTACTTTTTAGTACGTTTATTTTTTTTTTTTTTGAGTCGGTTTTAATATTTTTTTATTTGATGATTTTTTATATATATGCTGAAGAGATATGCGCGTGCGTACGTAAAATAATAATAATTAGGTGGCAATAGCCTTTATTAACCAGAACTGGCAAAATATTGAGCTAACATTGATGCAGTACAGGATGGGATAGCCCTCTTTCGAATAGAAAAAAGATCATCAAAATCAGTCGATATGCTGAGGAGCTATGCGGGTAGAAACATAATCTACAATCTACATATAATCCCCTCCTGTTTGAAGTCGCTTAAAAATACGTGACTGTGTGGTCATTTTGTAGAGGTTCCTCGGACTACCATAAAATTATAATTCTGTTGTATAAGAGGTGGTTTGGGCTGAAATGTTAATCCACCAAAAATTGTGCAGGTGTGAAAAGGTTGAAGAGTACCGATTCAGGGTACCCGAAGTGCTAGAATTCGGTACAAGTACCTACTAGTAGGTAGGTTGATTGGAAGGCCAAGAGGAGAAGGATATGAGACGGCGAGCAAGAAGTTTAATGACTCATAAACATGAATAATAGAAGTTTACTAGGTAGTACTCGATAGATCTCGGGTAATACCCGTGCTCGAGTTTGCTCGCTCCAGCCAGGTCATACCTACTTGATGTCACGGGACATTCTAGCAACACCCATGAAAATTCCGATTGTCATCGCGTTATCACGCGAATCGGGCGGAACACCCCTTGGCTGGCGGGTCCCGGAGGTGAAGGACGTCGTCACGCGAGCGTTCCGTTCCGCGAAAAAAGTCGCGAGCCCCCGCCGGGCGCGGAGGGCCGTTCCAGGGAGGAGCTTCCTCGGAATCGTCCTACGTTCCGTTTCCGGCGAATCGTTTCGCGAAAGGGATCCCGATAGCCGGGCACGCGCGGGTGCCGCTCGAAAGATCGACCCGTCGCGGCGCAGCGGGGAACGTGCTCGGCGCTCGTTTTGAGGTGACTTCTGACCTCGCGCGCGATTATTCCAATCGCCTCGCCGTCTCGATTTCCTCGTCAACGTTGTTCCATTTAACGACCCTTCCGGTGATAAGGTTCGGCCCGAGCGCCGCCGCCTTTTCGTTCGGTCGCCAGCCGACGAGATTCGCCGGGGAAACGTCCCCGTTTCGTCCATTCAAGTCCGATCGTCCGCTCCTGATCGTTCTCGTTCAGGATCGCGTTGCTCCGAAGAGCTTGAAGGGTGGATGGAAGCCGAGGGCGCGACGGTGACGTCCGGATGATGGATACGTTGGTAAAGTGATCGATAACGATGGGATCGATGCGATAAGTAGCTTCGGAACGAGGTGGAGCACTGCGTTAAGCTCTTCGTTAAATCAAGCACGACACGTTTCGCAGCAAGCGAAATAACGTGTAGAGTATCGCGTAGCGGCTGAAAGCGAACGATGAGTCTCAGTTATTTATCGCGAATCCGTATTACCTACACGCTATATAAGGCACGTGTGGACAAATGTATGCATCTGAGGCGCTTGCGAGGTTAATGGTATAGGTATCTATGTACTTACACTTGTTTTATGGATTAGAATAATAAAGGATCTTCGTCATAAAGGATTTATCGTGCCACGGTACTTTAGTCTTCTTGCTGGAAATAAAGTCCGCAATGCACGAAATAAACGTAGATACCGTGGATGCCAATTACCCTAAGTAATTGCTTACCTCTGCGAGTTTCGAGATACTGGATGGTTGGTAAATTGTCGTAAATTGAATGTACGACTATCTATCTTGGACGTTTACTTTGACGTGCAGTAGGTACTGGATTTAATCGAGACGACGCATGGGTGGCAGTGAATTGATTTGATGCTCGTGAGTTCGTACTGAGCATAATCCCGAGAGTAGTATTACTGGTAATAGTAGTAGTAGCAGTAGTAGTAGTAATAGTACAGTAGTAGTAGTAGGGGAGTAGTCAGCGGGATATATACGCGGGCGCGCGTTACCACGGTGTTGGACAGTCGACGCGCAGCACTCGAGCGGAGCGGGTCGCGCCTCCTCGTCCCGTGCCGGTCGCAATCCCAGCATTCTCGCGTCGCGTCGCGGAGGGAGAAAGATCGCGATCCATCGCGCGTCCGGATTACCAGTAAATCGTCGACGAGCGAGGGCCCTCGATCGGTTCGCGTTTTAAGATGACCGCCTCGGCACTGTCTCCGCCGTATTCCTCGTTCTCCTTTCCACGCTCTTCCCCGGCCGTGTCCTCTTTGCCCGCATCGTGCTCGCCGTCGCGCAGGAAGAAGAAACCAAACCGGTGGACGATCGATCGTGGATACCCCGTTAGATCCCGCGAGAGGAGCGGCTGTTGAATCGATCAAGGCGGAAAGGTGCTCGGAGAGATACTGCCGCGAGGAAAAGTGCGTGTGCGCGTAGAGATCGTTAGGTTGGTGGGCGAGAGAAGCACGAGTCTGGCCAGAGGAGTGGATAGGGTGGCCGAATCGGCGCAAGGGGGCGTCGTAGCGACGTGGTGCTCCCTGAGCTGGAGACATCCCGCCGGATCGGGCGCCAACTCGCATCACGAGCCGGCTATGGGAAAGCTGGCAACGACTGGTCGACGCGTGACCCGTGATAACGAGGACCAGGAGGCAGCATCGGTGTGCTCGCGCGGGCCAAGCGGCGCCAGTTCAGGCCGCGCTTTCGTCGCGGTTCCCATTCGCGGGATCGCTAGCGGCGCCGCCGTCCCGAGAGCCCTCGCGACCGAGTCGCCCGACCCGTGCCGAGGGGAACGCTTTCGCGAGTGTGCGACCGGTATCTCCGGCAGCAACTCAGAGACGCTCCGGGCACAGAGACACTCCTCCGAGTGGAAAGTAGCAGAGCGGAGCGGTCCTCGCGTTCTGCTGATAACGATGGCGATCGCGGCGCTCTGCGCTGCCACGGCGGCTGTACCGATGCCGTCGCGAGAGGACCCACTGCTGCGAACCGGTCCCCGGCACGACCTCGACCGCTCCGCCGGTCTCGAGGACGTCTACGAGGACGCATTCGAGGACGCTTTCCGAGAAGAGGAGGACCAGCGGCAGACGACGAGGACCGTTCTCGACGAGGGCGAGCTGGAGATCATCAGGAGGAGCATCGCGCGAGGTCTTGGCTTGAAGAGGATACCCGACCCATCCAAGGTGAGTCCCTCCCCGTACAGATATACCTACACCACTGTTTTCGCGTCGCCGCGAAAGGGGACGACTTTCGCGATGCTTGAAAGATCGCGGGAGCCACTGCCGCGCCGCGCCGCGCCGCGCCGCGTCGCGAAAAAATCCGTAGCCCCGTCGTAAGGAGCGTACGGCCGAGGGAAAGGTGCGAGCAGAACGGCGAGGGGAGTCGGGGGTCAGAGGAGACGGAGAGGAAAGAAAGAGAGAACGGAGAGATAGCGGTTGATAGACGGACACGCGGCAGATAGGCGGAGCAGAGGGAGAAGATCGAAGATGCAGAGAAAAGGTCTGCCGTCTGTGGCGGCGTGGATGGCTCGGGGCGAGGTGGCGAGGTGGCGAGGCGGCGGGACGATGAAAGGAAAGAAAAGGAATGTACGGAAATAATAGGAAGAAAGGGAAGAAAGGGAAGAAAGGGAAGAAAGGAAAGGAGGAACGCGACACGAGAGGCCTCCTCTCCTCCCGACGGTGTCCCTCTTTGCTCTGCGCGCCGCCTCGGATCGTCCCTCTTCGGGAACGAAGATTGGGCGGCTGCGAGCACAAAGTTGCAGAAAGTCTGGGACCGGGGCAAAATCGACGGAGGAGAGTACCTACCTAACAGGCGACTCGAGGGAGTCGCGGGACGACGGCATCCGTAAACAGGCGGCGAGTCGAAGACGAAGACCATGGGTGGTCCGCGTTGCCCCACTTTCGCTAACGCATGCACGAGCACGTGCGCCGATCCTTCTGCTATGCAGGCAACCGGCTGTCCACGTGCGTGCGCGAACGCCCACGTCCACTCCGATCGGATCTTCCGATCGTTGTCCTGCCTCTCCTCCTTTTTTCCCTGCCTTCGCCGCAGGACGCTCGCGCTCGGCCTTTTGCTTTTAACCGAGGCCGCGACTACGCGCCCCTCTCGCGGTACACGATACGAGGGATTAACGACTGGTGATCAAATGGGCCCCAGACCGGACCGACTAGTTTCTTTTGCCGGCCGGCTAGCTCCGTCTTGGTAGGTATGTAGCATCGATAGAGCTTCGCGATTCTCACCAGGTGTTTCCCCGACCAACAGTCCGGGCAATCCCCGCCTCGCCTCCTTTCGTTACGCGGCCATTCGAAAGTCGTTGTCGCCGCGCCTGATCTAAATTCGGAACGTTACCTCGGCACTCTGTCATCCGGAAAGTCCCAGGCGGTCCGGTGAAATCGGCATTCGGCCCGTGATTCCGGGAGCCCGCACCCGCGGTTCGCTCGATCACGGAGACTGAATCCGTCCCGTCCCGTCCCGTCCCGTCCCGTTCCGGATCTAGAGGATCAACGTGGGCGGGAACACCTGTTGTCGTGGCAGCTTATAGCCGTCAGCGACGCCGTTACGGCTGTACGCGATAACGAAAGTCGATTCCCGGCTGTCCTCCAAACCCGAGGACGTCACCGAGAAACGTGAGAGCCGCCGCGGGACGCGAACGCGGCCACCTCTAATGCCGAAGGGAACACAGAACCAGTTGTCTCTCTTGGATCGCCAGAGTCCGATTACAGCCTTCTTCTTCACCTTTCTATCGTTCACGATTCTCGTCCAGACGGTACTTACGTTTAAGGAACAACGGTTCCCCGTTGAAAGTGACTTTTGCCGGTGGTTGAGTCACCGACGCGTCGCGACACAACGTCTCACCGGAACCGTCATGAACACCTACAGCCGAAAATACTGCTCTGCGTGGGTAGCTGTGAACTTTGATCGAGCCATCGACTCGCCGAGATATCGATAACGGAATGGGGTAGGCTCGGAAGCGGCGAAACGAAACGAAACGAGGACGAGGATAAGCAGAGCAGCTTCCTCGCGAGACTCCCCCGATCGGTATTTTTAAGGCTACCACAAAGCAACGCGATTATTCATGGCGGCTTATGGGTTTGTTCGGATCAACGTGAAACATCTCCTCCGCGGCAGCCTATGAGCCGCCACGTAGGGTAAAGGCAGGTAATATGGAACATCTGATTTCAAAAGCTTGTCAAAAGTAGAGGTTGGTTTTTTATTTATTTTTTTTTCAAATAAAACTGACATGATGGGTCGAAGGGACTAATGCATAATCATATTTACATATTCAAATGTACAAAAATCCAACTGTTCTGCAATTATAATAAAACAACAGATACAGTGGAAATCGGCCGTTCGAAAAAAAATGGATCCTAATATGGAACACCTAGGAAATTTGTAAAGAAAACTCAAAAATCTTCACATTTTTATTACTAAAAATGAAGATTTATGAAGTAAAAGATACAAATAAATAAATATACATCATTTTTGTTGGGCACGTGAATTATTATTCGTCGGAAGCCCCACGTTCTTCGTGTGCCCACTAAATAGGTAGATCGAGTACATTGGGTACCTATACTTTTCATTGCCATTATTTTTATAATTACCATCGCAGAATAAGCATTCCGCATCATCGTCGTCATCGTCATTATCAACTTCATATATGTCACTCGCTATGTTCCATATTACGTACACACATGTTTCGACAAGAAATTAAGAATTATACTAAGAAGAAAGTAACTTAATTGGTAAACTATTGTTGAATAATCCAGAACACACAAATTTAATGATAAATTATATCAAAATAATACTTAAAACATACCTTCACTACAATATTTAACTGTTTGATGCACATTTCAGAAACTTTTACACCCCACGAAAAATATAAACATTTCTCCTTCAATGATGAATGCCCAACTGATGCTCAATAATTGTCAGTATCATCGTCTGCTGTATCTAGGGATCTAACAATAAGTAGTAGGTATACACTATACACTATGCACGATTGCCTGCAGAGTTCGTTATTTCTTTATCGAAATTTTACAAAGTTCAATATTACGTGCCGTTCCATATTACCTGCCTTTACCCTACCTATAGTAATGCGGGGGATATCCAATTAAGAATGGTCGTTACTTTTAGAGCGTAAAAGAAAAATACGTCTTAACTGTTTGAGGACAAATTATGTTATTCAGGCGGTAAGAAAATCTTAGAAACCAATACATATTTACAATGATAGAACAAGTAAATATAAAACATTAATAACCCACTTCGTTGATTCTATAAATTACAACATACCTACCAAGACAAAACCCTACAATAAACTGCCGCGAATAATCGCGTTGCTTTGAGGGAGCCTTTACTCAAGCGTCCAGTGACTGTGAGGTACCGCTACTTGCGTTCGCCTAGCCCAAGTGCTGTCCCTTTGGAAGAGTTCTGACGCCCCATCGGCATTCCAGGCAGCTTCACCTCAGTTTCAAGTACTTATGCTGCCGTCACGGGCCATTGCTTACCAACACACATCAAGCTTGATCGAGCAAGAAGTCAGTTAGCTTAGCGATGTATGCCCCGCAGCATCGGCACTCGACCGATGCACGGTGGATAGAAGGTTGAGGAATGGTCGTTATTGCATAACGGAGAGCTTTGGTTTGGTTATTGGTCTCGCGAAAGGTGCTTGGGCAGCGATCGATCGCGACGATGAATCGAACGTCGATTGACCCCCGGAGAGAAAGCAACGAAGACGTCCATTTGAACGGAGCGGGCGGGAAAAGAAAATTGCTTTTGAAAGCAGCCGTTCGAAGAAGTACGAGCGCGACGACGTTCCCGCGTTTCGAGGCGGAGGCGAAGGTAACGCGAGGAATGTGACCCGACTCGCCGGGACCCAGATGGCTTGCGAAACATCTTTCTCCGAGGAGGAGCTGTAGCGTGGGAGGCAAAGGGAACGGGTGTCGTTGCGCGATGGTTTCTCCAAGGACATCGGCATTCGCGAGAACGTCACCCATCCAATGCCCTCCGCGCGCGTGGCACCTCGTTACGATTCTCGTCCAAGGATCGGGGACAAGTAAGCCGCGAGTTCATAGCGAATGTAGCGGAATCGTAAGGGCTGAAGGGCACGAAGACCTTGGAGCGCTAGAATATCGAGAGAACCGTGGTACTCAGGGAGCCGTAGGTACAAGTCTTGGGTACCTACTCGAACGCTAATTACTTGCACGCGTAAGGAAGAACTAACCACCCTATCAATTATACAAACATCAGCTTAGGGAGAGTTCCCTTAACGCCTGACGACACCTAATACCGGACATTAGATACCTATTTGAAACCTTACCGAGCTGTTATTTCACGTAAACCATAGAGGGGATAGAAGAAACGACAATTAGGTAGGTTTCGAGATATTTCAGTCGCGTGTGCACTGATAAGGAGATTCATTTACCCAATATTATTTCTTTCCTCTTACTTGAAGGCTGGGAAAAATATCCGAGGAATGTCCATGGTTCGTGATTTTGCGATTTATAGGACAAAGGCAGGAAATGTCCACTCTGCACTGTTACAAAACACTTAATTTTCTCGATAAAATAGTTTTGTGACAAGCGTTCAGTACTAAAGGAACTCCCCCTATACCATACATACTCACTGGAGCAAAACTGTACGCACCACTCGAACGCGTCCCAAATACTTACATACCCCGCTATGTTCCTTCGATCCACGGTGATCCACTCCGGATCGAGAGCCGCCGACTTCCGCTTTCGCGAGCCGCGGTCCAAGCAGAGACGCGAACGCCGCGAATTTATTTTTACGCCACAGGTTACGAGCTCGCCACTTTCTCGACCCGGAAGCGGCCAGGATTGAAACAACGAGTCGAGTATCCTCCGCGCTCGACCAAACGGTCGCGCGACCCCTTTTCAGGCTCGCTGCACACCGAGTCGAAAGATTGGCGAACGCGACACTGATCGACCTGTCCGTCGAGTCAAACGGTTATTGAGAGGAGTCAACTCGGCCGGGGTCGCGGTCTGATTCGGAATCACGCAGTTCCCGATCGACTGACAGTCGAGACAGGGGAATCGTGCTTGGAGGGAAAGAAGAATTGACGCGAATTTGCGACGCGCCACGGGGCCACTGTCCCGACGCACCGGAACTCGGTCCGCTCGACTAACTCGCTTTAAAGAGAACGAGCAGTTAAGCGACTCCGCTCTCGGCACTGCGGAGGCGTCCATGTGCATTTTTATTTCGTGGCTGCTGACTCCCCAATTTAGGAGGGCGACGAAAGAGTACAGGGTAGCCCAAGTATAGGATCTTTCAATAAGGGCGCTCGATCTTTAAAATTGTATAAAACGAGGTGTATGTGAGCTATGGCGGAAATCTTGATTACGGATTAAAGTACCCCTACATCCATCAGTTGCATTATGTTTTAAAAATGATATCGTTCCAGAAGCCTCAAGGGCCTCGATTGCAGGAGACGATCCGAGAGACCCAATTGTGGATGACTGTTTTACGTAAATCGGGTTGGACTTCAGCAATAGCTTGAATGGTGTTCGTCTCCAGGTCGTGAATAGCCCAGAGACTTAGCGTAGCCCCAAAGAAAACAGTCTAAAGGGCGTTAAGGGGGGAGACCACTGTAAAAAGTCTGAAAAAATCGATGTTTTCTTTTTTACATTATCTGAAAGACGTACATTTCAAAAATGATGTCGCCAAATTTTATGAAGAAATTCGCAAAATTGACGGAGATATGATATTTTTCGTGAAGTGGTGTCAAACGCGCTACTGATTGTGAACGGACAGAATTACATTTTTCAACCGCGTTGACACTCTACAGAGAAAACTATACGTCCAATTAACACAACCAAGGACATTTATTGCACGGAAAACCCGTCACTATTACGTGACGATTAGGGCTGGGGCTATTCGAATAATTTAATATTCGAATATTTTACAAGTATTCGAATGCTACGAATAAACTTCGAATATTTCAGTATTCGAATACTATTCGAATACTGCTGTATAATACTGATGCATTCGAATAGTATGGTGTGAAGTGGGTAAAAATTAGCTTACAAGATTTCACCCTGACAAATGAACCTAAAGAACTGGATTTATACTTCACACCATAGACCATACTATTCGAATACTTGGATATTCGAATTATATTCGCCAAATAATTGAGCAACTGAAGTATTCGAATATTCGAATACCGAAAAATTCGACAAATAGTCCCAGCCTTAGTGACGATCAGTTTTTTTCAATTTTCGACCTGTTTCTATCTTTTTTATTAACATTTTAAATATTCTTATGTTTTTGAATTCGGATTAACCATATGGCCTGGGCACTGTCAACGCGTCTAGCATGTTTTCGCCGCAGCGCAAATTTTGACGAAGAGTACAATACAGGAAACGGATTTATGTAATTTAACTGAAAAAAAAAAAAATTCTTACCCTTCGATATGTACACTATTAACCATACTGAGCAATACATTGATTTACTTGCGTTGTTTGGTTGAAATAAATTCCAGAAAACACCCTTACATTTCGAACCGTTACAAGTGGTCTCCCCCCTTAAGTCCGGCGATCTTGGCGACGAGCTGACATCGCCTCTTCGCGGCGTTATTAGTCATCCAAAAGTGGGCCCCTCTGATCGCCTCTTGCAATCAAAGGGACGCCATTTGCCCGATGTTATTTTTAAAACATATTGGCCCTTATCCTTTACCAAGCAAGGCGACGGTCCCACCTCGCAATGGAGCTCTCGATTCAACGGCATCTAGGTAGGTACTTATTAGACATTCTAATATCTGTCGTAGCTACTCCAAAGCGCCAGTTCTTCTGTTTTCCCTGCGCTATTAGGTATTACCGATAAATAATCTGCTTAATGAAGAGGGTCGTAACCGAGCCACGTCCATCGCGGCGTGCCGTGGCTTACGATGAACTATGCGGGTGACCGTCACGACCGTTTACTCTGGCCGAGCCTTAAACTGCAAAAATTAATCCGCGAAAGACTTCATAAAAGCTGGCGGACTCACGGTGGCCTCTTTATCCAACGATTTTAGTACGTGCTTCAATTAACCGAGGCCCGATGTAGGTATTCGAGAACACCCTAGGAAGCTGTGCTCGCTGGTGCTTGGCGGAAGGAGCCAGACCCAGTAGACGAGTTAATTTTACGGAAGCGTCTAGCGCGTCTGGAGTTTCTCAGCCGCGAAAACGGCGCAGCCCGCGACTCTTAAGGGGAGAAGGCTGCTGGAAAATTGCAACGGTGCTCGAGATGGAAAGTGGGGTCCGAGGAAAGCGGGCGGGTCCGCTGGAGGAGCTTGCAGGCACAATGACTGAGGAGCTGCCCCTCGAACCAGCGCCTCCAGACGACGAGATGACGGTTTGAGAGGGGTCAGGCGTGAAGCAAAAGGAGAAACAGGAGGAAAAGGGCGGGAAGGGTCGAGAGTCGAGTCGAGCTGCCTGGCACTGCTTGGCGAAGGCGCGCACAGCCGTTGAAATCGCCAGCTGTCGCCTCTCGCGACCCCAGAAAATTAGATAATTTCTATGTCACGCCCGCGAACCGATTATCGCTCGCGACCCCGCTGGATACGCAACAGAGATTCAATTAAGCGAGCCGAAAGTTCAAGCCACGATTCGCCCGATAAGCTGGACTCTTTCCAAGTCCGCGGGGAACACTGGTCCCTTCTGCTCGTTCTAATCGCGATGAACTTGCCGCGAGTTTGGACGCCTCGCTGTACGATACAGTGTGTTTTACAACGGATTAGGAGGAACGAAACGCGTTGCCCGTTTTCGTTTCCCCTAGCTCTAGCATGTTCTGCAACGCCCAGTTAGCCGAACGTCGCCGAGAATCATGCTGTGCAATTCTGTTTGCAGGCGAACGTGAGCCAAGCGGAGTACGAGAGAGCGCACAGAGAGTACCTGAAGAAAGTGCAGCAGCTGGACGGGCAGAGCGCGAGAAGTATCAAGAGGCTGCATGTGTTTCACGCTACAGGTAAAGTAGCGGAAGTAGAGGGACCGCTTTGCCCCGTGCGTGTTCATAGAATGGCGTTTCTCTCCCTTTCCATCCGCGCCTTAGGTATTCGAGAATTCTCTTGAGAGAAAGAACGAGCGAACGATCCTTGGAAGCGCGCAATCACGTAGTCGCCTTTCTGAAAAAATATACATACGGGCCCGCTATAATTACTACCCGTGTAAACATCTAGCTCGTGGAGTTTCCGCCGAATATTCAAAGAAAACCGACGGGTCTCGCCACGTGTATTGAGACTAACCGCGCCGCGTCTATCTACCCGAGAGAGAGAGAGAGAGAGAGAGACTCTTCTTCTTTCTAGGACCTTCTCGGGCTAGACACGTTTCTATCTCGCGACTAATATCCGTAGTGACTCACGGCACTTCCCCCCCCCCCCCTCACGAATGCACGAGAATAACTAACTGTGAAAGGCACATTTCTCTCTATAGCTAAATAGTCATCGTAATTTATACGGTCCCTATGTCTGCGTATCCTTCCGAGGCATCTCTGGTCGCTCGGTGCGAGTGCCCCGTCCGAAGTAGGTCTTATTCCGTTTTTAACGGCACAAAGCGATCAGCGAGGAGGGCGCGCGCGAAAGAGACACGGGCAGGAAGCGGGGAGAGACCGGAAAGCGTGAAACTAGCTTGGTCGAGTGGCCCTTTCCAAATCCTCGAGCGATGCAGCGCGGCGCGACTCGTTTCGTACGCGTAGAAGAGGAGGACTATCGCGGGAAAGGGTGGAGGTACATACGTGACGTTTGACTGCGTGGAAACGGGCAAAAGTGGGCTTACGAGCACCCTTCGCCCAGCTCCCAACGGCTCACCTCCCTCGCCCTCCGAACGAATTTGGTGGGCTCTCGTGGCTGAGCGCGGCGAAGGGGCTTTCGATTTCATCGGGGAGACCGTTCTCACGACATCTCTGTGAAACTCGGCTGGACACGGGCTCCCCGGAGCCGCAGTACTGCGTTATTATGAAATAGAAATTCCAATCGCGATGGAATGCCGAGCGACGAGTTCCCGAATGCAACAAGAACGTGCCGTCGAGGAAGCACCGCCAACTACGTACGCAGTCCGACTTCCCCTCGCAGCTGGACCGCGTTTCTTCCTCGAGGCGACTCGACCGGTCGCGATCAGTGATCGAGCAGCCAATTCCGCGAACGTCGTCCCGAAAATACCGCGGGATACCTTTGGGGAAAATAATGACCCATGTACGCGGGCGTATTTTGAGCGGCGGTGGCGTGCAAGGTGGCCTATAATTGGCGCCTGTGAATGAGCATCGGGGTGGCAGCGTAGCCTTCCCATCGGCTTTCACGCCGAATTATCGGGATGCCGCGGATTCCCGGCCGATCTCTCGCCGAGCTATTTTGCGATCGTTGGTCGATCGCCAAGCGCAAATCGCGGCCGGCGATTATTGTCTGCCGCGCAATCACGGCCACGGATTCGCCACCGCTATCCTATTCTAGGGACGGTCCACGCCGAGTCGTAACCGCTGCCCACTGACAAACAAATGAATAGTTTGGCGCGTGGGACGGGCTCTAGAGCGGTGATGCCGCGGTTAATCGGAAAGCTCGCGAGGGAAGCCCGCCACCTCGATTAGTAATCCGTATTACCGCTCTTTCGGTTGAGTCACATTTGGAATACCTATAACAGTTCTCGTTAGAAGCTTACTAGGGGATTAGTTAAATCTCTTAAATAAACAGGTGAATCGCTGCAACGTTCGAGCTTAAAACTCGCGACAAGAGTCATTCCGTTGGAAGCCTATTTTCTGGGAAGCTAGTTAACGGCCTCGAGGGGAGACTGGGCGAAACGGCACTCCAAATTGGACCGTTAAGGCGTCCCGGGACGCGCCGGATCCGAGATAACGCTCTCAGATAGTCTGGTCGTATTTTTACGTCCCCGACAGATTTACCTCGTACGACGAAACGCGTAACAGGAGCGTCGTATTACACGCTGTTTTACGACTGGTACCGAGCGAGTTGACGCCGCGCGACACGCCGCTAATCCGCCGGTGTCGTCTTACGGAGGAACGCTCGGTTTCGGTTCACCGAGCCGGACGACCGTTCATAAAACGAGCAGGGAGGATAGAAGGCACGAGAAAGTATCGATGCCCTCGGAGGAGCAGGACGCCTCGCTAATACTTGGGCGTTCTCGCGCCGATTCTTGGAAACCGGCTGTGTCGTTTCCGCGCGGGTTCCCGCGCAAAATGTACCTACTACTTAGGAATATGTACTGACGTGGGAAGATCCCCCGAGATATCGTTTCGTTTCGTGCCCGGCGAGAAATGGTTACGCGTGCGCGCACGTCAACACGTCTCATCGAGTAACGAGGCTAACGACGCGCGCGTACGCTTATTAACGAATTACCCCGGGGAGTTTGATGATTCCTCTAATTGCCCGATATAAATGGAACGGACGAGAGTGGACGGTTCTCGTCGCCTCTACCGGATACGCGTCGACAGGCTGTCGACCGAACCGCGGAAAAACCGTCGCGGAAACTTCCAGCTTACCGATCTGTTCCGACGACAGTGACACGCGATTGGGATCACATTAATACCACGCGAATACTCAGGATGACGCTAAGAACGCTAACAATAGACACGGTGGAATATTAATAACAACTGAATGGATAGGAGGTACGCGCGAAGGCGCGAGTAACGCGGAGAGAGGGAGAGAGGGAGAGAGGGAGAGAGGTCCAAGGCTGCAGGAGAGGTTTTCGTTTACGTAATATCGGCGTTCACTGAATCGCGGTTGTTTTGTTGCAGCGCATCCTGGAAATGGATCGAGCGGAGTGCACGAGAGGATGGACAGAGGAGGGCGGTACCGTCACCGGTTGTTCTTCCCCGTGGAAATTTCTCGGGCGGACGAGAGCGCGTCGGTGGATCACGCGACGCTTCGGCTGCTGCTCCACAGTCACTATAGCGAACGCCCCGACCACGTGGACGTTCTGCTTTACCTAAAGACGTTCCATTCGAGGAGGCTGATCGTCCAGAAGAGGGTCGAGGGAAGCGCCTCCAGAGACTCTAGATGGATAGAATTGGACTCAACCGCAGCTGTGTCCTCGTGGCACGAGGATGGCCTGGAGAACCACGGCCTCGAGCTGGAATTCTTACGCGACGGGCAGCCAATGCAGCGAGCCTTCTCCGCGCCAGTGTTGAACGTGTTCACGGAGCTAACGTCGAGCGGCAGATCGAAACGCTCCACTCCGGAGGAGCTGATGTCGCTGCACAAAGGGCGCAGGACCAAGTGCAAGGGCGAGAGCAAAAAATGCTGCAGGCACGAGCTGACCGTAATGTTCAAGGATCTCAAGGGCTTCGAGTTCATCGTCTACCCGAAAACGTTCGACGCCGGGTACTGCAAGGGTCGATGTCCGCCCAGATACAATCCGGCCCACCATCACGCCCTGCTACAGAGCCTGCTGTGGAAAGAAGACAGGAAGAAGGTGCCCAAGCCCTGCTGCGCGCCGAGCAAGCTCGACCAGCTGATGATCGTCTACTTCGACGAGAACGACTCTACGCAACTGAAAGTCTCCTACTGGAAGAACATTCAAGTGCTCGAGTGTGCTTGTTCCTGAACTGTCCCCGTATCGCTTCTGTCGGCAACAGTGTGAACGAGCGAATAGATTGACACGCGTGCGACTCACGCGAACGCCCGATATGCGCCGCGATACGCGGGGCGTAACAGAGAAACGGTAACGGAGGAATCCGAGAGATAAAAAAGAAGAGAACGGTCTATCGTTATCGAGGACTCACCAAAGAATCGTCCGAATAGCGTTCGGTGGTGCCACCTGTCTGTCGTCCCTCGCGTCGACGCAGCTATCGTGCTCGCAGAACATTCTTCCTTTCGTGCTCCTCTTCGTCCGTTGTACGATGCGTGTACGCTTCGCAAAATTTCCTTCCCGTCGGGAGAACGATCGTTCCATTTAATCAGAGGACACGCGGCGTCGTAGCCAAAGACAGAGGATTCTGTCGCGAAACCGATGATCGACGGTTAACTCGATCCGAGGCACCACCGAAGGCCCAGGCCTCCCTCCCCCCTAGTCGTGGGCCTCGCATTGACTGTGATACTAAGATATCTGCTTGACGTTATTGCTCGTAAATAATCGTATTTCGTATCGTTAGATTCCACTTCCTCCTCCTCCTCCTCCTCCTCCTCCTCCTCCTCCTCCTCCTCCTCTTTCTTCTTTTTTTAATTATCTTTGTACATACGCGACCTGGTTAAGCGAATCGTTGTGGGTTCGATCGATCCGTTGTCAACGGGGAAACTGACGAGAGCCGCGATAGGAATATTACTTTTGAAAATGGTCGATGACACTTGAGTCGAGTGCGCGCACCACGTTACACGATTAACGGTGCCGGCTCGATTTTATTCATCGAAACAAAAAAAAAGAAAGGAAAGGTTTTAATCGCGCGTGAGAAACAACGGCACAGCTACCGCGCGCCGCTGTGTTCCTTTAATTTATTTCGATTTTTCCTAGATTCGAGTATCAGATTCATAGGCGTATCGAGTATCGAGCGCATCCACGAATCAAACGGTCTACGCTCGATCACCGATCGATTTCAATCGACCTGCACGCGAAATCGCTGCTTCGTAAAGTTTTCTGTCGCTCGAGATTTCATTAGTTCCTAATAGATTACAGGGCACATCTTGGAGATGATTGAAATTTTCGAGAATAATTCTGTATTTCGATGCGAACGACTTTGTACCGAGGGCTTCTAAATGTATTGAGATTCATGCGCGGAAGGAGCTCTCCAACTCCCTTGTATACACACAAACACACCCATATCGCATCCCTTTAAAGTCGATAAGAAAACGCTTAGACTCTTTTTATTCCATCTACACCGCGTGGCGCGTGAGTGTACAAGTCACAAACTCCCGAGTCGAGATTTCATTGAACTCGCCACTGAATAGATGTTTACGCGCTTCGCTGTATCGGAGCAGTCGTTCGCGGAGCTAATTTCGACTACGCACAATGGGCATCCTAACCTCACGTTACTTGTACTTTCTAATCAACCATCGATGATGTAACAAAATAAAAATTTATTCGTTATTTATAACAAAAAGACTTTGTTTGAATCAGCGCCCATCGCCCGAGTTGCTGGCTTCTGTAAAACGCCTGACCGATACGAGGCGGCGCGGGCGATCTGTTGCACAACGCAGCGAACCTCGATATCGGTGGTGATTTAGAATGTAAGGAACGCGACTTTATGAACGGGGCAGACTCTTGAATACTACGGTTAAGGGGTTATCACCGGACGACAGCAATAAACTTTTGCCAAACGGCGACGTTGCTCACCCCGTGCGAGGGCGAAGGTCACCCTGACAACCGAGTTATGCAATGAGAGAAACAATTCATTCATATTGTCGTGGTATCTTGCACGAATTCAACTACACGCTAATCGTGCCTTCAATTGCTGGGTAAGAAAGATTTCTGGCAAATCCAACTTTATTCGCCCGACAAGATGGAAGCTCGATAAAAATCCTCGAAATAACAACAACCGCGTGAATATCATTATCTTCTGTCTGTTTTGCCAACGCCCCTTTTCCCGGAGAACAGATGTTTGGGCATTTTTGTACCGATGAATCGATCCGCCTCTCCCTTCAAACCCTTCCTCGCGATCTTCTTCTTCAAGGCTTTGTGCGCTATGTTCTTCAGCTTGGTCTTCATCGCGGTGTCCTTTACGCCCATATCGTCGCGCGCCGCCCTCGAACTGCTTCGAGCCCTCGACTGAGACACAGACTCCAGTCGCATACGTTTTCTGGCAGGCTGCGAGCATGACCTCGATCGTCCTCTCGTCTTCGTGAAGTGTGCCTGTTGAGACAGAGCACGATTATCGTACAATCTTACGAGCGGCCTAGTACCATTAACGCTTCGATAACGCCACTACTCACGTTTTCGGTATTTTCCATATCGATGCCCAGCTTCTCCATCTGGTTCTTCAGCTTCGACACTGACCTATCTCGTACCCTGGACGTGGCTGTACGTGGCATCACGGGTTTCGTGGAGGCCTTCTGAATTCGCGCCTCATCCTTCATGATAGCTTTCTTGTCTCGAATCTGCTTGGCCAGGTGTACGATCTCGCGCATCGTCTCCGACAGCTCGGGCATCTTGTGATCGTACATGCCGGTTTCTTCGCGAAGTTGCTCGTCTCTTTCGAGTTCATTCAGTTTCTTCGGAAAGAAACGCACGAGGTTAGTGACGGTAAGGTAAATTTGAACGAGACTAAAAGTAAAGGTACGAACCTCGAATATCTCTGGATCGATGTAATCAGCGATATTGTGCCCCTCCCAAATCTCTGGAATTATATCGAACTTCTGATCCCCTTCGATATCGTAGTTCTTCTTCAAGTCAAGCACGTAGTCGTCACCCATTTCTTCTTCTATTTCTCGTTCGAGCTTTCGTTTCCTCTTCGCCTGCTCCTCCATGGCCTGCTTCTTCTTCAGAACACTCTCCGGAATACAGGGGGCACGAACTTTATTGTCCCTCGGAACAGGGTGTGCGACGTGCAAGCGATTCAGCAGCCCTTCCACCTGTAATCGTAGACGCGTAAGTATATTCGCGCTTAAACTTTATTAAACGATAGGATACATTTTAGTACCTTTTTCGTTCGAATCTTCTGATCAACACGGTAAGCTAGCAGACGCTCGCAAGCTTGTAGTTTCACGTCCATTACTCCAAAGTCTGTAATTGTGCTCATCTCCAATACAGGGACCTCCTTATCCTCCAATGATTTTAAAATTCTTCGCTTCTCGGGTGTAAGCTCCTCTAAACGTAACACGTCCGCTTTGTTCGCCACAACCGTTAAAGGTTTATTAACGAACAGAGGTTTGATGGATTCGAACAGTTTTATCTGAAAATATTATTCTTGATTCGCATCGCGTTAACACAGAGGGGCCCAGCGATCAGTGTAATTATGTCATCGACTTACTTGCTCTTCCAAACTGTGCCCACACTGCTCCGATATGTCACAGAAGTAGAGCACAGCTGCTCTTAAATGCGCGAGCGCAGTTATCGCCTGCATTTCGATCACGTTCCTCTCCTCTAGTGGGTGGTCCAGAATTCCCGGGGTGTCGATTACTTGCCATCTCAAATATTTGTAATCCATGTGACCGACATACAGTGACTTTGTTGTGAACGCGTATGGTTGAACCTCGACATCGGCACGAGTGATCTATGAAGAAAGAATGGTAACCAATATTCCCTCAAAAAAAATTACATGCAAATGGAATAAAAAAAAACGCTCGATCACCTTGTTTATAAAGCTGCTTTTACCGACATTCGGGAAGCCGCATATGATGATGGTGCGCGTATAGGGATCTATGCTGGGCAAACGAGCCAGATGCTGCCTCACTTGTTCCAAATATGCTAGATTCGCTGCTTGTCTCTTCATAACAGTGGCCATGCGACCCAAGGCGGCCTTCTTCAGCTGCTTACACCGATACAGAGAGTCTCCATATTTCATCAATCGTGCATAATCCTTTGCCACGCTATTATGAAAACATGCAAAAATGTTAGAATACAGCTCTGTACAAACACACTTTGTTGTACTCACTTGTCGATCAAATGCCTAGCCACGTTAATCTGACCAAGAGCTAGCTTGTAATGGTCTTTATCGTATAAGACATTCATCAAATCGGCGTAAAATGGATGGACATCGTCTAGTTTGGGAAACTCCTGTATAATTTGGGACAATCTGTCGTGAAAGTTTTGCTGCGTAAACTTCACTTTACGCACGTAGAAAGCACGTATCCTTCCAATGCTGTAATTCTTATGGACAACTGTCGGGGTTTTGCGCTGGGTCTTCGACAAGATTATGTCGATGAAGTCCTAAACGAAGAAAGCAGAGTGTCTGTATAAAAAGGAACTAATCGTAAGTATGAAATGAAGGGTGCGCCGACTAACCTTCGCGGTGGGGACCACCGCTATTTTCTTGAAGTTGTACAGGGCCATTTTTCTGCGATCTCTTTATACCGTCACGTTGCACAGATCTTCCACACCGACGAGCCACGCGAAAACGGTGTGCTCAATCTTCAATTTCCAACGCAATTTTCACCCGCGTGGCGTACGAAACAGCACGAAAGCACATGTAAATCCACGGATACTAAACACCAACCCTGAACAAGAACACACATCAAAACTGTACAGAAGGGCTTCACCTACGAGGTACAAACACGTCAAGAATCACAATATCAGCGCCTCTAACAGGAAAATACAGAAACTTGGTCATTAAGTACATACGTAGTCATATGTAGTAAACTGCGAAGATGAATTTAAACCCACCCACCCAGATAGCACAAAGACGTTTTAAAAACGTTTTTAAAACGTCCAGGGCCGACGTTCGGGACGTTTTAAAACGTCCAGAAAACGACCTAAAAACGTCCCTTTTCACAAACCAGAACGTTTTCTGGACGTTTTTAAAACGTTTTCAGGACCTTTTCTGGACGTTTTTAGGAGGTCGGTACTACCCAGATAGCACAAAGACGTTTTAAAAACGTTTTTAAAACGTCCAGGTCAGACGTTCGGGACGTCTTAAAAACGTCCAGAAAAGGTCCTAGAAACGTCCATTTTCACAAACCAGACCGTTTTCTGGACGTCTTCAGGACTTTTTCTGGACGTTTTTAAAACGTCTTCAGGACCTTTTCTGGACGTTTTTAAAACGTTTTCTGGACGTTTTTTGGACGTTTTCTGGACGTTTTTAGGAGGTTGGTACTGGTTCGATTAAATAAAAATTTATGGATGTAAATTGTTTTCAAAATATTACCAAACTCGATAACAATTTATTTCGTTTACTTACAATAGATACATGAAAATGTCAGTACAAAGTCGAATACAGAGAATATACCACTTAAAATAGATATGAAGTATGTAGAACATGTAGGTAGTACACATAGATTATACATAGTATACAAAATATAGGTACAGAATATGTCAAATATCTGCACTTACAATAGATGTTTATAACATTGTTACAAATTCGTTGAAAGATCTCAAAGTATTGAGGAAAATGTTTTCTCTGCATTATTCACAATTGAAAATGCTATTGATTTACAATACACTAAAAGACTAGCGCAAAGCAAAATCACAATTTTGTTATATGTAATAAAGAGTAATATTTTGTGCATAAAATGTGTCTTAATAAAATGTCTCTACTTGCCGTTCGATTTGCTTGTACAGTCAAAACTTGTAATTGCGTTCATGGCAGGAAATTGACAGTACGCACATACTAAATTGACCGATTTGTGGACACACACGCTCAAGTCTTGCATTCTCACTTTTGACTGTACAAGCAAATGGAACAGCAAGAAGCAGCGTGTATGGTGGCCTTTGCAGCTTCACAAGTATCAGAATTCTTTGGAAATCTATAAAAACAGAAATAAAGTTCAAAATAAGATATGTTTTGAAAATATAGTTACTTTAACACCTTTGCTACCCAGTATACCTTTATATATTTTTCCTTAAAAGGCGGTAGTGAACGTATTAAATATAATAATTTGTTCCATCATGAATTAATAAAATAACCTCAATACCTGTGGAAAGTAACTTTCTGGTTGTTACTGTTACCATCATTCCTTTTCTTCCAATTTTCAGAATCTGATCTGTTTTTGCACAAAGGCACGATGCACTGAACCACGGCCGACGGCCGTGACTGAACCATTGTTCTTAATAACTTTTTCTTTAACACGCTACTTCATACCACACTCCGAGAAACGGTTTGAAACGCTTCAAACATGGCTATCTTTAAAACGTCCGTAAAGTACGGTTTTAAAACGTCCGTAAAGTACGTTTTTAAAACGTCCATAAAACGTCCAGAAAAGGTCCAGAAAACGCTTTAAGAACGTCCATTTTCACAAATCAAGCCGTGGACGTTCAGACGTAAAATGGACGTAAAATGGACGTTTTTAAAACGTCCTGTGCTATCTGGGTGTAAATGTTGAAAGTCCCTCTTTGGATTTATAGGCGCTACTTATATTTTGTAAAAATTGTAATCACCGATTTTGTACATTACTAAAGAATAAAATAAATACTTTTTTAAATAAGTAGAATTAATTATTTAATAAACTGCAGAATCTGCTTGATAGTTATGTAAGGGTAGGGATACACCTGTAGGGACAGCCGTGTGACGTCACGCGGAGGGAATTGTTTGCCAATTTTGGACCTCAGATGGCGCTGTTGGCTGTGCCAAGCTAGTGATCCTCTAGAGAGTGATCGGAAGAACGTATATCGTCGCTGATTGGTTGCCGCCATTTCGGTCAAAAGCGGAAATAGAGAGAGAAAGAAACTGTAAAAAAGAAAGAGACAGACATACTGATAGAAAGAGACAGAAATACTGATAGAAAGAGACAGAAATACTGATAGAAAGAGACAGAAATACTGATAGAAAGAAACAGAAATACTGATAGAAAGAGACAGAAATACTGATAGAAAGAGACAGAAATACTGATAGAAAGAGACAGTAATACTGATAGAAAGAGGCAGAAATACTGATAGAAAGAGACAGAAATACTGATAGAAAGAGACAGAAATACTGATAGAAAGAGATAAAGTGAACGGTTAGGTTATGTTTATTTCCGGTTTTGCTCCAAATCTTGACAAATGGCTGCGGTTATAGCGATCACTCCCTGGAGGATCACTATGCCAAGCAGACGGCAGAATCTGCTGTCCAGAACGCAGCCAAATACGAACACAGACGACTATTCTGACGTCAGATTCTGCTTCCCAAATCTGGCTATCAGGGAGGAAAATAAGGGTGATAGTTACATATTAAAACCGTTGCTACGTTTAATTTATGGAAATCTTCTTTCTCTTGTCTGTCAAAGCCGACTAAATAGCAATGCAACATCCATTGGTCATCAACGACGATAGCGTCCGTTTCACAAAATTATAATGATTGGAACCATAAAAATTTGCCAATTCGTTAACCTAAAATTTAAAAATTATTCAAACCCTAACCTAGAACTACATACCTTTGACTGCAAGTACTGAAACAAATATACAAAACCGTTATGAAAGGTGTAAGTATAAAAACTGTATGAAAACAATCAGGGTGAGGAGCGATTGCGCTCAACAATGGAGGGGGGAAACATCTACAGAGGAGTGGTGGTAATGTGTGCGTGCACTGAAGTCAGCGCCAAGCCAGCACACATAACCACCACTCCCCTGTAGGTGTAAACAATATAAAAACTGTATAAAACCGGTTTACAAACATTCGGTCAGAAACATTTAAACAAATGCCTTTGTGTTTTTGGTTTTCCATTGTTTCTTCGAGCAAATGTTCATAAACATTTATATGTACCAATAGCCACACAGCACAACGTCCGGCAAAGTCCCAAAGACGTCTAAAAGGCGTCCCAAAGACGTCTTGGGGACGCCTTTTAGACGTCTTTGGGACTTTGCCGGACGTTGTGCTATGTGGGGATGTACTTATGTATATATATATGTATAAGTATGTAGATCTAATTAGGCTTTACCTGTGCAATCTATCCATATTTCGTGGACGGTTTAGGTTAGACAGCGGTTACAATCCCTGGTTTCCTCTTCAACTAATGTATCTTAATCTATCCACATTTCTCACATGGCGCACAGCCTCGTTTGAACGTCTGTTTCGGACGTAACCAAAGCGTGTTCTGGGCGTATTAAAAACGTTTGCAAAATATGTCTTTAAAACGTTTTCTGGATTTTTTGTGGACGTCAAGAAAACGTCCAGGAAACGTCTGAAAAACGTCCAGAAAACGTTTTAAAGACGTCCCTTTTCACAAATCAAGCCATGAATGTTCAAACCTATAATGGACGTTTTTAAAACGTCCTGTGCTATCTGCGCGATGTTGACCGTTTTTATCCGTTTTTCAGCAACATTCACATATTTTATCTCTCGAAATATCTGCTAATGAATCTCAGAATACGCAGGTTTATTTATTATTGAGCATGTATGAGACATTGAGAGCAAAAATGGATTAACCCACATTGAAAAAAAAAGTAATTTTTCCTACTTCATAGGATAATACAGCCTACTGGAAGACATTATTGCTACTAACTCAATTTCGACAATCTAAATTTCCTCCATTGCCATACCATACACGTATTTTTAGAACAAGTGTTCAGAATACATTTTTAATTTTTAAACACATGTTGTGAGTAAGGCCAAGCATGGGCATGTAAGATGATGTAAGAGTACGTATCGTTACATTTCGACCCATCCTACCTCGCTCATATTTAGCGCAACGTTGAGCTTTCCCATTGGAAATCATTATTTCGCTGTGCTTTTCTTCTATGAAAAGAGGAAGTTTGATGGCAATAGAAAAGAAGTATCGTGCATGCAAAGTGCGCAGGCGCGACGGCGAGTACTTGGAATTGGCCGGAACTGATAAAGAAGAACAGTCAAAGGACGGGGATTTCTGTAACTTTGAAACCTTCCGAGCGCGATTGTCGCTGTAATAGGTTTGCGCGCAAATTAGGAGAAATGTCGCGTGGGAATACGATAGGATCGGTGCAGAGAATGTCGTGGCATCAGAATAGTGGGCGGGAATTGTAGACGAGAATGTTGCAACGCGTCAGGTACGGTAGTTTGCAAACGGTCGCAAGCTAGCGGGAATTGGACTGATTCGTTCCGCCATCTTGGAATATACGGTGCTCTTGATCATTGCTAGACATTCTGTTAAAGGAGGGAACCAACTGTCAGTGCATGTACACATACATACGTTGGATTTGTATTACTCGTGTTTATCCGTTTTCGAACATCGAGAAAACGAAACGCTTATTCAACGGGCGATCTTGTTCTGCGACTTGCGATGCATCTAACCGCTCATGTGGTGAATTGACTTTTGTAAACGACTCACGTAGGTCGCGAATATGAACATTTCTACGCGTACCTATGCCTACTTTCGTTGTTAGAAGTATTACGAAAGTAATACGAACCGCTTCTATTTTACAATAGTGGCTTTGCCTGATATATCATAAACTAGCGACCGTAGAGATTACACTAAATACTTTGTATATACTGTACACTGTGATCATAAAACGGCGCGAAAGAAAGTCTTTGATCGGATAGAGCGTCAGTCTGAAAATAGAGAGCAAGAAAGGTCGCTCGACCGTCTCGGAAGCTACTGAACAGGTAAATTCATGATTGTTAATCGTACATACGCGCTTCTTCGCAACATCGATCACGTTTCTCAACAATCGGACACGCATTTTCAGCCCGTTTAACATTCATCCCTACACTTTTCACCTTTCCCACAATGAATTTCTTAGAAACGTAACTAAAAATTAATTGTCTATTCCGTGCACTAGTTGGACGAAACGCGAACGATTACTTAATCCGTACGAAGCTTTCTCATTCCTTATGTCTTACCTATTTGCACACAGTTGCGTGTATAGATAGTATTGTACGACACCAGAGAAACCATGACCCTGTCGATTATATGTACTTTGTATGTTAGAAGGACATAGATACACATAATGTAATAGACACAATTAAATTAACTTGTAATAATTGTTTGCGCAATAAATAGACACACAGTCTGGATTGTAATTGCTTTTATTCTTGGTTTTCTTTTTCTACCATTGTTACGCGAAGCGGCTCGTATACTTTCTGTGTTACATATAAGAATCCTTTTCTCACAGGATTGTATCCCGACGAACATCTGTTGAACCCACTTCACGCATAAATAATGTGGATAGCCCGTAAAATATGAGATACTCAACGCTACAGGAACAAGATTACAGGGTTGGTTTACCTCGGAGCCAACTGCTCGGAGACACAAGCGAAACTATGATGGATGTGACAAATAACATAGATACAAAGAATATTAATCCTTTGGAGGAAGGTTCTGTGGTGTCTAACCTTCCTCTTCTGTTTGCCAATGGATATCCGACGTCTCTGGAAAAAATTACATTGGTATGGATAACATTTCATGAACGCTTGTATATCGAACGTCCAAGGGTGAAAGACTGAGATTACATAAGAAATGTTTATTTCCAGATACAGCTGGAGCGTTTTGTGACCTTCATGGTACAGTGTTCGCTAGGTCACGACACCACAGAAGTGATCACCGAACCGCGATGGTGGCCAAAGGAAGTAAAGTTCTCCAATCCCCTAACAAGACCTAAGAGACTCAATGAAGTAAGTCCTGCTTATAAAAACGATACACTATCGATGATACCGTGTTTGAATTTTAAAACGTCTATTATATTTCAGAAGTGGATGGCCAATTTAAAGAAATTGGTATTTAGATGTTACACGTACCACAGAAGCGAGTATCTTTTACGTTTCTGCTCTTACCTCGCTCGGTATCCACACGAAGACTTGGAATATATTAACAATTGGGACTCTACGACAAGTCTATATCACAAGACCACTGGAAAATTGTTAGTGACGTTTCGTAATGAGAATATGGTTAGTAGTTATAATGCGACTATATTTGGCTGGCTGTGGTTTCGTTATAAGCATAAAATGACGCTTGTATATTCACAGAATTATGATAAAAGAAACGAGAGCCCACGGAAAAAGTTACTTACCCGCAATGGAGTTGCTTCTTGCTTATCTAGTAAACCGAAGCAACAGCAGCAGCCCATTCAAATGGCCGAGCCATCGAAGGAAGACATTTACTTGTGCGACAGTTGCGACGCTGAGTTCATAAGCCTAGTGCAGATGAAGGTAGGTACCGAATGAATTATAGCAGACAGCGAGAGAGAGAGAGAGAGAGAGAGAGAGAGAGAGAGAGAGAGAGAAAAGGCGGAGTTAATGATACTTGATAATTTTATAGGAGCACGAGCGCGTGTGCTGCGATCGAGAACAGATTAGGAATAATTCACGACCCGCGACGCCAGACTTGTCGACCGCGGAGCCTGAATTAAGGCAAGACCAATTCTTAGACTACTTTGGATTATGCTCGCAGAAAGGGGAATCAAAATCAGCGGGAACGAATAACGGGGCCGCGGTTAAGGACGGCACCGTTGAGCGTACTACGCGGCGTGTCCGTAGTTCTATTAATTTTTCAAAATTTTCGAGCATCCCCTTCTCGTCTCCCGCCGGTTTATTATTAACTAAGAAGTCGAAGGCGATGACAGAAGAAACACAGCTAGAAAGGCTGGATAGGATAGAGAGATACCTGATCGCTCCCGTTTTGGACAGTTCGTCTAGACCCAAGTGGTTGGAAGCAGAGTTTCAAAGCCATAGATGGCTCGTTACGTACAAGCAGAATCGAGAGAAACCGATCGATGATCACGTTCACCAATACAAATTTGTGAACTCTGTCAAGAGGAAACCAAGTGAGTACACGATACTTAGACGAATGTTTACATTCTATGATAACGTTTCGAAAGTAAACGGTGAGATAAAGAATTGACAGACCGGCAGCGCTCTGACAAAAGCTGTTTCTTTCTTCTAGTGTTGAGCATACATTCGCAATTGTTATATGTTGTATGTCGACCCGTTTACGTTCTTTTGACGCGCCTGACTGCAGAACAAGTGAACAGTATTCAACGAGATCCGCATAGACATCGGTGTTCCGGCCGAAAACTTTCCATCGACGACATGGAGTCGACGGCGAGAGATTCGGAGAGCTTGAGACCCCATGTCGCGTCGAAACGCAAAGCCCCAAGCGACGAAGCTGAAGCGAGCCCAATGGTAAAAGGTGAAGTGATGGTTAGTAATGAACGGATTATCGGAAACCCGGCTTTTTTCGAGAATGCAGAATCTTACGATGTAAATAATACACCTATCGTTAAACCTCTAAAAGAAGCGAGCTTGCGCGCAATATCATCGGACACGGTCACAATGATTGACCTTTGTTCCTCGGACGAAGAGGTGACTTCGAATCAGACTGCTGTATCTTCGGATGAAAATAGGGATCCAATGAAGTACATCGCCGGCAACGTGACGCAATCGCTGTTGCAAAAGCTTTTTTGTCCGACCGATCAAGCGGGCGAATGGGTATCGGATAACATTCTGAATAACAGCAACGAAAACTGTTCAAGCAAATACTGTGGTACAATGTTGAACGCGCATACGAATTTAACCTCAGTTCTTAGACCAGCACCATAAAATCTCAGTAACTTACGTTTGTTACGATATTTATTGTTTCTATTTTACGCAATTATTGAAATATGAAAAGTTACACAACATAGGCGATGCTATCATTTGCAGTGCATTGTACGGTTTTTCATAAAAAAATGAAGAAGAAAAAAAGAAACCCCTTGCTAACCTTTGTAAAATAACGAATTACTTAAATCTTGGTATTTTTAATCTACGCAAATCTAATCGCATTTGTTATAAGAAGAAGAACTGTGCGCACTTTTTATACTTTATGTAATATTTAAAAAAAAAGGAGGAAAAGAAAGAGTAATAAAATTGAATTAAGAACCGTTCATCCTTAGCAATCAAGATTTTTTAGCATCATTCTCATACCACTGGCGTTGTATTCGAAATTTCATGTCCTACAGTTCTGCAGCGACGATCTGTCTCATTCTGAACGACATTCTTAAGTATTTCGTTGGATTTAAGAATAATTACATGTACAGAAGCAAAGCTAATAAATTATATTTCTTCATTCTTGCTTCTTCTTCTTCTTTGGTTTAATCTTTTCTGCGAAGAAAGAGCATAGTCTTTCTGTCCAATCCATTTCGTTTCGTTTTAAAACTAATCGTTTCGTTGAGATATTGTGAAGTGGGCCAAATGCCAGGGCGACTGCTGTACACGCCAAGCAAATAACATTGTACGGCATACTGAAATCTGGCGTCGGAAGACTGATGAGCAAAGATTCGGTTCTTAACTGGACCAAGTATCCGTCTCTCGAGGCGTTAAAGCTGAAAATTTAATTACGCCGTTAGCAAAATGTTCCAGAGCTATACGCACAGAATTGTTTAACAAACTATCCAGCTTTAACCTTGATGTTATAGTACTTCCATCGAGTGGCAGTGCGGTATAATTTCTTGCGATAGGCAGTAACGCAGTAATTACAGCGGAACCCATGTAAAATCCGTGATTAGCGTCCGGTGGGTATTCTTGCCATTTAAGGAACGAGTAGTCCATTTCAATCGAGAACTTCGTTACTGACTGCGGCGGCAACCGCAGCACCATTTCCAGATAATATGGGCTTTTTCTTTCTTTGCCAGGTAAATAACGCTGCGCCACTGGAATACGTGTTTTCAAGCAACAAATATAAACTGCCAAACTAGAAATGGTAACAGGTAACGAAGGCAACTACTCACATGGGACAATCTTCTTCCCTCCACAAGTTATTGTGACAGAGTGTAGATACACCGGCAAATACCATGGAATATTTTCTAGTAAAACAATGTCGAGGGCTTGCCAGTAGTTATTATACAGTTTCGTCACCAAGCTACCCCTTTCTTGCCCGTACCCTGCATCGAGAAACTTGTTTTCAGATTTCTGTCCGTGTGGCTTTCGAGTTACGATTCCACAGAGAGACGGATTTGTGTGTAGGCTAAGGAGGCTGCAACTTCAGAGATGGGCAGAAAATTATTTGAAATAAAAATTTCGTACACAAACTTTTATTTCAAATAATTCTTTCCCCATCTCTGGCTGCAACCTATGGCGGCAAATTTTTTAGGAGTAACAAATTATGGGAAGCAGCAAATTTTGAAAGGCTTCAACACAGAGGCTTGAGACAACTTTAAAAACAATTCACCTCTTTTTCATATAGTCAATTAACAGCAACTCATAATGTGAGTTGCCATATTGAATGAATTTTGAAATTGTCTCGACTCTTTCAAATTAAAATATTTGATAATATTTTGCAGGAAGGGCAGCAGACACTTATTAGCATAGGGGGCACCAAATACGTCTCGGAATCTATACGTACCGATGATGTATCGGTTTGCAAACAAAATCGACGGATAGCTTAAGCTAGCCTTCTGACCACTTTTATGTATTACTCCGATGTTAAACATTCCTTTAGTAGCATGAGACCTGATGTCGTAAACTGCTATTCTATTTTGCTGACCACCACGAAGGCTAACAATCGTCGCACTCGGAGGCGGTGCCAGTTCGTAAATTTGATTTGTATTGTTATTAGACACATCGATGTATATGTTACTCATCGTAGCAAGGGGGCACGCTCCCTTAATTCCCATACCAAAGAATTTCCGAACTGACCAATCCTACAAGACGACTTAGATAAACACTGAGAATTCTTGCTACTTTGCAAAGGTTCAATGAAAACTCACCTGCGATACATCCGCCATAGTGTCGTATATTAACGAAACGGTCTGTCGTAATTCTAATGACGTCCTTGTGCACAATGCGTTTGAACATATCACTCGAAAGTGTACTCCAATGGAATGATAATTCGTATTATGAATATACGCAGAGTTTAATAACGTTGCCAAACCTTTCTATCAAACACATTGGAAAATGACATTTTGTGTACAGAGCAAACTCAACACTGTGTCTTCTATATATACCTTAGAGTTACATGGTAACAATTTCTTGAACGGCGTTAAATTCTCTGTACAAACTATCTCCCTTGGCAATGATGAATAGCGTAGGTGACTGGAATTCACTCTATGCTCTACAACACCCATGGGGCGGAATGTAAATTCTGGAGACATACTATTCGAGGGATTAACAAAATTTAGAGAGGCGCAGAACAGCCCCGCTAAAGCGTTCGTTAGACCTTTCCACTCGTCATCGACACTGCGAGAATTCGAGACAATTACTATACCGCTGGAATAATTCATCTGAATGTTTTAAATGATCATTGATTTACTTGGCAACATCTCTGTGAAACCACGTCGATATCTCTGCGCCAGGACCTGCATCGTGATAAGGATATCCCCATTTTTGGTAATTCCACAGTCCTTTGGTTAAGGTCAGGTGTAATTCGTCTACACCATGGCGACTTATAATTTCACCGAGTCCTCTTGGGAATAAATGGGAGTGTTGTACTGGAACGTTAACACGTGTAAAAGATTGCAGTGTACAAAGAATATGATAATATTTGTTCGTTGAAAATAAGTAAATAAATAAATATATTTTCACTAAGACAAGGTTTTCTGTGTTATAGCTTACACGCCTTCGCTTCCTTCGCCGTCTCCCACACGGTAGTAAATTGAAAATACGCGTAAACATGATTACTCGGCAAGGATTTTAACATCAACTCTTCGTCGAAGAAATCATTGTGCGGAGACACAAATTTTACGGCACTAACAAGTACGAAAAGTAACCACGAACTTCTAAGATACTTCATGTCTCAAACGAACATTAAGTACCGTTAACCAATTCGGTATCAAATACTTTCAACTGTAACATAAATGACGAACATTTCAACAATCTCGTCCCTCGATCCCAGCAATTAGAAACGACAAGGCATTTACGTTCACGTTTTTGTACATTTTACAGATTATTTCATGCTTATCGCGCCAGTCGTCGAGCATCGAAGGGGATGTAAACATAAGATAACATCCCGCTGATCCCGCTGGGAATCTAGAGATTTTGTAGCAGATTGCTCGTCGGATGGTAGTGTAGGACTAGCCAGATAGCGAATAGCGATACCTATGAATGACAATAGATGGTCAGTCGAGTGGGTCGCGTGCTACCTTACTGCTGGTCGAAAAGCATTTTTCGTAGGCAAATCGCTGTATGTACCTGTATTGTTAATTGGATAACGCGTCTGACAACAAAAAGGATCGATAGTGTGACAACTTGTCAGCCTCAGAATAATCTCTATCGTATCATCGAGCTACAGAGAGAAAGATAGAATCTTCGTGGAAAAATGGAATCGGATGAGAACGAGGGGCACTCTAAGCAAGTAGCAGCGATGCGGAGCGAAAAGAATGCTGCCGTCGACTACGACGAAGATAGAGTAAGGTTAGAGTTAGTCGACTGTGTTTGAAGTATCTTTTTTATTTACGAGTTTCCTTTGCTATTAACCGCGGATGATCGCACTGTGAGCATTGACTAATCCCTGGATTTCAGCTGCACGAGATGACAGCCTCTTACTCCGAAATATCGTTCGACTCGCAATCATCCCCGCCTATTTCAGAATTGAGATCGCTAATTGAGTCGCCGGATATCGATGGGACGAAGTTCTTGGAGGAGAGTCTAGAGAAGATGCACGGTGTCGGTGGCAGGCCCGATCAACTCAACTTGAGGAACAGAGGGGACAGTCCAGTGGAGGACGAAGACTTGGACCCTCCCAGTTACCATAAGGCAATGGGGTACCTGCAGCTAGAGGGGACAGTGATGCAGGACGGAGACATGGTCCTTTTTGTTACGGAGGATCTGGAGAACAAGATTAAACTCTCTAGCCCGGTGACAAAGAAAGGAGAGACTCCGTCTTTCCCTGGCTCCCGCAGCTCTACACCTTGCTTGTACAGGCAGGCTCTAACACCTCAGCTGCACCTGCTCGATCATAATGTACTGAACGAATTGGAGATGGAAGCTAGGAAAGTGGCCACCTCTGTCGATGCCTTGACAGAGAACCTGGCTGCTATTTTGCACAGCGTAAATTCTTCAGTTCTTTCCCTTTATTAAAACATTCGCTCCTGGATGAATTGCAATGGGAACATTTTCAGGCCTCTGCACTGACTGTCGGGTGCTTGGAAACGTACAGAGATGCGGTTTGCAAAACCTGTGACACGGTGGATCATAACATTAAATCGATGTATCAGTTAATGGCGAAGTGCGAGGAGCTTTCCAAGTCGATGGGACCTTTCTATAAGTTGGCGGAACAAATGCGAGTGTGAAAAGGATTCTCCAGATATTCCCTCTTGCAGTGGCGCACCCAAAGGGGGGCTCTGGCACCCCACAAAGAAGGGGCTTTGTAAAAAGAAAAGAAAACTGGATTTTATTCTTTAGCTGTTTAGCGCCCAGTGTAACGTATACGTCACATCATAAATAACTCGATACATAGTGAAATAATTTTGGGAAACTTTCTTTTTTGGCTGTCTGGGCGTTAAAGGGTTAAATAAATTTTTATAATCGCCTAATGAATTTTATTGAATTTGCATTAAAAATATCTGTTCGACTCGGTTCCCACTAAA
This sequence comes from Andrena bicolor, assembly GCA_960531205.1. Lineage (NCBI taxonomy): Eukaryota > Metazoa > Arthropoda > Insecta > Hymenoptera > Andrenidae > Andrena > Andrena bicolor. The sequence continues at coordinate 27,413,064 of OY482664.1, forward strand.
ATTAAATCCTGAGTGCGCCATTGCTCCCTTGTCTATCCATATTAACAGTCGCCTTTTTACCTTTCAGCAAGGAAATGAAGAGGATGCTGGAGCTGTTCGAGAGTGCCATAAACCTGTGAATCGCGTACAGGAAAGAGGAAAAGCGTTCTTCTTTTGTCACTTATAAGCAACTATCGACAAAATGTTACAATTTTCCCAATGTATTTAAAAGAATTAAAGCTCGTGTCATATCAGAATATCCGAAAGCGTGTTCTATCTACTGTTCGTGACGTAGGTGATGCATTGAGAAGCAAAGAAGCAACGCCCCGGGGGAGAAATCTCGATCGGAAGCAAGGTTCCGTGGCATATCCGGGGAACGCTTAAATAATTAAATCCTGACAGACACGGAGGAGCGAAGTCCAGGGTGCCGGGTGATTCTGTTCTCTTTATTTGTGCGTAGACACCTCTATGCATCTTTCATGAGCTGATGCCACAATGAGGCGGCTCTTCGCTTTCAGCGCCGCCGGGACAAAGTTGCCTGGAAAACTCGCGCATTATGTTTCCTCCCATTCTGCATCGGGACAATGCCGCGTAGTAATTTGTGCGTATTCGCGCGGTTCGGTGGCCCATTATGGAGTCGAAGCTGTAAATAACATTATCAAAAAGCGACAGGCGTCGTGACGCGCGCCTCATTTAGCGTATTCGGCCGGCGTAATTATTAAAGACAGGATGATTTTAATCCGGTATGGCGAGGGGAGGGTGAGAGGGGGCGGCGATAGCGGACAAACACCTCGTTAATTTATTCTCCTGTCCCCGACGCCCATTGAGGGTACGGAAGGTGGCTGTGTGCAGGCGTATAAAAGGCGCGCGCCGGCGTACCCTTCCCGTATCGCTCTCTGCAAGCGTGTCCGCTCTTTTGCACGCTTTCAATCCCTGGTCGATGGAGACCGATTCTGTCATAGGATCGGTGACTTTTGCACCACCGGTTTTAAGTTTTTATTTATTTATAATACACGTTCTTTAGGTTTGTCGATGCCGAAAGTCTGTGGACACCACGGTACCACGAAGTTATGCCCGTTTTGTTCGCTTTGATCCTTGGCGGTTGTCGACACGCGTGGTCTCGCGGGAGTGCCGACGCGTCGAGTTTCACCGCGGCAAGGAGGAAAAGGGGAATCGATCCTGCCTCTGAAGCTACTTCGCGAGATATGGAAAGCGAAACGGGAGGAAGAAAGCCAGTCCGCTGCATCGCGGCACGTGAGTCGCAAACAGAATCGTCGCCCGGCGTTGACCGCGCAAGGCGTGACCGAGCGGAGCGTTAAGGGGCTGAGGGGAGACAAGGGAAAGGGAAAGGGAAAGGGAAAGGAAAAATGCTCGGCAGATCACAGACTGCCTAATTAAAAGACTCGAGCCGTCATGCGGAATCTTCTTTCTTCCGTTTCGCCGAGAGAGCTGGTTGCGGTAAAATCTCAGGAAACCGACGTGTCTCTCTCTCCTTTTGTCCTGTCTTTAACCCTGCCACGCATACGTATCTATGAACATCCGTTCGTGCTTCTTTGGTAATGAGTTGGGGTGTCCTCTTTCAAACGTTGTTGCCCTCCCTCGCGAGCGGAGATAAAAGGAGCGTAGGGCGAGGAGACATCGATATTTGCGTACCTAAGCGTTGCCGAGGTACGCGCGCCGCTCACGATCTTCCTGTTTCTCTTTTTCAAACGGAATAGAGATCCACGCGGCACGCGCTTCGCCGTCGTAACGCGCTTCCTTCGCCAAGTCCGTTGCCAATTACATTTCGCCGGCTCTCCCTATCCACGTGGAGTTCCTCGAGTGCTCCCCGGCGTCGCCGATGCGATCGAAATTTTCGATTCCCCGCTCGCCGTTCCCACGATGCTGGGGGAACCTTCGCCGTAGCCGTGCTCCGCGAAAGACGAAGTTTAAGGAACCTTCAAGAACCAGCCAATTAAATTGCGATTCGCAAATTAACTTTGGTAATTACGAGTGGGCTTCGAGAGCGGCGCGATGAGGAAGGGTTGAGGAGAGTTGGGATTACAAATGAGACGGCGGGAACTTGCCAACTTTTCAGTCGCTTTCTATGCAACTTTTCTTATTAAGATCGCGATTATGATTTTTTTCTCTCCCCGCGACACGTGCGACACGCGTTCCAGCGCTCATCGAACACGAGCGGCAGCTACGATAATCTTTCGCTGGATATTATCGTAAAGGAACGAAAACTATGTATTGCCCGCTTTGAAATTCTTGGAAATTTCACAACCAACTGCAATTAATGAATTTGTTCTCGCGATGAAAGCAACACGCTAATATGGAGCGCGTCTGATGGAAAGGCAACCTTGACGCCAGCATCCGGTAATGCGATGCGACATCGTGGCTCACCGAAACGCGACGGTAATTGACGACAGTCTGCGGCGTTGGAATGGAAACAAAGGTGAAAGACACGCGTGTATCTGTTATCTGTGTCTAGTGTCAGAGGGGACAGAGGAGGTGGTTGTGGCCCTGTAAATAAAAGAAAAGCGGATCCCTTTCTCTCTCCACTCTCGCGCTGTGTTAAACATTTCTCGACCTTCGTGCCCTTGTCACGTCTCTCCTTTTCTTCCAAAAATGCAAGGACTGCGGCGCTACTTCCCCCTTTCGCGGCGACAGTGGCGCTAATCGTCCCGTTCTATTCGCTCGAATAATCCCAATACAATTCGTATTTCGTACCACGAAGAACGGAATCTCTGGCGGCGGTTGAACGGAGCTAATGAAAATCCATTGAGTTTTACCGACTGATCGATCTCGTTTAATCGCCGTTTTAATCGCCATGTTTCGACCCATTTTCCAGATACGAGCCTCTAAACGCATTTACAACACGATTGTGTCGATGAAATGACGTGCACACGGCTTTACTCGCGTTCCACGGCGAAGCAATGGATTGCGAGATCGGGGCTGGTAATGACTCGTGGATCGTCTGGAATCGGCGATCACTCGATAGAAATTACCGCTCGATGGAGAGGAAGCACGAGATCGCGTCCGAGTGCGACGTGGAATAGAAATACGAAGCCCGATCGGTATCGGTTTACCGCGGGGAGAGAACTTATCGCTGCTCGCTACATACCTGAGCTATCACGGCGACGTTGCAAACGGTACTTTCGGATAATCAGCATTTGTGTAACTCTCTTTCACTCTTTGTGTCATTCGCTCGTCTCCGCGAGACTCGCTGAAGGTATCTCGTTTCATTCCATTCCGTTCCGTTCAATCCCGTCGCGCGTCTGTTCCTCTTGAATTCATTTCTCCTGCTCTCTCCCCTTCGCCTCTCTCACCTATCACTAGTTGCAAGCAAGTGCGAGCGTCGGAGACCTCGGTCGCTCATCCCCCTCGCCTCGTCACTGTCCCACGCACTGTGAATCCTTCTAGCTCCCAAGCCTCCCACTCTTTCTCCTTCCATCCCCTCTTGGCCGCGGTGTAGACATAGCTCGGTCTCTTTCCGTCCCGAGCACGAGACACGCCTCCCACTCGTGGCGCGCGACCGACGTTGAATTTCAGTCGACGCTGAGCCGCCACGCGTGTTGGTTGAATCGTTTCGTTCCGCGTTCGCACGCGTTCCACGCAATAGGTATCGTCTCGCCTCAACTCGGTCCCGTGTTGTCTCGCGTCGCGTCGCCTCGCCTCGCCTCGCCTCGCCTCGCCTCGCGTCCAGACACGGACCTCTCTCTCGATCTCTCTCTCCCGCGATTTCCAAAACTCCGTAGGGCCGAGTAACCGAGTTTCGTGTTCGCGTTCGCGTTCGTGGTCGTCGGACCCACGACGAAACGCAGCGATGCTAGATCATCGGAGTGACGACGATCCAGCCGCCTCGTGCCGCGTGTGAGTGCCCGCCCCGGTCGTTCCTCGTCACCGACCACGCGACAAGTGGAAAAGAAGTGTCTCGAGTGCCGCGTTTTACCGGCGTTAACAGTTTTCATCGCTCGGCCAGCGCCTGGCATTCCTGCTCCCTTTTCTCCGCTTCGCCCGGCTCGCACCAACACCTTGGGCTGCACTTCTGCTCCTCGAGATTGTCCGCATCTCGTCCTGTAAACGTCATCGACACGCTTCCACATCCGGCACCGGTCCAGGGCGACATGGATTTCGTGATATTAAAGGTAAGCGATAGGTACGCTTCTTTCTTAACTTTCCAACTCTCGCGGTTGTGTCGCGTCTGAAGGAATCCGTGCGTTTATCGGTCCCGCTGGTCCTGCGAGTTGCCGCGATCTTAAGCGTTGGTAATATTGTAACGGTCAACGACTGTACTATACAGAAAACATTGGTTCTCCTGTGAATTGTGATTACTAAAGTTCCTCCGGGCCGTTTAGCGTTCACGAATTATCGCACTCCAAGTCCAGCGTCCCTTCGACATTGCTGCTTCGAAACGTTTGCCAAAAGCTCTGTAGAACTACGATACACGAGGTAGCCGTAGAATATCCAGTGTCAGTCAGGTCAGGTAACGCAAACAATCGAGGATGAAAGCGTTTCCCAACTGATCCCTCGCCTGACCTTGAAACTTCGCGTTCTTCCCGATCTTCGTGATCATCGATTGAGGTTATTGACGCGCGCCAAATGCAGTATCGCAATTAACAGCGACGATAACGAACTCCTCTGCGCGAGATCAGCAAAAGATGAAAAAGGAAAGAATCGGGGGGGGGCATCTATCTGTTTTAACCTGACTCTCGAGCGGTCACGACGACGCAAAACAAGCCACAGAGAGGAGGACAGGAGGAAAGGAAGGGGAGAGTGAGAGAGAGAGATAGGTGAACATTGCACTGGGGCGTCATGGTTAAGCATTCGCGTCGAAATAAAGAGTTAACTCTTGCGTATTTCATTTACAATTTCCTCTTTTCCCGAGGACTCTTTGGAGCGCGCCTAGATACTAATTGCCGATGACCGGCGACCCAGTTTTCGCGTTAATTAACGTACAATCCGTCTACCGATCCAAGTCTGCCTTTTCCAAGATATCTCCTTCCAACTCTCGAACTTTCCATTGTATCGTGGCACGCTGGATGCTCGCGATGGACATATATAAACGTGACATTTTGTTTACGTTCTGTTCCTGCTACACATTAGTTTCTCCCGATAGATCAATTATTCTTAGTCTCTAACAAGGGTCCAAGAGAATCTCAACCAGAAACAATTGCCGGGGGATAGTATAATGATAGTGGGGGGAGAGGGGTAATGTAGGTGATAGTAATAATATATCAATCAGGACAACGAAGGAAAAGGGGAAAATTTATTTCTTCCGTGAACAGAATTCGCTACCTATGCAGTTCGTAACTAAGAAATCGCATTTAATGTAGATTTCTGCTGTATGCAATAAGCATCTGCCTCGCGAAATGCACAATAGAATTTACTGCACTTACCACCAGATGGCTATAGATAACCAATTTCCAACGGGCAAATAGAAGCAAAGATTTAGGCACCGATTCATAATCGCTACTTATTCTTAAGCAAATGCTTAAGCATGCGGCATCCTCTACTAACCTAGAGCTAGTAAAGGATGCCGAATGCTTAAGCATTTGCTTAATAATAAGTAGCGACAATGAATACCGGCCTTAACGTCCCTTCGCGTCTAAAGTATACGAATAAAGATAAGCTTAGAAATTGAAAACGTTTTCATAAAGATTAGACACGTTTTCGAATTTGCTTCTTCTCGGTGAGCCGTTAAAAATCCCATGATTAATGAGAGTATTAATGATAACACTACACAAAGGTAACGGTAGCGACGCATGTTGGACGAGCAGAACAATGAGACGAATATATTAAAAATTGACGAACAATAGTAGGGATAGGGTAGGGAATTACGCGGATGCCAATGTCACAAGTACAAAGTACGTTTATATAGCCGTAGCGAAAGAATCAACAGCAAGATAAACGTTGCTGGTTTGTTTACCATTCCCGGCAACGGGGTCCGGGTTTATTAAATTAGTTGCCGATAACGGAAGAGCTTTGCGCGGCGCACAAAGCGGCTGTAGGTAAACGTTAACAAAACTCAAGTCAATTATTACCATCCACTAAGGTCGCAACCGTTACGTTTTTAATTATCATGCAAATTTACCGTGCGCCGGAACGATCCACTCGGCGCAATTACTACATCCCTGTTTGCGCTCTCCATCCTGGGAATCGAAATACAACGCGTTGCTCGATCCGACGTACCATTTATTTTTTCTCGCGCGAATGTTTAGTCATTAGCGGCGATCGTTAGTCGGGGGGGAGTTTCCGCGGCATTGTTTCTACGAAATCTTGCGGCGCTTTACGTTCCGCTGAATAATTTCCGCTCGCTTCACGGGATATGCCCGTAGTTTTCCACGGGCGACGTTCCTCGAGCGTTGGAAGCCACGGCTTTTTCGCGAGTAGTCGCGAAGGCGAGCACAAATATTATGTATACACGCGCCTGTACGAAGGAAGCGTCGTATCGTTGAACGCTCGGTCACGTTTCACCTTCATTTTTTCTTCCTCTTATCGTTCTCGCAGCCGGAGCAAGTTCACAGGTAGACAAACACTGCGGCGATAAGCGAATTTCCCCGAAGCGACCGTGGGGGGTTCAACGTACCGTTCACTCGCGCGTTCCTCGCGTAGCGAGGCTTTCCGGGGCCACCTTTTGCATTTAATTTAAAATGTTGATGTTTTACTCTTGGGACCAAGTTTCGGTATCAGAATCGTGGCAACGGTCGTCGGTCAATTAAACGGAGAAACAGCCGCGAAAACGAATTTACTTAACAGCGTGTCCACTGTTTAACGGATGAACGGGGGCGCTGCTCCGTTCTCGACAAATCAATTTACCGTGACGAACGAAAAATATGGCTCTCGGCGCGACGGAGTTTGAGCTGCCGTGGCGGCATCGAGTGCTCGTCGGTCGATTTCACTCGCGATAAGCTCCTCTAGGAGGAGACGCGGCGTCGGGCTTCGCCCAGCGGGACGGAGGAGCGAGAAGGGGTGGGGTGGCGGCGGTGGAATTAGTCGCTTAGCGAGAAAAAATACAGGATGGGGATAATTGACGCGGGCCGAGTGTTTTGCAACGCCTGGCTCGGGAGGAATAACGGTGCGTGGTTAGGAACGCCTCGGGGTGTCGCTGAAATGTCGCGAATCGTTTACGGGTGTAGACCTCGAGTGTTTCGTGGATGACGCTGGGATAGACACTTGAGCGACGAAAGTGAAAAGCATCCCGCGTGAAATCCCCGGCTGGTCCACCATTACACCATGGAAATTACGATGGTAATGTTCGCGGCGGCACGCGGGAACCGACGACTACCATTCGAGCTACTATCGCTACTCACCCTCTTTCGTGTTTCCTTTCACGCCTCGGTCGTCTGCATTGGCGACGCAGACGTTCCGCTTAATCCTTAATCCCTGGGAACAGTGCGAAAAATCGGGAGCAAACGGTTGCGTTTAAAGTTTAAACACGCCGAGCTTTGACAAGGTTATAAGCCCCTTCGAGGCCCTTCCAGGCCCTTCGAGGCCGTTCGATACACTCGGGGGCTGCTCGATGATGCATTGTAAGTAGCCCCGTTATCGGCCGCTCAAGAATACTGTGTTTGTTATCGGTACAGAGTATCTTTAGGGGTTCGAAAGTTATTTATTTATTTCCTTTTCCGGGCAGACCTCATTGTTTACAATATGATAAACGAAACACATTACGGCACACGAGATTATGAACAACAGAAGCACCGAGAATAAAATTAAAATTAACTGATAACAAAAGTATATCTATATTAAAATTTGCGATGGTAACGGAACAAGTTAACTTCAAGAGTAATTATTATATCTTCCCGGGGAGAACTTTAAGAAGTTCAGACCTAAACACGTTAATTGATGTTAAATTGTTCACTTCCTCTGACAATAATTCGTAAACCTTTCTATATAAAAAGAGTGATCCGTATAATAAATTGAATTAAAAATAAAATAAATAAAAAAATGACGAAGTTTTATTCGCGAATTCTACGACCCAAGTACCTATCCCAGTCTGTTGTCTCCCTTATCGACCTACTTGTGTTTTACTACCCCTTATCTCGCGTCCCGATTAATTGATTTTTTAATTGCGCTCTCGTCGCTAATCTGAATAAGTTGCATTATGGCTGGATTGGCCAGCTATATTTCACTCGGCGCGTTTATCATTTCTCCCGGGGAAATGAAAGCTGCTGGCGGATGAAGTGGGCAGGCTCGCTAATGGGGACATTTATCTTGCGCCGCGATTTGCATGCGGATTTTTAACGCGACGCCGAAGGTGCTCGAACGGAGCTCGATGGTTTCGAGGACGCATAGCATAGCGGGTGCCTGCCATAGGATCGACACGTCGATAGAGGAGCGTCACGCGGGCGTGTACGTGTAGCGATTACACGGATTCGATTAGCCGAGGAGACGCGCGTGCCGCTTTAATAACGGGGCGTAATTTAAATGCATATCGCGCGACACGCCGTGCCGCCCCCCGCATCCGCGGATTATCATAGTCGTGCGATCGTCTCGCGGACGACGACGGGTCGTTGGTTGCGGTTCGACCTTCGATCCGTCTTCCCAGCCGCGAGATGAGAAGCCTGTGCGAGCGGAGATATCACCTCCCCATGCTCTTCCTACAGATTTCCAAAGTTCCGTCTCGGAGCACGGAGAGCGGTCGATAGAGAGTGCTCTATTGCGTTTGGTAGTCGATTCTTCGCTGTAGAGTGTAGACCGAAGTACTTAGGGTCTTCGTCTTGCCGCTTCTAGGGATTAGCGAACTTCATTAATATTCGGACGCTGTGTTTTTCTCCGGGGGATCCAGCGGACGGCACGCGCGGAAGCGTGAGAAAGGACGCTGTCGACGGGGAGGCCCCTGTTTAATCTGCGTCCTCGTGTTTGCCAACGGATTGCACCGCGACGCGGGTCCGGCTCCGCCTGAGTGCCGGCCGATCGGCTGCCGCTTGCCGGTCGATCCCCGTTCCTCTCGCAATCCTCGTTGACCCTAATCTTGTTCGTCAACTCGATGGAGAACACTGGCGAAAAGTACCGTGAGTTATGCCCAACGATCAATTAAGTAGTTGTGTCGCGCGCCACGTCGTCTTGTAACGACGAGGAACACGTCGGGTAAAGTGTTCGTTAGAGATGAAGCCGGGAAACGGTGGAAATATTTTACTTCTTTTACCCGAATGCTCTCCGTACTCGAGATAATTGCCATTTGCGCCAATAAAGCCGGAATCTCGGCAGTTCCTCTTGCCCACCCCTCCCGTTCTCGTCACCGCTGTTTTCCCCCTTTTTCCCTTTCTGCTCCCTGCCAGCCCCCCACCCCCTCGTCGCACTCGCCTGCTCGTCGAGCGGCCTCCTCCGAGCCCCTTGCCCCCGAAGCTCGCGGCCCCCCATCTCTTGCTCGCTCGCTCTTGCTCGCTCGCTCTTGCTCTCCTTTCTTCCGTTCCTTCTTACTTTCTTTCCCCACCCGGCCGGGCTGTTCATCCGCCGTTGCTTTCTCGCCGCATCGGGAGATCTACGATCGTCGGTTAACGACCTCTCCACTCTCCCATCTGTCTGTCAATCGTCGAGAGATATTAGCGAGGATTTCTTTAATTCCGTCTAAGCGGGGGCGTTGGCGCGCGCGTGGCGGAGACCTTGGCGTCGGGGCCCTACGAGCTCGATAAAGGGGGATGGGCCGCGTGCTCCAGTTATGTACGTACACGCTCGGCTTTTACACGGCTTTCCGTGCCGTTGTTCGCAGCCCGTGTCCCGTGTATAATCGCGGCCGCTGCCCGATAAAGTGATACGGACGCGGCCCCGACCGTGTGTGCGTTGTATTTTCATCGATCTGTAATAACAGCCGGTGGCCATCGTAAGTTCGTCGGGACGTTTTAATTAAACGACCGCCGGGTCTCTGACCGGCGAAAATTAATCGCATAATTTTCAGAATCAACGGCGGATATTGGCTCCGACGCGGGGACCATTTAGGTACAATCCTTCCACTCTTTTTCTTCGCGGTTCTTCTCCGTTCCCTCGTTTTCGTTACTCCGTTTGTCGCCCTCGTTATCTGTTCTCTGGGCTTTCACGAAGGAAACCATTCGATTTCTGTCTGCACGCTTGCCTTTCATGGTACCGTACCAACTTACCTACTTAAATTTTTAAGCCACGAATTGTCGTAGTCGATTCGGATCTACCAAAGGATTATCGGCAGTGCGTAGGTTAGACGCGGCCTATCGATCCGCCCGAATCAGATGTCGTCATAGAACAACCGTGAGACTAGGACCGGGTGTTGATTAGATCTCGAAGCGTCAGCGCGATAAAGCCGGCTGCCTGGCGGTGTGTGCGCTCTCGCAAACGGACAGACAGAGGCGCGGAGCGTCTCAAACAGAAATTAGAATCCGTCTGCTAGTTAGACGTCGTTGCGTTTCGGGATAATTAGTAATTACGACAACCGACGAGGAGGATTTTGCTGCTCCATCAGTGGCGGGGGCGGCGCATAGTGGTCGGGGGGATCGGGGATCAAGCGTCGGTAAGAACCGTGGAGAGGAGGAGGGCGAAAGAAAGACGAGAAGGGCGTGAAAGGGGGAACAAGAAACTAAGTACATACATACTACATACCGACTCCGTTGAATCAAGCTTGGCTGTGACTCTTGCCTAATTCATCGCATTACGAACAGAGTAGCGTGAATAATACACAATCGCAAGTTGTTAATCGAATCGGTGGTAGTAGTGCAAAGAGTAGCTTTGAATATGTAGGCGAAAAAGGGAACTTCGGGCGGTGGGACTCGAACTTGAAATCTCTGCGGGTCCTCAGCGTGGTGGCCAGGCGCGTCTACCAATTCCCCCAACGCCGACACTTCGATGCTACTTAGTTATTTTTTAACTGTATAAATCGATGGCTTAGTGCACAAATATTGTACCTATGTCGACTTTTAGTGTTTTCGCGAAAAACAGGTTTAAACATGCAATGGTGCACAAGATTCAGAGACATTCAATGATATTAGTTTTGACAAATTTATGAAGGTGATTTATAAAAGTGATCTTTATACCTACAGCGTAAAGAAACAGTCAGAAACTATTTGTTGCATATAAAAACTCAAATTTCACAAAAAGTCGACATACATTAATTATTAGTGCACTAATTGTAAGCCACCGAAATGCACCAGGACACGTAGGTTCTTTTTGCATAAAACGCATAATTGGATTTCTCATTCTTTTTTACATATGCTCTCTAAATTTCAGTGCCGTATTTTTAAAACTAAATCCTAACCAAATCACCCTAACTTGTATCTAAGCCAAACATAGATACATACATCAATTTGAACATGACACGATAAAAAATAATGTTAAAAGACAACATTTTTTTCTATATCGCTCCATTTTATGCTCTGAGAGCCGCTGAGAGGGCTATAATTAAAATTAATTTCAAATTGTTTCCATTTCATTTAATTAATTTATTGCCATATTATATTAATGATGTGACACTGATTTTTCATAAATGAAAAAAAAAAAGAAGAAAAAGTTGGTGATTCAAGCACAACCATCTATGATGGTTACTAAATAAGATAGTTAAATATATTAAATATCTTTAAGTATACTTAATATACCTATGTATTAAGATATTCAAATATTATCAAGTTAGAGTTACATTCAGAAATACGTATTTTCAATGTGTTTTCTTTACCCTTATTAAATTTACCTTCGCAGGTGATTTGAATATTATAAAAAAGGGGTCGCGACTCGAAAAAGGTTGGGAAACACTGTAAAAATGCAACTAGAAAGGAGATAGGTATCTGAACTTACTAAATATTACCTATAGACACTTTTACAACAACTCCGCTATGTATAAAAAATATCTACCTTCGTAATATTTACATATACCTTTCTCGAAACCGGCTTTTGGCACTGAGTCCCTTCTTGCACCCAACAGTCCAAATACTTTTTAGACTCGCCACAAACCATTAGCACCTTTCATTGCCCATGCATCACTTCGCGTTGTCGGCCATTCTCGGCCAGAGGACTCGCATACCTCGGATCGGGCTGGATTCCCCGTTTCCCTTCTCGAATTACCCGTCCGTTTCCCGAAAGTGGCGTTCGCAGCTGGCAAAACCGAGACCACCGGCCATCACCGCCGTCAGCATCAGAAAACAGAGGAGGAAAAGGGAAAAGTCGTGGAGCGTTTAAGCCGGACGAGTGTATCGTGTGACTTTGGAGCCAGGTTTGCCCAGCCGGTTCTTCCTCGCGTCTCCCGTTTCACCGACACGGCCGGCCAATAAGAGAGCTCCCCCTCGCCGTATCTGTCCATCGTTTTCCAAGTTTTTCCGAGGCGCGCACAGATTGGTCGTCGCCGCGGAGCGCGAAGAAACATTTATTATACGGACGCTGCGGCGTCGGCCCCCTGTTCCCCACGCTCCCCCTTTCTCCGCACCCTCCGCTCGTGTAGCGGGGTGTTTGTACATATGTACATGTGTAGTTTGCAGCGGGCTGCAATTGGATATTTTTGGAGCGGGCTCCAGCGGCGCCGGGCGACAATTTGTGAGCTCGACGGTTCTGCGCGGCAACGGGGGGGCCGCTTACTCTTTTAACCCCCCTTTTGCCACCGGTCATCTCGGACGCGAGTTGCCAACGGGCGAAAACGGTAAAAGTTTTCGCTCTCGATTCCAGTGTTGCGGGATCCCGGTGGTAACGCTGCCTAAGCAGAAATTCAGGCGAAATCCTAGTTACGGTGTACGACTGTGACGGAGGCTGCATTACTAAAGTGCTCGACGGCAGATGGGAATTAGCTCGATCTTTTAATTCGTTCACGAAGCGGAAGTGTGTGTGTGGGGGGGGGGGGGGGAGAATCCGCCCGAAACTCATTCGTGCAGACTTTGACCCAAATACGTTTGGACCATGCTAAGCCGTAAAGCGCGTTTCACGCTGGATGACGAGCTGGAAAGCGTTTTCCCACCGCCGCGAGAACGCGAAAGGGATGAAAGTTAGGTAAGATGTTTGGAGGCAGGCGCAGCAGAAGCTGGTACATATATCCGTGTGTCGACGAGGAGTAACCTGGGGCGATCTTGCTCGCGTACCCTTCTTTAACCAGTCCACGATGAAGAACCCAAGAGACCATTCTCGCGTTTGCATCTTTCCCTTTGCTCCTCGTTTCTCGCCTAATCTGTCGCCTTAGAATTCGTTCGGAGTCCGGCTACTTAGACGATTCTGCGTCGATCCCTGATCGGTTAAATCGATTCGAATAGTGAGACGTGTAGGGCTGGCGAACGGACTCGATGCGACAGGTTAATTACTTCCCCCAGCTTTCTTCTTGGGGCATCGTTAGCCACCATCGATTTCGCGAGCAACCGCGCTCAGCGTTTATCGGGAACGCCGGCGCGGGACTCGTTAGCGAGCCGAGAGTCGTTTAGTAGCGATAATAGCGCGCGTAGAGCGGCGTAGATTCGTTCGTTGGCAGGACAAAAGGGTTGGTCGGGGAACTGGAGGGCCTCTGCCTTCTGGGTGGAAAGGGATTCTGGACATTCTCCGTTGGAATCGGCTTAACGATCTCTCGTTCGGCTGCTGCACGCGCGGCTGGTTCGCGCGCTCGAGGAAGCGGACGGGGAACAGGAGCGATCGGTTGGTAAACGAGAGGGTGAAAGTATCGAGTGTCTTTCCCGCGAGCGGCTCGGAGTGTCATCGAACAACGCGAACCAATAAATTTCGCGAACCAGGTGTATTGTATTTGCGAAACATCCGACCCGGATTTCTTTCGCTCGGAGGCTGAGGAGAGCGTCGCTCGAGTGCTCGCCGTCGACGCTTCGACAGTGAACGCCGGCGAGGAAATAGGTCGTCCCGATTACCGTCCGTGCGCGCCTCAGCTCGCTTCGCGGATGCATTTATCGTCTTTATTACGAGCGCCGGGAAACACGAATGCGCTCGCTTATTCAGTAACTATATTCGAACGTGGAATCATTAAATAAAGTGGGCTTAACGAATGCACAAGCACATAATCGCCTACCACCCCCCATTTACACGGATCCCCTCGTTTGCTCCCCCTCCGCGACAGCCGCGAATCGCGTGAAATTAATTTCGCCGAGCGTGTCGGTGCCTTCCATTATCGCGCGTATTCCCGTGGAACGGGAGAAAGAGAAGCCGCGAGCGAATAAGAGAGCCACCCGCCAGAAAGCTGTACCCCCCCCCCCCCCCCCCCCCCACCCACCCCTCTCCCGCCCCCGTGCCATTTTCAGTCCTCGATTATCTCGTGCATCGACGACTCTCACGCTCGCCGGATTCCCCGCAATCCATCCCCTCGTCCTCTGCTTCGCCCACTGCATCGCAGCTGATAGAAAAACTTTGGATTTTCGAGCGGACCAACGCGGCTGTTCTCCGAAACTCCATCCGAAGCCGAGAGAATAGCCGCTCGAAGGGAACGCGGGATATTCTTCTTCGATATTCGGAAGTAGTTTCGTTTTTAATTTAAAAGTAGCCAATACCAAATCGTCCTTAGGCTTTACCTAATTAGACAGTGGCGCGTGTATACAGTATTGGACTCGTGGAGGAGGCGAAGAGGACGTTTAAGTTGGATTTAGGGTCCAGAAGCTTTGGTCCCGCCTGTAGATTCTTTGGCCAGTAGCGGCGAGGAGGCACGCGGTGTCCTGCGGTCGCGGAATCGCGTGGGTAAATTCCAGGACAATGATTCGGGGCAGGGGACACGGAGCAAGTTCCCTTCTCGAAACTCGAGGCTCACTCGGCTGCCTACGCAGCGCAAACGTCACGGAATGCGCGCGGCCCGGACTGTTGGAGGTGAAGGCGTGTCGAGGGCACGCTACTGGAACGTTAACACGATTACAACGTAATTCGGAAACTATGCGTCGGCAAAGCTTTCGAGGCGAGGATCCAAGTACTTTCCGAGTTTGGGAGCAGCGACGCGTACTCGAAGCCTCGACACATACCAGCTGCTAATCCGATTACTCGACCTCTTCATCCTCCTCCGCGCGTCTTCCTCCAGAGCCTCTGTTTCCTCGCCCTTCCGTTAAACCGGAATCCCCTAAGAGCTCTCCTGCGCTTCCTCCAACCCAGAAAGCGCATCCCGCGCCAAACTTGCGAGCGTCGATGAAACTTTCGATTCTTCGCGTTGCGCGAGGAGACCCGACGCTTCGATACCTATCTCGGGAATCGTCCGCGAGGTAACTACGAGAAGGAAGCGCACGGAAATTGGATAATACACGCAGCCTCGTATACACAGCGCGAAGGGAAGGCGAAAGGAGCGCGTTTCCGTCGATGGAGCCACAGCCAGCAGAGAGTAGCAGACCGACCGCGACCGTCTGGTTGCGCGCGCGCTCGTGTGTTTCGCAGGGGGCCCGCGCACGCTGAATATTCGAAAGCACGACGCGCCACCAATGCCACCATCCACGCCCGCTGAATATTCATTTCACCCGACAGCCTGGAAAGGCATCCTTTCGGTATTCCTACGCGCGAATTCGGAATTCTACGCGCGGTGTATGGAATCACCAGACCTCCTCTCCCCTCCAGACGCTATATATCCTGACCACCTCGCATCGTCCTTGGGAGATGATCTCCGAGAAAACTTGCATCGTCGATTCTGGAAATCGATAATTTTGTTGGGGAAAAACAGAGACTCATGTCTCGAACCATAAGTTTTGGGTGTCCTTTGAGTATTAGCCGACTCTCCGATGTTACTTTCTTCTGAACTGTATAAATATACTAACTAACGGGGCGATACGTACATATGTGTCAATAGGATGGCTCTTATTTTTCAACATACGATTTCTTGTGCTCTCACCCCCTAGTATGGTTCCATTTCATAAAAAATGAATCTCTGAAAACGTTTAGAATTCATCAACGATTTGGGATCTAGCGAAATTTTCTTCCAATAGTATTAAAACAGCATTCATTTTTCTACAGTTACTACTGTGTGTATAATTTGTTCGTGCTGCCAACCATTTTTTAGATAATAGCATTAATAGCGTTTGAATATAGAGACGTTCGCACCACACACGTGTAGGCATTTAGGCAATACACACCACACCGTAGAGGTGGTACGCGCGTAGTGTCGATATCTATGCATATGTATTCAAACGCTATACATATCTCTAAAAAATGGTTGGAAGCACGAAAACATTGTATATACATTAATTCTAGATAGAAAATTGAATGCTCTTTTAATATTATTTGAAGAAAATTTCGATACGGCTTACGATTTTTTAGACATTCTCCAAATCCAAACTATTGATGAATTCTGAATATTAAGGTTTTCTCAGCACCCTTTCCTGTTCTCCGATTGCAATACACTTTTGCAGAGATTATTCTCTTATGAAATGGAACCAAAGAGATACGAAAAGAAAAGTCAAGACGGGTTCCACCACTATTACCTATATAGTGGAACAGTAGCGCACTCAGGATTTAATCTTGGGAGGAGCCGGGTCGAACGGATAAAAAAAAAATTTTAATGCAAATTCAAGAAAATTCGTTAGGTGATTATAAAAATTTACTTAAAGAAAAAATCCTGTTTTCTTTTCTTTTCACGAAGCTCTCGAGTCAGATACTTCAGTCATGGTTACATCAATCTTCTTTTTCCTTTTTCTTTTGGAGATGCCTCCCTTTGGGTGCGCCGCTGTAGTGGACACTACGCTCAAAGTGCTGAAATATTCTGATCTCTTTTGAAATTAGGTGTAAAGAAGCGATGCATCGTTGCTGTCGGTGGTGCAGAGTTATCGGTTCTGGGTTTCGTCATGGAGAAATTCGTGTGGACGCGGTCTCGAGGTTGTCGTGGGCGAAGGGCGAGAGACGCATGGGAAGGGAGGCGGCGAGAGCAGAAAAGCGGGCTGTCCTCTGTTGCGTTGAATGTGCCGCATTCATGGTGAAGAGGCTCGTGGCCGCGGCGGGGACCGGCCGAGAAAAAGCGGAAAGATAGCATCGCCGTTTGAAACGGGTGTTTAAAAGGAAGCGAGAAACCGGCCGTCGCGCCTCGCCTCGTTGCGCTGCCGCCTCCCTACTCACTCACACATCGCGCACGAGATCGCGTTCGATATCTTTGAGGGCCGGCGTAAAATTAATCCGAATTTTCCGTCCTCCCTCGTTCCTCTCTGCCCGCTGTCCGTCCACAATTTTCGGCAATAATAACGGCGGACGATGCTCGGCCGACCGTATGAAATATTCGTCGCGGTCGACGATCGATCGTTGTCGCGGTCAACGCATCCGTATAATTAAAATAAGTCAAAAGGCCCGTACAGCGGGATCAAACATATAGGTAAACATTTGCCACCCAGGCTTTATTTGAATATTCTTTAGCCGCCCCCGCGTGTCTGCGGCGCCGCGACGCAACGTGTGCGGGCATTTCTACGCGCTACGGAACACCTCTGTTCGGGCTAATAATTCACGTGATATCGATTGTATAGAGTAGATATAGAGCACAAAGTGAACCGTGGCGCTTTACTATGCTCGATTATTTCTGATGTAGGTACTGCGATTATTTATCATGTACCTACACCTTGATAATTAAGGAATAGGAGTTTCTTGTATGTATGTCACGTAAGATTATGTTCAGAAATCTTTTGTCTCCTTGTCACGCAGAGACGGCAGAAGATCGAAGAATTAGGATGAAGCAGGTACAGTATTTATTCGCTAGGAGCTCGGTTTGCGGTACACGTTAAGAGCTCGGCGTTATCCCCACCACTTTTGCCTCACTTCTGTCCTGCGATCGCTCGAAATCGTACCTCCTCTACGTTAAATGCTCGCCACCGGTCACGAGCCACGAGCTCTTAGCGAGTAAATAGTGTAGTGGTTTTTCTTCCAGATTCTGGCCGCTGTCGCTCGATAGATTCTCCTCGGTGGAAACACTCGTCGCGATTTCAGTGGCTGCGGCCGTGTATCAACGTTCCGAATGAAATACCTACGCGAGAGCGATCAGAGCTCTGCGGTCCGCGCCCGATTCGTCGCGACGAATCGACGACGTATAAAGCGCCGGGTGATTTCGATGAGGGGGCGACAGGGGGAGAGAGACGGGAGACAAAGCACGGCTACGGGGATGGGGAAACGGGAAAAGGGGACTCGCATCGAATTAAACGAATAGGCAGTGGACGCGTTACTGGGCTAACGAGCATTCGGTTACTCGAAAGGCAATTCGTGTGCAGTCGATTAAACGATGCGTCACATCGTCAGTCGACAATGTAACTGCGGAGAGGATCCATCCGGATGGCCAGGCCAATCCCGGCGCGTTCTCCGTTCCCTCTGATTTCGATCGAAATCACTGGCGAACGCGCCTCGTTCCCCGTTGCCGTGTCCCCAGCGTGCTGTGCAAAAGGTCCTGGGGTTTAGGAGATCGTTCTCGAGGAAATTTAGATCTTTCCAAGGTGAGCGCTATCCCGTTCGCGCGAGAGGTACGAGTAGGTACTCACAATCAGTCTCATTCACTCATTGTCAGAGATAGGCAAAAATTTTATTTCAATGAAAATTTCGAATATCGATATAAAAGAAAAAAAAATTGTCGAATGAAAAAATTAAGTTTATTCGTCAAATAATCTACAGTTAAAGTAACTTTTATTTGTTCCGTTATTTAAATAATTTTTTGTTTAGTTAATGCCCAACTCTGCCTCTCACTCTAGGTACGCGATGAGGCAATAAGTACCTAAAACCACACCCAAAACAAATTTGCATGGTCTCGCACAGTTGCAATGGCAGTGAATGATCCTAAAATCGTAATTCCTTTCGCTTGTCCGTCAGAGAAAGCCTTCGCCATCCCACGTTGCTCTTCTAGCTCCCATCTATGGCTCTGGGGTGGGTCAGGTGGCGAAGAAAGATAAACGGGGAATGATTGTTCCGGGCAGCCGCGAAATCGTTTATAAGCTCGCGCGTACAAGTAACTCTCGCATTCTCTTTCCACGGCTGCTGCCTCTCTTTGTCCCTCGGAGTCTTTTCCTTTGCCCGTCCCTTTGTTTGGCGCGGAAGACACCGTGCACGCGGCGCGTGCTCGTAAAGCGTGGCCCCCGCGCCACCGATTGTTTTCACAAGTCGCTCAAACGGCTGACAGCGTCGATTCACTCCGTCCTCGCGGCCGGTTACGAGCGCGAAACGAGCGTTGCGAGCGTGGGCGTCGCGACGGCACCCTTCTCGGTTGATCGGCTAATTTCGCGGATATAGGCTCTGCTTGGGGCGAGACGCGGGCGACGTCGATGAAATCGACGAGCGTCGTTAGCACGGAAACGAGAGTTAGACCGTCGCCGGTTCTAAGCATCAGTCGACGCTCCGGAGGCTTGTCGATTATCGGGTATAAGCGGGGGCGGGGTGAGCGATCGCTTAATTGCACAGTCGTGTCGGCGCGCTAATCGATTGGACTTCTTAGCCAAACTTTCTCTTTCGACCGATTCCTTGGGTGCAATAATAACTCCAACGCCGGGGGACGGGCGTATAAATTAGTGGGGTTGGGTGGGCTGGCATCTCGGACCTATCGAGTAAAGACTCGACGAAACGACGTTTCATCGTCCGGCCATTTCGCTACGTTTATAACGACTCGAAGTCTCTCCCGTGCTTCCTCTCCTCTCCTCTCGTCTCGACGAGGGGGCGACGACACCGGGGCGCTTGTTTACTCGCGTCGGGAGCGACTTGATGATAACGGGAGGAGCATCACGTTGTTGTTGCGGGTGGAAAGACTGCGGCGGGGTACGTACTTGGGTTACGTTTCTCTGCTGGGTACATGAAATGGCTGTCGGTGAACTATATAAAATTACAATTGATTTCTTAACCCTCGGTTGCCACACAGGATCAAAATTTCAGGTAAAATATATTTGAAGCATCATTGAAAATGGCACTACTGCTTAAACATGTTGATACTTGAAATGTTAATTTTCAATATTCTTTTTACTACCTACCTAGTATCATACATTGTGTCCTCGACCTCTTACGGCCTCACTGTATTTCTTCCACCCACGTTACGTCGGTCGCGATTGGATCGCGGCGGAAGGTGGAGCCGAGCCTGCTCGGTTTCGGAATGCAGAGCCACGATAACCAGGACAGAGAGCGGAGCCACACGGAGAAGAGGACACTTAACTCTGATTGCGACCGCGTATTATAGGCGTAGTCTCCAGGGACGAGTTCAAAATGTACCGCATCCCACTGTCCTCCCATTCGACGGGCACAAAGCACCTCAGCGTCGTACCGTGTCCCTCGACTTGGTCCACATTTCCATACACACGCTCGACCGGCTCGACGCTCCTGTTCCCATGTTCGTTCGTCCCCGTTCCACGCTGCCCTGCCTTCCATCATGCCCAAATTCCACATCCTCCGCTTTGCACCGCCACCGAGCTTCTATTCGCAACGCGAGCATCAGGAAATTCGCTGGACGGTTCAGTTGCGAACGCGACTTGTATCTTGCTTTCAGAAAGAATAATTGTAAAATGTAAAGTGTTAGGGGATGATGAATTGGAAGCTTCTGAATATACCTATGTATAACCAACGCCGCTAGGAAATTGTCCGAGGTGTTCCAGGATTTCTGAAGCAGAGTCGAGAATGATACATAGGCGAGACGACGAGCATAGGAAATTATTTTCCAGCGGGTGAATCAGGGTGATGCTGGTTTATCCGCTGCGGAAGCTTGTGCGCGTAGGGAAGGGCGAGGGCGCAGAGAGGAGCGGTGTGCGGGCGAGCATCTGTTGGTGCGGTAAATTGCACGGCAGTTTTCGCGAAATGAAATTCATTCCACGCAAATTAGCGGGTATTCATTCGTTCGTTACCAGCCGCGCGGATGCACGCGTGGACGAGTGATATATTAGCCCTCGTGTTTCTCCTCCGCGGGATCTCACCCCCAAACATCGCGCGCCCAACCCCTCCGACACGTTATTTTGCCCGTCGCTTCCTACCCCCCACGATTTCCCGGGCTTTCCCATCGGCCGATGCACCGTGCCATCGTGGGAACGCAAAAGCCGGTATTGCACCCCCTCATTGTCCACCCGTTGCTCGCGACCTGAACGAAGATATTAAGGCGAGCGTCGAGACTCGAGACTCGAGATACCTACAGGGACCTGGCCAACTTGAAGCGCGGTAAACGCGCGGCAGAACATTGGGGTCGTCTTATTCCCGGCCGGAACGAGCGATGTATGTCGCGCCTTTCAGATCGTAACATCTTTCGCGGTGCGAGCGGCTGCGGAGATTCCTTTTCTGCGGCGGGGACAAAGGGTGTCCCGGTTAACAGTACGATTTCTTGGATAACGCGGAACGCCACCCATCTTGTTACTCCTCCCCGTTTCTCTCGCTTGTGAAAGGGGGGCAGAGTTTCTTTCCGTCTCGTTGCTAGTCGAACAGAGCGAGAGTTTATCCTCTGTCCTAGAACCTGCTAGCTAGCGGAAGCTGGATATCGTATCGAGGTTATAGGATAGCCTCGGCGAGATTCCACGCCTCGGGAGCAAAGGGAGAACGCCAAGGAAAACGATCCCCCGGAAGAAAGAAACTCCGTTGCAGGAGCGCGTAAACGCGTTGGCGGATAGGTCGCGAGTAGATTAGGTCGCGGGAGGGGTGGAGAAAGAAAGGACATCGGGGGATGAGAAGACGGAGAAGAAAGGAGGCTAAGGGCGACGCGTCGCCAGCGAAACAGGAGGCGAGAACACGCGGAGGGAAAAGTGGAGCATATTCCTGCGATGGAATGCGTCCATTGTGCCCGGCAGTCGGGGAATCGGTTCTCCCCCTTTGCCCACCCCTCGCAGCTTCCCTTTGCCTTCTGTTGCGATTCGTTGCCTTTGCAGACCTCCGTGTCTTGCTCTTCCGTCTTCGTTGTTGGTCACCGCTCGCTCCTTCCGTTTCCCTCGTTCCAGCCGACGTCGGCGTCGACGTCGACGTCGCCCACCCTCTCGGTCACCCTCGTCGCCACCGACTCCCAATCTCGTTTCCCCTTTCCTGCTACCTCTCTCTCTGCACCACCTTTCTTCTTCGACACTAGCAATTTTCGATGACTGCTCCCCGTGCCCGTCGGGTACCTATGTACGGCCGCGCGCTCGCTCGCGAACGGTCGAAAGCCTCGCGGCGATGATGAGACGAGGCCGAGTGGATGGATCCCTCGGATGTATATGGGTTACTGCGAACAACCGGCTGCGAAAGCTTCTATGCTGATACCACCACCCCCGCTCGCGATATTACTTCCCTAGCCGGGGCTCGAATCGGTCGCTCCATCTCTCCTCGCGGAGGAGTCGTGGACTAGATCCATCGAGGGCGTTCTCTTCTCTTCGGCGGATGTCGGATCAGTGCTCCGACGTCTTTCGTTCTGTAGGTGTTGCTACTTGCTAAGACGGCGTGGTCAAACGTGGCCATTGCAACGGTGAATGGAAGTTTATTTCCAAAAGGCCCTTGAGCCGTGGTTGTAACTGAATTAGAAGTCACTTGGTGCGTCGTTGGTTTTATGTTTTATCCAACGTCCGTTTCAACGAGGCAATAAATTGCGATAAATACGCCGGCACTCCGCCCATCCGGAGCGGAGTAACATGTCGACGATTTGCATTTAACGAAGCCGCGGAAAATAGCCGGCGTCGATCGATCCGCGGGCACAAGTCGCTGAAAGTCTCGCGGAGATCGAGGGCGAACGGGATCGATTGGGGAGGGGAACTCGCCGGGGAGACAAAAGTGGGAAAAAGGGCGGGAACGCGTGGAGATAGAAAAGAGAGCTCGTTCGAACGTGCAACGTAGAGGCGCTGGAAACGAGATTAACGCGTCGACGAAACGCGATTAACTTCGCGTGCTCCTCTATCGGCAATCGTATTTGACTGATTTCTCTCTGTTTCGTTTTTTCGCCTTTCCCTTCCAACACTTTACCCTTTGCTGCTCCCCCTTCCCGCTTAACGCTCTACTGATTAACGATTAGCTCGATCGAAATTTCGTCCGAATCCCACGCTTACGTCCCCTCGAGCCATCCCACATTGCAACATCGCGATTTTTCCGAAATAGGTAACCATTTCACGAGCGCATCGAGACTCCTCCGCCTTTTTCCACATTTATACAAATATAGTTTGGCGCAAATGCGCCCAGGGCACGGCTACATACACGCAGCGTGTTTGCGTCGCAGCTCTTCGTTGCAACGAGAACGGGAAAAAAATGCCCTTCCTCTTTTTTGTTCTGGATCGCGCCCGGTCGCGCGAGGAGGAGCTCGAGAGGCCGTGACCAGGAAATGCAATTAGGGAAGTTCTACCCGCGGTATTGAAGCCTAATTTTTCCCTTCCATGGAGGCGGGGGTCGAGGGTGGTTAGGCATTCTCTCGCTTTCTCCACCCGTCCGCCGCATTCAAGCCTTGTCCAGTGGCGGTGTACATTGTTCAGGCGATACGGATCCGCGTCTATTGACGTTGCCGTTCGTCCAATGCCTCTCTCTGTCTCCCTTTATTTCCTCCTCTTTTATATCGTTACCACCCTCACCTTGCCTCCCCCGTCTCCTCCGTTGTAACGCAACGGCGCGGCGAGCGCGACTTTATTAGAATTTTATTGGGTCGCTGCGACCGCTTTCATTAAGCTGGATGTAGCTAATTGAGTCGAGGCTTTACTTCCGCTACTCTTTTTCTCTCGGTCTACCAGCGCAGTCCACTCCATCCACGTCGACGCGGCTCGATACAAAACTCGTCGCGCCATCCTCGCTTCGTCTTCCTCTTCTTCCCTTCTCTTCTCCCTTTATCTCTCAGCTTCCCCGTTTCTTGGAATTCGATTCCTTTCCGTGTTCCACTGCGCTTTCTCCCCAGACCCCAGCTTCGGACGCCGCAGCGTTTAACCTTCGGGAAAGATGAATGCGTCGGATGGCTGCCGCGGAGCTTACAGAACTCGCCTCGTTCCTTCAACCTGCCATCGTTCCTCGCATTCAGCGCACCTTCTTTTCCTCCACGCGCGTTTTCTCTGCCAACCCGCGCACTCGACGCATCCTATAATAGTCCGCTACATGTCTAGATTCTATTTAGCGGTTCTACGCCTCTGCTCGCGTTTGATTATGGCGCTGTACAGAAGAGCGCAGCTTCCCGCCGCCGGCAATCGATGTATTAACTCGAACGGCCGGCAGAAAATGCCCAGTCCCCTTTTAGCGTGCCGAGTGGAAAAAGCCGACACCTTTGTCGCCGGTCCCGCGTAATTAAGTCGCGCGCCGCGAGAAATTCAATTTGTTATGCGCTTTATATCGTTGCGTCCCGTTCATCCACCAGCGAAAACAGTGCCGGAGGACGGACTCGCTGGACGGGATTGCTCGCGATGCCTGCCGCGGTAGCTAAACACCTTTAGCTGTATTTATTGGGAAATTTCGTCCTCGAGACTCTTGTTGGGGCATTCTCTTCGAAGAAGTCGGCGCACTTAATTTCTCGGCCGCTGAGCCGTCGAATGCTCGATGGAGCGGCAACGCGGCCGATTGTTTTCGTCCACGAGCGCCGTTAAAAAGTTCGCGCCGCGTTACAGCCGCTTGGGCGCCGCTGGAACGGCCGAAGTTTCTCGATAATTCGCTGATTCGAGATCGCTGGAACGCACGGCGTTCTCGAGAGCCCCGCTGGATCGATTAATCACGGCTGATTGGCGAGAGGGAGATCGATAGGAGGCGGAGACGCGTGCACGCGCCAACACGCCCGGGTCTCGCGGGGCATGGCGAAGGAAGAAGAGTCGTGGAAGAGTCAGACCGGAGTTTTGGGATCCCCATGGGTTCACGGAGTGGCACGGGGGCCGCGACGCGTTTGCTCGCGCGCCATCCGGCTATTATATCAGGGATCCACGGCTATATATATGCAGACACGCACGTTAAAGCGAGAAACAAGGGGCGGTGCGCGAGGCAGGGGACCGCAGACGATGATCGCGAATCTCGATCACAATATACTGGTCGCTTTGCAGCGGAATTAATAATCTCACGGAGTCCTGGCGGACTTGGAACGAGCTTCTCCGCATTACGTATCTGACGGAAGCCCGTGGAGCCTACGGGCGGGACTGTGCCTCTGGGAACGTCTAATTAATTTACCTACTTATTAATTTCACGGGGATCGCGGGTACACGCTCTGTTATTCAGTTCTGGCGTGTAATGTAGGTACCTACGTAAACAAAAATTCTCCAGTTCCTTCCACGTTTCACGCAAATCCGATAAGAAACGAACAGTTTATGGCAAATTTTGAATATGATTCCTCGAGATGTGAAACATTTTCCAGAAATAGAAATAAAAACTTATTAACTCGATATCTACAGTACTTATTCTGTGAAAATGTACCTATCTATATTTTTTAATTAGTGTTCTCTTTTTAATGTTAACTCCGAGCAATACTTTTATAAACAGTTTTTTTCTAATTTACTTGAGTTGGTAAAGATGGTGCTCTGTAGGTATCTGTAGGTTTTAGTAAAATGGTTAGAGTACCTAGCCGGTAGCGTTTGAAGGCTCCAGATGATTTCTTCGACTGTTTAACGCTGACGGTGTCGCTCGCTCGCGATCCGTCTTTGATAAAGATTCCATTTAGGTGGAGCAAGCACTTTGCGCGGTTCCAAGTTCCGACCTCGTTCCATCGATAGTGTGTACTCAGGGCTAGAACGAGCATTCCGTTCGTGTACCGTCAAAGCCACTCGAGAGAGTAGAGACAGAGAGAAGGGCCCACGCGTACCGCCAGCACGCCTCTATCCCGGAGCACCGCGCCTCCTTCACGATAAGATCTCCACGCATCGAATTCAACGATTTCCTTGAACATCGACCAGCAAATATTAGCATAGCTATTATTGCTCCTCCGCTCGGCTCCCTTGCGCGATCCAATCGAATTCGATCGAGCCTTCTATTGGACGATCCTCGAGGAGAAGCTCTTTCCGCGCGATAAAAAGAGCATCGTTACACTTCCAACCGTGCATCCGATATTCTTTCCTACTTCCACTCGGTCGAGTGCCCCCGCTGCCTTCCCCTCCGCGCCGTCATCGCTAGCAATTGGACGATACTTTCTAATCGAAACCGCTTCAACAGGGCTAACCTTTTCACTGAATTGCTTGCAGCGAAAGCATCGTCGCTGTCGCAGCTGTGCAAGCCACCGGCTCCGCCACGGCGCGCGACGATAGGTATCTGGATTTTAATTTCGACCACGATCCAATCTCGGCTTGCAGCGGCTCCACTACTTTCGACCAACTTTCCTCCTTCCCTTCCCCTCCCCTATCTCCTTCTCCCTTTTAGAGCTTCTCGCCAGAGATGTTCCTGCGACGAAGCCGTCTCGCTCCGCCGCGACGAAGACACAGCTTTAACAGGACAGCGAAGCAGACGCAATCGCAGCCACGGAGAATCGAAGATCAGAGATAAATCCGTCGATTCCCCCGGTTTTCAATGCGACCGTATACGTGTGCGCGTTCCCGCGTCTGTGCGCTTTCGACTGATGCCGGAAGGGACGCGGTTTTAGGGGAAGAGGGAGGATAAAAAAAGGCTGAAAGAAACCAACCGTCGAAGGAGATCGTGGTGGTGAACGCGGATGGAACCGATCGTAAATTATTCCGCGCGTTTAGGGGGTTAAGCGACTCGCGCCCCTTTCAGCCACCGGCATGGCAGCCCGTTCCTTTCGACCCTTCGTCCACCCACCCAACCACCCACGGACCATCCTTTTCCCCGACGTTTCTTCCTCGCGACAAGATGCGAACGGAAGGGGTAAATGGAGGGTGGAAATCTATGGTGCCATTAACGTGACCTTTCCTTCCTTCTGCTCGCTCTCGCATTCCCCTCGCTCCTCGTAACTCCTAGCAGCCCCAGCCACCCGTATCTTCGCCACGGTTTTATTAAAATACTAAATCGGACGGGAACGGTCGCGCCAGATAGGCACTGCCCTCCCTCCAGTCTAGCTGCAAACTCTGTGTCTCTCCATTAACGTTCGACTTCAATCCGTGGCTGCAGCTTCCTTCGCCCTCAGCAAAGCCGAGGGAGCAAACGGGAAGACGTAAAGCAGAGACGCGGAACTACCTATATAACACGGCCGCACGCGTTAATTTGCCGCCCAGGTCGATGCGGTTGTATATTTTCTTGGCGCGTCACGCCGATTAACGGGGCTTAAAAATGTAAAACGCGCTGCCAGACGTCGCTGAAAACGGGGCTCCTCGCTTCTCTTTTTTTCCCCTTCCCCCTTTGCCAGGGATCGCGGGCACGTAATCGTCGCGTTTGTATCCTTTTCCTCGAGCAATTAGATCCAGTGGACCTCTTTCAGGGAGTGTGCGCGTAGTCAAGCAAAAGCTGCCAGCCACGATGAACGCGCTGCCATGAAAGCGCAGCTAGTAGTCGAGGCTGCTTTCATTTATAACCACTGCTGCCTCCAAGACTTTGACTCGGCCGAGGAGTAGCACCTCATTATCCTACATACCGACTCGTTTATACTCCCTCGAAACCTTGCCTTCGCGTTTCCTTCAATCTCTCCTGCCTAATCTCGCTCCCTTTCACCCTCGCCTCTCCACGGGCTTTCTTTCTTTGCTTTTCTCCCGCGCGTCTAGATTCTGCAGCTTCGACTAGGTACTTGGGTATTTTGCTTATCGAGTTTGTGCAGGTAATCCAAAAACGCAACACGATTCCGGGGAATGCTGCGATATTCGCGCGGATCAGAAAAATGCGTTATTAAAGTTGCTCGTCGCTGTGTTCCCGATCAGCGATCGAACTGCGGCGCTCTTGACACTTGGGCTCGGAGGAGGGTTGAACGAACCACTGTGCGCGACCTACGACTGGCAAAAGTTGGCGCGAGGGTGGCTGAATCGAATCGAGTGTAACCGGGTCGAGGTGACGCGAGACGGAGCGATTTACTTCTGTCGAGGTTCGCCAGAACGATGGGAGCTTACCACTCGACGCTCCGCCGTAAAAGCTTTTGCAGACAGTGCGCGGGGAGGAGGTCAACCGATCCCCGCGGACGCGCGCTTAAGTGCTCCGCCTTGGTGTGCGTTCACAGCGGCGCGGCGTCGCGACGCGCCAAGCGGATCGCGCCGGCGAGTCTCCCGCTTTCGTTTTCCTATACGCGGCTGGACGCAGCGTACCAAGGACTTCAAGTCGATTTTCCAGATTTCTCGAAAATCAAGCGCGATATAAAACAAGTTACGCTTTCTTTTCGACTTGTAACAAGTAAATGAGTCGAAAAAATAAATAATTTTTTTGATATTGTGCTTCATTTTTGAGAAAATCGACTTTGAAATTCTTGATGTTCCGTCGCTGCCTAGCAGAGGAAAGAGGAAAGCGGCGGCTTTACTTTCCCTTTCGTGATTACTAAGCCGAGGAGTTTCGAGCGATCATAGTACCTACATACACAATGCGACCCTTAGTTTCCAGAACTCTTCGCTGCTATCCGTGCACGGTGGATCGCGCTCCGAGGATTCTCTGAATTTTTGTGCACCGCTGGCAGCAGGTAATTTCGCCTGGAAAACGCGCGCTGCATTGGAGCCCGACGATATGTATGCGAACCGGTCAGCGAATAGCGAACGGGGTCAAAGTTTTCATCAGGCACCGGCGGGATTAAAAGGGAAGGCGAGCATGGCTTTGGTTTTCGCATAGAGGGAATAAGAGGCTCGGAATTAACGGAAATTGACGCGTGGGATTCTCGCGGGGTTGCGTGGGTAGTGTGCGCTTCCTGCGAGCTCCGCCGTATCTCTACATAATTTAACAACTTATCCCGACTTGCAAAGTCAAGATCATCTCCCCCCTCCCTGTGCCTCGTCTTCTACCGTCGACAAGTAGACCACTTCGCCGACTTTCCGCGAGTTTGGAGCCGCGATGCGGGTAGCTTCTGACGTAGCAGGCCGCTTCCGACAAAGCAGCGACACGCGAGTCGATAATCTGTAATCCTCTGTAGTCGAGTGTCTGTGATCCCCCTTTCGGGAGGATGTATCGCGACGGAACAGCGATAAGAAAGTTTTTCTTAGGGGAGCTTTTAATTAGCAGCCGCGATCTGCAGTGAGCGTCCTTAGCCGAGGACGCAAGGATCAAGCGGCTCCTGAGACCGACGAAAGGTTCTGTGGATGGATTGGTTTCACGGGCTACCGCTGGAAAAAGCAAAGAGCCGGCGAGACCAAGAGCCAGCCGGTGGTGTCGGTTTCATCGAGATACGACGACGTTGAAGCGACTCTTTGAGCGTCGCACGATAACACGCGCGCAGAAGTGAACGTTACGCCCGACAGGGAAACTCTCGTGCCTCCCTTTTGATCGAGTCAGCCGCCGATATTTCCATGAAAAACTCCCGCTGCTTTCCTCCTTGACGGCGCGGAGCGTGGCACGCGTGAGTTTCACGCCTCTGCGCGCGGACCGAGGGACGCTTTTGCTTCTTTGAACGCTTGTTGCCTCGCGGATATCAAGGAAGATCAATTATCATTCACGAATGGCTTGAGTTCTAATGTGCGAGGGGAAAAAGGCACCTCTACTTTCGAGACGTTGCGCAGCGATCGATCGAATAAATTGCCAAGGTTCCTCCTCGGGAACCGCGTGCACAGAGTCAATGCCGCCCCCCCCCCCGCTGCCGCGCTGGCGAGCTTCTTATCCGATTCTATTTTGTCGCGATTCAATCTTAATCCCAATCTCGATTCGGTACCCAGACCCCGATCCCACTTTCAGTCCCGATATCATCCTATTCGTGACATTTCTGCCCCTCGAGCAAGTAGTCGTTCCCGAGTCCTTTTCTTCTGTTCGATGCCACGCTGGGCTCAGCTCCCTTCACTCCCTTCTGCCTCGACGTGCTCTCCGCCGCGCTCCTCATCCTCCTTCTTTCACTTTCCTCGCAAATCCTTGCGGCTAGGCTCCGCGGCGATCCTCTCTTCCCTCGCACTCGCGCCGATCTCTTTTCACCGAGCCACCCTCCGCCCGCGACCTCTTATCCGCCGCGCCGGCGAATCGACGAGGAACAAATGTCGCGGTGTACCGCTGCTCTCACGATAAATTAATGTCGGGAGGTATTCCACTTTTAGCCCCTGGCTGGCAACTACTTTGCGTCCGAACTTATTGGAAGTTGGAGCGCGGCGCTTGATGAGCGAGCGAGTGGACGCTGCGGCGAGTTGATAACGGCCAGCTTGTTGTTTTCGTGTTTCGAGATGATGGTTCAGCGACTTGGATATATTTCATGTTCCGGTGACTACTTTCTGCCATTTTGCGAGAGCCGTCGAATTCGACACAGAGCTGTGGTCCAATCGACGAGGAAACGATGCCAAGCCGAAAAATCTGATTTTAATGAAACTTCGCGAACGCAGCGCATATTGTAGTAGGTAGATGTACGCGAGCAGCAATTTTTTTTCTGCGGAAATTCGTTCCGTAGGCGTGAAATCAATTTTTTGTTTCTTTTTTAACTTCGTAACTGTACAGGGTGGAAGGAAACTTTAGGTATAGATAAGAATTGCTGAGTTTTCTCTGCTCCGTCGCACTAAGACAGATAAAATAAAGTAGGGGAGAGTGGGGTAAAACGGAACATCAATGTTTCTCTTAGGTAAGAGCTGCGAACGAGTTGGTATCACCTGACATGGGACCAAAGGGTCCTCACAGCATTTTGTGACAAACCATAGACCCGCGCACACGTTATTTTTCCGTTAAGAGACTTGAAAAAATTTCCGGTATCAACGTTTCAATATTGTGTTGTACTTTCGACTAATTTTCGGCACTTGAATCTCGAAAATTATTAACGGTAAGTACATCGTTGGATTCTATAGTCCTTACGCTACATTTTGACGTATTAAAAAGATCCTTACCTCACGCTGAAGTGTAAATATTAAATGTTTACTAAACGATTGCATGGCGGGGGGGGGGGGGGGCAAAACGGAATGCCAATCCAATTCCACCAATTCAATGATGACAATACAAAATTATGAAAAAAAGAAACGGGAAGGGTGAAAAAATTACCCAGTCCTCAATAAATATAACCCATAACCACAAATCTAACCGACTTGAAATCAGCCTGTAACCACAAATCACATCAATTCAATCGATATGCAATCCACAAATCAAAACTTAGATACTAAAAAGTAAATACCTGACAAAAAATTTCTTTAAGTTGAACAATTTTAATTAAAATGCACTAAAAACTGAAAAATGATCCATGCATGTGTTGATATTCATTATTCATGTAAAAATCCATGTGTATTTGGTTATTTTCAGTAATCTTTATGTTATCTGGTAAAATATTTTTTCTTATGTGTATACTGTATAATATATATTTTTGTTATATTTTATTTGTAATAGTTATACCTAAAACATATGTTTATAGTTTTTAACATAAATCAATACATTGTAAATCATAAAAATAAAGATTTTGTGGGTGTTCCGAGCGGGACGAAGATTTCAATACAAAGATTTTTCTTAACGATGGCTTTGATTTTTTTATAGTCTAAGGTCCACTGAAGGCTACTGTTCAAGTCCCGTGTCTTCTTCTCCTTCCGATTCTATATTATTGCCCTCCAAAGTTAAACGTTTCGTTTTACCCCACTCTCCCCTAATATTAAAAGAATGCAAAACCACTATAACCGTGAGGGCGGATTTCATCCCTTCAAAGTGAATTTGCTTTTCTTAGGCATTTTGACCATCTCACTGACACCGCGCCAGCGCTAGGTACTTACAACAATTGTCACTCGCGTTGCCAGTGAATTTTCCGAAAGACTGACCAAAACTCTGAACCGAGGCAAGGTGAGAGTTTCGGGTAGACCAAACGCCGGCGTGGGCGAAGCAAGAGACTTTCATCTTCGACCATGAGATCCCATGGTCTCCGAAATGAAGCACAATGACTAATGGTCGGGACGCCCGACATCTGTTCGAAAATCCCAACCGACGAGTGTTGCCGGTAATAACGTAATTTCCGTGGTGTCCTGGCGTCCCTGCGTGCTTAATTCGCGGCGGAACACGCGACGTGAAGCGTCCTCGACAAGCGGTGGCGTTCACCCGGCCGACCGCATTAATCTCGCCTCGGTTGCTCAACGGGACCGTCGAATCGGCCACGTCCAGCCGAGCCTGGTCGAGCCCGTTGCCCCGCGACAGGCGAGAGAATACGCGTCTGGATATTCCTGATTGCCGACGTTCCACGAAAAAGGGCGTGGGAAGGGTAGCTCGTTAATTCGCGCCCTCGACGAAAAGGGTGGCGACGGAGCGATCGAAGGAGACGGAAGGCCGTGGGAGGCCGACAATACTTCTTAGAGCGCGTGCGTTAATTGCGCCAATGTCGCGCGATTAATTGCTCGGGAATTATTCTCCGGCGTTTGTCCCCGATCGTTCTCGGAACGGGAAACCAACCCCGGTGAACGAGAATCGACGAAAGAAACACCATGAAAGGCCGGGGATTCCGTGGATTCTGAAAATGATGAGGGGCGACGCGATACGGAAAGAGGACACGCGAGAGCGACGTGGGGGGACGAGGGTAAACTGATGGATTTCGAGATCGCCCCCGCGTATCGACCTTTTGTTCGAAGACCAGCCTGAAACGGGAACAAAGGACGGGGAAATTAGTTTAGCCCCTGATGGCTGCCGATGGAATTATCAGGTGTATCCGAGGGTTTCGCTTTGCGGGGACGGTCATTTAATTTAATTCCTCGCACAAAGGACGCGACTGGCGATACTCCTCGAAGGATCCACTGCCGCTCGCGGAAATCCGTCGAATTCGATCTTGAAGATCTTCTCAAAAAGATTCCAACCGATTGACAGAGTCAGAGTGCGTCGTACCTACACTATGCCATTGCCCTTCGGACCGCATCGCGAGATAGTTGGTATCAATTACCCCCCATGGTAGGTATCTAATGGAATTGACATGGATGCCTGTCCGGCAGACGAGACAATGGCATTCCGCGCGCGAGAAGCATCCCGCCGCGGTCGCCGTCGCGGTCGCGGTCCCGCTCGGGATCGATCGACCATAGACCGGGACCTCGGTGTTGGTTTCGGTTTCCGTTTGAAAGCAGGGTATCGCGGGACCGTGTTCCGCCCCGTGGAACGTGGCTGAAACTGTGCTTGAAAGATACACCGGTTGCTCTGCGGCGAGAAGCGGTGACGAGGTCGCGCCTGTTGAAAGAGTTCGTCTAGGTTGGTGGGTGGAGGTGTTTCGCGCCGGCTCTCTCTCTCTCTCTCTCTCTCTCGCGATAGTTTAGATCCCCAGAGCGCGATAATATTGTGTGTCGAAGCCAGTATTTGCCGAGGGGGAGTCGGTGCTCGGTCAACCGTGGCCAGAGTTTCTGCGTTAGTTCGAGTCAAGAGAGGCTTTAGAAATACAGAAACTTGTTCCATTCGCGCTCCCGCCTCGCGTTTATTCTCCTGTTTCCCTCGGCGACCGTCGCCTCCTCACGCCTTTACCCCTCCCAAGCAACTTCTTTTCCCGGCCGTCTTTCTTTCACCTCTGTCCGTTTTCTTCGAGCTACGCCGGGCTCCTCGGACAGCTATTACACTAGGGCGAGCGAGACGCCAGGCTAGAGTTTCAACGTTTAGGGTTTAGGGGTAGCGATGGGGATTCGAATCTCCGTTTCGAAACGATTCCAAGTTATTTGAAGCGATTGAAGACGGGAGAAGGCTCGACCACGTTCTTCTCGCGAGTTCTTCTCGAAACTTGTGAGAAAATTGCGGCAAGTTGAATGTAATCGTCGTAAACGAACCGCGTACGAAGCCAGACCTTTTTTTCGCGCTATAATCCCGCTGCCCAATTTTCCCGGTGTCTCGGATCGAAATTGTTTAGCCTGGTAATCCGCCGGGCGTCGGGGGGCTGGGATCGGTTCGCGTACAGATCGCCGACTCCAGTCGGATCATCCGTAATCAAGCGGAGCTAGATTAGCGACGGAGATTCCGCTCGTTTGCGATGCGCCCCTCTTTCCGTTTCCTCTCTTCTCTCTGCCCCCTTTTTTACCGTCAGGGTTCCGTGAGTGCAGACGAAATCCTCGATGGAGAGGACACGTTTCAGTGAAGAAACGTTCCACCGAGCTGCTCCTAACTAGCCAATCGACCCGGGGGAGCGATAAGTTCGAAATGGAAATTTACGTTGCTGCGTTAAGCTTTCTCAGAAAGTGCGTTAAGTAAATATTTATAATCACCTAATGAAATTAAAAATAATTATTAAGTATTATCCGACCTCCCCAAGATCGGAAATTCCGAGTGCGCCACTGCAATCTACCTGAAGCATTCACCTGGCCTCGGTTAACATTTTCGCTCAGTCGTTCAGAGGATCCATTGGCAGAGGGGACAATTTATTGTTTCAGCGAGCCGAGCCGTGGAGAGGCGAGGCGTAGCGCGAGTCAAATTGTCAACGTGCATAAGAAAAACAGAGGATGAACGGGATGAACCAGGGCGTATCTATAGAGAGAGAGTCTAGCTTTACGCCGCGAGTGACGCGGATAATTGACGGACATCGCGTTGGGCAGCCGATAATATCGTTTCGCCATTTGCTTGATTCGTTGCCTGAATAGCTCTTTCAGGGGCAGCGAGAATCCACCGATGGATACGGAAACTGGTCCACGATCAATGCGCGGGAACGCCCCAGCGAGATATTCCGATTTAAATGCGATCGCGGAACGGTAAATAGAATCAAAGCGAGACCGCAGCGCCGATACTCCCTCGCGAATATCCGATTTTAATTAAGAAAGGATAAATAGCGGCGGCCGGGCCCCGTTAAGAGTAGCTACCGCGATATTGAGCCGCGCTCCACGTGGAAAATTTCAACGTTTCGCTGTGTGCCCGGTGTGTACATAACTGTACTCGGTGCCCGGAGCGAGTGACTGATTTGGTTGGTTATAGCCGATGATTCACGTTCCACGGGCCGAGACACCGTCTTCGTCTAATTATCCAATAACGAACGTGGTTTCGCCTAATCGAGGCCCCGACCGTACCGCAATTACGGTCGATTGCTCGTTTCCTTGGCAAGTCCAAGAGCCTCGCCGAGGAGAGACTCCCTTATCCCACAGGGCGATTCGCGTCATTCGGATGATCCAGGGATGAAGCGTCGAGTGGAGCTTAATTGATGGTATCGGCTAACGAGAGAAATTAATCGACATAGGTACAAGGGGGATGAAACGCTCAGTCGGAGGAATCTTGGCAGGATAAAGTAGGAGAATTTTGCCTGATCTCAATCATAGGAATCTTCTTATAATCAGAAATTGGTCACATATATTTCACTACGTTATTTTCGTATACCTATATTTGAATCTGTTAACTTTTGAGTGGTAATAATTGTACATTCGTAATACTATATAGGATATGATAAAATTTGTAATTCAAGACGAACGATTTCCCACGGTTGCGTAAAAAGCGATATTTTTTATATTTTTTTTTCGCGATAAATCTTCTTTGGAAGTCATAAAGGCGCAACATTTGAACTCGATAGCAAAATAAGCACGTTTCTAGGGTGCCAGGAGAAAGAGAGGAAGCTCAGAAATTTTCTGAATTTTAAAATCTTATTTCTGTTAGAAAGAATTTTTAGTCAAATTATATCGGAAATGTCAAAGAAATCATACAATGATTTTCTTATTTCTAGTATAATTACATTGTCGATGGACGTAAAACTTTGATAAATAAATTGAATTAAACAACTCCTTTTCCATAAATAGTACGAAATATCTTGAGGCAGAATCGTAACTTTTTCTTTCAAGTCCCAGCAATTTGCCAACTTTTAACTTTTTTTTCGTTTGTTAGGTTTTCGGCAATGTAATTCTACGAACGTATGCATATATCTCCATTTCTACCGAACATTTTGTAACGAAAAAATTAATTTTTGTTGTTTGAACGTAAACTAAAATACCCTGAATGTTTGGAAAAGATCTGCTTAACAGTTTCTTAGAAAAAAAAATCGCAATGATCACCTGTGTCACCTATCGTTCTAAATAGGACGCCTCCCTTAACGATAGTACACTGCGATAGTATTTCAGTTGTTTGCATCATTGCCAGTGCCTCCGAAATCTGTCCAAGTTTCTCTAAAAGGGCGCCCACATTCGGGCGTCCTAAATCTTATTAACTATGGAACGGTCTCTCCTCGTAGGATCGAGGCGATCTAGGTCCTCGTTGGAACGTTGTATCAAGGGTTGCAGTATCGATCGTTGTTCCCCGCCCTCCCGCGAGACCGCAATGTAACAAGCCGCCAGGCATACCGAATTGGGAGAAGCAGTAATTACGAGCGGGGAACAGTAATTCCGCTAAATCGCGTTCCCGTTGTGTCCTGCTCGTGGAGTATACAAATTGTATCTGTACACAGGCGCCAGTCGGTCGCTCCGGATCCAGCGCGATCCAAGGAGCTCGCCAGCGGCGTTATCACGCGGCTGGCTTGAAAATTGTTGCGCGCCGTATATCATACGTGTGTGAAATAGAATTTGGACGGATGTTGGGAGTCCGTCCGTGTAGGGGAAACGGAGAAAATTGAAAGCAACTCGGCTGCGGCGGAGGAGGATGAAACAGGACGGGGCAGAGGGTGCGGATAGCGCGAGAGATCGCGTAGCAATATACATATATAGGTAACTATATTGGTACCGCAGCGATTGCGTGGTGAAAGGGCGAGCAAGAGGGAAACGAAGGAGGCGAATGCGAGGAGGCGTAGGAATCGATGGGTCGTCGAGATCGCTCCATTATACAAGGATTTGCTCCCGTCGACGTTGATGGGATTTGGCTGAGGGATGGTCTGGCTCGCGAAATCGACCGGTTGTCTTGTAGCGATCCACGGATCCACGGGCTAAGGTAGGTAGTCCGAGGTGGCGGGCCAGGTCGATATCCCGGTGTTAATTTGCACACGGCCTCCGTCCACGGTCCTCGCTCCGCCCGCGGATCTGCCGACGATAGGTAATTGAAGGAGTGGCCGATCGAACGCGTCAAAGACGAACACGGTCGCGATCAAAGCGGCGATTCGCATAATAAAGAGCGGCCACGAGTGCCCTTCTGCCTCTGCAGATCGACAGAAACGTTCCATGGGTTCCGCGGAAATATTTATCTATCACGGGTCCTTGGATTCTCCAATTCTCCATTCTCCATTCTCCATTCTCTATCTTTCTCCGGCTAACGTTTCTCGCGCGAACGAGGGGAACCGTATCAGTTTGTCCGGTGGCCTCTCGATTAGAGCAGCAAGACGACAAGTGGGTGGCTTCGGAAAATGTGGGCAAAATGGGCAGACGCGGCGCATTTTCGCTGTCACTATTTGCGCTCCACTTGAAAACTGTGGTTCGGGTTTTGTAGTCACTTTGAAGCCGAATGCTTGTTCCCTTGGAGCGTCAACCCTTGCTCCTTCGTTCCACCGCTGTCGTCGAAACAGGACGCATTGCGATTCACGCGACGCGGATAATACTCCCGGTGCTTAATTAATCGCCGCAATTTATATCGGTCGAGTATTGCCAGCCGTCTTCGTTACCACCTCGCGAGCGTCGTAATGAATGAAATTCCCAACTCGAGAGGGAGATCGCTTTGACCCCGTTTCGATTCCTGTCGAGGACAGCTTCTTCGAGGGATTAACGTGTACATATGCTCGCTGGTCGAGGCTGGGGAGACTCGATGGGCACGGCGAGGTCGAACCACTGAAATTCGAACTCTCGCTTGAACGAACAGCCGAGCCCGGAAGCTCGAGTCTACGCTCCACGTCGTTTACGTGCCTACGATTACCTTGCGCGTCCGCCCGATCGAAATCCTCCCTGGAGCGTGAAAACCGAGGGATTAGCGGTAACTGTCGCGGAAGGAAGCCTGGTGTCGTTCGCCTCGGGATTTCCCTACATTTCCACCTCTCGCTCCTATCCGAGGACTCTGAGTTTTCAAAAATCCTCCAGGGAAACAAGAAAATTCTAGTTTATATTTCGCAGAAAATTCACGTAAAATCGCTGCAGCTTGCGGGGGACATTTTGCTAGCCACAGTTCACCGGGAGACGTCGAAGAGATAGTCCATAGTCGATGGAGTACGAGGGAGAGACGTCTTCCTCCGGGTTTTGTGCGGAAAGTTTGGCCGACCGTGGAAGAAACGATTGGTCGGAAAGCAGGGAAGGACTCTCGGTCCGCTCTTCTTTCTTCGCGTCCGAGAGTTCCGGGGACTTGGGAGAAGTTCCTGGCCAAGCTAATTCGCGATCTGCTGGTGTATCCTTGGCCCCTGGTCCGTTCCACCGAATCCAGAAGCGACGCTCCAACTTTCCTCCCCTGGGAAAATGATTAGGAAGTCGCTTTCGCGACAAAGTCGAGGATCCTTTCACCGAGGCTTGCTTTCGAGAACTCTTTGCCAGCTGTCGTTCATCTAGCTCTGCAGGATTTATTTCGCGAATCAGACATGCCAGGAAGAGTATCGCGAGTTAACCAGCACCTGCCGTTCAGCTGGGAAACGAGGTGGGATCCTCAGGGAGCGCAGGCACCCTGGAGATGTTCGTCCCACGATGGAATTCAGTGCCGCGACGCGATCCGAGAATGCTGGAAGCTGGCTGGGACTCTTTTTTTAGCCGGAATGCAGCTTTCTTCCGCCACAGCCTCGATATTAACCGACCTCGCTATTTCGAGCGAAGCGGCCGAACGGAACGCCGCGCCGGCGACTACGCGCCCTTGCACGCGGCCTCCCGATCGTAGCTTCCTCCGACGGCTCTGTGGAGCGAATTTTAAGAAGGCCAGGCGACGGAAGCGCCTGGCAAAGGCTTTGTCTCGGCCTTGAAAGACAACGCGCAATCGAATTAATTAGATTTAGAGTCTGTAACGCGAGCTACTGGCCGGACCAGGGCACAGCGAGGGAGCTCGAGGAAAATTAACCGAGCCCCGATGGAGGAGACGCTTTAACTTTGTTCCAATTTGGCCGGCCGTTTAACGGAGGCTCTCTCTGGTAGCGCGGACTCTCAATTTAGCGCTCCCTTTGCATCTAGCCACCTACTCCCCGTTTCATCGAATTTCTCCTGTTCCGTTCGTCTACTCGCGCAGCGACCGGCCAAGGTTCGCCGGGCTAATGAGGTATGCTTCCACGCACGATTTAATTTGATTTCCGAAACTCGGTCGGCCGCCGGCGAGTTCGTTTTCCTCCCTTCGGCCCCCCTGCCCCAAAATGCGCGACCAATCGGGCAACTTTTTGCGCGCGATGCTTGACTCGTTACACGAGTCCTCCCCTGTGCTCCCGTTTCGATTCGCCCGACGGGGTAAAAGAACCAACGAGAGCGTGTCGAGATTAACGGCGACATTACCGGGGACGGAGCGTCCACGTTTACCTAAAAGCCGAACAATTAAATTTTGGTCGATCGAGATCGTTCATGCGAGAGCGGACCTCGCTCAGCGGGTCGGCAATTAGTTACCAGTGTCTTGTTTACACCAATTACCCAAATTAATTCTGGAGCAACGAGTTCGGCCAACCCCTGGTGTTACCCACATTTCCCGCCTTTTCTCTTTCCCTGTCTATCGCCTTCCACCTTCGCCTGCTTAGTTACACCTCTGACATCTCTCTTCTTCCCCACCATATATTTCATTTCCTCCTTTTACGTCTCTCCTTGCTTTTCCCTTTAGCTTCCTCTCCCGATTATATACCCTATCCACTTTTCCCATTCCTCTTCGTTTCACCCCTCCTTTCCCCATAGCTTCCCCCACAGCTAAAAAAAGCGGGAAACGTTTTCCTCGAGACGCCCTAATTCGGCCAAGGCAACGCTCCGTGGAGGGATCCGGGGCTAATTACACGACGTGCAAGGTTTTTCGCTGGCGATCGATGCAAGGAAAGAGCAACGAACGGACGACGGAACGGGACAATGGTCGCGAGCCATTGTTTCTAGTATTTATACGGACTCCCTGCTCGGGGCAACTGACCATCGGGCAAATATTACGACCCGCAGAAACGGGAAAGCCTCGGCAACAAATCGGAGACGCTTAAGGGATAAACGATAACGATGCGTTCCGATACGGTATTGTTGGATGGACGGGAAGGGGAAGCGCGTTAGATTCCTCCAACGACACCCGAACTGCTCGCCGAGCACGGCCGCGTAGTCCTCTCTGAACAAGGCAAGAGCTCGGGTAAAATCACCGGACGTGTTCGCGAGAACGATCATCGCGTTCACCAGCGGGTAAATCCCTGCACAATGTCAGCGGGGAATGGCAAGCGCGTTTCTCGGGCTCGCCCGTACATCATCCGGGCGATCCGAGCGTGGAAACCTGGGAATCCGTTGTTGCGTGACTCGACGCGTTTCCACGATCCTGATGAACGAGAAAACGAGCGGGGTGGGAGGAGCACCACCCTCTGCCCGCCGCAAGGATATCCCCGCACGATTCTTTCGACGATCTCGCCGATATTTTCTCGTCGTTTTCGCGTAACGAGCCGTGAATCGAGCGCAGGGGGGGAAGCCAGACAGACGGGGGAGGGGCGCGTGTCCGAGCAACGAGAAAAGAAAATTCGTTTCTCGAGGATTGCCGCGACCCCCTTCGCATCCAGTTTAATCGGCAGGGGAAAAAAAGGGGACTTTTTCGGAGCATCCTCGAGCGAATCGCGGAGAATCCTTAAGAGGCACGGATTACGCGCGGCTGAAGGGGATGATCGAAGGGTGGACGCGATTAAAGTCGCGTCGGGGATGGCAGACGGGCGGGCGACGGGATCCCGCGGCCCGGTCGAACGATCGGGCGATCGACGACAGAAGCGCGAAGAGGAGAAGCGAGGACAGTGGATAGGGCTGGCTCGGGCGGTTCAATGGGGTAGTCGAAGGGCGCGGACAATGGTCGGTAGCGCGAAGCGAACGTGCGCCTGCCTGCCCGGGCCCCTCGTGTATTTCGGCGGAATTGGATCGTGTCTGGATGCTCGAGCGACAAAAAGCAAATCGCTCGTGTATCGGCCGGTCGGAAGGGAAAACAGCAAACGGGACCGTTGGCATTCGTAAAAAGGACGGCGAGCGCAAAAGGACACCCCTTTAGTCCATCCGACCAATGATCCATTTCTTTTTTTTCTCCTTTTTCCCCTGCTTTTTTTTATCTTTATTACCGCTGGCGAAAAATTGGTCGAACGGCCGTCGATGTATTCGCGTGCCGCGATTTTCAGCCCCTTCCGTTTTCGTTCACCTAACCCGCGAGCGATTGTGCGCGGTCCGCTGGTCCTCCGTGTCGTTTTCATCGATATCGACGATCGTGTCTCGTACGATTCAGCAACCAGCGCGCTTACGGAATTAATCGCCGGCATAATCAGCGAAGATAACAGTTCTGCGTGATTCCGTGTAACTAAACTACCCTCCGATAGCAACCTAAGTAATTATCTCGATATTTCTTTCCCCTTCCGATGCGGCGGCTATCGCTCCGCTCCACCCTTCCGTTTCGGTTCTTTCGGCTCTTTCGGCTCTGCCTCTTTAACCCCCTCGCCCGTCATTATCTCTTTCTCCATTTCTCGTTCGCGCAGCCTCGACCGCTTGATAAATGGCAGGAAAAGCTAATTTCCTTGGGCGTAGATGGGCGCTGGGGAATCGACTATCGAACTGGCTCGCTCCCGTCCTACTTGCGAGCGAATCGGTGGCGCTGAAGACCGCGTGGAGCTCGACAGGTGGACGTCTATTTGCGGACAGAGTTGTCGATCGAATTGATCGCCGATCGTTTAGAGCTTAGGGGGCCGTCGAGCGATCTAGACCTAGACAGCGGTGCGCTGTTGGAGCTAACTTGCTAAGTTAATCCGGGTAGCAATAATAATTGAGGGTCCCTCGGAGCAACTGTTTGGTATTCATTACCTGCCCAGAATGGGTAATTAATTCCGCCAGCGGCTGTGGCACGTAGAAAGCACAGGTTCACGTAAGATCGCCGAAGTTAAGGGAGCCCTCGACAGCCGTGTGCTAATCGGTTGGTTCATGGTACTACATCCGAAACTCACTGTGGTTACTGGAACAATCGACAGTAGGTACCTACCTATTCGAAATGATTGTTAATTGCGCTGCAACTCGAAAGCGACATGATCCAGTGGTTGCCTCACGGTCGTGTTCGATCTACGTCTCTTCTTTCATTCGCTAGCCCCAGGGGACGGCAAAGCGTGGCCCTCTCTCTCTCTCTCTCTTTCACTCTCTCTCGAGGACATTTACGCGAAGTGGTTTTAACAACCCTATTAGTAAGAAGATCTTCCCTCCGAAACCACCCCGATGCACCATCCACAATTTCTTCCCCTTCTTTCTCTGCGCGTTTACCATCCCTCTCC
The DNA here is from genome assembly GCA_960531205.1 of Andrena bicolor. Taxonomy (NCBI): domain Eukaryota; kingdom Metazoa; phylum Arthropoda; class Insecta; order Hymenoptera; family Andrenidae; genus Andrena; species Andrena bicolor. Next base: position 27,454,951 of record OY482664.1, read on the forward strand.
TTCACCCCTACACTCCTTCGCGGCTTCTGTCGTCGCGCAAACCGCGCGACATTCGAATAACAAATTTCCTCGAGGAGAGGAAAAGAGGAAATGGAACGGGGGAGGGGGCGCGAGAGAACGGAAACTGGACGGAGATAAAGGTGGTCGATGACGAAGGGGTAAGGGGGCACAGCAACGAGGGTACGTTAAAAGAAACGATGACAGGGGGTGGTTGAGCCGCCGTTAATGGGAATTTAATGCGCGACCGTTGGTTCGCGGTTTCTCGCGCGGTCATCGTCGCACCCCCGCGGTTCTTTTCACCCTCTCTGGAACCGTTCACCTCCCTCCCTCCCGCGCCCGCCCACTGACACCGTCTTTCTTATTATCCGCCAAGTAACCGCTTTATTCGCGTCGAAAGCGCAGCCAGGTGGCACGAGGAGGCCCCTTTGTTCGTCGCGCGGCAAGATGTCCTGCGCGTCCGATTCGTGAAAGTTCTGTCTGTCGGAAGAAAGGCCGTCTGGATTTCAGAATGGACGCGCCACTACGGATCTTTTCTCCGCGATGGGCGCACCTCCGTCCCCTTCGTCCCCTCGCGATGCGGCAAGCAGCAGCGGCGCAAACGGTCCGCGTCCATCACGAGAGATGATGGACTTTAAATAGGTTTCCCCAAAACAGCTCCCCTCGGTGAAAGCTTTCCGTACAACGGTCACGTGGAAAATCCAGAGGCGAGGAGCTGCAGTGATCGACGGTGCAACGGAATTAGCCCGCCTGCCAGCGAAATGAATTTTCGATGCGGAGATTGGCAGAGATTTCGGGGATGGCCGTGTGGCAGCCAGACTCGCGGCAAACGGCAGGTTAATGAGGCCGCAATCGCGTTTACTTCGCGGGACGAAATTGCTGGGAATTGCACGGTCACGGGGGAAACGCGGTATGGAACGTTGCGCGTTGCGCGTTGCCTCGTATCGGATTAGGGCTACCACGCCTCAAGACCGCGGATCCCCGACTGTAAACGAGCGACGATATCGAGGAGGATTTCCTTCGTACCATACCTATGTGTGACTACTAGAGGCCGAGGAGCAAGGTGAAGCTCCTCTCCAAAGAGAGACAAAAGAGTGGGAATGGGGTCGACGACGAGGAAACCGCGAAGGATAAATACAATAGTTTCACCGAGACAAAAGGATGGTAGGTACCTATTTCATGGGGTGGAGGGGCCAGCATCGCTCCTATACACAAGTTGGTCCTTTCCTCTCGTCACGGTGTCTGAACACACCGCGTAGGTTTCGTGGCTCAGGAGCCCCTGGCGGTGGTGGAGAGGAACGTGGCCGACCAGAGAGAGCAGAGGGCACAACGGCTGCCAGAGCGAGAGGAAGCGAGAGGGAGCGAGAGGGAGCGAGGGGGAGCGGCAGTACGCGTGCTCCAGACGGAATAAATTAATCGAGAACCAAGCTGGCAGAACTCCAGTTCGTTGCGTTTCCGTCGGAATTTGCGCGCGCGTGTGTCCCCGTCGTCTCGACGTTCTTCTTTGAACGAGGGGTGGGCATCCCATGCGCCTAACCCTCCTCGATAAGCGAATCGCCGTGCTAACAGGGAATAGCTATGGCTCGGTCAGTTGGCTGGTGACGAAGCGCATTCGAGCTGTTACTCGCGTACGGCGGAAGAGCGCCTTGGCGCGGAACGTCGCGTCGCCTGTTCACGCATCGAGGACACGGGTACGCGCGTCCACGAAGGCTGAATGCAGGCTCAACGAGCGTCACGACCGACGCTTGGTCCGCTGGACACGCTTGGTCGAGCGTATGAACGACGTTGCCCGTAAAACTCGGCGAAAGACCACTCGAGAAACTTGCGCCACCGCGAAACGCTCCATCTGCCTGGAGGAGCTAACTTAGCCCCTTAGCGTCGAGGTTAAGGTTAACTTCCTCCGAGGGGAACACCACGAACGCCTCCCGATTTCTCCGTGGGACGGGTTGATGGGGACGAGTACTCGAGCGGAATCTCGCGACGAATCGCGACTCCGGGTCGTCCTGGCAACCGAGGAAATCCCGAGTAATCCTTCGCAGATCGAGGAGACGATCCGCTTCGCCCTGCTCGCCTCTGGTTAACAACTATTAGCCATCCACGCCGATTAACGTCAAGACGCTTCGCAACGGCTCTCCCCAGGTCGCTCGCGTTACAGTCCAGGAGGCTGGATGCTTCGTTCGCGTTCATACTCTGGCACGCTTTAAGGGGACCGTTCTTTTTTAATACGATTACGCACGCTCCTCGGTCAAAGCTTTGCGACGCGATTTACCGCCCTTTTTCGTGGCGAGCCTGGCTCGGGGACAATGCTCTTGCGAAATCTACCCGTTGAATTTACGCGGCTTTCCTCTCACGAATACGACGTGTAGGTATGTACCTACCTCGCGGTCCAGCTTTCTCCTCAACGCACCCTGCACAGCCCGACTTTTGGCGTCCAAGCACGCGAACGTTGGAGATCTCTCTGATTATTTATCCAGGATTTTTCAGTGAATCGGAAGGGTCTGCAGCGGCGAAAGCGCGGGCTGCGAGCACGCGGAAGAAGGGAGCGGGAAAAGAGAAAGTGGAGGACCACTTGCCCGGCATAATCCGTCTGTCCTTCGCGCGTCACCCCATTTCGCCCGACCCCCCCCCCCCCCCTCCTGCTTTCGTCCGCTTTTCTACCCTAGATGATCGCGCGGCGGCGGATAGTCAGCCAGCGAGCAAGCAGTCCCTCGCGTCGTGCTCGCCCTGCCGTGAAGCAATAATACGCGAAAGCCCGAGTATCGACAGCCCCCGCGAGCTGAAAGCATCCATCCCCGGCGGAATTTTCTCGCCGCTCGCCGGGGGAGAGGAAGGAAGACGGACGGGAACTAAAACCGCGGCGAACGTGAATTCGGAGGGTGCGCGGGAATCGCGAATTTCTTGCTTTCAACTTTCCGCGGTGTCCTCGATCGATGCTTCTCCAGGCCCGCGACGTCGTCTTCGCCGCGGTTGTCTCCAGGCAACATTTTTCGGCCTCTCCCTGTGACACAGTGGCGATTTAAGCCAGAGGAGAGAGAGAGAGAGAGAAACGGGAAGGGACGAAATGTAAAGGTGGGTGATCTAACTGTGCTCGGGACACGCTTGAATCTCGTGCGACGCGACTACCTATCTATAGGTAGCTTCAGGATCCCATTCGCCGAATGTGATAGAGGGTTGTCCTTAAATTACGTAAGGGTATTCTGGGCAATTCCTGAACCCCTGCATCCGCCAGTATAAGAATTCGTAAGATTTTATATTCCAACCCCCTCCCCCTCCCCGTGTAACAAAACATAAGAAATTCGGAACCCCCTTCCTTCCCAAAAATCCTTACGTAATTTAAGGACGACTCCTAGTGGCACGAGCGCAGCCAAGTCGAAATCGCGGTTAAGAGGGTAGGTTACCTACTCTAAAAATTTTCGAAAATTTTTTTTTAGGTTGTTTGCATATTTCGCTAGCTACATCTTTTCTACAAAATTCCACAAATTGAAGGAATTACAGTAAAAAATGTACGAGCCTGGACATGAGATCGGATAACGATGTCCAACTTTAAACGCGATTTCCCAGAACCTACGTTTTCCAAACGGTGAACATAAAATCTCGATGACCGCTCGAACGATTTGAATGAAAGTTTAGTAAAGCATTGCGTACACGCTCTCACATTTATATTTATAACTTCTTTTCCTTTAAATATATTTTAAACTTTCTTTTTGCGCATTATAGTCAACGAAATGACGCTTAAAAATTAAAACAAACATTATCTCTATACATATTCATTTATTACTTCAGAATATGCGTTTGAAGAAGGGCCTGATTTTGGGCTTGAGGGTAATCTACCCCCTTAAGGATCTTGGGTATTTTGCGCCGATGCATGCCAAAAAACACGTTTGGCAACTTGTAGCCTCGAGAATCTAGCTTCGCGTACATTTGCACGGGCTGGAATCGTTAAGCCCTTAATCCACTGTTACGCGAGGACCGTAAAGAATGCAGATCCGAGCTGAAGGCTTCCAACGCACACGTGCTACCGTCTTCAACCCCGTTTTACAACCCCGCTGCACAGCTTTCGCCCGCGATATGCCCCAATTAATCGCGAAGGATACGTCGGGGGGTGGATACCGAGCCAGGAGAAATTATCCGAGACGTTAAACGACGAGCGGAGCTGGTTATCGCGTCTCCTGGGGTCGTCTCGAGCAGCCTTCCTGTTACGAGTCCACGATACCGTGGATGGTGGGTTGGAGCGCAGCTTAGAACGCGACAACGTCGGCTGGCGCTTTGCCACCGAACCGGCTTCCCCGGTTACCGATTTCGGTCACGTTTCCGCGCATCTCTGCCATCAGTTTCTTGGAAATTAAAAGTCCTTCGTCTCCTCTGTCCGGGGACAGCAACGGGAAGGGAAATAGAAACGGAAAATGCTTGGCTCGGGGGTGAAACAGATGGGCAAATTTATCGGTCTGGTACGGTGTCCCTTAATAATAATAATAATAGTTTGATGCACAGAATTAAGTTGCACTTATGTAGGAGAGAGTCGTGCAGTACCGACCGCTCTAAGTGTTTTTGTTATATCTTGGGATAGAGCCGATACAAATCAAAAATTCACAAACGTATTTGTAGTATAGATAGAACTTAGTAAAAGGAGGGAAATTATTTTTGTGAAATTTAATAACAAGAATTCATAAATCGCAAAAGTAAAAACGTTGTAATTTCTAGGAAACGAAAAATTGTCGTCCAGTACCGACCAACGATTAAATTAGTAGAATATTAGGACTAAATGATTAACAATGCTAATAAAAAGACATTTAATTAGTACAATACAAGATTTTTCAAATTTTATTTGTACAAACTCTCAAGTAAAATAATTAATTTTCTCCTGATCTGTGTATTCGACGTGTGCCCAACCGTCACATTCGGTATAGGTACGGCACGCAATCATTGTCAAATGATTCCTTGCAAACAGTGAAAGGCAAAATTTTTATTTAAATAAAATTTCTAATAACGAATAAAAAAATTAACTTTATTCGTTTAATAAAAAAATTAACATTGTTCGTCGAATAAATTCTCATCGAATAAAAAAATTAACTTTATTCGTCGAATAATCTAAAGTTAAAGTAACTTTTATTTGATATTTATTTACATAATTTTTTATTTAGTTAATGCCCAATTCTGCTTGCAAATAACACACTGAATAACTTCTTCATTAAATCCTAGCTTCCTGTTTGTTAGATTATCATACTTATCCTTATTTAGGGTAAATCCAGGAGACGCGGTCGACCTAATATAAAATGGCTATTAAAACTAATATGCATAGAAATTACTTATTTAATCAGCACAAACCTATATGTGCAGAATTTTATGCTAATTCAGAAAAACTGGTCGATATTTGCTTTAAGACAATATTTACTGTAAAACGGGTTGAAAACTGAAGTCATTACATCTGACCACCTTTCCCGAGGTGCCGGGAGAAATGGTTTCCGTCGCTGGCAGAGACCATGCACATAATTATTCATGAAAAATTAACAAACGATGAAGCAAAATTATTTATGAGTAAATACAACTACAGATTCATTGATATTTAATTTGTACATGCTAAACAAGTAAAGAACACATAAAAGGAAAAGTGAACTACCTACTGGCGATTAGCAAGGCAAATGAATACAAAAGTGAATAAGTAAACTAAATAAACAAAAATAATAATAAAATAATAAGTAAAAATGAAAAAATTAACAAAAATAATAAAAAAATCATAACTCGACCATCTCTCCTTTCTGGAGCGAAAGATAGTATTCTCGTTAGTTTTGAGAGGAAGAGTTCACATGGCCAAATACTTTGGCTGCATTGTCCCTCAATATCTCTACTCTCTTATTATCCCAAACATTAAACGAAAATAAATTTAGAAGTATATTTTAAATACGATTCTGTACAACCACTGTTTGACAAAAGAGGTTAAATGTAACCTCAATGTACCTTTTAAAGCCTATAAATCCAGAAAAACACAGAAGGAAGCGAAATGACGTTATTCATTCGACTGTTTGGCGTCTATTTAGAGAATGAATTGGTCTGCACTTTAACGCATTTTTACGTGCAGAGTCTGAAATATAGCAACTCGACCAACTCTCCGGCCCGACCGCGTCTCCCGGATTTACCCTACTTTATTTTTCTGCGGGAAAAGGTAGAAGGAAGGCCAAATGAATATCTTATAATAGTACATTACGTGACAAGGGAGAGAAGAAAGCGATTCCGACGAGCGTGATGTTTGCTGCCCGAGCGTAGCGAGGGCAGTAATTCACGCGAGGCGAAATAGCGTCTCTCCCTTGTCACGTACTATATTTTTTTTTGAACACCTGCATGAAAATCGGTGCTTTTTTACCCCTGCTGAGCGGGAGCAAAATGACCAATTTCAGACGTATTCGCGTAAAGTCTTTCTCCCAAGGGAAAAAGACTTTACGCGCATGCGTATTCGCAATTTCTTACTTTTCCTCCCAAGGAAACTGGACTACGCCTATTTTCATGCAGGTGTTGAAAAAAAATCATTTACTTACACGAGAAACAAAAGATCAGTTTTAAAAAATAACTTTTAACTCACTGAATATCAACGTAGGTATGTATACGTTTAATGCCTCAGAACATCGAGAGCAATGGAGTAAACAGTATGGCCCCGAAATGCGTTATAGAGAATTGTAATTTTCATTAGGTAGTTAATTGAAATAAAGTGCTAATATCTGCTCGAAGAAGCGAGAACTAGTTTTGGTCGGTACTGCACGACTCTCCCCTATACAGCAAAGATATAGCAATAAAGCCGTTAAGTAGGTATAAAGCGTTGACATTGCAGACACCTACCCGACAATTAATCAAGGCAAATCGTGGACGGCCAGAATGTCGAACGCTCTGATAGTCGAACGCTCAGATACCTATTCTAATTTCAGATTTTGAAAAGGCTCGTGTGTGCGCCGACCCTCCGCTTTCGATTATCGCCTTACCTACCACGGATAAACAGTTTTATTTAAACGGTGCACCGTAGAGTACACAGGCTCCAGAGGAAGGATGAGAAGGAGACTTCGCCTCCTAGGGAGCTCGCTCGTCGAATCTCGTTCCTCTGATGCGTGGAATCAGTTTACGGAAGGGGGAGGAAATGCTTTCGCCAGGCATTTTTCGACGTTAGAATACTCTGGTTGCGATATTGGGGGATGCCTCCGGGTCGATTCCGCCGAGGAGGGGCTCGCGCCAATGCGTCGCCGAGCGGGAAGAGTTTGACGGGCGTTTCGCGGCGGTCGGCTCCATTCATCCCCCCGTGCAGTCCGACGAATAGGCGAATCGAAAAAAAGAGTAGTGGCAGGACGGGGGTGGGTAGGCTCTACCGGCCGTCGAACGGGAACGCTGAGCATATTCCGACTTTTCGCGCGAATTTCACCGTCGGGAACACGTCGAACCTCGTTACTCTACGGTCCGATGATTTTTCATCCGCGCGTTATCCCTCCGTCCGCCTGATTTTGCGAATCAGGCCAAAGGGGTCGTTGCACGCTGGCCATCGATATATGAAATCGGTAGGTATCCAAAGCTTACAATAAGCATTCTAATATAAACAGGACGCCCTAGATGAATAGTTGTACCTAAAACGGAACGAGGGGAGGAGAGG